>BSBK01005656.1:2500-702500 GCA_027943335.1 Chamaecyparis obtusa
AGATAGCTTTGTCCTTTCATTTGATGCATTTTTCATCATTTTCAAATTAATTTTCGAAAAAATTTGCATTTTCTGGTTTTCTGTCTCAAATTATCGCGCGACACTTCTTAGAAGTATCGCGCGATATACTTTCTGTCTTGGCGCGGATAGTTCGCGCGGAAAAAGTATCGCACGACTATATTGACTTTTGTCGCCTAACATCGGGCGAAGTATCACCTGGCATTGTGCAAAGTATCGCGCGACTGAGAAGTATCGCCCGACTATAGGAAACTGCATCGCGCGATACTGTTGAAGTCTGAAAAATATCGCCTGGTCTGGCAGAGACTTGTATTTTCAATTTTCTTGTCCGAATTTGATTATTTTAGCTTGCTGTTTTATTTTGCTTTGTTTAGATAGGTCTAACCTGCATCTTTTAGCTTAAATCTATCAGATTATTGCACATTTACATTTGGATTTTGATTTTGCTAATATTGTGGGTCTAACAAGTTGTGTTTGTAGGTGCTCTCCTTTGCTTGAAAATTGCTAAAAAATGCATGTCAAAGAGGGCTACTAACAGTTTTTGCAAGGCTGCCCAAGCATAAAAATTAAAAAAAATTTATTTCTTGCTTGTTATTTACTTTCCTTTCATTTGTGGCATTCACTAATTGTATGAGGAATCTTAATACCTTGTGAAAGGGATCTTGAGGTGGTAGGAGAAGTATGCTCTTCACCTTTAGGTGAATTAAAAAATCTTGACCCATCTTAAGGTTTTGGAAGCAAGGGAGTAATTGAATCTCTTTGCTTGGTGTGTTTGGGAGAGATTCTTGAGATAGGGGAGTATGCTCTTCACCCTTGTGGTGAATCAAAAATCTTGAACCTCAAGATTTGATCTATTTTTGTTTAGTTTAGGAATCTTTTAGCGGGCCTGCTCTTGAGCAATCAAGAGGAACGACTCAAGTGGGGACAACCTTGTCATCATTTTCCTTGGTGGCAAGTGATTCCAACTCACTATAATCTCAAGGCTATCAAGGACACCAAAAACCTTGATAGACATAACACTTGTCTTCGTTTGATGTGAGTAGCTCATGGGATTGCGGACCATGGGAAAAATATTGAACAAGAATGCTTAAGGTACTCTTGAGGCCACAAGGTCCTAGTCCTTTATGAGGAGCAAGAGGGGTGTTGTGAATGGAAATCTTTATTAAGAACCATTAGATAGAAGCCACCCTCTTTTAGCCGCTTATCTTCTTAGTGCAAGGATTGATCCAAGTGGTTTACCCGGATCACTTTAAGATACTCACCATATGTGTCCCTTTGGTTGTGTCATTTGACATTTCCATGACAAAGCCAACATCTCTTGTGGGTAACCACTTGGTGTGAGGTGAGGGGGGCATCAAGTTGTGGGCTAAGTTGGTAAGTATTGAGCCTTGACTTTCTAGGATAGATTTGCTTGAAGTGTTTTTGATTGTGTGATACCAGTGCAAACGTTCTTACATACAAACAATCGGTAGCATTCATAGGGTGTTGTTTCAATTTTGATATCACAAGTGTTTATCTTGGCAAGGTTGCTTTTGCCCTTGTTTCAAGTGTTTGAGACCATGTTTTGATCCCTTGCTATTTGCAAACCTACTGAAATTCTGCTGATACTATGACTGAAATCGAAAACATCAACCCTCAGAATGGAAATTTTGACCAAACAGACCCAAAAATGTAAATTTCACACAATTCTGGTCAAGAGTTAAATAATTCTGCAACAGTATCGTGCCCTGTAAGGCGAAGTATCACACGATACTTCGCGCATGCTAGAAATATCGCCCCCTTTGAAGAGAAATATCGCGCGATAGTTTGCCCCTAATGGATTATCACCCGGTCTGCCTGGAGTATATCGCCCGCCAGTATTAAGAAGTATCGCCTGGCTTTGAGCGAAGTATCACGCGGGTATAGGATTATCGCCCCAGTAGCCTGGAGTATATCGCCTAGTTTATTTTTACCGTGCTTAAATTTTGGTCAGTTTCAGTTGCTGTCAATTAGGCTAGGTCTTAGAGCAGGCTTCTCACCCTGATGTTTGAGATCTGTCTTGACTCCAAATTTCTGGTTTTTAGTCCTTCGAAATAGCATCATTTGATTTACAAAGTCACTTTGGAATAATTGTCAAGTTAGAAAGCCATTCTTGGTGCCAAGGTTCATCTTTAAAATTGTTAGCTATATTCTGGGAAAATTTTAGTTCTCTTATTATCCAAATCGCTTTCATTTTCATCTCAATTTCAATTATCTTTTGGCCTAGTCCAACCTCCTGATTCAAAAGTGCAAGGGTAGTCACCCTTTGGTTTGAAGCACCTCTTTGACAGTGTTGGTAAAGCTCTCTTTTTCTTTTCATTTCTCTTTGGACAATAGAGGACTTCGATTATCCTAGTTTGGTGTTGACACTTTGAAAGGTCACCTTATCATTGAGAATATCTCTCTTTCATGTCAGTTACGACAAGGTACCAAGTTAATCAAGGGAAGCGACCCCCTGTTGCCTTTAGCCAGTTACCACCCGTCAAGACTCGTCGACAACCTAAGGGAAAAAGAACCCTTTTTGACCAATCTCCTAAGAGTGAATCCGAAGTTTGTTTTAATCCGGAAGCTAATCCTAGTGAAGTGAGCACCTCTTTTGTACCACTTTCATCAAGTATGGACATGAGTTACACTTTCACCCGACAACAAAGAGAAGCCATGAATCAAACTCTTGAGGATATCTTCCAACGACACAGAAGAGAGTATGGTGGTTCTTCTCATGCTAGTCCACCCAGGTCACCTCCTAACAATGCGAGATATTTTTATGCTCATCAACGAGCTGAAAGACAGCATAAGCAAGCTCACTCAGATTCAGGGTCACAACACGAAGACCAGAACAACGAATCTAGTGATCACCATATCAACGCAGCTAATGCAATAAGGCATTCAAGACAAACCTCCCCACTTAAAGACACCTCTCGATATGCAAATACAAGATTGAGAAGCATTGAGAGAGAGAAGCAAGCCTACTTAGATGAACATGCTGCTAAAAAGGAAAAATTTTGACAACTAGAGGAAGAGGAACGTGCATTGTTGGATATACAGAAAAGAGTCACCCAAGAAGAAGAAGATAGAATCTATGCACAACAACTCCAAAACCAATTTAACGGGAGGGGAGCTAATAGTGGGACCAACTCGCCCCCATCTACCCCTTCCTCTAGCCTTCGAAGAAGATCAAAGACACCCTCACGATCCCCAAGTCCTAGAGGAAGAAGGACTTCAAGATATGACCATCATAGGAGACAGTCGTCTCATAGACATTCAAAGCAACCCTCCCAATGAGCACATTATGGCTCACAACATGGAGGCAGTTATGCTAAATTTGATCATATGGACTTCATGACTATGCAACAAGAACCATCCTTTCAAGCCTATGTGGAGCAATATGTGGAACAAAACAAAGACCAATTTTTGGAAAGTCTTATCAACAAAGGCGCTAAAGTTCCATATAATTTTGATGTTCACCAAAAGATCAAGAAATAGAATCCTTCAACTGATGAGGTGATCTTACAAATGCAAAAGATATAGACAGGATGAAGGCTCCCAAGAGCACATTTCATTTAGACTCCATATGTCCTAACCCCATTGACAAAAGTGTGGTGATGGTAGAATTTTCTAAAAAAGTTGAATTCCCAACATACGACAAATATGATGGCACTGGTGACCCTCACGACCATGTTCGACAATTCTACATAATGAGCTTTTCCTTTCACCATGAAGACTCCTACTTGCTGAGACTATTCCCAAGGAGTTTAAAAGGTCAAGCCATGGAGTGGTTCACCAACCTTTCCCCTCTAGTAAAGACATTTAAAGAACTTGTCCAAAGATTTGTTCAACATTTCGCTTACAATTTATCTAGGTCGGTCACCATGCTTGATTTGTGTAAACTTAAACAAAATCAAGGGGAATCTTTTGTCACCTTTTTACAACGATGGAGGCGATTGTGTTCGAAATACCCAAGGACAATCCCTGAAGAAGAGAGAATTGATATCATTGTGAACAATCTAATACCAGAACTCAGATATGAAGTCAAGAAAATCCCATTTAATTCCTTTGATACTATGGTAGAGGTGGCATGTCGCATTGAGGATGTCCTAAAAGAACAAGAAATTTTGGCTAAACCAACAAATAACAACAATAGCCAAAATAACAATACTAATGGTAACAAGGACAAAAAGAACTCCTATTGGAACAAAAACAAGCAAGTGGTCAACGATGGAGTTGTTGATTCATCTCAGGTCAAAAATGAAGGAGTTCTTAACCTCTCTCATGCAGTTCAAGCTATGAAGTTGCAAACATCTTCAACACCACAAGACAAACCTAAGTATCAAAAGAGATCTAAAACGGAGAAAAGACAATTTACTAAATTGGGAGAATCTTATGCAGATGTTTTCAAGACACTAGTTGCTCATAATTTGGCACACCCACAGGATCCTACAAAACATCGAATACCGGATCCTTTACCTCATTGGTGGGATGCTAAGGCTTTTTGCGTTTTCCATAATGGGATTGGACACGACATAGAAAATTGTTTTAAACTCAAGCATCTTGTCCAAGACCTTATTGAGAAAGGACAATTACAAGTGGATGGGTTAACCACTAATGCAGACCATAAAGCCTTTAAAGAGCCCTTGCCTAAATATGAAAAAGGAGAGAATTCTAGTAGTAAGAATGGCAAGGCGGCCATTAACTATACATACACACATGCTGACAATGTGATTAACATGCTTGAAGTGGCTGACGATAACATCAACATGGTGAGAAAGAAAGATCCTTATGGACATAATGTGGACTCAACTCCTATGACTAATGAAAGACCTGCTGTGGTGATAAGAGGTCCTCACTCACAAGGAATGCCCCAGTCCCTCAATGTTGTCACTAGGGGTCAGGCCCAAGCACCCATTATCATCAAAGGTCCTAGCACTAGCAAGTCTAAACAACCCGTGTCCAAAGGTGCTCCTCGCAAATCTGTCGTTGGTCCTGATTCCAATTATAATCTTATTGACCAGCTACAACGTACACCCGCTCAGATATCTATTTTTGAGCTTTTAGAATTATCTCCTAAGCACAAGCGCGTCCTCGAGGATGCTTTGCGAGCAGCCAATGTCCCTAATAACTTAGATATTGACCAATTCCAAAACATGGTCAACCATTTGGCTAGCCCTCATTACCTCACCTTCTCAGAAGAAGATGACAAATCCATTAGTCACCCACATAATTTGGCCTTACACATCGAAGTCATGATTCATAAAACTCGTGTTAGGCGTGTACTGATAGATGGGGGTGCGGGGCTCAATATTTGTACCCTGAGTTTGCTGCTAGCTCTAGGGTATTCCGAGAACGTCATTGACACAAAGAAAAGGATCACAATCAAAGCATATGACGAGGCAGAAAGAAGTTCTAAGGGATTGGCTGTTTTGCCTATTCACATTGGTCCCGTAGAAAAAGATATATTATTCCAAATTGTTGATTTTGGACCTCTAGCCTACAACATTTTGCTAGGTAGGCCATGGATTCATGAAATGCAGGCAGTCCCATCAACATATCACCAGTGTGTTAAGTTTCCCCATAACGGTGTAGAAATTTGTATCCCTGGAGACAGTGCTCTATCAGTTAATAACATTTCTGCGGGATTACATGTACCTTTGAATAGGGAAGCTGACAATCCTAGCAGTTCACTTGAACAATGCAAGTAGAAATTCAAGACCATGGACCTTGGGATGGGAGATTATAAGATTGATTCTTTTACAAAAATGCCAATCTCTCCTAGGTCTTATGGGAGACCATCCCCAAATGTGAAGCCTTCGTCATCAGCAATGACGTTATTTGGGAAATTTGTTGAGTCTTCGGTCCCCATCCAAGAAGAGAAAGAGGAAGTTGCTATAAGGGAATGGATATATCACGAGGAGAAATACAAACATAATGAGAATTTTGCTCCTTCACCTGAAACTTATGGGAAAGGGTATACACTGGTTAAAAATATGGGATATCCGGGATTTGGTCCCCTTAGTCATAGGCTGGATGCTAAAGCTGAGCCTCTTGATCATGCTCTTTTTGGACGAAAGAACAAGTCCACGATTGGCTTAGGTTTTGAGAATAAGAAGAAGAAAGGTGTCCCTGTCCCAGCTGCGACGGACAGTGATAGTGATGCAGATTATACGCCTGATCTTTCCAACCAACAAGATGTGTCTGATGATTGGGTGCCCTCAACGAATCTCCTTTGGGGAGATTCCACAGATTTGATGCTTAATAGTCCTACTATCCCAGCTGCAATGGATAGTGACTGTGTGACTACTAGATCGACAAAGGAAAGTGTTACTATCCTAGCTGCGACGGATAGTACCAATACTAGCACTAGAGAGGGGAAAACCCTTCCTAACCTTGAGGCTTCTACATCACGAGGCCTAAATGATGAATCAGAGACAGACTCCCATGAATATGAATGGGATTCACTTTCAGATGCAACAATTGATCTAGACGTGGATATTATCCATGCCTATAGCACCCAACCTGATGCGACTAACGATCCTAGTGTCAGACTAGAGGATTGCCCTCCTCAAATCGCCTTAGTAGACGACGCTTCGTTTGATAGGATGAGTCCTAATTCAGGTATCTTAGGAGAAGACTTGATGAACTCTGATTATATGGTCACCAAAGATGACACCTTTTGCATTAACAATATCAAACCCACCATTGACTTACCCCTTGTTCACTTTGACCTGATTGACTGGTCTCAGCACCACCAAGAGCCCACATTCCTCACATTTCACAACGATTACGAAATTGCTTGCTATCTGAATGCTCTCGAACCCGTGGCTTCTTCCACCAGTGAACCAACAACCAGCATGACAGAGCCTGATATTAAGTACCTCAGTCTCAAAACAAAAGAGAAAAAGAAAAATAGGTCTGATGGTGAAAACCACTTTGTGGCGGTGTCAGAACCAAAAATAGTAAAAAGAAATGACGCATCCGAAGGTGAAAACCTCTTTGAGGCACCTAAGGATGGGGTACTTAATAACTTGCCGAGTTATTTCTAGGATAGATCATCAATATTGATTGAACCAACAAAGCCGGTCAATTTAAACACAGAAGAAAATCCTCAGATAGTCCATCTTGCTCAGTCTTTATCAGAGGAAGAGACCAAGGCATATGTACAGTTTTTATAGAAAAAGAAAATTAATTTTGCATGGACCTACTCAGACATGCCAGGGCTTGACATGAATCTCATAATGCATCACTTATCTATAGCTCCAGGAGTCAAGCCAGTAAAACAGAGATTAAGAAAAATGCATCCACATGTAGCTCTACTTGTTAAAGGAGAATTAGAAAAACTTTTGAGAGCTGGATTTATTAGAGCCATCGATTATGCAGAATGGATCTCAAACATAGTACTAGTCTCCAAACATGATGGGTCCATTCGTGTCTGCACAGATTTTAGATATCTAAACAAAGCCTGCCCAAAGGACGATTTTCCACTTCTAAACATTGACATGATAGTGGACATGACGGCGGGCTATGACATATATTCCCTAATGGATGGTTTCTCGGGGTATAATCAAATCAAAATAGCTCCTGAAGACCAAGAGAAAATAGCATTCACATGTGCATGGGGAACCTACTGTTGGAACGTCATGCCATTCGGGTTAAAGAATGCAGGAGCAACCTACCAAAGAGCTATGACGACTATCTTTCATGATATGATGCACAAAAATATGGAAGATTATGTGGATGATACCCTGGCAAAATCAAGAAAAAGGGACACACACCTCAATGATCTGGAAGTAATTCTAGATCGTATGGAACAATTTCAACTCAGATTGAATCCAAAGAAGTGCACATTTGGCATCACCTCAGGCAAACTTTTAGGATTCATAATATCAGCAAAAGGTATCGAGGTTGACCCTGAAAAGGTCCAAGCAATCCTAGATATGCCACCTCCTCAAAATATCAGCCAAATGAGAAGTCTTCAGGGACATCTTCAATCAATTAGGAGGTTTATTTCTTAGCTTGCAGATAGAGCACAACCCTTCAACAAGACATTGCATAAGGGTGCTTCTTGTGTTTGGAACGAGGATTGTCAAAAGAGCCTAGATCAGATCAAACAATACTTGGCCAATCCTCCGATCCTAATACCTCCTATTCCAGGGAAACCATTGATCCTATATATTTCAGCTACAGACACTTCCCTGGGGGCATTATTGGCTCAAACAGATGATACTGGGAAAGAACGGGCCATCTACTATATCAGCCGTACTCTAGTCTCTTATGAGATCAATTACAATAATATTGAGAAGTCTTGTCTCGCGGTGGTGTTTGCTTCTCAAAAGTTGCGCCACTACATGCTTGCTCACACCATACATTTGGTTGCCAAAATTGATCCCCTTAAATACTTGCTTAGTAAGGCTGCCCTGACTGGTAGACTTGCTAAATGGATGATGGTCCTCACTGAATTTGACATAGAGTACGTTGAAAGAAAGGCAATAAAAGGGCAAGCTATTGCCGACCAATTAGCTGATTTTCCAATCCAGGATAGTATGCCTGTCCAAGTGGAATTCTCAGACGAACACATCTTATATACCACTACTCGCACTTGGACAATGTTCTTTGATGGCTCCCGCATGCAAAATGGATCAGGTGCTGGAGTGTTATTTGTTTCTCCACATGGGTACAACATTCCGAAGTCTTACAAACTATTATTCCCATGTACCAATAATATTGCAGAATATGAAGCTTTAACTAATGGCTTGAGAATGGCTATAGAATGGAACATCACAGAATTACATGTCTTTGGGGATTCCCAGTTAATCATCAACCAAGTCAATGAAGAGTATCAAACCAAGGATGACAAATTGATACCCTATAAAAAGATGGTTGATTCTTTGAGACGCTATTTCACCTTTGTGACGTTTCAACAAATCCCTAGGACAGAGAACAAAGCTGCAGACGCCATGGCCACATTAGCTTCACTTCTTCAGTTGGAGATACATGAATCCAGATTTGAATTCCTGGTGGAAGAGCTACACCATCCCATCTTTGACTCGTCTGAAAGCCGTGTCATTTGTGCCATTATCACACACGAGTCTTCCCGATATGGTGCTATCTATTCATATCTTCATGATGGCATCATCCCTGACACATTCACCCACTCCGAATGCCGAAACCTCATCCGTAACACCTCTTGCCACACCCTCATCTCTGGTGATTTATATAGGAGGGGTTTAGATGGGACGCTCCTTAGGTGCTTGGAAAAGGAGGAATCCAACCAAGTGTTAGCTGACATCCACGAGGGCATTTGTGGTTGACATTCTAATGGTCTTGCCATGGCCCGAAGGTTGCTTAGGGCGGGATATTATTGGCCCACAATGCAGATGGACGCAGTCACCTTTGCTAAGTCATGTGAAAAATGTTAGAAACACGGCAACCTGATTCATGCTCCAGGTAGGGAGCTGATTCCTTCTGTTTCTCATTGGCCATTTCAGCGCTGGGCCTTTGATCTGGTTGGGCAGATTCATCCCAACTCATCAGGTGGACACAAGTTCATTATTACTGCCACTGACTACTTCACAAAATGGGTGGAGGCTGTACCACTTTTTGTTGCTTCAGGAAGGACCATTTCTTTGTTCATCTTGAATCATATCATTTGCCGATTTGGAGTGCCTTCTGAGATCATTACTGACAATGGAGGTCAATTTAAGAATAAGGACCTAAAGCACCTATGCAAAAAGTTTAAAATCAAGCAACATTGGTCCTCCATCTATTTTCCACAGGTAAACGGACAGGCAGAAGCTTCTAACAAAACCATTCTTAAGATTCTTCATAGAACAGTGCATAAGAATGGTAGGGATTGGCACTTACAAATCAATCCAGCACTATGGGCCTATAGAACAAGCATTCGCACACCTACAGGAGCCACTCCTTTCTCTCTCACCTATGGCACTGAAGCAATATTGCCTTTAGAAGTCAAGATACCATCCCTTAGAGTCTCACTCAAAGGTTTGATTACAGATGAGGATTACCGTGCCATGAGGTTACAGGAACTAGAACTTCTAGATGAGAAGCGTAAGGCTTCCTTTGATCATATGAGAGTGTATCAGAAGCGTATGTCCAAGGCATTCAACAAGAAGGTTCGCCCTAGAGAATTTCAAATAGGTGATCTTGTTTTACGCGAGAACCCTAAGAACCAACAAAACAGAAAGCAAAAGGGCAAATTTGAACCTAACTGGCTTGGACCATATGTCATCACAGCTACTTTTGGTACTGGTGCGTATTTACTGTCAGATCCTGATGGAGAACAGCTTCCTGATCCCATCAACATTGTGCACCTCAAGAAGTTCTATCCTTGATGCCCATTCTGTCTGGGGGAATCCTTTGTACATATCTTATTGATCCTGAAAAAATTCCAAAAAAATTGATATATGATGCTGAAAAAACCCTAAAAAGCATATAAAGTCATAAAAAAAATACAAAAAATCAAAATATTCAAAAAAATAAAAAAAAATAGAAAAAGTGCCTTGGTGAAAACCTAGCAATAGGCGCCTTGGTAGCAAAAATTAAAAAAAATGAAAAAATGAAAAGAATCCAAGTGGTGAAAACCTAGAAACAGGCGCTACTTGAGGCCTTTGCACCCCTATTTGTTAGCATGCATCCTCGACACTTAGCCACTTCCCATCATGCCTTGATCTTATTTGGCCTAGTCCGGAATTGGTCTTTGTCTTTGTCTAGGGGACATGACTGTTAGCATTGGTCTTTTAGAAACGTTTGTCTCTCGGGGCATTTCACAAACAGGTGTTTTTTAACACCACCCCAAAATAGTGTTTTTCAACACTACCCTTGCGTCGAGTGTTTCTTAACACTTATCCGGTGTCTTACCCAAACAGTCTCGTATGACGCGATATTTCTTATTTGCAGATATGATACTCAGAATTTGACTCTATGACCAACACACACGCACTTAAACAATTAACTTGCTGACGATATGATGACTTTATTTTTCTTTGTGTGCTGTCTATGAGGATTTCTTTGATGAGTGGTCTCTCCCTGAGAAGTCTTCGATGATGCATTGCTAGAAGACTGAGGGAATGAGAACATGTTTTCTTTCTTTATCTGCTTGTGGGTATATTTTGTTGATCCTAACTGTCATGAGCATTTATGTTGGTCCTACTTGACACTATGGATTGACAATGTATTATCCTTGACTGTTTTACGAGTGCATGCTTTTAGTTATCCTGACTTTCATGTGTCTTGATACAAGCATAATCTCGCCATATCAAATTTAGGTGATCTCACTGCATTAGTCATCTTGACCTATATGTCTTTGATGCCTAGGTAAGATTCCCACATTTCTATCTGATAAAGATCATATTCATATCCACATAGTTATGCTAGTGTGCATTGTATGATCTCACGACGCTACCAATAACGCTCGATGATGATAATTAGATGTCTATAAGCGTTGTGACCCTGCAAGTCAACCACTTTTCATAGTAGTTTGCATTTTTAGGTTCATGTTAGTCTAGTTTTGCATCTTGCATATGGAGAGAGCTCTCCTTTTTCATCCTACGTAGACCTATCAGTCGACTGCGCTCACCTTCTCTCCTTCTTGATCATGTCTTTCACTCCTTGTCTTTTTCATCTCGAACCTGTTCCTGTTCATCACAAGGGGTTAATTATATCATCATATCTATATCAAAACTTTCATTTTCAAGAAACATAAGTCTATATCATACATATGAGAATTAAACATACATCTATGAGAGAGAACATACATAAGCACATACATAAGCATTTTTGAGCAAAATGACAAGACAATATACATAAACTGATACATCCATCACAAGTGAGACAAATACACATGATACATCGAACATCCAATAATCTCATATACAATGTCATGATATACAATACAATATGGGATCCCAAAATATGGATCAACAGTCTCAAAATATGTCTAAAACATCTAAGACCTAACCCTAAGACTCGCTACCCACCCTCGTGAGGAGCTCATGGTGGTGGAGGAGGCATAGCTCTCCTATCGAGTACCACGTCTGATACCCCTGCCCACTGAGAGTATAATGGTGCTCTCTCACCCTCTGGGACGGCCTGCAGATATAACCTGTGATAATAGGTAGCTCTCGCTGACTCTCGTCGGAGCTCTAGTGCCTCGACCTGTGCCATCGCCTCACGACGTGCTATCTCTACTCTGAGATCAGCTATCTGCTGATCCCGCTCTGCCCTCAGATCCAGGAGCTGCTGATCTCTCACGGCTATAGTGGTCCGCAGCTGCTGTATCTCTACCTCCTGAGCCTATATCTGGGCTCTCAGGTCCTCTCCCCCCGTAGGCTACTCCTGCTGTGTCTCTGCCTGCCGGCGAGCTGGTCTCGCCTCCTCCTCAGGTGTCGCTGACCGCTATCCCTGTGACCATTTTTGGCCACCTGATCTCGACCCCTCTCCTCTCTCCATCCTCCTCCCTCTCCCCCTCCTGCCATATCCTCCATCCCCTCCCTCCCCTCCTCCGTCCCCTCCGTCCCCTCTGTCCCCTCTGTCTCCTCCCGGTGCTGGCACCTGTACATCTGGTACTGTAAACCGAGGGAATGGTACCCTCCGCCGCTCTGCTCTGTAGGCTCCATCAGCCCCTACGTCTGCCACATCTGGGAAATAATCCTAAGACTCACTCCTGATAGCTGCTGTCTCTGCGACAGCCTGCTGATAATCCAGTATGGGTAGCCATCCATGCCTCTCCTCATCCCTAGCCCTGGCATATGTAGTAGTCTCTATCGAGACTCGCTGCTGCCTCCCAAACTGCTGCCACACCCGAGTGATGCAGAATCTCTCTACGATCTCTGCATATCAACCTACCAGTGGCTGACTACACAGCATGTAGCTCAACTCATCCGCTGCATCCCCCCAAACCTCAACCTCCCTGTACGGCCTCCATGTGAATGAGGCTATCTCATCCAAAATCCACCGATAATAGGTCACATCCCCAGAATGGGCATGTGATATAAACCCGATGTACCTATAAATGTAGGGGTACCTCCTCTCCCTCGACTGAACCCTGGGGCACACCACAGCAATGTGCTCCCATGCTCATACCTGTGCTAGGATGGCACCACATGCCCATGTCCGACCGTCTTTGTAGACGATCTCGTGCAGCTCATGATACATCTCTGCCAGGATCGCAGGCCCCCATGCCATCCGTCGGGGCCTGCCTACCAAGTCTACCAATAACCTGCCCCATCCAAGCGGGAATCCCTTCTGACTGCGATCAGTCATCAGGATCTATGAAATGATAGAGGCCATAATGCATGGCATCGGATAATCTCTGCCAAAATCATCAAGCAGTCGCTCCCAACTGACATGCCTGCCCAGGATAGTCACATCCTGAAACATCTCCTGAATCAATCGACGCCCCTCAGTGGCATCCTGATCATAGTATACCTGTGACAACACATAAATCATGTTAGTTTTCATCTTTTGGAAACATTACATTTTACATGACTATCTCAAAAACATGATTATACTTACAGGCTCTCCGTGGTATGAAACTCGGAGGATCCTATAGACATCCTCCAGTGTGATGGATGCCTCGCCTGTAGGAAGGTGGAAGGTGTTGTGCTCGCTGTGCCATCTCTCGGCCAGCGCAGTCAACAACCCATGGTCTGCTCGGATATAGGGGTACCTCAATAGATACCGGAATCCCATCGCCCTAAGGTCGGCATTGCCCAGATCATCCAGATCTCGGACACACCGTAATCCTGTCACCTTCGGTGCTCTGATGATGAGCACAAGAAAAACCTCCTGCAAGCCAAAACCAAGCCCGTTGTTAGTACATATCATGATGGATGTCCAAAAACTCAGTATAAAACATCTTAAAAACTTAACATTGTCTAGACCCATGTCATTTTTGCTCAAAAATATATTAAAAATCAATATTTTATGCTAGGCGATATTCTTTTTCTAGAGAAGTATCGCGCGATACTTCTCCCTATAGTGGGGCGATAAACCTTATATCGCGTGATACTTCACCCAGTATCGTGCGATACTTCGCCCAGTATCGTGCAATACTGGTGCCTAAGGTCACGCGATACTTTGGGGTCACGCGAAGTATCGTGTGATACTTCTCCCCAAAGCACGTGATACTTCTAAAGTATCGCGTGATATTTCGCCTAAGAAAAAATTTTGAAATTTAAAATTTGAAAAAACGTGCTAAAATAAGCTATTAAATGCTAAAAATGACCAACAAACTCGAGTTTTTCGAAAACATACCGGGGCAGGATAGTGTGGTGGCCGGTTGTGCAACCGGGCGCGCTCGAATCGATGCCTGTGGACGGGAACTCCTGCTTGCTGGGCCATTTTCTCTCTCTAAAGCTTTGAAATTCTCAAATCGTTAAAAGACAAATAATTTTTGAAAATGACATTTTGACCTCTTTTATAGTCTTTTGACTTTTTGACCTCATTTTTAAAACACCTCAGAATTGCATGAAAATTGCACCCCTAGCTAATTTCGACGTCCTGGATCCATTTTCAGACTTGAAATCGAAATCTGAGGTCAGCTTAATAGTCAAAATTATGTTTCAAAATCTTCCCCCCTTCTGCGCAGTTGGCTGATCTTTTGAGGCCTAATCTTTTAATCTTTGCTGGGGCATCGTCATTCCTTCCTTTTCATGTCTTCCAAACTTCTAGTCTTTCATTCATATTCATTCTATTCCCTCATTTCTCACATTTGACTGCATCTTTCCAGTCAGGCTGGGGCATGTTCGATTGCCTAATGGTTAACCTATTTGACCCTTACATTCGATTGTGACTTGATCAACCTTATCAATTTTCTGTCTCTCCTCTACTTGATTTCAATTTCGATTCTGAGGGGGCAGTATTTATGGGATTCTCATCCCTAATTCTCTTGATTTTCCTGATTCAGACATTTTTTGTGAGCTTTTGCTCAAAATTTGAGATTCTTATCTCCCATTTTTAGACATTGATTATTGCCTAGCAGCGATGGTGATAGTTTTGTCTAAAGCTTGATTTGCACCTAGCAGCGATGGTGTTGGTCTAAGCTTTTGTTTATGTTTGTCCAGATGTGATCCCGAATCGACCTCATATCTGAGTTGTTTTGTGATCCCAGATCGATCTCACATTGCAACTTCATTCTTTGACTACATGTGTTCCCAAATCGATCATACATTAGTCAAAGAGGGGCAAATGTATGCACCCTAAAATGGTCGCCTAGACTTTGGGCCCCATTTATTCAATTTATCAATCCTGAATCATTTTTATCAATAATCAATATTTTCAACATTATCAATTTCTTGATCAAGTCCTAATTTCGATCATATATTAGATTTTTATCCTTGGGCTAACCATTTATCCTAAGTCTTTATTTAATTAAAAGGAATATTTCCTCCCCTTTCAATTAAATAAAAAGCCCCACTTTCCTCTTATCCTAAGTTGCACAAATAAAGCATTATTCATATTTTATAAAAAGAAAAAAAAACACTTTTGTCTCACATGAGGCTCAAAAGTCAACACTTCACTCTCATTGGAGAATACTTGTGCACATGGATTGCTCCTCTTTCAAGCTCCACCGCTGATTAAGACTTTTTGCCTCTTAATCTCAATGGTCCATTTCTTTGCATTTCTTATAAAAGGAGAGCTCTCTCCTTCATTTGCATATCCATGTTTTATGCTAATGTTATGCTGCAGGTTTTAGGTGCATTTGGAGTTTGAAGACATTGAAGACTTGTTGCTTTCATCATCTAGTTCATATTTGCTTTTCTTAGTTGCATGATCATAGCATATTAGCTTAGTTTCCTTTTATGCAATAGAATAAGTTCACATAGTCTAAATAGGAAGGACTTGTAATCCATTGACATTTCCATTTCATAGCTTAGTTTGTACTCTCCTTTTATAGATTAGATTGCATCCTCATTTTAGTTGCATTGCATTGCATTTCATAGTGATTCTTGGAGATATTGGCATTGTTGCCCTTGTCTTCATTGTGAATCTCTCATTGTGTGGTTGACTAGCAAGGTCACAAGCTTGTAGCTCTAGCTGAGAGCAAACACATCATAGTCCCTTGCAACTCCATGCATAGAGAGCTATGAGCCGCTTTGTGAGGCCTCATTCTTGAGCAACCTTGCATGCAATGGTTCATAGAAGTGCACCTTTTTAGTGTGTACAATATATACATATATACATATATATACATACATATATATGTATTTATGTATATATATGTATGTATACATACATACATACATACATACATACATACATATATATATATATATATATATATATATATATATATATATATGTATATGTATATACACACACATATACATATATATATATATATATACATATATACATATACATATACATATACATATACATATACATATATATATATATATATATATATATATATATATATATATATATATATATATATATATATATATATATATATATATATATATATATATATATGTATGTATATGTATATACACACACATATACATATATATATATATATATACATATATACATATACATATATACATATACATATACATATACATATACATATACATATATATATATATATATATATATATATATATATATATATATATATATATATAATTAAGTCATGTTGTAGTGTGTAAAATTCAAATAACTTTTAATTATTTTGCATTAAAAAATATAAAAATGAATTTCAAACTTAATTTTGTTAATATAAAAATATTTTACCACTAACTTTTTGTTTTCTATTTTAACACTTAAGAATATTAAATAATTAAATTGAAAAATATTTTTATATTCGTCAATTTAAATTTAATAAAAATAAAAAATAAAAGTTCAAATATAATTATTTAATAATAAATAAAATTTTAATAACATCAATGACTACATAAAAGCAATACAATCAACACTGACAAAAGTAACAATATTCCTAAAAAGACATCCAACAAATATTTGGAATAATAGTTTGCAAAGAAAATGCCCCCATTATGAGAAGCCAACATTGATGCACAATTTGTGCTCAATACATATGCAACTATAATGTACTGCTCATCATACATGACAAAAGTAGACAAATCTATGACAAAACATTTAGAAAAATAAAGAAAGACCACGAAAAAACAAAATTTGATGCCATACAAATGATTTGTCATCTAGGAAATACTTTTCTTAACCTTTAGCAAATGTCTACCCAACTTGCAGTGCATGTAATCTTATCACTACCCCTAAATTCATGCTCTCAACCATGTATATTTATAAACACAACTCTGCAACAAGAACACACTTTTATTCTAAAATTGAAATCGCTACTAAGCACTGAACCCGACGAGTCAAGTGAAATAATGTGTAAATCACTTATAGGACACTACATAACTCAACCAAAAGAATTGAAACACATTTGCCTAGCCCAATTTGCATCACAATATAGAATTACTAAATGAAAAATAGTGAAGCGAAATAAATTTACTAAAATTAGATTTGTTAAATATAATAAGCACCTCGATTAAAAAAACTATGTACAGAGAGAAATTATTATTGTATGTTCCTTTTCAAATGATGAAAATACAATAACAAATGGGTTCAAAACATTTCAAGAAGCATATAATCACTATGAAAACTCAATTAAAGAAAATGAACATAATTATACATACAACTTCAATTCAATATGGGGAGATATATACAATGCAATTGAACAAGTTCAAGCAGATGAGCTTGCAAATGAAAACTAATTCAACAAACAAACAAAAAATAATACTAATATAGAAACATATGACCTTACTTCAAACTTATCATACTTACAACAAAAACCTCATATGAATAGATTTGATATAGGCTTTCATATTGTAAAAGATCCAAATCTTATTGACAATAATGAATATTATAAATTAAGACAAATCCTAAATCGAGAACAACAAGCTATTCTAAAAGACATTGCTATTAAAAAACAAAATGACAAACACAAACCATTGTACCTTTTTCTCAAAGGTAGTGCAGGAACTGGCAAAACTTTCACAACAAAAGCTATTTTCCAAATGCTACTATGAGTATACAACTCCACTCCATTTTTGGATCCACTAAAACAAAAAGGTCTTATTATGGATTACATAGGAAAAGTTGCATTCAATGCAGGAGGAACAACAATCCACTCTACATTATTAATGCCCTTCAAAAAATCTACCTTTATTCCACTTAGCAATGAAATAATAGACTCTTTTCAAAAACATTATGAAGAATTACAAGTATTGCTTATAGATGAAGCATCCTTAATAGGCATACATTTTTTATATTCAATTGACAAAAGAATGAGAGAAATAAAACATAGGCTAACAAAAAAAATTTGGTGGCATTGATATGATATTTAGTGGAGACTGTTACCAAGCTCAACCAATACAAGATAGTTGCATGTTTGAATCTCTTGTAGTCAACAAAGAAAAACTATCATACACTTTTTGGACAGATATGATAACATGCTATGAATTAAAAACAACAATGCAGCAAAAAAATGAAAAGTTCATTTCAATTCCAAACAAAATATGAACTAATTCACAAAGTGATACTGATATAGAATACATCAATAATACATGTTATCGTAACCCGCCTAATGATTCAAGATTTCCATATCTTTTCTACACAAACAAATTTGTACAACAACACAATAGCAAAATGTTATCGATTGTAAATAGTGAACCAATCATTATAAATGCAATCGATGAGGAATAAGATAATTATGGCAACATAACAATGCATACAAAAAAAAGTCTACCACAACAAATAACACTTAAAATCAACATGCTTGTCGAATTATATGCAGGAAACTATGACATAAATGATGGACTTGTTAATGGAGCTGATGGAATTTTCAAAGAATATACAACTACAAACAAAATTGAAGTAATATGAATTGAATTCAATGACACAAATATTGGGCTAAGTCAATCAACAAAATTAGGACATTTTTTCTTTGAGAACATTTCATAACAATGGGTACCAATACTAAAAATTGCAAAGCCTCTATCCATAAAAAAATCGACAAAGATAACAATTCGAAAATAATTCCCCATACAACTAGCATGTGCATGAACAATTCATAGATCACAAGGACTTACATTAGAAAAACTTGCATTTGGTCCTTTTCGAGACAATAGTCATGGTCTCATATACATTGCATTGTCATGTGTTCGAGACATACAATCCCTATATTTACTTACTCCACTAATACAAAAAAATTTCAAAATACACACTAAAATTATAAATGAAATGCATCGACTACGCACATAAGCAAAATGTGAATTCACATTCCCAAAACATACAAATGACACAAATTTAACTACTATTATCTTTCTAAATACAAGAGCATTAAACTCGCATATCGATGACATTACCAATGACTTTGATCTATTAGATCCTGATATAATATGCCTACAAGAGACACAAAATCCACAATTCTCTCATTTGCAAAAACTCAAGCAATTTCAATCAATTACAATGTACCATACTCATGGAATTTGACTTCAACTAAAAAACATATACAAATTACACATTCACAACAATACTATTCAAATAGAATCAAAATTCTACAAACATAACTACTAATATTTAGCATTCTTATTTCATTATTTAACTTGTAATCGCCACCAAATACAAAAGTCTCATCAATTATAAACATTGTACAAAATGCCATGAAAAATACCAAACCAAATTTAAATAATATAATTCTAGGTGACTTCAATATCAACATGCACGAGAATAATAAGAAAACAAATAAACTAAAAGCATTTTTCGATACAATGAATATTACATTTTTGCTAGATAAAAATAGTTTGTTACAAGAATCACTAATTGACTATGCTTGGTCAAACATTAACAAAACATATTACAAAATCTACAAATTAGATGCATACTAGAGTGATCATAATTGCATACATTTAATTCTTCACTTATATTTAAAAAAATACACAATGTAAGTACCTTTACTCTGTCTTTACACTTACTGCATCTATAATTATTAATTTTTCCCTTTTCCCAACTCTTTACAAACTACTACTTACTCTTACTATATTGCAGGAATGAAGGCTAACAAAAGGATTGAAGACACTAAAAATAATTTGAGGGACAATAAGTAAATATTTAAGTATTTTGTAATTCATTCAATTTTCATACACAAACCTTTGTTAACAAACATTTCATCACTATCATAAGAAATGCTACTGCTATTGCATTCTTAATTGTACTAAACAAAAAACTATTACGCATCTAACACTGCAAGTGTGATGATATATTACATAAGATCATAATAAATCATTTTTCTTGCTTTCTTATTTTCAAATAGTCCTAATATTACATTGTACAGTTATACCAAATATACAGTAGTTGTAACTAAAACATTGCATTGCCTTTACAGACCTAAAAAAGAAAATGTAAATACTGTTTCAATTGACGAACTGAACTCACACAAAAGTGGAGAAATATTCAAAGGTGATGTAATTGTTACCTACAAGACTCATCTTGACAAGGCCAAAAATGCAATAGAAGTCTTCTGGATAGACCTCCCTAACAAGAAATGAGAAATGATAGTCACACTGAATCTTACAAAACATTTCATTCAAATGTTTGAACAAAAAATCTTCCCTAGAGGAAGCATTCATGTGAGAAACCTCAAAATCTCCCTTAAAACTAGATATGACCATGGAGACTATGATTGCATTTTTCTCTTGACTCAAACAAGTACAATTGAAAATATATCTCAAGTTTGTCAACAAAATTTGTTCATTCCAAGCACCACAATTTGGATTCTTTGTGAAAGCACAAAGTAGTACATAGTAGGAACGTTGGGTGCCATTGTTGTAGCTGGAAAGAGAAAACCATACATGAATACAATGGATATATAAGATAGAGACACATAATTTGACCATGCACAGGTAAAATGCTCTAACCATCCACTTGCAATACAATACAATTTTTCTTTTGCTAATCGCTAACGACGCATAATAATTATATTGGTTTTTAGGTATCTTTTCATCCAAATATGCTACAACAATATCTCCACATTGAACACCTTGTCCAAAGCAAAGACTACCCACTTCTTCTTTTCAAAAACATAGTTAGGCGAAGTAATACAAAGGAACAAATATTTTACACTGGCTAGTCTACATATATTGGAGAGCTTATGCACAAAGAAACAAAAGAAAGTCTTCTCAACTTGCTGAACACAACATATGAGGTGCACTTCTTAAAATTCATTCAAAGATCTTCCTAACTACGCATATAATAAAAATAGAGTCGCAATTCACTAATAAACTGTGACTACCTTATAAATTTTCCTCAAACTTTGTCATGTTTAACAAAAAAAATTAACTCCCTTCTTACACTTCTCACACAGGTGCATGGAGTACTCCGAGTTGTAAATGCCTTCTCTATACCATTTCAACCAACATGCTCTAAATGCAACTACAGTAGCATAAAATTTTCCATGGTAAAAAACAATATATCTCATTGCATCAAGTGCAATGAAGAAACAAAGTACACTTACACACATTGCTTACATTGCATTCTCACCACCGAAAGAAAAAACCAACTAGAATGTACTCTACATAAGGAAGTGTTTGTTATTATATTTCCACAGCTACAAGAAACTACCTATGAACAATATACATAACACAAGACAAAAAAATATTTGTAGTGCGTAGGTTACAAAAAGAGGCAAAATATACACTCAATCAAGACAACATCATCATTAAGTTTGAAGACAATAACATGCCTCGTATTGAATCGCCAAGCCAGGTAGGGAAGCTATGCCGCACACGTACTAGAACATTACATAAGTCAATCACTTTTTTTTATATATCAACAATTTGTAATTCATTCTTTTGCCACATAATACTAATAATCTTCCATTAAATTTGCAGATGATTCAGATCTAATTCAAACTCCACTAAACAATACCTTTGCAGAGAGGGTGCAGTACAACATTGTACATATCACAAAGTTACAATTTTTTGTTTCAAACTTGCTTCACTACTCAGTCACAGTTTAAGACAACTACATTACTCATTTAAAGTTTGTTGTAGATAATGTAAATTTCTAAAAAATGCAGCCTTTTGATTTTAACAAAACACTCATACATTTCTCATTATCAAATATTCTATAAAATACTTGTTACTTTCCTTTTCAAATACTTTACAATAGACTATACTATGCTTTGCTTTACAAAACTTTATTGTAAAAGTCATAAAATATAGTTTAAATAGAAAATCACACCATATCTATATAGTAGATTAATGTAATTGCTTTCAATGTATATTCAGGTGTTGCATTTGCCTAATTTTTTAATGTTAGTTTCCCTTGTTTTACGAGCCACAATAGTGCTAATTATTCATGTTGTATACCAAGTTAGAACCTGCAATTTTATGAGTCAATTCTGAGTTTTTTGTTTAGAAAAAAATGCATCTTGTATGCCATTATAATGCATGATAGTTATAGTTAGAGCAAAAAAATTAATTGAAAGTTTGAAACTATCAGTGTTTGAAATTTTGAATGTTCTACCCTTTTTTTTTTTTTCATCCTATGAAAGTATGAATCATTTTTCAAGATCCACTGGCTTCTTATGTTGTATGCTTACAAATAGTGAAATCATTGATCATTAAACAGATATCTTGACATGTATGTAGTTGGAGCTAGATATTCTTTTTTAAATTTCTTTGTATGACACTCTTATAGAATGAATAGACCAGTTTGGTATACACTATAAAGGACATTAAGGCCATCAATTTTGTTGTCATTTTTTTTAATATTTCCAAAAGTTAAAAGTTTAAAATGTATAACTAATTAGCTCCAAGGTGAAATTAAGAAAAACTTGGGCTCTCTGGACTTACATCTCTGTTCTTAGGATCAAGTTGGAGATTGGGGGAAAGAAGGAGGATACACAAGGGAATTACATTGGTTGAATATTTTTAAATTTCTTAAATTGCCCAATTGACAAGCCATATTCAATAGCAGCACCACCCTTTTAAAATTTTAAGTTTTGTTTTCCCAGGTTCCAAGTTTTGTTTGTTGTTCAGATATGGAATACAATGCCTAAATTAGCACTGAAATGCTTGAAGCAATTCTCTCACTGACTTTGGATTCTTTAGCAATAAAACTACTTGCTAAGTAATTGGGGATTTGGGTTTCATTAGGACTGCAATGTCCCCTTTGGGTACATTACACTAGTGTCATAACCTTGATCTTGCCAGCCTTCAGGGAAAAAGATAAAAACTTGAGGGTTATGAAAAATAATAGTTTGGAATAGGCCAATGTTGATGACAATGATATGAAAGTTTCCACCCATCAGCTCCATATTAGACATCAGGATAATCATGTCTTGCTAGTATTCTGGAATTTCAATCTTCTCAATTATAGACTTAGATGACAAAGAGCCACTATCAACAACAATGAAATTGTGACTTCTCTATACAAGCCAATAGGTTTGCTTTGTCAACCTTGAAACAATCTTTATGTCTTTCAAGCCAAATAAACAAAAGAATTCATAAAGACAAAAACTATGGTTTATATAAAAATTTATATAAATGCTCACCACTTCTTAAATAACACCAAACAATATACTTCACTACCAAGTTCCTTATACATATATCTTTTAAATTGCTCGATTAATTTGGGATGATCCAACCAGCTCACTAGACATGGCAACAAATAAAACTACAGAGGCTAGAAGGTAGCAATTAAGCTCAAAATTTAGAATTTTTTTTTGTTTGGCACCTTTAAATTAATTAATCAACAATATAACTTATGAGTTGAGATCATCATGTTAAATGCTTCTGCAATCCTAGCGTTTGTGAGTCATCTTAATGGAAGCATGCACGTCTCTTATTTAGAGTTTCTCCTAAGTTGTATTGCTTATAATGGATCATTTTTAGTCTTCAAATTGTCATTTTCAGGCATCACTTTTTGTGTAATGCATTACTTTTTGTGGCACCCATGATTCATCATCTAGTTTATAGTGTATGGTTTGGAGTCTTTTCTTCTTCTTTTCCTCTTAGTTTCTTAGATGGTTGCGGTCCTTGTTAGTTGTCACACTTGATGCCAATGGTTAGCATTCTTTAGAGCTATTTTAAAATGTTGTATGTTGTTGTTCATAATTCCTATCTGTCGCCATCTCTTGGCATTGTTATATTACAAATAAAATAAAGCTTATTGTTATACTTTACAATTTTTATTTTTTTTAAAGCCAAAGTGGACAAGCCACCATAATTATATTATAAATTTACAAAATAATTTAAATTAACATAAAAATTAAATAAAATTAACTACAATTATAATTTATATTATTAAAATAATTATAATTTAAAAAATTACTTATTGCTACATCTAAAATTATTTAAACTAATATAATTATTATCATATAATTTTATAATTAATTAAAATACATTTAATAATTATAATACATTTATTAATATTAGAATTACATTTACATATAAATTAAAATTATTATAAAACTAATTTGTATATTTATTACTTTTATTACTTTTAGTAATGTTATTACGTGAAGATATATTATGGTTGATTTTAAGTTTTATAATAATATTTTTAGAAACACTATGATAATTAATTTTGTCATAACTAAAATTGTGTTGATTTGAACTTTAAATAATTATTAAATAAGATTATCATAAATTAAAATAATTAATGGTTATGATTGTAAAACTATTATAATTATCATAATAATATTACAATATTAGTATATTCAATAAATTTATAATAAATTATTATAATTTGATATTTTTATTTTTATTTGATTAGTATTTTTTAATTTTAAATCTTTTTTATTTTATTTTATTAAATTATTATTTGAATAGTTTTTTTACATTATTTTAAAATAGTTGTATCAATTAGAAACTATCTAAACATATTTTACTATTAAAAAATAAAGAAATAAAATCTACTTTGCTCAATATCTAATTAATAGTCTATTTTTTCATCGTGTTGTTTTTGAAGAGGCCCATTATTCACGGCAATGAGCGCTGACAATGCAAAGGAGGAGAGTAAAGATGACATTTTGTCATTGGTAGCTTGTTAACAACCCTGTTCACCAAAGCCTAAATTCCAACCCAAACCTCCCTCGAAACTTGCCTAATTTTGTGCAGTATGGTGTAAAGAAGTTTTAATAATATTGGTGATGTCTTCAATTCCAAAAATCTCATGTATAAGACTCAAACTAATTTAGCCAATCATATCATCAAAAAATAATTTTTATAATTTATAAATGTAAATATATTGTAATTATACTATAGAAAATATGAAATAATTTTTAAAAAATAAAAAAAATAAATTTTTTAATTGTTTCAGAGAGTCCAATATAATCACTAGGTAATAAATATATAGAATGAGAATAATTATTTCAATTAGTTAAGTTATTTAATTATAAATTTAAAGTTACTCTATAGTTTAGAAATATAAATTTGGTTAGTAAATAAAGTATTTCTAAAATATTAATTTAAGAGCAAGGAATAATTTGTTAATATGATTTAGAACAACAGAGGAGGGGGGGGGGGGGGGGTGTGAATCAGTTGTTCTCAGGTCTAGATGTATCAATTAAACTTTTAAACAATTCAACAACTCAGATCTAATAACCAACACTACTCGGTCATTACTGAATGTATACCAGAAACATATAACAATGCAGTCCACTATCCAATAGTATTTAACTTGCAAAACATAGAAATGTTCAAACCAAAACATTCACACAAGTATTGACACTAGGATTTATAGTGGAAACCCAATTTGGGAAAAACCACTTTGTAACATGCTATTGATATATTCTCTCTTCTGAAGTGAGCTCTGTGAAAAGCCAACCCTATCAAAGGTTTACAAACACACTGCTAGGTGTGATCCTGTTAAAGGATTTCAACCACCCTGTTAGGAGTGCGCCTTGTTAGAGGACTTAAGTACATTCCATTAGATTGCAACCTTGATTAAAGGATTTATACAATGACTATTAGGTCAACCTTGATTAAAGGATTTTGACTGATCATACAATGATTATAAAGTAACAATAATATTTGATCTGAAAACATACAACTCACTTTGAAAATAACATATCCAATTCGTTACATATATGCTGGCTTACTGACTGAGTTCCATTTCCATTTCCATTTCCATCACTGATATGCTCAGAAATCCCTTCAAGCAATCACAACTCTGATCAACTCCTTCACCTTTAGCCTTTCTGCTTATTCAGTCAATAACAACAACAACTCTAGCATCTCTCGCTCAACCTCACACTTAGGTTTCCTTAATACCTCTTCGATAGGTAGATCCATCTTTTGCCGCTTAATCTCCTTTGTAGATCTTAGGTTTAGGTTAGATTCATCGAATCCTTCCAACATTATGTTCTTCATCCATCCTTCTAGAAACATCTTTAATCTCTTTATTGGAATCACAATAAAAAGGTTTACTGTGCATTAAATGCTCCATATAGTCAATAAATAAAGTCAATATGATTTACATAATCCAAGAATTCAAACATGTCGGCTAGGAATCTGAATTCTTCCTCAAATGTAAATTACTGACTCTAGGTCAATACTGTGTTCAACTCCTCAGTCATCACTGTGTAGCTCGGTCACCACTTGAAATTGTTTTCCTTAGCTAATACTGTCTCCCTTCGACAATACACTGATGTTCGGTCAACACTAAATTTACTCGGCTTATATTGGCTCGGTCGACATTAACATCACTTGGCTTAAACTAGATTTCTTCACTTTTTCTCGGTTAAGCCTACTTGTTCAGTCTTGCTTCTCACTTAGATAAACAATACATTATCTTATCATTGTGCCACATAATCAAGTACTCATTGAAGTATCAAATAACTCAACCTTTCTCTAGGTTCTATTGTTATCACCCTTGCTCTAATCCTTCTCAACAATAAAATAGATATAGTACTTTCTTAGATAGCAATAGTTTTACCAGTTAAGGTTTGACATCAATGACAATACAACAATTGCTTCAATTTCAGTTTCCAACATAATTTTAGATAATAAATTTTATTTTAGTGGGAAGTACCTATTGTAAAGAATGAATTTAATTAATAAGTGATATATTAATTAATTATGATAACAATTTAAAAGTAAAATTTAATTTTAAAAGAATTCATTTTAATTAAATATATTAATTTTTAATTATTATAATTTTTTATAATTATAGTAGAAGCAATGATTTTTTTATAATTCAAATATTATAATTAAAAATTATATTGGTAATGTTAATTATAATGATAGTTGAATCTTTTAAGTTATTTTCTTATTTTTTCTTAATTGAGTATTCTTATATAGTTCATATAACTTATGTAAAATCATATTATTTAACATTTTAAAATAAAACTTATAATAATTTAGTATAAATATATTTAATAGATATTATTATCATTAATTCATAAGTTAATTAATATAAAATATATAATGAAAAAGTTAAATATATTAATATTTAAATTATAATTATAATTTAAGTTATATATAAAACTTAAATTATAATTATAATCTAAACAAATAACATCTAAAAAAAAATCAAAACACTAATAGGTTAATTCTAAGTTTTCTTAATCATTGGTCATAAATTTCTGAGAGAAAACCTAGGGTTTAAAGATTAAACATGAATGAAACCATGGAGGAAACTCCGTAGTTAAGCACACTCGAGCTGGAGTAGTACTGGGATGGGTGACCTCCCGGGAAGTCCCGGTGCTTCACCTCTGTGAGCATCACCTAGAACCAATGAGTGCTAAGTGTTCCATTCATTCTCATGAGAGATGGGTTCGTGTGAACCACTACTTATGAATTATGGGTCAATGAGTTTGACTCAAAAAACTATGAAGTTGAATCCTGATAGCAATATCACAAGTCTTTTCCTTACAAATCAAACCCAACACATTTTTAATAACTTTTCTTTTCAATTTCACAAACATGGTAATAACCACAATCTCAACCACTCAATTTAATAATCTAGAATACACGAAGAAAACAATCTTTTCAGAAAGAAAGATTGCAAAAGAAAATACAAACCCTAACTCAAATTCAATAGATATGTGATGACACAAGTCCATAATTCAAGTTCCCAAAAATCCAAGCTTTCAAGAAAATTATTCAACTCCGAAATCCAAGCAAAACTCGTGATCTCCAAACCTATGTGTCTAAAAATGACTAAAAGGATTTCTAATATAGAAAACCCAACAACCCAGACTGAAACATGCAACTCCAAAAAACAAAGACGAACTCAACTTTAAAAATAATAAAAGAATTACTTAACTCAAAATCCTAGAAATATGAACTCAACTACAACCTCATTTTTATCAATTTTAATTTATTAAAAGAATTATTTTAATTAATAATTCACATACATGCAATTCACTCAACTTTTAACTTAAATTATATTTCAATTTTATTAAACTGAATGTGAAGCTTAAATTATATATTAATAATTTAAATATCCAAGGAGATAGTAAGGAGGGATTCCACGAACACCTTGCTAAAGGAGTCAAGGATTTGAAGTGGGGTGATATTTCATTCAATGAATTTGATTGTGTGAATTTGGAAAGATCAAAACATACTCCTCAATGGGTTTTAAATAATGGTCGTTGGAGGGATCTTGTTGTATGTAGACAACCTCCCTCAACATATTTCTGCAAGTTTTCTGTTAATCATTCTATCTCTCAAAATTCTTGGCTCCTATTTTTGAATGTATTTTAGGGCCTCCGCCTGTATATTTTCGTAAGGGTTTTAATAAGAAGTCATATCCTAAATTTTTCCATAAAATGCATCAATTTCATCTGCCTCAACACCCTTTTGATATTTGTGAAGGTTCATCGATTTTAGGCAAATGATCTAGTTCCTAGTCTGGTTTTCATGAGGATTATTTACCATTTGATAATATTAGTTCTTCTTCTTTACCATCTTTTGTTTCTTGTTCGAATAACATTATGATGGAAAACCCTAAGTTCCTCTCTTCTCCAAATAGGATTCCTGTTGTTAATCCTCTCCCGTGAGCTACCTTGAATCCAAATTCTTTTCATCAGGATCAACATTGGGGTAAACAAGCCTCTTCTCCTCTGCATGTTCCTCAAACAAAGCTTTTTCAGGATTCTGTTACTGACCATGGTTCTTCAGAGGCTAAGGTAATTTTTCCGGTTCATATGATTTAGTCTACTATTGACTTCTTGCGATCTTTGACATTAATTGGTAAGATTCAATCCTTTGTTTCTTTCCAAGTTTTGTTAGCTTGGGCTAAAAGTTCTTGGTTGGGTTTGAAGGATTTATTCCTTTATGAAAAGGATTAAATTTTATTTATCGCCATTTTTGAATCTCAGCAGCATAAGGATTCTATGCATAAATTTAAAGGCTGGTTCTGTAAGGGGGTGGGTATTTTTACCTTTTCTTGGGTTCCTAATTTTGATGTTACCTCATTTCTTCTATTGTTTATGCTCTTCTAGATTTCAATGCCAAGATTACCTCTGGAGTATAGGGATCCTCATCTTGTTGAAATTTTGGCTAATAAGATAGGCATCTTTATTAAGCATGATCTTATTCCTTTTGAACATTCTCATTTACCCATTAGGGTTTGTCTTCTTATTAGTCATTCAAAGCTGATTCCTCAAGTGATTTCTATTTGTTCCAAATATGGGGTTTAGGTTCAGCTAGTTCTTATTCAAGATTCGGCCACAATAGAGTTGCATTCTACTTCTCTAGGGCATTTTAATTTGCAATGCGAGGGTTCTAATGTTGTTACTTTTGAAGTTTTCTCTAAGTTTTCTATAGATTTTTGTTCATGTCCCTTTTATCAATCTCGGCTGAATCCCTCTATTTCTCAAACATCTAAAGATTCTTTAGAATTTGGTTTGATAATTGCTTTGATTAAGTGTAAGTCTTTAATTATGAATAGGCAGGTTGTTGATTTGTGTCAGCTAATAAATTTTTTTCCTTCCTTATCTCCTTCTGACTCCAAATATTATGGTCCATGTTCAACTCTTGTTTTGCAGGATATTTCTTGCATGTCGAATTGCTCTTTTTCTAGTTTGGGTAATATTTTGTTTAAACATGGTAAAACTATAGTTTTTCAAGTAAATGATTCTAATATTAAGTCTTTGGTAGATGGTTTCTTGTCTCTGCCTGTTCCTGCAATCACTAATTCTATTTGTCGTATAAATCATCCTATGCTTCCTTTACATTCCTTTTCCTCTGATTCTCATTCAAGGGATATTGATATTGTTCATAACTTAATGTTTAATAGTCCGCCTATTATTCCTTTACCAAATTTTGTTTCCTCCTCTTCTGTATCTGATGAGGATCTTCAGTTAATGGCTAATGATATTTTGCTTAATGTTGCTTCTCAGTTAATTGATGAAATTGCTTGTGAGGAATTTTCAGATTATCTGCCTCTACACTCATCTCTTTCTAGTACTCCATCATTGGATTTAAATCCTTCTGCCTTATCATCTTTTTTAGAGAATGGGAAGGATTTTGATTTCTCCCAAAAATTATCTTTGGCTCAAACTCCATTGCAGGTTGATGTTGACATTAAAACTCCCAAGAAAGAGGTAGAAAACCCTTATCTGTGAAAATTAAAGAAGAAATTGAGGCAGGTATTCAATCTACTATTGTGGATAAATTTTCTTCTCATATTAGAACAAGGAGAGTGTGTCGCTCTCCTAGGTTGGTATGAAAATTATATCTTGGAATGTCAGGGGATTAAATGCCACTGACAAGAGGGGAATAATCAATAACTTCTTAGATTCTTCCTAGATAGATATAGTATTGCTTCAGGAATCAAAGTTATCACAAGAAGCTTTTGATAAAATTTTCCATAATTGGTCTCATTGGGAATCTATTCTTGTTCCCTCCTCTGGTGCATCTGGTGGTCTTATTTCTCTTTGGAATCCTAAAATTGTTATTGGTTAGCTTGTTCTTTCAGATTCTAATTGGAAATTATTGAAATTTGGTTGGTTTGAATTTTCTTTCTTTCTTTTTAATGTGTATGGTCCTATATCTCCTCAAGATAAAGCCTCCCTTTGGTCTTCATTAACTAATCTTGTTCAACAATATGAGGATTTTCATATTATATTAGGTGATGATTTTAATGCAATTACTTCCCAATATGAGAAATGTGGAGGTAATCCTACAACTCAACAAGTTATTGATGATTTCTCCTTTTTTATACAAGATAGTGTTTTCTAAGATATTTTCCCAGCTAATGACCTTCCTTCACCTTGACTAATAGGAGAGTAGCCTCCCAAATTTCTTCTAGACTTGATAGATTTCTTATTTCCCATGAGATTAGAATGCTTGATTTTTCTTTTAATTCTGAAATTTTATCAAATGCAGACTCAGATAATTTTCCCATTTCCTTAGTCATAGATAAGTTATTTAAAGCCCCTTCCTACAAACCCTCTTTTAAATTTGAAAGGATGTGGTTTGCACATTCTCATTTTCTTTTTCTTCTTCTTCAATGGTGGGTTAGTGCACCTTTTGTCAAAGGAACTCGTATGTTTCAATTTTCCAATAAATTGAAATTTGTCAAATCTAAAATTATAGTATGGAATAAAGAGGTTTTTAAGAACACTTTTCATGAAAAAGCTGAGGTTGAAAGGGATCTCAAGTGTGTTAATGATCATATTGTTAAATTTGGTTTGGATCCTTCTAGTTATGAGAAACCAAAATCCCTCCAAGCATACTGGGAAGTTCTTTGTACTAGAAGTGAAATATATTGGAGACAGAAATCTCGTGAACTTTGGTTGAAAGAGGGTGATAAAAATACTAAATTTTTTCAGTCCTCTGCTAAAATTAAGAAAGCATCCTCTTCTGTCTTTTCTATAAAACAAGCTATATCTGGTTCTCTCCTTTTATCACATCAACAAATAAGAGATGAAGGTGTTCGTTTCTTCAAAAACTTCATCCTCCTCCTATACCTCCAAATGTTAGTGATTCTAATATAGAGGAGCTTTTGAAATTCTTTCCTAATTTAATTTCCCATTCAGATAATGAGTTGTTGATGAAGCCTTTTTCTAAAGAGGAGCTCCATACAATTGTTTTTTCTATGGCCCCTAATAAGTCCCCTGGTCTGGATGGGTTTACTATTCTATTTTTTCAAAAATGTTGGGATGTCATTAATTTTGATCTTCTAATGGCCATTGAAGAATCTCGTAAGGAAGGTTATGTTTTGAAAATTTCAATACTACTTTTCTTGGTTCGATTTCGTTGAAGCCATTGATTTCAAGAATTATTTCTCCCCAACAAGGTGGTTTTGTTCCTGGGAGGGAAATATCCGATGGAGCTCTTGTTTCTTTGGAAGTTTGCATTCCATTAATTCTCATCAGATCCCTTCATTTATTGTGGAACTTGATATGATGAAAGCTTATGATAAACTTTGTTGGTCTTTTTTGTTGAAAGTTCTTCGTAAATTTGGTTTTGCTAATTCTTGGTGAAAATGGATTAAAAGTTATATTTTGGGAGCTTCATTTTCTATCATTATTAATGGTGCTTCCTCAGGTTTCTTCTCTACCTCACAAGGGGTTCCCCAAGGTGACCCTCTTTCCACTCTTTTGTTCATTATCATGGCTGAAGCTTTTAGTAGGTCTATTCAATTACAAAATGAGTTAAATAATTTGAGAGGTTTGAAGATTCTAAATACCATGATTACAGTTACCCACAGTTTTTTTGTTGATGATACATTATTATTTGGTCACTCCTCCATTCAGGAAGCTAGGTTCATTAAGTAGACCTTAGATATTTATTCTTCAGGCTCTGGTCAAATTATCAATTCTCAAAAATAAAAATAAATTCATGTTTCACACTACATAAATTGTTCTTCAAAAGGTTTTTAGTCTGCTTGGTTTTTCTCTGGATTCCCTCCCTTCTACCTATCTAGGGATTCCCTTTGTTTCTGGTCAAGTTAAGTCTTCCTACTGGGACAATGTTATTTCTAGGTTGAAGAGTAGAATCTTGGCTTGGAAAGCTAGATGGTTATCATTATATGGCTGGATTCTTCTTATTAACAATGTTCTTGCTGCCATTCCTAATTACTATATTTTTGTCCTTCATGCGCCTAGTTTAGTCATTGATCAAATTGAGAAACTTATCCACTCTTTTCTTTGGAAATATAATATTTATGATGTAAAGAAAGTGCCCCTTGTCTCCTTACACAACTTATCTTTTAATAAATTTGTTGGTGGTGCTGGATTGTATAATATAACTTTTAAGAATAAAGCCTTTGGAGGTAAACTTGGTTGGAACATGTATGCTAAATCTATTGCTCTTTGGTGTAAAATTATGCAAGCTAAATATTTAGATTCTCCTAATCCAAATAGAATTTTTAAAATCTCTAATCCTTCGACTGTGTCTCCTACTTGGAACTTTATGATTTCCTCTAGACACGTGGTTTCAGATTTTTTAACTTGGTAGGTTGTGTGTGGGGAAGATGTTCTCTTTTGGCATGATTCTTGGAATGGATTTCCACATCTTAACACTATAGGATCATTATTAGGTTATATTAATATCTTCATCACTTATTGGGGGGAGAAATTGGTAGATTATGTTGACAATATTGATATTTTTTCTCATAAGGTCTATTGGAAAGACCCATCCTCTCTTCCTCTATCTTCAGAATATATGAAGGAGTTCATTTCTATCCTTCATAATAGGAATGTTTTTTTAGGTAAAGGATGTGATACTCTTATTTAGTGTCCTTCAAAATATACAAAATATTCAGTTAAGGAAGGTTATAAGGAAATTCGACAAATAAATAATCAAAGTGTATCTCACCGTGCTTTCTTGTTTTGTTGGAATAGTTTAGTTCTTCCCAAAGCATGTGTCTTTTCTTGGGTTTCCCTTCAGAAAAGAATTATTACTAGTGATAGGTTGATTAGATTACATATTGCACCTTCCTTTAATTTTATCTTTTGTGACCTAGAAGTGGAATCAATGGACCATTTGTTTGTTCATTGTGTCTTTGCTTCTCAAGTTTAGTACTTTATTATGAATAAACTCTGTGTTTTTTCCATTACCTTCTTCACTTTTGGGATCTTTTTCAATCCTGGCCAATTTTGTTTTCTAATTCTCTCTTTGCATGCTTGTGGATTATTGTTCCTTCATCTGTAATTTGGTCAATTTGGTGGGAGCGTAATAAGTGTATCTTTAGGAAGTCACCCTCAGATCTTCCTTTCATTTTGAATGATATTAAGAAAAGAATCTTTGAACAAGTCAATGCTTGTATTCAAATTTATTTTAACCCAAATGTTGTATTTACATCATGGGACAATTTGGTAATTTCAAAATGGAAACATATCTCTATCCCTATTTTCCTCCTTTTTTTCCTAGAATTAGGAGCCCTCTTATAAATAGAAGTTCCATTAAGTGGATTCCTCCTCATCCCCCTTTCATGAAGCTCAATTTTGATGGATCTTCTAAGGGAAATCCTAGTGACTCTGGTATTGGGGTGTATCTTCGTAATCACTTGGGGGAAGTTTTAGCATTTAAATCTACTTCTATTCCGCTAGGTACTAATAGTGTTGCAGAAGCTCGAGCACTTTTTGAAGGTATTGTTTTGGTCAAAAAACTAAAAATTCTCTGCCTTCACATTGAGGGTGATTTTGTTGCCATCAATAATGTGTGTATTCATAAGAAGGTTGATAATTGGCATCTCAAATATATTTTACAAAATGTTTGGATTTCTCTTGAGGCTTTTGAGAAATTTACTATCTTACATGTTTATAGAGAAGGTAACATTCTTGTTGATTGTTTAGCTAATATGGGTTGAGGTTTTGTAAATTTGGACTCCTCTTCAAATAATATTTCACTTTTAGATTATCCCAATCTTCTATCTATCATTCAGAATGAGTATTTTCCTTAGTATATTCTTGCTCCTCATATATTTATATTAATATAGGTACCCTGATATGTGTGTGTATGTATATTTGGTAAGTGATGTTGCATTTGGGTATAGATGTGGGTAGTACATATTTAATTTATGTGTATTCAGATATTACATCATTTCTAAATGTAACTATCCACATCTATATGTGCGAAAGTATATGTGTATGATTGTATTGGGAGCTCTCGTTTCATTTGGCTATTATTTATTTCTACCTTTTGTTCATTCTTTTTGCTTTGTGCTTGTTTTTTGATTGGTTTTGACATGTGCTCTCTTTTGTATTTTGATGTGATTGTGGTTGGTGGCTATCCTCATGCATGTTGCACATCGCTCATGTTGAATTTATTCTCCTTTCTCTGCTATCATTTGGATAGTACTCCTACATATCTTTCACTTTGCTCATGGTGATCTGTTTGCATTTGAGATTAATTGTGACTCAGTACGTATTATATGATGTGGTAATTATTAATGAAAGCTTTCTAACTTTTGATACTTTTTATTATATTATCTCGATTCTTCCTGAATTATGTCATTACTTCTCTCTGATTTTTCTTCTATTTTGCTTGGTTTGCTCTGGTTTAGTAAGGATTATGGTAGCACACCCTTCACACTTGGTGGGTATTAGCTCCTCAATTGGTATTTATTCATCCTACAATGCATTACATATGTAATACTACCCCCGCAATTTCAGAGTATTTTTGGAAGTAGAATTTTGGGAATGTCCGTTTCTGGGTCATATCAATGATGAAATGCTTGCTTTGATTTTTTTTTTGTGACCGTCTTCATATTCGCAGAGCCATAAAAAGGATTATTGGTTAGGATGTCTTGTGTCCTTTGGGTAAGCAAATTATCTTCCCATCACAAGTTCTTTTGATTTTCTTATCTAATGCCCTTGATTTAATTCAATCCCCTTTCCTGCTAGATTTGATTGTCAGTAGATATGTAAGACCTAAATTTCTTAAAGATAATAGGCTACATAGGGATATCCAGAAGTATGAGTTATGGGGGGGGACTGCTTCTCTTGTTGGAGGTTTATTTCACCATCATGCTTTTTTGAATAATCATGGGACTTACATTATCTATGAGAATATTAAAAAATGCCTTGAGTACCAATCCTTTTGTTTGATCAAGTATGCTCTTCATCAATTCAGAAGATTTATGGGTCAGGACTGTGTCAATCATGTCCACATGGTTATTTTTTCTCTTCTTGATCTCTTGGAGTATGATACCAAGCACAATTCTATGAATATGGATTCTTTGAATCTGCCTTTGGTTTCTCCTCCCCCTTCTGTTCAAGTTCATGCTCTTAAAAATGTAATCTTTGAGGATTCTTTTGACATCTTGAATCTTCAACTATTGGCATGTGATGTTTTGGAGTATTGGGAATCACTTAAGGGTTGTCATTTGTGGCAACACTTATGATGGAGTGATCGCATGTTATGGAGATTGCCATTGGAGTCACAGTCATAAAAATGACTAAGTCCAGAATTAGGATAACAGGGTACAATGCCACAGTTTTGGATAGCGATAAAGATATACAAGGTATTATAGCTTGCGAAGTTAACTAGAGGTATTTTGGGATATGCACATGATTCATTTACAATCACATGAGTTTTGGATACCAGATGTGTGAGATAAAGTGTTCGGAAGGTATGCAAAGATAGTAAAATAGTATATCAGGGTACATGAATAGTTGTGAAGATTAAGGAAATCATAATGGATATGGTAATGTACTAAGAAAATTAAATAAAGTATATTGTTGACTCTTTGGTAATATAAGAGCACCGACTCCATGTATATCATTTGCATAAGTTTCTATTATGTTTTGTATGACAATTATGAGGCCGACTAGAAGGCTAATTCTATATAAGTATAGATTGGTTTTGTGAAAACGAAGTATGGATGTTTTTATGATGATGGAGTAAGTTTGTGAATATAAGAGCAGAGATTAGATGCGAGATTAGTAAGAGGTGAAGCTACAATTGGAACTATCTAAGCAAGATAAGTGCTTGTATTGTTCCCCTTTTGAGAACTATTTTTGGGATAGTATTGGTTGTAAGAGCAGTGTGCTCACCACCTTTAACCAGGTGTTTTGTATACCCCTAACAAGGTTTTTGTAATCCTCTAACAAGGAAATGTACTATGTAACAATCAGCTCCTACCAGGGCTAGATATCCTAATAGGGACATAATATTTTAGTGCATATTTGCGAGTAGCATCCCCACCGGGGTTTTCCCTTTGGCCAAGGTTTCCTTGAGAACAAATCATGGTGTCATGAGTAATGTGTTATGATTATATGTTCTTTTCATTTCTACATTACTTTGGATTGTTTATAATTGTTTGAAGTTGAAAGCAAAGTTTTGTACTAGTGATTCACCCCCCCTCTCAATATTACCTAATCCTAACAATTGGTACCAGAGCTTCTAGCCCTTTGAGAGAAAGCTTTAACAACTTAAGGGAGATCAAAATGGATTTAGAAGATTTACAAGTGAACTTTGAAGCTGCACTAGAAGATCTGGATAAGATGAAAGCTGAAAATGGCGAACTAAAATTCAAATTAAGAAGAACAGAAGGTTTCATGAGGAAACTTAAAGAATAGCTTGAGGTTGTAAAAAATCAGAGACAAGACCTTATGGAGAAAATCAAAGAAGGCTAAGATAATGATATATCAGACAAAGTAAAGAAGCTAGAGTAAGAAAAAGAACAAATCAATCTCTTGATGATCAAGGAGATTCAACATGAAAAGGATGAAAGAAACAAAGTTGAAAAGTCACTAAGAGAAGCTAACTTGTAGATAGGAAATATGAAGACTGAACTTGATCATTACAAGGATAAATATAAGGAATTGGATAATTACAATCGGATCATCAAAGGTGAACTCACTCAAGCCAAACTACACATTGAGGAATTACAAATGAGCAATGACAAGAATAATGAACAAAGAATAGAACACAAATCTAAAGGAGACATGAGTGGACCCAATGAAGCTGGAAGTTCAAAAACTCAAGAAGAACCAAAAGAAGCCAAGAAGGAGGAAAGACCTATTCCAGATGAAAGGCCTACACATGAAGATCCTAGAGAACAATTCAAACCCTTCAGAGGTAGATGTTTCAGATGCAAAAAAGTTGGACACATGAAAAGAGATTGCAGAAGTAAAGGTAACTCTAAAGCCTTTACCAACTACTATTTTAATTGCCATGAGTATGGAAATAAGAAACCAGATTGTAGAAAACTTGATCAATCCAGGTATAAGCAAGACTATATCAAAGAAGAAACTGTAGCCAAGATTACATGTTAGAAATGTAATAACTTTGGGCACATAGCAAGGTACTGTAAGCTACAAACTAGTCAAGAAAGAAGAAGACCACCTATTTGTTACAAATGCAACAATCCATGTCACATTGCAAAGTTTTGTAGATACAATGGAGATGACAACAGAAGAGGACCAAGTACATCTAATGAACCAGAAATACCACCACCTATAGTTATAAGGAAAAATATCAGTGATAGTGTGTTAGTGAATAGATTTGCACTTTAGAATAAAATAACTCTTGATGCCCAGATGAAAGTACAATCCTGACTAATAGTTGGATAGGTTATCATTGAATTGATAACCTTCCTCTGAATTTTATCGAGTACAACTCCATGTGTGTGATTTTCAAAGAATTTACAACACTAATAAAAAGAACACACACATGTACTTTTTACTGAAAAGTACTTAAAGGATCTCTCGACATACTCATAGGTATAGAGGAATGCTTACAAAGAAACTACAAAAAAAACTAAGAAAAACAAAGGACACAAAGCTCCTTAGATTTCAAAGATTTGAAAAACATAATTCTTAAAGAAACTAAACTCGGATGGAAAGAAAGATAATCATTCTTTCCCTCCTTTACAACTACAAAAGAAAACTAAAGCAGAAAATTTTCCTCCAGCACAAAGGCTTTTGAAAAGAAAAGCCTCCCCTCTACCCTGCATTCACAACTCCTATTCTGCTGTCACTCAAAGTCTCACAAGTAGAATACTAAGAAAACTGGAACCCCTTCTTAGTCAAGCTCTTCACAATTAATAGGCATCGATGGGTGTCATTCAGTTTTCATAACTGAATCTTGAAAATGATTGCCTCTCCCTCTCTTTTTATCAGCTTCATATATTTTAACATGATCTATTAAAAATCATTGGATATCCTATTGTTTGGAGATGACAAGATATGTTTTGGGGCCAATATAATGTTCATCAAAAACATTATAACTTTCCTTTATTTCTTCCATGCCACCATTTGTAATTTGAAAATTAATGAGGATCATGCTAATATCAGGACACATGTCTCATTCCATAAGCACCATTTCTATATTGCTGGGGATATTCCTTTAGAAAAACATTTCTTGATACTACCCTTTTAATTGTATGTAGATGTTGACCTTTACTAAAACTGCTCTTTATCTACATTGAATTAATTAATGCTCACTCTAAGCATTTAGTTCCCCTTTTCTCACTGTCAAAACCTATGATAAATGATAAATTTGTATTCATTAATACCATCATATGTGTCAGGCATAGTTAGGATAGCATGTTGCTCATCAAAAGGTAAGGGAATGAATTTGCCTGCTGAACTGCCATTGACATCTGTTGACATTATGTCAATAGTTGTCGGGTGTCTGACATGATCAATATCTTCCTACCCCATGAGTTCCTGTCTTGTATTCATGATCAGATCTAAGGAAGGCACGTCGATCATCATTTTCATTACAGTGTGATCGATTTCTCTGTCAGGCAGGAACCTTATTATTGTTACTTTGACACTAGGATGCTCTGCAACATTATGGGAGATGGTGGAAGGTGTCAGCTGGGACTGGCCTCCAAGTCCCCTATTTACTAGAATGCCTATAGAGCAAGGATCATTCTTCAATACCTTCTGGTTTATTGTTCTTATTCTGGCATTCACAGACTCCAGGACTCCATCTATTCGTGGGTATTCATGGAAGGGAAAAATGATCATTGCAACCCCCTTTTCTTCTACAATATTGTAGATATCTTCATGCATGTCTTGGAATGCAGAGATTTCAGTCATGGGTCTTACTTGAACCTTGCTCAGTTGTTCAACCTCAAATGCATCGAAGGCAATTACTAACTGGTCTTCATGAGACCTATTTCTGTTCCAGAATAGTTGACTATTTTTCCTTGCTTTGTGAACAAGCATGATGGATGGGGACCTCTTAGAGAGCTCTATGAGGTGCATGATATAGAGACGCAGGGTAGACTTTCTGATTCCTCTGGAGGGATCCATTAGTTTTATAATGGTAGGGATGTTCTTGGTACCATGGATACAGGCCAGAAACCTGAGCTCATCCTTTGGCTTGTCTCTTTGTAGCTTCTGGTGCTTGTGTGGGGTTTGCTTCCTTGCCGGCTTGTATACGACCATTACAAGTGGGCTAGTAATGAATATTGTAAACAAAGCCATCAACACCAGGAGGGAAAACATCTTGTCATTCAAAACCTTCCTCTCCTTACCAATGTTGAGGACAATCAACTCTTCAAGCCCTTTGGTGTTCATAAGGAATCCCAACGTGATGGCTTCACGAAAGGGGACTTTGAAGGATAAAGCAACACAAAGAGTTCCCAAGATCTTCCCGGCACAAGTAGTGAATATCACCAACACAAGGAGACCCCATGATTGAACACCACTGACAGTCAAAATATTTGTCTTATGGAATATGAATCTTTCTTATAGTATCCAATGCGGGTGCCTTCACTGTCTTTATGTGTGAATTCAAATGTCCTCTTCTCTAAATTGATTATGTGCATTTGCAGGTGTGATCTATCTCCTTCTCCATCCTAACATTACAAAAGCTATGCACATGAATGTCCACGATGAACTCGCTGCTCTTGCCAACTTTGGGTACAACACAATCGAGACCCACACCAATTTCTCTGCTCTCCGCTAGGGGCTAAACTAGCTTGGGATCCTATCCATGGTAATTGGAGTGCTTGGAGTCGTGAACCATAAAGATACATTCCACTTGGCCTTGATTCATCATTGCTGTCACCTAAACTCCATATGCTTATCAAGCTCAAGCATTCTATCTCACACTTTGCGTATATCCTCCATGTATCCATGACCCTATGTAATATGGGATGTATTGAAAAATCAACATATATTATGACTGCGCTGGCATTTTGTCCAATAGTTCTCATACTTCTCCATATTACTCCTGTGACAAAGGAGATGGTACTTGGGATGTAATGAGCTTCATAATTCTGATTTGGAGGCTTATGCAACATTTACCTTGGTGAATAGGCCCTTGTGTTGGAGTTAGCTTTTGGTGGAATTTAATGATATTTCCACCATGATAATGGGAGACTTTGGCTTCATGCTTCTCTTTTGAATCATCAAAAGATTCACTTTCTCTTTGGCCTTATCTTTATTGTTTAATCTTATACCGTTTAGACTATAATGATGCCCGATCTTAATCAGATTCTCAATCTTTGTTTTCAAAGATGTTACCATCAGAACCATGCGATCTGCAACCTTGAACTTTTGGACGTTGAATTTGCACCTATGAATATAAACCTTTGAACTTGCTTGAACTTGTGGGAATCATGTTTTCGAACTGAAGGAATTTTTTTTGAAATTTGACTCACTCACTTTCAACCTCCAATCTGAACTAAGTTGAAAACTTCATACCTTAGAATTTGAGCCATAAACTGCATCTCTGAGAAATGAACATTGAATAGAACTGCTACACTGAATCCTGCAGTTTTGAATTGACAAGATGGTGCTTTTAAATTTGAACTTTTTAAATCTGAATTCTTAAGTATTTCAAACTTTGAATCAGTGAGCTGAGTCCTCTGAAATGGGTTTGCACTTTCGAACCAGTGAGCTCTAAACTTATGTGGACTTGAACCTACATTTGTTTTATCCTTTGAACCTAAAATTTGAACCCCTGAAACTCTGTACTGAACCTCTAGCTACATTTGAACTTGATGAACCTATGAACATGTGAACCTTTGTACATGTTCTTGAACTTATCAATACTGAATCATGAAAATCAGGGATAGAGTGTTTGATTTTAAAATTTTAAAATTAGGTGTCTAAATGAGGACTAACACTGGCTCCACAGGGGGACTACTTTTCTTGCAAAAGAAGAGAGCTCCAGTAATCTCTGGGTAAAAGAAAAGTGCCTTAGAAACCATTGGGCAATAGAGTCAAAGAAAAATGAATGCAAGGAGTTGCTTGCAATGCGGGTGGAGGGGAGCAGGGCAACTACAAACCAAAATAGAAAACAAGGAAAACCTAAGCAACAAACCACCAAGACTCGCAGCAGGTCCAAAGCTTGGGCATTATTCAAACCAACACTACACACACCAAAAGATATTTACAATATATACATAGGCAGGAAGCTCCTACCACAACAGCCAGAAGAAAGAAAAACTTACATAAAGCCATCCACTGGCTGGGAGAAATAAGATCCTTTTTGGAGTAGCAGATTGTGCATTAGTGGAGCAGCTCCAGACCACTACCTGATGGCGATCCCTTCAATGTTGAGACTCAAGTTGATAGCATGAAAAAATTTGGCAACCCAATATTCTTTCCCGAACAACCAAAACTCATCATAGCATTCCTTGTCTTCGAATGGTTTTTGTGTATCACTCTTCAAATCAAGGAAGATCTCAAATTAGAGGGAACAATATTCAGAAAAACTCTCATTGGCCTCCCAACTACGGTCCATAATGGTGCACCTCTCTCCATGATCATGAGAGTCATTCTTCACATTGTCAAAAAGATAGAATCCATCCAACACGGGCTCAAATTTATCATAAAAATTAACTTCAACTCCATCAAAACTCGGGGTATCATCAAATATGTAGAACATTTGATCTTTTATTCCTTCTAGTGCATCTTTAGACTTCACAATATATTCACACCCAAGGGGAAGAAATAATGAATCACCAAACAACTCTTTATGGTCTATTTGTTTTAAGTTCATACCTAGGTTGTTCAAAAAGGGATCTCCTTGCCCAATAGATGATAAAAATTTGCATATGATGTCTTCTTCTTCCCTATAGAGGAGAGCATCGTTCAATATCTCAACTAAATCACCCAAAGGCTGAAAATTCACACCAACCTTTCATCCTATTAGATTTTCAGCATCCTCTAATATGAAAGAAGAGGACAAATTTTCATCACCTAATGATGAATCATAAGGCTGAAATAGAGGGTTTTCTCTGATAATAATATCCTCACAAATCTCCATTGGTAAGTACAGTGGGTTGGGCTTACTCCCAATAAGCTTATCTCCTAGCTTTACAGAATTTTCTTCAATCTTGCTTCCTGCTACTATGTCTTGTTGGAGCCGGATTTCTTCCACTAGATGTGCAAGATGATCATCTTCTTGAAAATTATCCAGACTATAAGTAGTCACATCTATCTTTGTTTTAGCAGCTATGCCATTACCCAAAGCTTCAATTTTTGGTTGCACATCATCTTGAAATTTTTTACTAATAAGATGGCTAACATCATTCTTAGATTCAGAATTCTCAATATTAGAAAAGAGAAAAGATTTAGGTATACCCTTGTCATTACCGCTGCTGGGATCCTCACTTTCAGCCAGGATATTTTTTTTTACCCATGCCTGATTTTCTTGTGGCTGGTCTGTGACCATTTGGATTTCTTGCTCACTCTGGACTGAGTAATTACATGAGATGAAATGTGTAGAGATAACTGGGGCTTCATCATCATCCACCTCTAACTCTTTCTTGAGCTATTGTACCTTTCTCTTGTATGCTTCCAACTCTTTTAGCTTGTGAAATCTATAACACAAACTCCTCCATAGTAGGATAGAATTATGGTCATCTTTGATGCTCAAATTTGTTCTCACGGCATGAGAGACACTTTTTTTTATAATGATTTAGGAACTCTTGTAGCACCTTGTCCTCTATCTGATAGAGTTCCATGAAGGTGGGATTAGGCCTCATCTTTCTCGTGGCCTTTCCATTAGGCATGATCATTTTATAGAGTCACCAATCCTGCACACAAGATATTTTAGAAATAACTGAGGGAATAAAACATGACACTAATCTCCAATTCCTCTCCCCAGCAGAGTTGCCAAAAATATGTTAGTGAACAGATTTTCACTTTAGAATAAAATAACTCTTGATGCCTAGATGAAAGTACAATCCTGACTAACAGTTGGATAGGTTATCATTGAATTGATAACCTTCCTCTGAATTTTATCAGGTACAGCTCCCCGTGTGTGATTTTCAAAGAATTTACAACAACAATAAAAAAACATACACATGTACTTTTTACCAAAAAGTACTTAAAGGATCTCTTGACATACTCACAGGTATGGAGGAATGCTTACAAAGAAACTACAATAGAAACTAAGAAAAACAAAGGACACAAAGCTCCTTAGATTTCAAAGATTTGAAAAACATAATTCTTAAAGAAACTAAACTCGGATGGAAAGAAAGATAATCATTCTTTCCCTCCTTTACAACTACAAAAGAAAACTAAAGCAGAAACTTTTCCTCCAGTACAAAGGCTTTCGAAAAGAAAAGCCTCCCCTCTACCCTGCATTCACAGCTCCTATTCTGCTGTAGCTCAAAGTCTCACAAGTAGAATAGTAAGAAAACCAGAACCCCTTCTTAGTCAAGCTCTTCATAATTAATAGGCATTGACGGTGTTGTTCATTTTTCATAACTGAATCTTGAAAATGATTGCCTCTCCCTCTCTTTTTATCGGCTTCATATATTTTAACATGATCTATTAAAAATCATTGGATATCCTATCATTTGGAGATGACAAGATATGTTTTGGGGCCAATATAATGTTCATCAAAAACATTATAACTTTCCTTTATTTCTTCCATGCCACCATTTGTAATTTGAAAATTAATGAGGATCATGCTAATATCAGGACACATGTCTCATTCTATAAGCACCATTTCTATATTGCTGGGGATATTCCTTTAGAAAAACATTTCTTGATACTACCCTTTTAATTGTATGTAGATGTCGACCTTTACTGAAACTGCTCTTTATCTTCATTGAATTAATTAATGCTCACTCTAAGCATTTAGTTCCCCTTTTCTCACTATCAAAACCTATGATAAATGATAAATTTGTATTCATTAATACCATCATATGTGTCGGGCATAGTCAGGATAGCATGTTGCTCATCAAAAGGAAAGGGAATGAATTTGCCTGCTGAACTGCCATTGACATCTGTTGACATTATGTCAATAGTTGTCGGGTGTCTGACATGATCAATATCTTCCTACCCCATGAGTTCCTATCTTGTATTCATGATCAGATCTAAGGAAGGCACGTCGATAATCATTTTCATTGTAGTGTGATCGATTTCTCTCTCAGGCAGGAACCTTATTATTGTTACTTTGACACTAGGATGCTCTGCAACATTATGGGAGATGGTGGAAGGTGTTAGTTGGGACTGGCCTCCAAGTCCCCTATTTACTAGAATGCCTATAGAGCAAGGATCATGCTTCAATACCTTCTGGTTCATTGTTCTTATTGTGGCATTCACAGACTCCAGGACTCCATCTATTCATGGGTATTCATGGAAGGGAAAAATGATCATTGCAGCCCCCTTTTTCTTCTGCAATATTGCAAATATCTTCATGCATGTCTTGGAATGCAGAGATTTTAGTCATGGGTCTTACTTGAACCTTGCTCAGCTGCTCAGCCTCAAATGCATCGAAGGCAATTACTATCTAGTCTTCATGAGACCTGTTTCTATTCCAGAATGGTTGAATATTTTTCCTTTCTTTGTGAACAAGCATAATGGATGAGGACCTCTCAAAGAGCTCTACGAGGTGCATGATATAGAGACACAGGGTAGACTTTCTGATTCCTCTGGAGGGCTCCATTAGGTTTATAATGGTAGGGATGTTCTTGGTACCATGGACACAGGCCAGAAACCTGAGCTCATCCTTTGGCTTGTCTCTTTGTAGCTTCTGGTGCTTGTATGGGGTTTGCTTCCTTGCCGACTTGTATATGGCCATTACAAGTGGAGTAGTAATGAATATTGTAAACAAAGCCATGAGCACTAGGAGGTAAAACATCTCATCATTCAAAACCTTCCTCTCCTTACCAATGTTGAGGACAATCAACTCTTCAAGCCCTTTGGTGTTCATAAGGAATCCCAACATGATGGCTTCATGGAAGGGGACTTTGAAGGATAAAGCAACACAAAGAGTTCCCAAGATCTTCCCAGCACAAGCAGTGAATATCATCAAAACAAGGAGACCCCATGATTGAATACCGCTGACAGTCGAAATATTTTTCTTATGGAATATGAATCTTTCTTATAGTATCCAATGCGGGCACCTTCATTTTATCTTTATGCGTGAATTTGAATGTCCTCTTCTCTGCATTGATTACGTGCATTTGTGGGTGTGATCTATCTCCTTCCCCATCCCGACATTACAAAAGTTGTGCACATAAATGTCCATGATGAACTCGCTACTCTTGCCGACTTTGGGTACAACACAATCGAGATCCACACCAATTTCTCCACTCTCAGCTAGGGGCTAAACTAGCTCGAGATCCTATCCACGGTAATTAGAGTGCTTGGAGTTGTGAACCATAAAGATACATTCCACTTGGCCTTGATTCATCATTGCTGTCACCTGAACTCCATATGCTTATTGAGCTTGAGCATTCTGTCTCACACTTTGCATATATCCTCTATGTATCCACGACCCTATAATATGGGATGTATTGACAAATCAACATATATTGTGACTGCGCTGGCATTTTGTCCAATAGTTCTCACACTTCTCCATATTACTCCCACAACAAAGGAGATGGTACTTGGGATGTAATGAGCTTCATAATTCTAATTTGGAGGCTTATGCAACATTTACCTTGGCGAATTGGCCCTTGTGTTGGAGTCAGCTTTTGGTGGAATTTAATGATATTTCCACCATGATAATGGAAGACTTTGGCTTCATGCTTCTCTTTTGAATCATCAAAAGATTCACTTTCTCTTTGGCCTTATCTTTATTGTTTAATCTTATACTGTTCAGACTATAATGATGCCCGATCTTAATCAGATTCTCAATCTTTGTTTTCAAAGGTTTTACCATCAGAACCATGCGATCTGCAACCTTGAACTTTTGGACATTGAATTTGCACCTATGAATATAAACCTTTGAACTTGCTTGAACTTGTGGGAATCATGTTTTGGAATTGAAGGACTTTTTTTTGAAATTTGATTCACTCACTTTCAACCTCCAATCCGAACTAAGTTGAAAACTTCATACCTGAGAATTTGAGCCATAAACTACATCTCTGATAAATGAACATTGAATAGAACTACTACACTGAATCCTGCAGTTTTGAATTGACAAGATGGTGCTTTTAAATTTGAACTTTTTAAATCTAAATTCTTGAGTATTTCAAACTTTGAATTAGTGAGCTCGGTCCTCTGAAATGGGTTTGTACTTTCAAACCAGTGAGCTCTAAACCTATGTGGACTTGAACCTACATTTGTTTTATCCTTTGAACCTAAACTTTGAACCCCTGAAACTCTGTACTGAACCTCTAGCTGCATTTGAACTTGATGAACTTGTGAACATGTGAACCTTTGCACATGTTCTTGAACTTATCAATACTGAATCATGAAAATCAGGGATAGAGTGTTTGATTTTAAAATTTTAAAATTAGGTGTCTAAATGAGGACTAACACAGTGGTAAAAACCTAAATGATTACATAAATGAAAGTAAGAAATCAGAGGATGAGAAGATATTGCAAGTAGAAGTTCTAAATAAGACAGTGGTTTAGGGAGAGACAACTTATGATGCTACGTCTTTGCATGATGAATTCTTTGAGGCATCAGCCTAGAAGGCCTCATGGCCTCATGGGGAGCATTGGATAATGCAAGCAAAAATTATCTAGCCCCTATATAAGTGGATTAAGCTCATGCGAGCTTAGGTATGTTATGTACAGATGTTTTGGAATCTGTGGATAAGCTCACAACACTTGGAGATTCATCTTCTGTGTTCATGAGTTTTGCATTGACTAGATGACATGCAAAGTTGAGCTACCTGTGTTTAATGCACACACTCAACTTGTGATGAATAAAGGACTTGAAAGATCTCATTTCTCCACCATTTGTTGATCAAGTGACCAAGGAGAGTAGAAGTGTGAAAGCATAGCAATAATCTAGCAAAGAGATTTTATGCTTGCGTGAAGCCAAGCATTATATTTGTGCGCATTTAAGGTATTTAGACCTAATCTCTTTAGAAAGTCATGGATGCACTAGTAATTTATGATGTGGTAGATAGACCTAGGTATACAAACCTGGAAGGGGCATTTTCTCAAACCCTCATAGGTGTGTTGCATGTAGAGGACATTAGGGCATACATACACTACAAGTATGAGATTATTAGGGAGGTCAACATCTTCTATGAGTTGAATGGTATGATAGATGTAAATGGGTCCTTGACAGAAGAATTCAAACATTTAAAAGACCTGTCAATACTCAAGTTAACCTGACTCACTGAATTCACAAAAGTTGAATGGTTCAAGATCATTTTGAGTAGAGTTCATGATCAGTTCTTATGGATAGGTGATCAATCAGTTAAGATATGTGCTCAGTTGATCCATGATATCATAGCGCTTGACAATGAAGGAGCCCTACCTGTTAGTGAGAAAAATCTAAGAAAAGAAGCTGGAACCCTTACACACTCTAAATGGGACAAGAGGGAAATGATTGTAAATGATATATATCTACAAGATGTCAGATTGGTAGCAATGCTAATTGGCTAAAAGTTTTTTTATAGTTCTACACTTAATTCAATATCAGCTGGAGTAATAATGATGGCATATCGAATGGTCAAAGAAAACAAGTAATACAACCTGTGTGAAATACTAGCTCAACAATTCATTGAATATATAAAAGTTATAAAAAAGGACAAATCTAAGGCATTTAGGTTTGGATCATTACTAGTTCACATGTACATTCATGTCATTCACAACTTTCCTGGTATTCATCCTAGAGCATGGAAAGACAATGAACCCACTGGTCTACAAATCTCAGAATGTTATAGAAGATAGAAACATGATTGGGTTGATGGAGAATTGTTTGGCATGATTAAGATCTTGCAGATACAGATGAAAGAAAGATATAGAATTCTAGAAAGCTTAGCAAAAAAGTATGAGGACACCATTTTTTTCATGGTTGAAACTGATTATGTCTGCTTTGAGGCAGTTGAACCTAGAACCAAATGGAGTTATCCTATAGGATATGAAGTAAGTGCTAAAGTACTAACTATGCAAGTAGAGCATGTATTGGCAGCAGAAAATGACCCTACTCAAGAAAGATGGGGTACATATAGAGAAAAATATGAAAAAGTCAGAGAAGAACAAGAGAAAGTAACAAGAAAGAGGAAAGTGAGCAAGATAGTAGAAGATATCACTACAATGGTGGGTATTACAAAAGCACAATTGATAGACATCAAAAATAAGATGGAGGCATCTTCTAGTATTGCCACTGATTCACCCACTCCATTGGAAGCAGAGAAGACAACTACTACTGATAACATCATTGATTTATCAATCCCTTAAGAGGAAGAAACACATGAAGTTGAGACTACAATGGTTCCTAGAAGATCATCTAGGATAGTCAAGCAGGTCGGTCGAAAAGAAAAAGAGAGAGGCAAAAAGGAAGAAGAAGGAAGAAAAGGTTATGGAGAAAGAGGAAGAGAAAATAGTTCAAAAGAGTCCACAAATCTTGTGGAAACCTGATATGAAAGTACTACATAAGAGGGTTATCAAGGATGGAAATATGATATCTATAAATAGATAATATGAGAGATATAGCCCTAAGGATTAAGTAATCATTAAGGACACTATCATTGAGCATTTGTTAGTTTTCAAAAAGAATTTGTTGGAAGTTGAAGCTAGTGTCCCCAAAGATCTATACAACAAGTTGGAAATTAGAAAATAGTTAGCACATTCAGAGGATGAGAACATAAGAAACAAGACAATTGATGATATGTTGCCAGTTGTGTCTATTCAGGAAAGAGAAAGAATCATAAAGGCACTGAAACCTCTTCTAAGAACAAAGACCAGACTAGTCAAGATAATGGCTAGAAGATATGATGAGGTCATTGAAGATACCCAAAAGGCATTAGACCAAGTTCTAATGCATGACATGCCTAAAAGGGTGTCACCTCTTGAGACTGCTAAACCTATATCCTTCAATTTAGGAGAGAGCTCACAAGCAATTAATGAGAGTGTTCAAGTTAACTTGCAACCAGACTTCTTTGTCACTAGTGTGCCTGTTAGCCTTGACACTTCGTAGGATATAAATGATCCATTGGACAAGATGGACAGTGTGATGGAAGTTGAAGATCAGGAACAGATAAAAGAAAGCAAATCAGAAGAGAAACTAGAAGAAAAAGTATTAGAGAAGGAATTATAGCAAGAAGAAAAGCAAGAAAGACAACCTCAAATAGAGGAGGTTGCTGAAGTCATATTGGATTCATCTCTATTATTGGAAAGTGTGGCCAAACCATTTAGTTGTGATGTGGACAACATGGATGAAGATGAACTGATGAGACTCTCATTCATGGCCTTTGCTAAAGCTAAGGAGAGATCAGTCCAGAAAGGAGATAAAATATCTAAGATAATGGTTAGGGCTGTAGAGATAGTGAACAAGCTACTCCCCTCACTAGTTATCCTAAAAGAAAAGGATGAGGTTGAGAATCTCGGTATAGTATTGGATAGCTTTGATAGTCACTTTGACTCAATGCTAAAAACAATAGAGGAGAAGGCTGAAAAGAAATTCTTGGATAAGAAGTTGAGTGAAGTTCATAAGTCCATTTCATGGGACTTAGGCATTCTAAAGGATACCACTCTTAAAGCCAAGAGTTGTGTAGCACAAGGTAGGAAACTATATAGCCATTGCATAAATCCCTGCAGACATTTGAAGAATGTTGAGGAGGCCATAGCCAAAGATAGGGCTAGTCTTGACAACATAATGGACAGTTGTGAATCATCTTCACAAACTATGTGAGAGATAGATAAGGAGACATCCAAGCTACTGGAGAAAATAGGAGTACTGGAAATGGAGAAAGGGATAGTTGCAGACAGATTTGGTTCATTAAGAAGCCTATTGACTCCCAAGCTCTTAATATTGGAGACTCATCTCTTTGAGATGATAAAGGTTGAAAGCTCAATGTCAGTACCCACTCTCACTAAGCTTAAGGTAGCAGAGACAACATCGTATGTACTGAATGGATTAATCCATGTCAGTGAACTTCTAATAAGTTCATGGATTGAGGAAGTTAAGACCTTGGAAATCTCCTTCCAAGATGTCTTAAATATGGTGAGTAGGCACTAAACCATTTGTTCTTAAGTCCCACAATTTTGTGTAAACCTTTGCCATTGATGTTAAAGGGAGAGGAAGAAAAAGGAAAAATGAGGAAGAGAGTTATATACTGAAAATAAAGTAAAAGAAAAGATGTAGAAAACAAAAAATATATAAAAGAGGAAAAATAAAAGAAAGTTGTATTGTAACACTTAGTCATTTTTCTAAGTGTTTCCATCAATGCCAAAGGGAGAGATTGTTGGCATGTGATGTTTTGGAGTACTGGGAATCACTTAAGGGTTGTCATTTATGGAAACACTTATGATGGAGTGATCACATGTTGTGGAGATTGCCATTGGAGTCACAGTCATAAAAATGAATAAGTCCAGAATCAGGATAACATGGTACAGTGCCACAGTTTTGGATAGCGATAAAGATGTACAAGGTATTATAGCTTACAAAGTTAACTGGAGGTATTTTTGGATATGCACATGCTTCAGTTAAGATTTCATGAGTTTTGGATACCTGATGTGTGAGATACAGTGTTCGGAAGGTATGCGAAGATAGTAAAACAATATATTAGGGTACATGAATAGTTGCGAAGATTAAGGAAAGCATAATGGATATGGTAACATGCTAAGAAAAGTAAATAAAGTATATTGCTGACTCTTTGGTAATATAAGAGCACTGACTCCATGTATATCATTTGCATAAGTTTCTATTATGTTTTGTATGACAATTATGACGCCGACTGGAAAGCTAATTCTGTATCAGTATAGATTGGTTTTGTGAAAGCTAAGTATGGATGTTTTTATGATGATGGAGTAAGTTTGTGAATATAAGAGCAGAGATTAGATGTGAGAGCAGTAAGAGGTGGAGCTACAATTGGAACTATCTAAGAAAGATAAGTGCTTGTATTGTTCCCCTTTTGAGAACTAAATTTGGGACAATATTGATTGTAAGAGCAGTGTGCTCACCACCTTTAACCAGGTGTTTTGTATACCCCTAACAAGGTTTTTGTAATCCTCTAACAAGGAAATGTACTATGTAACAATCAACTCCTAACAGGGCTAGATCTCCTAACAGGGACATAATATTTTAGTGCATATTTGTGGGTAGCAACCCCCATTGGGGTTTTCCCTTTGGCCAGGGTTTCCTCGAGAAAAAATCATGGTGTCATGAGTAATGTGTTATGATTATATGTTCTTTTCATTTCTGCATTACTTTGGAATCTTTATAATTGTTTGAAGTTGAAATCAAAGTTCTGTAATACTGATTCACCCCCCTCTCAATATTACCTAATCCTAACATCAACTTGGTATGGGTGGCCCTTTTTCAACACATATGATGGAATAATCTTCTTATTATGTCTAAATGTAGGATTTGGTGATTTGTAGGTTTGGTCTAATCTCAGTTTTGTAGGTGTTTGATTTTGCCCAACTTTCTTTTTTTGGCTTCTCCCACTGTTACTTCTCCTCCTTTACGCCCACTGCTAGTTTTGTTAGGGTGTTTTGAAAAGGTATCAGAGGTATTTTTTGTTTTGGGATGATCACTGGATTGGAGGATTTTTTGTTTTAGGCCTCTTTTGTAGCATTTTGTTTATAATTTTCTTTATACAACCTTTTGGCCTATTTTGTAATCATCGACTATATAAATTAGTCAATTTTCTGGGGTGGGTTTAGACTCTAGGATTCTTGGACTTCCTCTGTAAAGCTTGATTTTTGTAAATCTTGTCTAATTGTAATCTCTTGAGTTGTATGATTCTCTGGGTGGGTCTCTTCTTACTGTTCTATTTGGATATGGAGTTGTGAACAAAGTTTTTCTTTCTGGTTCTTTTCTCTGAGAGCTCCTTTTGAACCAGTGTAAAAAAGTTTATTATATTAATATAAATATATTAAGTGGCTTTGCCACCTTATTTAAAAAAATTATGCAATTGATAATTAAATATCAATTTATTAATTATGTTTTTTGTTTAAATTTCAATTTTGGATTTAATAATTAATTAAATCCTCTATTCACAAAATTGAACTTTTTAATTAACAAATATATTTAATTAATTCTCATAAATTAAATACCCTCATATAATATTTAATAAGATTTAATTATTTAATTACATAATTACCTTTAATTAAATCATTTATCTATTTTAACACAAAAATCACATCAAATCTATAGACATGCAAACCTGAAGAAACCAACTACATCAAAATATGATAATCAAGCAAAAAAGAGGGTTCACGAATTCACGTCACCTTGATGAATTAAAAGGGTAGTAAATCACATAATTGCCCACTATTTCAGGATAATTATTGGCTTAAGATTGGGATTTGCACATGTCTATTATCTCCCCTCTCTTACCTTTGAGATATTGCAATAGGGCACACTCATTCCTACCAATTCAGGGAAGACAATGCTTGATACCTACAATCTTGCCATCATAAAGATGAGCATGTCATGTATATGTATAAATTTATAGCAGACAATGGAGGGAATCGACCGATCGTGTTGATCTCACAAGCAAGTAACTATGACTCCGTCCCTCAACCATATCAGACACATCAAACATAAATATAAAACATACATGCCAATCATACACATGCAAGTATGGGGTCAGTAAAACCATAAACATAAATAACATCAAATCTATTTGAGGAGCTAATACACACATGAAAAGTGGCTTAAAAGAGTCAGACCAATTTAACTAAAAAGAAAACTATGGGAGGGGTATTACAATTTGCCTGTACATTTGCTTAGAAATTTTAAAATGTATTCAACTAATATATTTCAACATATGTTGGAAACATGACACTGAATATATAGACAATGAAAAAATGTTGGCAAAGCATGTAGAATATGGGTTATGTCCATTGTTTTTCATCTTGTTTGAAAGTTTCTAAGACCCTTTCATCGAACCATAGCCTATTTTGTGTATACTTGCAATCGACATGTCTGAGATCACATTTTGTTGAAGCTATTTTGGAAATGGTTCACATTTTCTACCTGTGCTTCCAAATTTTTACTTTCATGTATCTGTATCGAGCATTCATCGCTGCTAGCGTTATCAACTTGAAAGCCCCTTTGAAACCTTTTCACATCTATTTTGGTGCTATATTGCAAGCTTTGTGGTTGTGAGACCACATTTCTTGATTAAACAGAACACATATCCATTTGTGCTTTTAAACCTAAAAACAAATTTTCCAGAGTATCCCAATACTTTTGTCGTGAATCCAAGGATCATGAAGCCATACAATGAATAAGAGTATTGAATGGAAATTTATGCAAGAAAAATATTTACAAGTAATAATTTGGAACTTGGCACCACCATTACTTGAAAGTTCCCAAAGCTTATTCCACCAATTACATTCATATCTGTGGGGCTTTTGCATTTGCAACACTTAACAAAAAACATCTTCAGTGATCTCTTGAATGAAAAATAAATGCTTCTTAGACAATTCCATCCACCCATAGGTAGGGAAGATAAACAAATAAAACCCTAAATTTACCTGCTCAAATATTCTTGTGTTTCCTCGTCTATTTCATTCTTTCACCATTAAATTAGGGCAATGCCCCTTTTCCACAATGTCACAATCTACTTAGGGTTGCCTCCCCTCCCATTTTGACATAGTGGGAAACACCCATGTTGTAGGTGAGATTACAAACCTTAGTTTATATTTTAAAATAATTTTAAAATATTAAAACATATTTGATATCCATCTTTCTCTATTTTGCATAAAAATGCATATTAAAACATTTTTGTAACATGATTTGATAATTTGCACTACTCAAACTTGCTAGGAAAAACATAAAATAATTTATTAAATTATGGAAATCTTTCATATCCATTCCTCGTATATTTATTTTTATTATTTAAATCAGAATGATTTAAATAATATGATATTGATATCTACCTTGAGGGAGTTGCAACTTAATGAAGCCAGCTGGGCCCTAGGTGGGCTCAACTGATTTGTTTTTGTTTTCATTCAATTGACCCCTAAAAATGCCTCTGGACAAATTCATCTTGCACCTGGATTGAATTTGCACAACTTTTGATTGTTAAAAACTTTATTTTAAACCATTATGCAAGGTGGCCAAAATGAGAAAATAGCCTCCATAACCGCCCTTAAAAATTGTCCAAATCACATCATTGAACCCTGGTAATTGGCCTACACACAATTTGATATACAAACATTCACCTTGCAGAGTGGCTTCTTTCGACGATAGCTAGGGTGAAAGATTTTGATTCCCAAAGTCACTTGTTCTATTTTATCTATAACATGACCTATCCATGATCAATAATCTGCATATCAAATGAGGTTAGTAAAAATACCAAATAGGCTCCTGAGGGCATAAGTATTTGCACATTGACACATTAAGATGTCAAGATTATGGAGAAATAACTAGTTTTAAGTGGACACCAATTGGTTATGAAATGAGGCTTCATGAAAATGATCATCTGGAAGGTGCAATTATGAAAATGCAAAAAATCAAAATAAATGGGTTTTGGATTTGGCTTGGGAAATTGGTCAAACGAGTTGAATGAGGTCTAAAAATTGACATGGGTGTTCTTTCTCATGATTGAAATATGGGTCAGTGACCCTTTGGTCATAAAAATCAACAAAGACTAAGATACACACCTCTAAACTAGGTCGTTTGGATTTTATGGAAAAGTGCAACATGCAGATTTATACAAACCCCCTTAAACTTGGCATATAAAAAACTTGTCAAAATTGACTATAGAGGATTTCAAATTGATATATAAGCTCAATCATAGGTAATGACCACACTGCTAAGGGTAATACTCATGACAATCACCGGATTTCAAGTTATCAACTGTCAAAGTAGGCTTTCTCAAATAGCTTCCAGGGGTGTCCTTTTTCGTGCCTCAACAAATTTTTAATATGGCTACCTCAAATTCCCTTAGAATTTTAAGGTGACAAAAATTTATCAAGGCCATTTAAGCCCTTGATATTCCATGAAGTGATCTTCATCATCCTATAAAGGAGGGTTTTCCTCCCTTGGATTTAGTCATGAAATTTGTTATGTTCACAAAGCCCTTCTCACTGGCCTCCTCCTCCTACTTCTGCTTCCTTGAGTTACCACCTCTTTGTTTCTTTTATCTTAAAGAATCAAGAACCTTTGCATCTGATTGGCTAATACTTCTTTGATCAATTATTCCTAGCTCATTCGATTTAGATTTGTTATCTTCACCCAAATCATTGGAGATATTTTCTTCCTCAAATAGTATCCCCTCATAATCAACCCCATCTAGAATGTCCTTAGATATCGTATCCTCATCTCCTAGAGGATACACTAGGTGTTGCATTCGGCTAGCACCTTGTTTACTAATAAATCCAATGCTAATAGAACTATGGTACCCAAACTACTTACCACGTGATCATTAGGAATCTCCAGACCATTACTCACTTTGATCCCCTGTTGATTCAAAGCCAGATTGCTTAGTCTATCCAAAGAGTTTTTGGATTTTGAATTATGAAATTCAATTCTTATGGTTTTGGATGCAATCCTCTTGTTTTCAACTCTCTTAGACCCATCAATTTTAGAATTTTCTAATTTTTGATCTAGAGGAACTTTAGGTTTCTAGATCTCTATAGTTTTAGGTTACAATTTGTAATTTTTCTCCCAATGATAAATTGCTTGGCATCCCTTTTAAGCTTAGGTTATGTGAGGATAAAAGTAGGTCTTGACATCAAATCCTAATAAGTTACCCAAGTACAATGCACTCATCAAGAAGAGGAGAACATCATGTGGGGAAAATCCCCCCTAAATGAGGTTTAAATATGAGAATAAAAAAAGCTCATGAAATGGAAAAAATCCTTCCCATATGAGAGAAGTAGTGATATAATGCAATCCCTCTCAATACAAAATCTCCTATTGTAGTGGTAAATGTCTAACAATGAATGTTAAATTTGATCCAAGCTCGACAAACAACATTCCTCTTGTTAGAAAGAAATAATACTACATAATTATGAAAGTTATCTTTGCATTTTAGAAAAGGATATGAGGAAATGAAACTAAGAATGAATTAAGCCTCCAAAATCTTTACAATTGTCTCCATGTTGATATCAAAATTTACCTCAAATAAATCAAGTTGTCTAGGCCATAATGACAAAGATGAAAATCCAAAATCTAACGAAGATCAATGTAGATCATTGTCCAAAGACAATGATGAGCTTCAAATACTACTCAAATTTCTCTGCTCCCAATTTCAAACTGTTTCAATTATCGATAATATGAAGCAAGTACCATAGAAGTTTAGTATTATAAATTATATCTTTAAATAATTTTATGCTCATTTAGGGATCACTTTATTGCTCCCCTTATAATTCTCTCAAATCTAATTGGTCTCTCTCAACCCGATGCTCAATTTTGGGATTTTAGCACCATTCTAGCTCCCTCTACCTATTTCCAACCCACTAATACTGGCTATGGTGTCTAGTACCATAGTACCACTAGATTATGGCACTATGTTCCACGGTCTAGGAAAAACATACCCAAGTTTGAACCCTCGAACAATTAGAATATGGTGAACAAAAAATTTCTCCATATGTTGACCTTCCTTGAATTTATCAACACATTTAGTGAGGTTTACTGTAAAAGGAGGCCTCTCCCTCTCATTCCTAACATCACACAACAAGAAATTAATCTCTCATAAATTTATTGAGCAAGCATTTCAATCATTTTCAAGGTAGTGAAGAAAGAGATCTAGTGTTGAAGGATTCAAGCATTAAAGATGACATCTATAATCAAGTCAATATGTTTCCTCCATGAGTGAAGACATGCATTATCTCCCTTATAGCATCATCAACCTTTCATGAACACTTCACAATAATAAGAATTCATAGCAAAGATATCACATTATCAATTCAACACTATTTAGTTTAAATTCAAGGTTTAATTCTTACATCATTATTCTAAGGAAGGTTGAATCCTCTCAGGGATTGATTGAGGCAAACCCCTATATAGTCCAACATAATTTATCAATATTCTTATTGTATTTAGGTTTTCTTATTTGAGAGAGAATAATTATAGATCTAGGAAGAGTAGATTGAAACAAAGAGAACCATATATGAAAGAAGCAGAAAAGCCTAGATGTTGTGGCTTAGCCACATTGTCTGACACTTTTTTCATTAATTTTTGGAGAGATGATCATAGTGAAATATCGAGTCAAAATATATTCATGATATCTTCATTAGACTTATTGGGACTATGTGACCTACCACATAATCCTATATTTTTATTCCCTTGAACTTTTGTGACATGTTCCTCTCTGATTCCTCTTTCTAGATTTGTACTTAGAGTTTGCATATTTGACTTGTAGCTTAGTATTTATGTTTATTATTGCTCATTGTTACATCAAGAAAAACCTAGTTTGTGTTCTATCTTATCCAATCACATGAAAAAATCTATAACACAAGATAACTTGATACATAATTCACTTGTTCTCAACTCTCACCAACCTAATTTGTTTGAAGTTGGGCCAATTTAGTTATTCTTTGTGAGGATTTGATGAGAATGGGTTTGATGCCTAGTTTGGATGTTTATACTATTGATCCCTATTTACCCCTTTTCATTTTGCCAAACCTGACATGGAAATCTTGATATCTTTTATTTGGATATTTAGATGTGAATATAATTTTATCTTTTATGTTATTTGATTACTTATATAGGTGGTTAATTAACTATTTCATTGCTAAAAAGTGTTATTTTAATTATTTATTTCATTGTCATAATTGCTCACAATAATTTTAAGATCAACACTTCTCTTAGCCTTATATTTGTTGTGTATGAGCTTCATTACCCATTGTCCTTAATTTAATATCTTAGTGAGAAGAAGTTAGACTTATGGCTTCCTAAAGTTTAAATACTAAGGGTATCGAGCTTTGGTAAACTAACTTGTTTCCAAGAAGCTTGGGTGAATCCTCTTCTCTTAATCCTGTTGGTGTAATTAAGTATTTACTAATTACACTTTACGTAAGTTTACTTAGGATAATGCATTTGCATATTAGTTGTCATTGAGACACCTAAGAATTTTAATTTCATTTTAGCACATGGTTAGGATAAATTCCACTTTAGATGTTGATAGTTGTCATCTCATACCTCTTTGTGTTTGAGATCTGCCTTTAGTGCTCTTATCACATTATCATTCTCTCATTATTTTAAATGTTGCACATACTTTGATGTACAATGGAGGATGATCCACCTTTGGTGGAAATGTGATTACACCTTGTCTAGTTGATAGGTTATCATTTGCATCTCTCCTAGTTATCATACATTGTCTATATATTCAGGCACATCTACATTATATTCAATTGATTTTGTATATATTATTCATTATCATTTGATTATTGATCATTATTGAGTTATTTATTTGATCATATTATCTTGTCTCTCTTATTTGTGCTATTTCTTGAGCTTCTATATCTTGACATTACATTCATTGCCTTAGGCAAATTCTTACATAGTATTAGAGTCATAGGAGTTTCATTGTATAACCTATTTTGGAATAATTTTGTTGCAGGTCAAAATTGGAGCTTGCTGGTGAAAATCAGAGGTTGGCATCACATTGAGGAGGTCGAAAAACCCCTAAATCAAATTTTGTTTCATCCAAATCAGACATCTGAAGCCAAATCTAGAGCCATTTGAATTTTGAAAGTGCAGTGACCACGATTCAGAAAAAATAATTTTAGAGGCGATTTTCAAACAACGATATCTCAGTCATCTGGACTCCTTTTTTTGAGAATTTCTTTTTGTTTTGGGGTATAATTTCACGATCTACATAATGGTGCAAGTGGTTCCGAATCTCTATTCCTGATGTTTTCTAAAAATTACAAATCTTGATTTTTACAACTTTAGAGGCTTCGTTTGGGCTCATATAGACACATTTTTAGGTGCTATTTTTTTTGAAAGTGCTTGAATTTTTGTCTACTTTCCATATTTGGTATCAGTTTGGATAAATTTTGAGTAGACATAGTACTTTCAACATTTGGTCTATTTTGGCCTATATTTGCCACTTGTAATTTGTTGGATCCTTGAGTGGTCTTGTGTCTTATTTGTTTGAGTCTACTATAGCTTCATATTTTCTATTGTAAACATAAAAATCAAAATACCACTTTGGTCCATTTTGATAAGTGGCAATTGTACATGCACTATATATAAAGTGCCAAAATCATCTATTTTGGAGGGGTTTTTTGATTGAGTGATATGGGGGGTGGGGGGGGGGGGTGTCTAATGTGATTGTGCCTCTTTGTATCTTTCTCTTTTTTCATTTTGCATCATGGGTTCTCCTAGATTTCCACTTTTAACTCCACATAATTATGCATCATGGAAAATTAAAGCATGGAGTAAGATGATGGAAAAAGGTTTTATTCAATATGTTGATGGAACCATTTTTGCACCAACTAATCCTAATGCTCATATAGAATGGGTCAAAGAAAATCAAATAGCTCTTGGAACCTTGAGAATGTATGTAATATAAGACCTTATCTTCCATATTGAAAAATGTACCACAATCAAGGAAGCATATGATAAGTTTGCTAGATTGTATGGTCAAGTTTATGAACAAATGAGCTACAAGCTTGCTAATGATATCATGAATTTGGATCCCAAGGATTTTGATACAATCCAAGATTACATCACAAAGGCACATGAGATAAGATCAAAGATCAAGGATTGTGGAATCGATAAAAATGATGTAGAGTTAATCTTCCATCAGAGTATGCAGCTTTTATCTCTAGATTCTATATCCATAAGTTTACTTTAGGTGATTCATACACCATGCCTTCATTTTATACCTTCATTGAGATGTTGATGGTAGAGAAATCAAAGTTGATGAGCATGGGGATTCTCAAGTCTTCACAATCTAAGGCATTAGTGGCTAATCAAGGGAATCAAGGGCATCAAAGTCAAAGTTATCAAAAGAAGAAGAATAATTGGAAGCCTAAACCTCAACAAGAAAATGTACAAACAACTTCCATACAACAAGGAAATTCTAAATCATCTCAAAAGGGTGAATTTTCAAAGGAGAAGTGATTTTGTGCATATTGCAAAAAGGATGGACATGAAGAACATTTTTGTTATAAGGACATTGATGAATTGAAGAATCTTCTTGTAAAGAATAAGATCAATTTTCCTTCTATGATGTCTACCTCAACTTCTTCTTCACAAAATTTAGAAAAAGATAGAGGAAAAGGTCACACATTTGTCACAAAAAAAGGAAAAGCTTTATATGCTTTTTCAAGTCCCAATTTAGGTAGATGGCTTCTAGATTCAGGGGCTTCTCATCATATGGCTTCTTCATAGTCCATGTTTTCATCATTTGAGCCTTGCAAAGGTCCACCTATTTTGATGTGAAATCACACTTACTTTAATGTGATTGGGAAAGGAAGTATTGATGGTGGGGAGGGACACTTCAATGATGTGTTGCATGTTCCACAATTAACCAATAACCTTCTTTCTATCTATCAAATCACAAATGGTGCTACAAAGAAGACTATGGAATTTGCACCTGATTCAATTTTCATCAAGGAATTGGAGGGTGGAGCAATTATTTCTACTAGGACGGTGGATCACTCTTCTCGGTTGTACTCCTTTGCAGATTTTGTTCCTCTTGATGACAATGATTCTTCAACATATGATCACACTTACAGTGATGATTCAGATTTTGAGGAGACTTTTGGCTACTTGAACTTGGGTATTCTCACTCACGATCAAGTTCTTGATCCTTCCATTTCATTTCCTCCTATTGAGACTATTTCTGCTCTTGCTCTTGATGATGCTTGCATTCATACAACCATGGGTTCAGGTGATTCAGTGCAACAAGATATTCATTGTCTTCCAAACTTAATTTCATGGGATGGCTACTTGACATACATTGCAAGTTTGTTTATGGAGTCCTATATTTCAAATTTGGGAGACACTATTGATGACATTCATCTTCTCTTTGGTGAAGATAATCCTTCTTCAGTTGTTGCAAGGGAGCGTGCTGACCCTCATCTTCATTCTCTACTTGATCATTCTTTTAGGGGTGACATGATTGTGGATACTTTGATACAATAGTTGGAGGATGTCACTTTAGCTTCAAAGGAGACACTTGGGTCTTTGGAACATGCTCTACATTCATCCTCAGTTGATCCTAATTTGTCTTTTTCAATAGAGTGGCTTAATACACATGATTTGGAGGAGGAACCTTTAAGCATTGACATGGGGACACTTGAGTAGGTTTGAGAGATTCTATACATTTTGAGGTTTATTCCTATAGATTGGGGAAGGGGCTTCATACATACACCTTTGGTCTTGTTTCTTCCTAAGCGGAGGAATGTTTTTTCTACACTCCTAGAGTAGTTTCTACATCAAGCCTGGAGCATCTACCATTGGTGTTCATTCTAAATTAAGGGGGGGGCTACTTGGTCTCTCTTCCACTTATTCTATCTTATGGGGGAATATTTTCCTCACACGAGGTCTTCTCTCTCGTATTCTATTATTGTATTCATCTCTCTTGTTGGGGGTGGGTTTTTCCCATGAGGTTTTCCCTCTTTCTCCGCTTTATGAGAGATTGCATTGCACATCTTTTGTGCTTTTATATTGCACATGGGTACCTAACATGGCCTAGTAGCTAGGACCCATCATGCAATGTCATTTAGCATTGTGAGCTTAAGTGCATTTCCCTAAGTTTCACTTAAGGGGGGGGTGTTGGTGTAATTAAGTATTTACTAATTATAATTTACGTAAGTTTACTTAGGATAATGCATTTGCATATTAGTTGTCATTGAGACACCTAGGAGTTTCCATTTAATTTTAGCACATGGTTAGGAGAAATTCCACTTTAGATGCTGATAGTTGTCATCTCATACCTCTTTGTCTGTGAGATCCACCTTTAGTGCTCTTATCACATTATCATCCTCTCATTGTTGCACATGTTGCACATACTTTGATGTAAAATGGAGGATGATCCACCTTTGGTGGACATGTGATTACACCTTGTCTAGTTGATAGGTTATCATTTGCATCTCTCCTAGTTATCATATATTGCCTATATACTCAGGCACATCTACATTGTATTCAATTGATTTTGTATATATTATTAATTATCATTTGATTATTGATCATTATTGAGTTATTCATTTGATCATATTATCTTGTCTCTCTTATTTGTGCTATCTCTTGAGCTTCTATATATTGGCATTACAATCATTGCCTTAGGCAAATTCTTACAAATCCAATGCCTACTATTTCTAACATTGTTGAGAATCCTTCTCCTAATACTTCTCATGATTAAGGTAACTCTTCTACTGAAGTGTCTAATGAATAAATGAGAAATATTGACAAAAAATTGAGAGGTCTTCAACAATTCATAAGTTAAGAAAACTTTAGTGGAGAGACAATCCCCTTGATTGGGGATTTAAGGAGGTTGATTCATATTGATAAAAATAGTGTGGAAATTTTACTTACTATTGATCACATAGTAGATGAAAACACTATTAAAATAGATAGTTGTACTAAGGTGCTTGGATATTCAAATCCTTCAAATCATGTTTATATGTGCATGCTTGGTCCTATATATCTTCCTAATGTGCCTACATATACATCTTCCATCATAGCTACCTTTGCACAAAATGTTAATGTTACACATGTTAGTAATGGGGGAAATCCTATAGATCAATATGCTTATTTCCAACATTCAACAAGCCTTCCAATTGTTTCTCAACCATATCCTATACCCACTTACCACATTGGTGCACCTTAAAACCCACCAGATCATAATGAAAATTTTCTCAATCCAATTTATCCATTAAATCCAACATAAACCATTATTTTAAAAATGTCACATCTTTATAACAATAATTGGCTACCATGACCCAATCCAAATCCAATATTCCTACATATTCTACCTCCAATCCAATTTCCATTGAGATCATTCATACACCTTTCCCACAAAACATTGAGGTTCCCTGCTTGGAGAAGTATAATAGACAAGGTGACCCCCATGCTCGTGTGAAAACATTTTAAACTTTGTATGCCAACTTTAATTATGACCAAAAGCTTCTTTTGAAATTTCCCTCATTCCTTGAAAGATAAAGAATGTTTTTTCTATTTTCCCTGACTATTCAATTAATTCTTTCAATAATTCGTTAATCCTTTCATTAAAAAAAATTAAAAATAATATTGGTCCACAAGTTACTTTGATTGATTTAGTGCATTGTAAAAAAGGTTTAAAGAGAAAGTAACTAATTTCATTGGTAGATATAAACACTTGTATTTACAATTTTCTTCTCCTATTTTTGATGGTGATGCCCAAATATTTTTCATTAACAATTCACAAAAATACATTAGAAATAAGCTTTTATTTTTATTATTTCACATCTTTCACACACTTGTGCACACCACTTCATAATTATCAGCTTTAAGTGAGCCAATATGAATTTCTTCATCATCGACCCTAGTTGATAGGAATGAAGATGCTCACTTTCAAAACTTTAGAGAACAAATCAAGAACTTCATCAAGATCAATTGCATTAATTGTTCAAATCATGTTGATCCTCAAGTGGCATCTGCAACCCCCATTGTCACTCTCTTTACATATAAACTCAAATCTTGCAACTTCATACCTATTTGTGAATTTTTCATATCATCATGCTTCAATTCATTAATAACAAGATAACGAGGCTTCCTCCTATCCATCCTAGAGATACCTCTAAGCCTTTGTCTTCTTTTGATCAAAAATCTTTTGTCAATTACATTATCAATCTAGGCATGATACAAAGAAGTGTATCCATTTGAAACATGAAATCCAAGACCTTTTTTATTCTAATTCTATATGGTGGATGGTGTGAATGATAAATTGAATAAATATGTTGCATATCCTAATATAAATTTGCAAATATGTACCAATTCTCCGCCTTCACATTCTACCAATGTTGTTGAGCATAATAGTCCAAGCTTCATTTGTACTGGTGATATATCTAATGAAATCCATAATGTTGTGAACATGATTGAAAAAACTAAGCCTATGTGCTTACTTTTGTCTACCTTTAACTCAAGGGATATCATTAATGCACCCAATGGACCATTATACATTACTATGAAGATTAAAGACAAGCTCTCCTGTGGAGTGCTCATTTATCCAATATGTATGGTGAATTTCATTACAAAAAAAACATATTACATACTAATTTCATCAAGATACATATGATAAATAAAATGTTGTAATTAAGGTGAATGATGGTTTTACTTGGCTCATTATAGGTTCCATCACCCTTGCTATCAAAGTTGGTACTAAATCTTTAGGTATTACCTTTGTCGTTATCCCTACCTCAAATTAGTTTTAGTGAAGTTAGGAAATCCTTGGCTCACTTCCATGAAAGCTATCCCTTATACCATTCATAAATGTTTGAAGTTTCCTTACAATGGGTAAGTTATAATGATCAATCACACTCTTTAAAATCCCTTAGCTAATTGTGAAAAATTTACCCTTGATTACTTTTGGCCTTAGAAACCTCAACTTTTGAAACCACTACAAGAAATCCCCTTCCTATCCTATCAAAAGTTAAAATCCAATAGAACCTTTGAGTTGACCTTAGGTAATCCTTTTGGGTCCACCTTGACTTCTTCTCCATCAATGTATATGGATATAGTTGTTCTACCTCTTTATCTTGGACAATGAATTATCCCATTCCTCCCAAATATGTTGTGGATCCACATTCCAAATCCTATAAATAACAAAGAGAAAAACCTCTCACATCTTCCATCTCTCTATCTATTGCGGTCCTTCTATTCCTCCTTCTACTCCTAGATCAAAGGAAAAAAAAACTAATATTGAGTGATCCCAGACCTTCATCAACACAAGTTTTGAGTCATAATTAAATAAACCATAGTGCAAGAGAATTCCAACAAAGACGTTGTGCCAAGGTTGATGGTCTTTCTTCCCAAACTATTTCCTCTCCTAAGTAGTCCAATGTTGATTTGGTTCTATTTTTCACACCCTTGCCTAAGTCTAGAGAGGAGCTTTATCTTGATCCACCTCTTCAAATATTGAATTTGTCTATGCATAATGATTCTTCTTCATCTCCACCACACATGAGAACCCCTATTGTGATTAATTTGTGTTTAGGGGGAAAATGGTGTTGATGAATTTAACAATGTAAGCTATATGAAGTGTATTCATTAATTAACCATTTCCATCCTAACATTCAAAATGTAAGAGAAAGAGGGGCTTCCAAGCATTACTCTCAATATAACCTAGGTTAGATTAGCAAAACGCAAGGAGATAAAGGGATGCCAATTCTAAAACCTAAATTATACTAAGTACACAAGAAAGTCCTGTTTCATGTAATGTAGGATTTGATTAAGGTTATGTAAATGCACTTGTAAAAGTGAACTAATTGATTTAGCAAGATAAGCAATAGAGATCTAGGTAATAAATGTAAGCAATCAGTCCAATTAAGATATGAAAATAGATCTAAACTAAGATGTAAAAAATATGATGAGCTAATTACCTTAAAATATGAGGAGGAATATGCTTTTTTGCTTTGAAAATTGCTATTCTAGACCTGTGACCAAATTTTCAACTGTGGATTTGCGATCATGGTTGAAAACCCAAAAAATGTTGAAAATCTCAAGCTATCAAGAATAGGTCAACCATGTCATCATATTCCTGATGCACTTTTATGAAGTTGACCTTGGTTCTTCGAATAGATCTTTGTCTACAACTTCCAGATCTATACCTACAATTCTAAGAGCCTACTCTTGCATACACAAAACTAGGTTTTGGGGCTGGGGTGGATAGGGGATTGCCTTGGTCAAGCCCTAGATTGAGGAATTAACCTTGAATTAAAATGTAAATGTATAAGTGAAATAAGAAAAATTTAAATATTCACCTTTTCTTGTAGAAACCCTTGTCATTAAGGATTTTGTTGTGTTTATATGTTGATCTTGAGCTTGCAATGTAGGAAATCTCCACAAATATGATGGATCTACCAAAATCATTTCATGGAGCTATGGATATAAGTGTGCATCAAATAAAGAAGATGATGGATGTGTTAATGTAGATCTCCTCCCTTGATGGCCAACAATATGTCAGATCTTCAGATCTTGAAGAGGAAAGATGCTCCCAAAGGATCCTTGAATCTTTGAAGACTTGAATTCTTGAACACAAGATTTCTATCATGTATGTGTCTCCAAAAAAATTCTTCCTCCAAAATGAGGTGCCTAGGCTTCCTTTTATATAAGTTTCCAGGTAGGAAATCAAAGAAATCCAATGGGGTAACCACATTTTGAGAATTAAATCCCTGAGACAACACCAAGCCTGAGGTTCACAAACCCCAGGAATAGGTTGACTTGGTTGACCTATTTCAAAATAGGTCAACTTAGGTCCACATGTTCCTAGAAATAGGTCAACTTGGTCAACCTATTCTCAGAGTGACCCACAGAGAGCCAACTCTGAGGTCTCAGAAACTATACAAATGAAAGAAGGAAAAAAAGGACTGAATGAGAGAAAAAGGAAATTGAGGATGAATCCATCCATGGTTCAAAAATTCAATAAAGGATAAGAGATAAAAGGTCTTAAATGAGGAGTGCATCCATTTTATGATGATACATTTATCCCCCACTTTAGCGAGAGTATGAGTTGCCTCAAACTCACAGTAAAGTAGATCGAAAAGGAAGAGCTAATATTATCATGGCTAAGGAGACAAAGAAATCATCAAACCTCCAAGAGACTTCAATCTTCATCACATCCAAATTCAAAAAATAAGAGAGATGTCACTAACAAGAAAGTGCAGCCAACTTGCCCAATAAGGTTTATGTTCCTTATTGTGAACTACATGAAACAAAAGAAAAAAGAAAAAGGGTGCAACAAAAGATGACATTGAATGGTCTAGCAAGTGTGTGTGGCATGCTAGTCAACCCATCAAAGATGAATTTAATGGTATAGAAAGTGTGTGTGGCATGCTAGTCAAATCATCAAAGGATTCAATTTCAAGGGAACTCCATGTCCCAAAAAGAAGAATCGAAAGATGACCCAGGCATAAGGATGTGTGTGTCCTTAAGGGATCAAAAGTTGATTAGGCTTCCAAGACTATCAATAGTCCCAAGAAGGATAAAAAAACAAGGATTAATCCTCCTAGACTATCATTAATTCAAAGAGAGATCCAAAAGAGCAAAGAGCCCCCAAGAACTATCAATAGTTCGATAGAGGAGGCAAAATTGCCAATGTACGTGTGTGCAAAAAGTGAGCTGAGTGTTTGCCCCAATGTTAAAGTGATTGCAAATACCTCAACAAGATAAATTTATTTAAAGTAAGTGTACATGCATCCATGAAAATGTTTCCACTATGAAATGTCCCCAAGACAAAACACTTCAAGGGAAATAAACACATGACAAAAGAGAGAACACAAAGTGATGTACTAACTATCAGGGTCAATATGATCATATGATAATATGTAATATTATATCAAGTATGAAATGTCATCATTCCCCAAAGGATTTAGAACTACAACACAATGGGGGAAAAACATGTAAGATATACAAAGAAAGTCTTTTTGGGCCTACAACACAGAGACCAAAAAAATTGGTACTACTATGTCTCAAGCATCCAAGTAGACTACACGAGGGCACATTTATGAACAATAACACATATACAACACAACGTGTAACAACTAAATAGAAGGAATGAGATACAAATAGAAGAACCTCACAACATGTTCAAATAATTTACCATCTTGTGCCAACGGAGTAGTCAAGAATCATCTAAAGAAATCTAGACAAAATATATAACAAAAAGCACAACACAGGGGAAGCACAACACAAACACACAAAGACTACCATGCTAGAGAAGGCCACATCAAGTGTGCTACATGCCCCCTCATCTTAGTTTGAAATGTTAGGGAAGGGTGAGAAACTCACAAGAGGAACAACATCCAACACAGTAGGGACCACCACCAGATCGAAGCAAGGACTCTGGTGGGAGTCAATGTACTCTTCACTAGGAGTGATTATAAGCTGCGTAGAAAGCATGTTAGGCAAATCATAATCCATATTGATATTCTCATATTCATCATCACTAACATGTGCATTAGAATCATCATCAAGAGTATCTTCCATATCAAGATTAATAGACTCTAAAATACAAACAAAATCATTATGTTTATCCATTTTCAAATTGTTATTTTGATTAACTTCCTTTAAAGGCTCAAGAATGGATTGATCAAAGGAAGAAAAAGGTTGAGAAGTAGACACAGTGTGAGAAGAAAGGTTACAAGACTTATCCTTAGCTTGGCAGTTTTTGCAACGCTGACGAGCATGTTGGTTACGAATGGTTTTATAAGATAAAATTGAAGGATTAGCTTCCACAATCATAGGTTTCAGGGAGGGAATGGATACAGGTTGAGGAATAACATGAAAGTGAATAGGTGGGGTATGTAAGATAACTACAGTAGTATCCTTAGGAAGGCTAAGCTCAATAATCTTTTCTACCTTGTAACATTGATAGGATCGAAAGATATGATTAGGACGGTTAGGTAGTTTTTAAGGGAGAGATGGCCAAAGGAAATCTATATCAATAAAATCTTGAGGATGCAAAGGTTTGTAAAGGGAATGATTAATGGTGATAACTTCTCCTTTGTGGGGAAACTTTATGTACTTATGAATAGGAGAGGCTATAGCTTGCATGGAGGAAAGCCACATAATACCAAGCTTAACCTAAATTTGATCAAAAGTAGGAATGAGAACAAATGTAGTGTAAATAACTTTACCAATAATAGTCACAGGAAGATTGATAGAACCTTGAGGGCAATAAAGAAAACCATTACAAGTTTGAATCCAAACACTAGATGTATCGTAGGTATCCTTATGCAACCCTTTACTAAAGAGATGTTCTTTAGTGATAATATTCATGATGGAAGAGGGATCAATCAAAATACCATGGGAAGGGATATGAGAAACCCTAATAGTAATGTAAAGAGGACCATTAGGTTCTTTAAACATATCAAAGTCATCAAAGGTGATATGCGATGAAAATATGGGCAAAGGATGAGGTTGAGACTTAACATGATTAACCACATGATTAGCTTCTTCTACCTTATCATCATAATTAATGTTGGTAATTGAAGAAGAAGGTTGATTAATGACATTTGTTGAATGTGAAGGCAAAGGATTGGTGTAGATTTGAAAATTTTGGTTAGGAGGTTCTACGGATTTATTCGTACTATTAACCTCAACATCAACAAATATAGCATTAGAATCAATAAGGTCTTGAATAGTATTCTTCAAAACATAACACCTTTAAGTATCATGACTAGGTTGACGATGGTATTGACAAAAAACATTTTGATCAAATGACTTAGGAATTGGTTTTCTAGTGTCAATATGACGTACAAGAGGAAGTTTAAGAATGTTGGCATTAATTAACTTTGTCATCACCACATGCAAAGGTTTAGATAAAGAAGTATACTTATGATTAAAATAATGTACAGAGGAAAAAAGTAGTCGTACCTTTGGATGTAGCGGCCACTTGATCATCAATTGTATTTATTGACTTTTGAATCTTTATGTAGTTGTTAGGCATAGAGAACTTATTTTGATTAATGGCAGCATCACTCTTATCTACAGTAATAAGAGCCATTGGATTAGAGCTCTCAAGCTAGCTCACTTGTAACTGATAGTGGTGAAGCACTGCACAAAGATGTGAAAAGGAAGATACTCAGTAAAGAGAATCTTATCTCTAATATATTTTTGCATGTTAGAAATAAAGATACATTGAATATCATGATCATGCACAAGATAAGAAATTTGAGCATACAAATGCTTAAATCTACCAATAAATTCACTAACTTTTTCTTTAACTTTTTTCTACAATGCACTAAATTAGTCAAACAAATTTGAGGACCAATGTTATTTTAAAATTATCGAATGAAGGAATTAGTGAGCATTTGAAAGGAATTAATAGAGTAAGGAGGTAAAGAGCAATACAATTTCAAATATTTATCCCTAAAAGTATGTGTGAACAAATTAGCCATGAGCCTAAATTCATGAAAAAAATCACTACATATAGTTTGGAAAGTCCTAACATAAATCACACGATCACCCTTACCATTATAAGTCTCAAGATGAGGTATCTCCATATGTTGTGGGATAACAACACAAAGGATATCTAAGGAAAGAGGATTGACAATATCACATGTAGGGATGTTGTACTTGGATTGAGTGAATTGAGCTACTTGTTGTAAAGAAGTGACAATTTGAACTAAGCTACTAATGGTAGGATTAGAAGACCCAATAGTAGGCATAGACATATTGGATGTACTAGGAAAGTTGTAGGAAGCGGAAGGAAAATGCAAGGATGTTGATGGAGGATTGGAAGAAAGAGGAAGAGGATTGGAATATGTGAAAGGGGAAAGATTGTATGAGGTTAATGAGGAAGGTATGGAGGTAGGAGAACACTCAAAGAAAGTGAAGGATTAGGAAGAACAAAACTTAAAGGAGTAGAAAATTGTGTAGAAGTTATCATGAGAGTTGGTGTATATGTAGGAATACTAGGAATGGTACTAGAAATTGGGATAGAAGGTTCAATGATTGTGGAAGGAGAAGTGTATCCTAACTCTTGAGCACATTTCATCAAAGGCTTAGCATGAGTATCAATAAGATGTGAGATACCACACAAAATGGATATGTTATCATCATCATTAGTAATAAGCTTCTTAATAGCCTCAATAGCAGCAATACTATCAAGATTTGGGTTCTCTTGCCCAAGCCAATTTTCCAATTTATCAAAATCATGAGAGAGCTTATCAACTTGGGAAGGAGGAATTCTTAAGGCTTCATCCTCATCATGGGAGGAATGAGAAGAATTATGCTCCATTATGGGATTGATATCTTGAGGGAAAATATTAGTATCATCATGGGTCCTAGGAAGGAAAGAGGAATCATGGTCAAAAGAGCCCATGAGTCTACAACTTCTCCTAATGGGAATGATAGAGGTTGGACTTAGTGTAATAAAGCTCATAAAAGAGGGGATCACAAAAGGAAACTCTAATGAGATCTAACCACACAATTTTCAATGAAATAAAGAGCCAAGAAAGATCTAACCACACACATATAGCTAAAGCTAACTCCAAAATAGGGTTCATCGAAAGAAAGGGATATCAAAGGATCTAACTCCAAATTCAAAAGGTAGTTGTACTATGTTGGGTTCACTAAAAGAAAGTGAACGACCAATGTAAAAATGGAAAACAATGGATCTAACTCCAAGAAAGGGATATAGGACATCAGGTTCACCAAAATGTTTAGTGAAGGTGAACACACAAGATAATGCAAAAGGAAATCTAATACCAAGATCAAAAGGAAGTTGTAATGCACTAAGTTCACCAAAATGTTTAGTGAAGGTGAAAACACAAGATAATGCAAAAGGAAATCTAACACCAAGATCAAAAGGAAGTTGTAATGCATCAGGTTCACCAAAATTTCTAAGGGGAAAATTGGTGTTGATGAATTTAACAATGTAAACTATATGAAGTGTATTCATTAATTAACTATTTCCATCCTAACATTCAAAATACAAGTGAAAGAGGGGTTTCTAGGCATAATTATCAATATAACCTAGGTTAGATTAGCAAAACCCAAGGAGATAAAGGGATGCCAATGCTAAACCCCAAATTATAGTAAGGAAGTACACAATAACGTCCTCTTTCATGTGATGTAGGATTTTATTAAGGTTATGTAAATGCACTTGTAAAATTGAACTAATTGATTTAGCAAGATAAGCAATAGAGATCTAGGTACTAAATGCAAGCAATAAGTCCAATTAAGATATGAAAATAGATCAAAACTAAGATGTGAAAAAGATGATGAGGTACTTACCTTAAAATATGAGGAGGAATATGCTTTTATTGTCTAAAAATTGTTGTTCTAGACCTATGACTGAATTTCTGACTGTGGATCTACGATCACGATTGAAAACCCAAAAAATGCTGAAAATCTCAAGTTGTCAAGAATAGGTTGACAATGTCACCATGTTCCAGAATAGGTCGACCAAGTCACTGTGTTCCCAAGGCACTTTTATGAAGTTGACCTTGGTTCTTTGGATAGATCCATGTCTACAACTTCCAGATCTGTACCTGCAATTATGAGATCCTGCTCCTGCATCATGAAACTAGGTTTTGGGGTTAGGGTGGATAAGGGATTGCCTTGGTCAAGCACTAGATTGAGGAATCAACCTTGAATTAAAATGTAAATATATAAATGAAACAAGACAAATGTAAATATTTACCTTTCTTGTAGAAACCCTTGTCAATAAGGATTTTGTTGTGTTTGTATGTTGATCTTGAACTTGCAATGTAGGAAATCTCCACAAATGATATGGATCTACCAAAATCACTTCATGGCACCATGGATGTAAGTGTACATCAAATGAAGAATAGGATGGATGCCTAAATGTAGATCTCCTCCCTTGATAGACAAAAATATCCTAGATCTTGAAGAGGAAAGATGCTCCCAAAGGATCCTTGAATCTTTGAAGACTTGAATGCTTGAATGTGAGATTTCTATCATGTATGTGTCTCCAAAAAAAATTCTTCCTCAAAAATTAGGTGCATAGGCTTCCTTTTATACAAGTTTCCAAGCGGGAAAACAAAGAAAGCCGACATGATAACCACATTTTGAGAGTTAAATCCCTGAGACAACACCGAGCCCGTGGTTCACAAACCCTAGGGAACAGGTTGACTTGACTGACATGTTCTGAAAAAGGTCAAATTAGGTCCACATGTTTGTAGAAAGAGTTTGACTTGGTTGACTTGTTCCCAGAGTGGCCCATAGAGAGCCAACTCCAAGGTCTCAGAAACTGCACAAATGAAAGTGAGAAAAATAGGGCTGAACAAGAGATAAAGGGAATTGAGCACAAATCCATCCATGGTTCAAAAAGTCTATAAAGGATAGGAGATAAAAGGTCTTAAATGAGGAGTGTATCCATTTTAAGATGATACAATTTGATTGATTATGTTGATAATAATGTTGAGAGTAATAATGATTCTAATGATATATATGAAGTTGTTAAGATTAATCATGAGTTATCTTCAAGGCTTTCAAAATATTTGGACCTAGCTCCTAATGATACATTTAGTGATTCATCACTAGATCATGATCCTTGTTTGACACTTGAGATAATTCCCTAAATCATATTTATTATGGCTTCTCTAGCATCTTGTCTACCTTCCCAAAAAGATGTCGGACAAGATAATGAGGTAGATGATTTTCTATGTTAGCTCACTCCTGCATTGGACTCTTTTGTATGTTTGCTTGCATGTAATGTGAGGCTTGGTATGTCTTTGTGTTTTGTTAATTTATCTTTGCATGAACCTTTTTGTGTTATATAATTGGGAATGATGCAAAGCATTGATAAATCTTATTTTTGTTTTGTTCCATGTTGAACCAAAATGATTGTGTTAACCTTATATGTTCTTCCATTGTTCTTGTAGTTTAGATACCTTTGTGGGATGAGATCAATTCACTATAATCATATTTTATATCCATGATTTATATGATGCAATACTAACCCCATATAGTGTATCCTTTAAGTTCTCTTTTGTGTCTTGTGTTCATTGCCTTTGATTTGCCTATTATTGGGGGCATCTCCTCTGGTGGCATGCTTGTCTTTTCAAATGTATATATGCTACCTTAAATAAATTGGTCTCAATAAGGCATACACAATCAATTTAATATAGGGGCATACACTCTACTTGATGTTCACACTTTGTTCACACACCATGAGGTTTGGTTGTACACTTTGATCACATACTATGATATATTTGGTGAACACTATGACACCTATTTTTTAGTTGAGTTTTCATATTACTTTACATGTTTACGCTTTGTTTTGTAATTCTTTGCCTTTGGTATTTTGTCATTGATGTCAATAAGAAGGAAAACATAATTTGAAGCCTCATACTATCATACTATCATATGCATAATGAAGTTGTATTCTGAAGGACAACATACTTTCAAAAAGGACAATGACTTTGTATTCTTTGGTGGTAATTCATAATGACTATAATTCAAGTATTACATTCATTTGTAATAAAGAAAATACTTTGTATTATTTATCTTTTGAAAAATGTCTTAATGTATTGTCAATCTTCTAAGGATACCACTCTCTCATTACATTATCATGGAGAGATGTGCAACAAGCAGAAACATAAACAGAAGTAGAGTTCCTTCAATTGGTTATTATATGTAAAAGTCAATTTTAATAGTGCTATTTGTTATTACTATAAGATCTCTTGGCTTCGATGATGATATCAGTCTTGATCATTCCAGTTCTTTTTCATGATAGACATTCAATGGTCTACATACTTCTGCAAATTGTTTGAAGTGAAGTTTAGTTTGTGTCACACATGCAATAGGAAGTTAGAAGCGACATGATAAACAAAAAACAAATTGAAAGAAAAACATTTGTTAAGAGCATTGTCGACAGGAAGTCTATAGAGAAATGACATGATAAACAACAAATTAAAAGAACAACATTTGTTAAGAGTTCATTAAAGGGAGTGAAGATGTTTAAGACCATGAAAAGCATTAATCATTTGAGGATAAAAGAAATTTGAAAGTCCTGTTCTAAGTTGATAAATAAAGGATTGTGTTAAACACGAGTTAATAAGATAATTCAAATTTTCAACTACTTGAACATCTTAACCTATTGTTATGAAATGAAATTATTAAAACATTGACATTGTAATCAATGATTCTTAGTATTATGTTAAAATAATTGAAGATCATATGAATAAGATAGTAGGATGGAAGGAATAATAATAAAAATAAATTATTAATAACCATTTGTTCATCATATAGCTGAACCTACAGTTAAGACGAAAACAAAATGTGTTGATATAAATATAAAAAGATGTTCGAATGTGGATTTAAGTTGATGATGGGAAACATACTAATCTGAATCTTTGGCTTATGACCTTATGAGGTTTCAAAGTCTATTCATGTAAATGTCCAAAATAGTTCATTGAGGGTTATATGTTTGATTATTCAACACCATGTGTGATGATCTATATTTTTAGGAAGGTTATGTGAAGATGACAAAATAGTGATTATGAAATCCTTTCAAGTGTTGATTGTTCCGTGAAGAGTGGTGTGATAAGGAAAAAAATCACTGTGGAGACAATCTGTATCAAATGCTACATATGGAAATAGAGTGTTCCTCCGATTAAACACATAATTTCTAAATCAGAGCGGGTTGGAGCTCCTTGGAGTGGGTGCTCCTAAAGTTGTAAGGGGGTTGGTGGTCCTAGAGTTGTAGCATTAAACTTTTTCAATAAGACTTAATAAAAGATCTATTTATAGTGGTTTTTCACTCTTAGGGGTTTTCCACTATAGTTCTTGTGTCAAGTGTCTCATATGTTTCTTGAATCTCTTAATTGCAATATCCTATGATATTAATTTTGTCCTATTATCTGCAACAATAAATAATACTGTTATGTTAAACTTTTAAGAATACGAATTGGTATTGTTTGTGTAGATAATTGATTCACCCCCCTCTTAGCGATCCTAGTATTCCAAACAATATTTATGTTTGGTACATGTTGCAACACCCATTTTGTAATCACTTTTCTCAGATTATTTAGAAAGTCAAAATTTTTATTTGTAATCTCTAGATCCAACTAGCATAACACACCCTTCTAGATTTGTTTGATTCTCCTTTTGCTCACATCAATCATAGTAATAAACACCTTACTAGGCTAGGAAGTCATGTCTTTTCTCTTATCTTCTCATATGGCTCATAGTAATAAATACCCTACTAATCCAAGATATTTTAGATATATGAGGTTCTAAGTTCCTAGGGGCTTGGTGTTTTCTTGTCTCTCTTGTGTCTTAATGAAAGTCTTTTGGTGCTATCTTATAATTTATAGAGATAATGAGCATAAGGTATTATTACCACTAAAGTGGAAGCTAAATGTAGTGTCATAAATTGTATCCTTATATAATTTCATGCTCATTTGAGGATCACTTTATTATTTGTCTTTCTTGCCCCCAAATCTGACCAATCTTGTTGAAACTAATGCACAATTTTTGGAATTTTAGCACATTTCTAGCTTCCCCAACCTATTTTTAGTCCACTAAGACTAGACAAAGGCTTAGAATATGGTGATAGGCACCATGATCCAACCAAAATGGGCTCAAATATGAACCCTTTGATGGTCCAAAATTGGTGAACGTAAAAATGCTCCCTATGCCAACCTTCTTCAAATTTATCAACACATTTCATGAGGTTTAATATAAAAGAAGGCCTCAACCCCTCATTTATAAAATCACACAACAAGGATTTAATATCTTACTAATCACATTAGCAAGTATTTCAATCATTTTCAAGGGACTGAAAGATGAGTTATAACATTGAAGGATTCAAGTACTAAAGATGACATCCACAATCAAGTTCATATGTTTCCTCCATGAGTGAAGACATGAATGAGATCCGTTCTAGAATTATCAACCTTTCATGACGGCTTTAAGACAAGGAGAATTCATAAAAAAGGTATAACATTGTTTATTCAATGTTCTTTTATTTAGATTCAAGGTCTCTTTCATACATCATTACTATGGAGAAGGTCAAATCCTCTTATGTCTTGAATAAGGTAATAATCTATATATCACAACATCATTTCCCCTTCTTATTGCTTAGGTTTTTAGATTTGATAGAGAAGAATTACATATACAAGAATAGTAGATAAAAATAAAGAGAAATACATTTCAAAGATGTAAACAAGCTTGCATTTTGTGGCTGAGCCACATAGTCTAACACTTGTTTGAGTGAATTTTCTAGGAGATGATCATAGCGACATTGAGAGTTATAATCTTTACATGATATCTGGCATCATACATGTTGCCTAGTTGCATAGTCCTACATTTTGGCCTTGATTTCTATGATAGGTTCCTATCTAATTCTTGTTTCTAGATTTTTTATACTTAGAGTTTGCATATCTAATATGTAGCTTACAATTTATGCTAGTTATACAAATTTTACATACTTAGACCTAATTATTTATGTATCTTATCCAATGTATCATCTTAAAATGGAAGCACTTCCATGTTAAGAGCATTTAGCCCTCCGAGTGAGTGGTCTAGGTCATGTCAAGCACCTTGATCAACCCTTTTCTTAGATCTGACTTGTTCTCCCCATTCTACTTCTATCTGTCCCTATTTTTAGTATATTTATGCATTTCCTGGCATTATGGACTGAGGTCCTGAGGTTTTTTACCTCAAGGTCAAAGTTGACCTTGACTCTGACCTAGGTCAGGGTTGACCTCAACTCTGACCTAGGGTAGAGTCTACCTCATCTTTGACCCAGGGTTCAAATTTTAGATTCCCATGATTTTTAGGTGTTGGGTTTCAGAAATATTTGTTTTACCACCTCCGGGTTGGCCATTTCGGATTTCGGAATGGTAAATCCTTAAATTAAATTTAATATGGGTCCATTTCTAGGGGTTAAGGTTAATTGGGATTTAATTCCCCAAATTCGGCCTTCTCTAGAGTTTTGTGCCCTATATCACTATAAAAGGAGGTCTTCCTCTCTCATTTTCATCATCAAGTTTTGTGAAGACATCAACAATCAAGAAATTTCATGACCAAGGAGCTCTCAAGGAGCTATTCAAAAGCCATCAAGTTCTCAAGCATTTTCAAGGAAGCACTCAAGTCCTCTTCTCCATGCAAGTTCTCCATTTAAGATCAAGGATTCAAGCATTCAAATCTTTAAAGGGATTTGGTTCAAACATGAAAGATTCATCTTTCAAACCCTAGATCTAGCCATCATGATGGTGTGATCTTCCTTCAAGATCCTTTCTTCATCTTCTAGATCCATTCATTCTTCTATCAAGGTGGATTCCAAGCATACAAGCATGGAGGTTTTGTATTTACTTTCATGGTTTTGATTTACATTTTCCATTGTTGTGTTCAAAGCTTTCATATCAATACATTTTTTTACATTCGAAATAAAATTGCATATCTATCGAATAGCACAGCTTCATTGTTAGATCTACTTCTGCTACTTGCTAGCATTCTCTTTTCAATTTCAATATTAAGGTTGATTCCAAATCAGGGTTTGACCAAGGCAAACCCCTCAAACAAACAACAAAAACCCTCTTTTTCTTGCAGGTATAGGTGCGAAACTGTGGATCTCAACTTGGATTTGGATACCCTTTTCGGTGAACTTTCAAGATCTGCAAACAAAGTCAAAGTCAACCTTTAGAATATTAATGTAGCCTTTGACCTTTTATCGGGGTCAAAGACTACCTGCTGTCAAAAAGATAAAATTTTTCTGGGTTTTCTTCATCTTGACATTTCCAGTCCGAAACAGGTTGTAGAATTGCCTGAAACTACACACATACATCAAAAATTGGCATTTTCTAGATTTTCCCTATTTTGAGGTTAGTATTTTCCCTTTAAATTATTTCATATTTCAAGCACAACTCCCTTATAGGGAAATATAAGGTTTTCTTCCTCTTTCATATTCTCCATAGATTGATTCGATTGTGCATTAACCTTTTGGTTGATCAATTTGGATCTCTCCTTTGGGAATTTGGATTTAGAAGTGGATCTCATATTTCCCCCATACATTATAGAAGGGAACAACTATCTCCATCTATTCATTTTGGTGAACCCATGATAGACAACTCTTTCTTTTTGGTGTTAGATTGCCTTTTAGATTATATATAGTTTATGTTCTTGCATTTTAAATTCAAAAATACAAAAAAAATCTATATATTCAATAAAATATAAAAAACATTTCTTACACTTTATTTTACTATGGAGATTGTTAAGATGCTTTGGTGTGTGGTCATGTTCCTTAGTACCCTTCTTTTAGCATCCATTTACAATACCTATGATGTTTATGAGAGTAACATTCACTTCCTTATGTTGATGACCCTTCACTTTGCTCTTTCCTATGCTTTTCTGAAGTTGACCGACACTAGTATTCCTACATTCAAAACTTTCATTAAATATTTATGTGGTAGCCTTATTAATCTTTTGGATTATGTGAAGAATTTGGTAGATGATACACCATATCCTATCAATCCTAATCCTAATCCTAATCGTAATATTCCTAATCCTAATCCTAATATTCCTAATCCTAATCCGATACCTAATTCTCCATCTCTTCATCCTCACTCTTCCTATACTTATGATGGGATTCAAGCTATAGTTCAGGATGTGGATGTGCAAGATTTCTTTGATTTACCTTCTCCTCTGATTCATGATGATATTAAAGGAAAGGGTAAAGAAACTTCTTCAAAACCTATTATTCCACCTTATACAACCTTTACTCATGAACATGATAAACAATCACCTCCTGTAGAAGCTTTACATAATATGTACACTACTGGATACACTATGTTGACTAAACAAGGTTATAAAGGTTTAGGGCTTGGAGTTAATGAGCATGGTATTAGGTTTCTAGTTCATATACCCCCTAAAATAGATATGTATGGTGTTGGTTGTTCAAAATCTCAAGTCAAGGTAGGTGATGTTAATCATCATCCTCCTCTTCACATTCTTCTCCCCACACCTATCTTAGATAACCCTAATATTCATCAAGAAGTGGTTAAGAAGGTATATGTTGAACTAATGAATTCCAAGAAAGAAATGTTTAGACCTATGCCGATAGATGCTTTATACAAATATAAATGTCCTTTTCATTATAGCAACACACATTACTTGCTGATTGTAAACATTTCAAGTTATATGTTAGAGAAAGAGTTGCTGTAGGAATTATATCTCACTCTTGTGTAGTTTTACAATTCCTTCATAATTTTGATATAGGGGATTCCCCTCCTTCTAATATAATGTAGATTTTCTTCCCCTCTTGTCTCATGATTGGGGGGAAAGAGGTGTATTTTCATCCAGTCTCCTAGGATCCATTAAGTCTTTTATTGGGGCTTAATTGGTATTCTTTCTCTCCTATTTTTCTATGGTTTTGCATTATGTTTATAATCATCCACAGAATCTATTTTTCAAGATATCTTTTCTAAGACATTCATTTTGTGAAGGTATCCCTTGTCTCTATCCTTGGGGGGCAAGGTACCTCTTTCTTTCTCTTTGTTTAGGGAATTGCTTTCTTTAGCTTAGTGGTATTTGTTTATATTGCAATATTATTTCAACATATTGATAGATGTTTTGACTATGGATAACCTTTTTATATGAGAAGTTGTTGTCCTAGGTCATCACCTCTTCTCTATGTTTTACATAATATTCTCTATAAACTCTCACCCTTTCTTTTGTGTTAGAGTTGTTTTCCTCATTCCAAAGATTCCTCTTCCTCTTCTTCGTTGGGGGCTTGATGATTGAATCTTTGTTCCCACTTTTGAAAGATGATATTTTAGCTAAATAAATCCTCTTTGGTGGGGGTCTTGTTGATAAGGTCTCTTTCTTTGAGGATCCTTTTTCCATGAGTGACATATTCTTTTTATGATTATCTATGCTCTTGGATGTTGGGGTCAATATCCCTTGCTAAGAATATGGTATACATTATTGTAAACAAGATATCTCCTTGCACTGTCAAGTAGGTATCCTCTTCCTCTTCCTTATCCTGTCTAGTAGACTACCACGATAAGGAGGGGGGCATATATAGGGTCTCCCTTGTACTATAGTTTTTTTTTTATATGCTAAATCTTTCGAAGGTAACACACATAAGTTGCTAAATCTTGAGGAGACACATTTTTCAAATTTTTCAATATGCTAAATCTTGAAAGGTAACGCACATAAGTTGCTAAATCCTGAGGAGACACGCATTTTTCAAAATTTTCAATATGCTAAATCTTGGAAGGTAATGCACATAAGTTGCTAAATCCTAAAAAGACATGCATTCATATGCTAAATCTTCTGAAGGTAACACACATAAGTTGCTAAATCTTGAGGAGACATGCATTTCATATTCATAGTGATACAAGAAGGTGAATCTATGGGTATTCTAGAAGCTATCAGAAGATGCATTACAATTGCAAGCATAGTTTATGGGTGAACTTGTTGGGTTCTCACTCCAGGGTGATTCATGGTAAGGTGGGCATCCTACTAGGTGAGGTAATCACTCTTTTCTCTTTTTCTCTTTTTGCTTTCATGCTAGTAGGACAAGATCATGAAGCTATGTTATTTATAATGTTGCTCTTGTCTTTATTATGTAATCACTTATGCTTTTATGATAGCTTTCCAGATATGATATTAGTATGAGAAATGTTTCTTAGTAAGGTTTCTTATGCTTATTGATTTGGGTTTGTTTTAGTACTAACCCCTCTTTTGTGTCTTTTTCCTTTTTGTTTTCGCACCCTCGTGTGCATATGTTGAGTTAGAATCCTTAGCCTAGGGGCTTGTTTCCCTAGCTAAGTGTCATCCTATCTCATTTCAAATCCACTGGGATTTCTTCTTCCTTCTCCTTTACCAAGAGTTTGCATCAAATCCATACTCTTGCTAAAGTGGGGGCTTAATGTATGTCTTAAAATGGAAGCACTTCCATGTTAAGAGCATTTAGCCCTTCGAGTGGGTGGTCTAGGTCATGTCAAGCACCTTGATCAGCCCTTTTCTTAGATCTGACTGTTCTCCCCATTCTACTTCTATCTGTCCCTATTTTCAGTATATTTATGCATTTCTTGGCATTATGGACTGAGGTCCTAAGGTTTTGACCTCAAGGTCAAAGTCAACCTTGAGGGTCAAAGTTGACCTTGACTTTGACCTAGGTCAGGGTCAACCTCAAATTTGACCTAGGGCAGAGTATACCTCACCTTTGACCCAGGGTTCAAATTTTAGATTCCCATGATTTTCGGGTGTTGGGTTTCAAAAATATTTGTTTTCCCGCCTCCAGGTCGGCCATTTCGAGTTTTGGAATGGTAAATCCTTAAATTGCATTTAATATGGGTCCATTTCTAGGGGTTAAGGTTAATTTGGATTTAATTCCCCAATGATGTCCTTCTCTAGAGGTTTGTGCCCTAGATCACTATAAAAGGAGGCCTTCCTCTCTCATTTTCATCATCAAGTTTTGTGAAGACATTAACAATCAAGAAATTTCATGATCAAGGAGCTCTCAAGGAGATATTAAAAAGCCATAAAGTTCTCAATCATTTAATCAATCATTTTCATGAAAGCACTCAAGTCCTCTTCTCCATTCAAGTTCTCCATTGAAGATCAAGGATTCAAGCATTCAAGTCTTTGAAGGGATTTGGTTCAAACATGCAAGATTCATCATTCAAACCCTAGATCTAGCCATCATGATGGTGTGATCTTTCTTCAAGATCCTTTGTTCATCTTCTAGATCCATTCATTCTTCTATCAAGGTGGATTCCAAGCATACAAGCATGGAGGTTTTGTATTTACTTTCATGGTTTTGATTTACATTTTCCATTGTTGTGTTCAAAGCTTTCATATCAATACATTTGTTTACATTAGAAATACAATTGCATATCTATCGAATAGCATAGCTTCATTGTTAGATCTACTTCTACTACTTGCTAGCATTCTCTTTTCAATTTCAATATTAAGGTTGATTCCAAACTGGGGTTTGACCAAGGCAAACCCCTCAAACAAACAACAAAAACCCTCTTTTTCTTGTAGGTACAGGTGCAGAACTGTGAATCTCAACTTGGATTTGGATACCCTTTTCGGTGAACTTTCAAGATCTATGAACAAAGTCAAAGTTGACCTTCAGAATATTAATGTAGTCTTTGACCTTTTATCGAGGTCAAAGACTACCTGTTGTCAGAAAGATAAAATTTTTCTGGGTTTTCTTCATCTTGGCATTTCCAGTTTGAAACAGGTTGCGTAATTGCCCAAAACTACACATAGACATCAGAAATTGACATTTTCCAGATTTGCCCTATTTTGACGTTAGTATTTTCCCTTTCAATTATTTCAGATTTCAAGAACAACTCCCCTATAGGGAAATATAAGGTTTTCTTCCTCTTTCATATTCTCCATAGATTGATTCAATTGTGCATTAACCTTTTGGTTGATCAATTTGGATCTCTCCTTTGGGAATTTGGATTTAGAAGTGGATCTCATATTTCCCCCATACATTATAGAAGGGAACAAATATCTCCATCTATTCATCCAATCACATCAAAAAATCTATAAAAGAGGCTTACTCATCACATAATTCACTCATGGCCAGCTCTCACCAACCTAATTGGTTTGAAGCTGGGCCAATTGAGTTATTCTTTAATAAAAAGTTTATGGAATGTGTTTGATCCCTAGTTTTCATGTTTAGGCTAGTGATCCCTATTTCCCTACTTTTCAAGAAGGTTCAAGCACAATGAGCATGGATGTATAATGATAGTTGGACCAATAAGAATTTGGCATTGCCCTGATTGAGGCAAATAGATGATGAGATGATTTGAAGATGCATCCATAACATCAAAAGATGATGATGCAACTCTATAGGATCTATCAAGAAAGAGAATGTGATAATCCTCAGTGGTGTCCTCCAAGTTTGCAAAGTTGTACTCTATAGACAAAGATGCAACTTCTAGAAAAATATGTCAGAATGAACTATCTTTGGAAGGCAAAAATAACCCTATTCCAATGAACTACTACAAGCACTCAAAGAAGCATCAATTAATTTTAAAGTAGCAATAGTAGATGTAGGAGGTGGAACTTCCTCCATTGTAGATACACAGATGGAGGAGTGTACACAAGATTCCAACAAAGAAATGTGATTGGAAATTCAAAGTTGTATCAATTGATGAAGTTCAAATCATTCACCAACATTCTATGACACTTCTTTTCTTTTCATAGTATTCACATTTAATTTTTCATGGACTTGGAGATATGATTAAAACCAATAAAAAAACAACACCAAGATACAAAAAAGTGTTCCTAACATGATTCAACTTTCAATTCGAGACAAAGTTTGAACTCTAAAAGCTAGAACATTAGAAATTCATGATAAGCTAGAGTCTGAACTATCAAACATTGAGAGCAGTTGACACATAGAGCCAAAAATAGAATTGACGTGTGATATTTTCTAGTCAAGTGCCAAAGTAGCATATCACATTTTCTATTCAAGAAAGAATATGTCATTTTTTGGCAAATTTGAGCACAAAATGCCAAGCCATGCTAAAATTTCCATAGTTTCACACTAAAATGAGGTTGATTTTCCTCATTAGCTCACTAATATTTAAATATCTAAAAAGAATTGCCAAATATTAATTGTAAATGACAAATATTGACTTCGTAGAGGTAGATGACAACAAAATTGAGAAAATATTTTAAAAGATGAAGTTGATTTGAACAAATATCAATAAATTACAAATATAAATATGGATTTCTTTGAAATATATACAAATTTCTTCAAAGTTTCAACAATTTGCAAATATTTTTAATATGACAACAAACTTTCTAAACAAACTCCACAAATTTGCAAATATCCTTCAAATTTACCACAAAGGTGTAGAGTTCACCATTAATTTGCAATCATCACTCCTTGAGTTGATGAAATTTGCAAATATGACTCAAATATACAAAAATTGTGCAAATATTTAACAATTTGCAACCCTCACTTCACATCTGCATTCTAAAGTTCCTTAAAAATAATTTTCATCGCCATAGGAATAGTCAAAGCTCCAATGCCAAGTGAAATTCAGCCAAGAAACTAAGAAAATAGAAACAACAAAGTTCAAAATTCCAAGCAAAATGAAAATGATGTATCAAGTGGATGAACAATGAATAAGGGCGAGGTATATATATAGGAGAGATGTCTTTCCTATCACCCTATCTACCAAGCCCTAAGAAGCCACCTAAATCTAATAACTACATTTTAAACACGTAAAAGTTCATTTGTTTCATTATCTAACTTTATATTTTTAGTTTTAATTGAGAAACATAATTTCTATTAATAAGTATACACATTCTAAACTCATGTTAAAATGACAATTATTTATATATTGTCTAGATTTCTAATTTTGATTATTATGTTACTTTTTTAAAATAAAATTTTCATGAAAAAATTTGTTCGTAATTTTTTTAAATTTCTCATTTAATCATCCACATAACACTTAATACATATGAAGTATTTGTATTACTTGTTTATTTGGATGCAAAAAAATGTGTTTAGTTTTATCTAATATGATGAATCTTAGTTTATATGTTTAGATGGATTTATGTTTTATTTTTGTATTTATTTAATTAAAATGTATACATTATGAAGGTATAAGTAAATCTATCACCATAAGATATTTATAATAGTTATTTTTAAAATGAAAATACCTTTGACATCTTTAGTAGACCTACTAGCTAATATAAAAGATAAGGGAGAAATATGTGGAGAATGATAAATTGCAACATTTTTGATGGTGTAATTAAATATTCCTAATTACACTTTTCTTAATCTTATTTAGGATAATGCATTGTATAGTAGTTTGTCATTGAGACACCTAGGAGTTTGCACCTCAATTAAGCACATGGTGTAGGAGAAATTCCACTTTAGGTGTGAGATCCACCTTTAGGGCACATATCACATTATCATCCTCATCCTATGACACACACTTTATTGCATAATGGAGGATGATCCACATTTGGTGGACATGTGATTACACCTTGCATGGGTGATAGCTTATCAACTCCTTATCATTCTCTCTTATCGCCTTTCCTATATAAGGTCTATTATGTACATTTTAATCAATTCATTGGATCAATTCAATCATTAATCATTGCATCATTAATACAAGTATATTCTTGTTCTTATCATCTCTCTTGCATTTGTGTTATTCTTTAACCTCTATATCCTTGGTTCAATCTTTTCTATTTGCAAATTCTTACATGGTATCAGAGCCAATGGAGCATTTTGATTAGCCTATTTGGAGAGATCTTGGTGCAAGCATTGGATGTCCATATCTCACATTTGAAGACCAGTGTGTTTTGGAAGCATTGTTGTCAGATCTGACCTCACCATTGTGTCTGTGAGGTTGCTTCGGTTAAAATCGACTATAAAGTCAAAATCAAAATCAAAATCGAGGCAAATTTATTTTGCAAATCAAGCCATACAACCTGATTTGCATCTCTGCGGTATGATTTTTGAATTATTATTATTATTTTTTAAAATTCTATTTTCAAAATATATTTTTTAGCAAAAAATTTTTTAGGGTTGGTACGGCCCTGTTTGTTATTTGTCAGCACCGACATCATGATGGCATTGACTACATGAGCAAGAATTAGGGTGATGTCATCATCAATCAACATTTGGGCGATCTCACAACCGGGCCAAGCACACAACAATTGGTGCAACAGGAGCCCGACTGCTCCTTTTATTTTCATACATGCCCATTTGCATATAAAAATTGGGTATTGACCCTTCCCACAATCAATGTGGGATTGATATCCCTGCGTGCCACCGGTCTGCTTGCCCTAGCACCACTAGTCTGCTCTGCTCCTGACACCAATGCTCATGTAGTGTAGCCAAGAACATCCCCTCCATGCATTGCTACCACCACCATCCATGAGGTGCAGCAACATCAGCCCCGCCATGCGGTGCCTTGAAAGGGCACCACACGAGTTGCCACGTGACGCCCTCGTGACCAATCAACACCAGACACACTAGCATTATACAGTATGCCAAGTCACCCTGTACGAACAGAGCCACATAGACTGTACAAATTGACACATTAGCCATACATAATACACAGTCAGCAAACACGTCAACATTAGGCCAAATTTTTTACCAGCTCATCAGTTTTGTGGGTTTAAACTTGTTGCCCGTCTAAACCTCAAAACATGGCAAACTGGATTTTTTGGTGACGATCATATGACCATCAAATTTAATGCAGTGGTTTTCTGACATCATCAGGGGTTTGAATTTTCTTGCCTTCACCATTGGAGTTTTTGATTTTGCAGTCTAACTTCAAAGGGCCATATATTGCTCATATTTGCTCCTTTTTTCGAGCATTTTTTTTGTGAGTTGGGGTAGAATTTCCCAAAGATTCTAGTGGTGGCATTATTTTTGCAATTTGGTGGCCAGATTAATCAGAAATTGCATATTTTCATGACTATTCTTGTTTGTTCCTCATTTCTGTAACTTTCAGGGCTTCGTTTAGGTACATACGGTAACATTTTGAGGTGAATTATTTTTTGAAAGTGCATGATTTTTTGTCTAATTTCTAGATCTGCAATCAAATTTTAGTGATTTGGGGTGGAAATATCACTTTTAGAAATAGACTATTTTGGGGCTATATTTGCACTTGGTTAATCCTTGGATTTTAGTTTTATGATTTGCATCAGTCATTTGAATGATTTATCAATAGTTATTAGTCATTTGAAGAAGTTATCAGTAGTTATCAATCATTATTTGGTTGTACTATGGACAATTCAAAGGGTAAAATCCTCACTCTATATAACTACCATGAATGGAAAGAATCATTATGTGATCACTTGTTGAGTATTGGATTGCTTAGAATGAATCTTGGGAAGGATCAAGAACTAGCTACAGGTGTTGTAGAAAGGAAAAAATGGTTTGATCGAAGGGATAAAGAACTTGGCTCTCTTAGATCATCCATCTCTCACGATTTGCTATTCCATATTACATCTTGCACACATCCTCATGATGCTTGGGTCATATTAGAAGGACTCTTTGGTAAACCTGATGGAATGAGAAAATTTAGATTAGAGAATGAGCTCATAGGTTTAAATCCTAGTGATTTTGACAATATTCAAGACTTTTTCTCTAAGTTCAATTCTATTAGATTTGAGCTTTCTACTTGTGGCACTACTAAAGGGGATGAACAATTGATATTTTCTATACTTTCCAAGGTAGGTCCTAAATATTCTATCTTTGTTTCTACATTCTATGCTACTATGGATTCTCTTGGTAGTGCATACAAGTTTCCTTCTCTTGATGAATTTGCGGCTCAACTCACAAGGGAATAAGAAAAGTTGGCACACATGGGTCAATTGAAGTCTTCAACACATCATGCATTGATTGAAAATGATTCCACTTCAAATACTTATAATGGAAAAGGAAAGAAGCAACATAAGGATCCTAAGCCTCATGACAAAGCTAATGAATCTCCTTCACATAATACTACTAAATCCAAGTCCTCTTCAAGAGAGGAATCATCTAGAAGAAAGAGGGATAAATGTGCATATTGTAAAAAGCTAGGACATGATGAGCATGAGTGTTTTCACAAGAAGATTGATGAGATAACTCACATTATTCAAAAGAGCAATATTAAGTTTCCCTCATCAATGCCTACTCCTTCTACACATTTGGAAACTTCTACATCTCCATCATCATCCAAAGATAAAGGTAAAGGACAAGCACTTTTGGCTTCCACACATCCTGAAGCAAGGTAAATGGCTTCTTAATTTAGGTGCATCACATCATATGGCATCTTCTATGGATATGTTTTCTTCTATTGAGCCTTGTAATTATCCTAACATATTAATGGGTGACAACACATACATGAGGGTTTGTGGGAAAGGTTCTATTCCTATGGGAGAGGGGAAATTTAATTATGTTCTTTATGTACCATCCTTGACCACTAATATCCTTTCTATTTAACAAATTACTCATGGGGCACAAGGTAAAATTGTTGAGTTCACTCCTAATTATGTCTACATTAGGGACATGGAGACTAGAGATGTCATAGCTATGGGAGTTGTTGATCATACATCACACTTGTATTCTTTTTCACATTTTTTTATTGATGATGATGATATTCATGATATACACATCCCTTTACCAAGGGAGAATTATGTATGTGAGGAGAAATTTGGACACTTGAACCATTTTTTTGTTGAGGCTGAAGTGTTGAGATTCCTACTCCTACTCCTCCACCTCCTGCTTCTTCAGACATGGGATCTACTATTCAACAAGATGATCATAATGCTTCAGATCTTGCAGGATGTGATGACTACTTGGATGCCTTTCCAACATTTGTTGTTGATTCTCATGATGTAGATTTGGGAGACATACCTGAGGGGTTTTCTCTTCTCTTTGATGATAGCATCATAGTTGGAGATCCTTCTTTGGAGATTGGTATTCATGATTCTTCTTCTTCACTTGGTTTGTCACATGATGTGATAGATTCTTTGATCTTGGATAGACCTATTCAGTCTTTAGAGGTTCATACATGGAGACCTTCATCTTATTTTTCCTTCCATTTTCACATGGATTGGCTTCTTTATCATTTTATGTATCTATTTCTTCCTAAGGGGAGACATGTTTCTTGTAGGCATTGACTTATCTTTTGTTTGTAGGTATTCTTCATCAACATGGGAGCTTCTTCATTATGGGGGAGGGGGGATATCATGTCTCCAACTATCCTTCTTATGGAGGGATAATTCTTTGTATATACATGATGTATGTAGTTCTTGGGTGGTCTTGAGTACTCCATCCATCGATGCATCTTGTGTTATTCTCTCTTTTTGGGGGAGGGTTTTTCCCATGAGGTTTTCCCTCTTTCTCCACTTTATGAGAGTTTTGCATTTCATGTATTGCATTGCATATTGTGCATGGGTACCTAAAATGGATTAGTAATAAAGACCCATCTTGCATTGTGAGTTTAAGTGCATTCCCCTAAGTTTCACTTAAGGGGGGGGTGTTGGTGTAATTAAATATTCCTAATTACACTTTACTTAATTTTACTTAGGATAATGCATTGCATAATAGTTTGTCATTGAGACACCTATGAGTTTTCACCTCAATTAAGCACATGGTGTAGGAGAAATTCCACTTTAGGTGTGAGATCCACCTTTAGTGCACATATCACATTATCATCCTCATCCTATGGCACATACTTTATTGCATAATGGAGGATGATCCACATTTGGTGGACATGTGATTACACCTTGCATAAGTGATAGCTTATCAAATCCTTATCATTCTCTCTTATTGCCTTTCCTATATAAGGATGCCTATTATGTACACTTTAATCAATTCAATCATCAATCATTGCTTCATTAATACACATCTATTCTTTTTCATATCATCTCTCTTACATTTGTGCTACTCTATAACCTCTAAGTCCTTGATTCAATATTTTCTATTCGCAAATTCTTACAATCTTAAATATTATAATTTATAAAAGAGGTAGGATGCAATCATAGAATTTGAAAATATGTTACGCATTCAATTCTAAGGAAGATCATAGCATTGACTACAATAGAGAATGCATTTGTCATAACACACTTTTGTGTTTATTAGAAGCAATGGTTTTCACCATAATCTGATATTGATAATGCACACATTTTTTGTTATTATTAGAACTTGGATACATATTTGAAATGAAAGTAATTTTTTATTCTTGTTAAACACCACACACCTATTTGAAATGCAAGTACTTCTATAACCTTGATTCTCTAACCCTATAAATGGATCCACATGCAAAGTCATTTCTAACAATAGAGCAAACAAACATAGTAGGGAAGGGGGAAAGGGCATAACTTCATCTAGCACATCTACCTTCTTTTTCAATAGCCTACTATAGTGCTCCCTCTAGTTTTATAGTCACGAGTTACCTAGGGTATTTGTGGCAAACATAGCAACAACATAAATAGAAATTTAGAAAAGGATCAATACTTTTATGCTTGACCCCAATTTGATTGGACCTACTAACATTTGGCAAGAACTTTGTGATAATATAGCCTTATCAGTGTTTGCCATTATATTTTGTAAAATGTGTGTTTAATTAATTTCTCAAAAATTAATTAATTAGTTTTTAAATTTTTTTATTACTGAAAAGTTGATCACTGAGTTTATTTGTAAATTATTATTTTTATTTAAATTAATATAAAAACTTATTGTAATATTCATTTTTGGTATTACAGTTGTTATAGTTTAGTAATCTTATATGATATGAAATCTAATTAAATAATATTTAAATCTCCACTTTTTATAGTTAATAAAGTATATTTTTTTTATATCATACAAATAGAAATTCTAGAAAAAATATAAACCTCATAATGCATTACACTGCATAGATGTTTCAATCATGCAAAGCACTTGACTAAAGGATTAAAGGAAAATCAAGTTCTTCAAATTCTCTAATAAATGAAAAAATTGTTAAGAATATTGTTTTTCCATTATGATCATGCTACACCTCAATCCTAGAGTACATAAAAATTTATAAGTTTGAGAAGAAAATGTTACCTATTCAATGAAATAATGGAGGGATAATCTAATGAGAAAACACTTAAAATTTAATGCAAAACATGATAACCTAAAATATTTATTAGAACAGAGATTATATACTAAAGAGGTAAACAACAAGTCACTAAGATGTTGGGATAAAGAATGTGAGAGTGTATATAAGAAAGGGAAGGAAAATGTTGTGATAGATGCACTATCTAGGAAGGATGAGAAGTGTGAAGCCTTAGTATTGTTACCTAATTTTTGTTATCAACTCAATTAGGTGGAGATGGTTATGCATTTGCAACTAATATCTAAGGTACACATTTGGTTTCAAATTAAGTGTTTTAAGTAAAAGGGAAAATGCTAATAAGAGAACAAGTACACCATGATATGAAAATATTTTTGTTGGTTCCTAAAAAGGTTTACACTACACAATAGCTACCAAGTTGATCTTACAATTTCCTATGGAGAAGACAACTCCAGTAATCATAAATCTCAGAGACTTGTACCAACTGACAAGAATCTAGTAAACTCTTTTGCACTTTAGGCTCTGCAAAACCAAGCTGGGTAGACCTTTAATGCCCTTTAACACACACTCTAAAGGCTCACAACTAGCATTAACATAAAGAAGATGATCTCATATGAGGCATCAACATAACAAGGAGATACTAGGTAGTGGCTAACTATCCATTGAACGTCGACCTGAATGGAGCATACGATCTGGGTAAGACAACTACAAAACATAAAAGCTATTATGTGATTTAATCAATATTTTGTAGCAAGGACCACCTAGATAGGAACAACAAAACACATGTAAATCTCACAACTAGCTCAGATCAGTACCTCATCCCATTGGGCAATGGAGTCATCAAAAGTACAACATTATATAACAGAGTTTCATTGATAGCCTAAGATCTAAGAACGTTGCCTTACAATATTTTTTAACAATAATTCCAACCCATCCTACTTATCAAAATCCTTGGACAAGTGCAACAAGTCTACACCTCCTATTAAGCATTTTAATTAACTCTTTGAATTAAAGCATGAAAATAAAGTTACATATCTCACAATAAGACACTAAATAAGGATAACTCTTTGTTTTATTCCATTTAAAACTTTATTGAGTCATACACTCAAGAGATCTGAACCGGTATTATATTTTATTTTAAAAAACTAAGCTATCTCTATCATAGAACATAGTTATAACCAAAAACACCCAAAAAACAACAAAAGGAATCAACCCAAATTCATACAATACCTGCTCTCTGGAAAATTTACAAAATTGCTCTTGCCCATAAGAACTTGCTATTGGAACCCTAAAGCCTAGAAAAAACTCCAAAATTTTTGAAACCCTAAAGGGAACCCAAAGAGGAACTATCGAGAAACCCAAAAAGGGAGAATAAGAGAATATATAGGAAAAAGAAGAAAATTGGATTTCATTTGATGCTGCCAACTGTCACTTCTTCAATCTCCCCTAAGTTGTTGAAAACCCATTTCTCTCATCTCTTTGCAATTGCATTTGGTTTTACTCATTCTATTTTATCTTTTATTTTCTAAGAAATATCATCTATTCATTATCTCTTGAAGCACCTTCATTCTTTGTATTTTTCTGCATTCCATCTCGGTCAACACTAGTCAACCTGAACCACTGTCCATGACTGTCATGTGACAACTTTTGATTGGCCCTTGGATCCACCTCTTCAACACCTAGCACATACATCAACCAACACATCTCCTCGCTCACTGGTTGGCCTTACCACGCGTCAACATTGCTTGATCTCGCGGTGAATAAAAATTGAGCATATTGGTTCACGGGATCACGATAGTCATTGATCTTTGTAGGAAATCAACTGGCACGGAGGATCAAAGGGATACTAATTATCGAGAAACTTTATGTTCCATTTAAAATATCCTCATTGATTCAAAACATGTATTGAATGACAAGCCCCTTAGTTGCACGATGTTTATACTCAATATAATCTCATAGTCGCCTGCAGTCTAGATACACGTGACACAATCTCATGTTCTTGTAGTGTCTTCTCTCTCCTTAACATTTTGATTGCAAGATCATGAGATCACACCATATGTCACCATCAGGCCCACATTTAGTTCATCCGCACTCGCCATGTGTTGAAATCCTAGGAACATTTTCAACTCTTTGTCAACTAAGATCACGGGACCACAAAATTTTAACACCTGACACTCTTGGGCCTGCAATCCACTTGCCTTCTACATTCTCCAATGGAAAATGTCTTACTTTAAAAGATTCCCTTCATAATTTTAGGATTTCCCTTACTCTAATTCCAATTCCAATTTTTTACACCCCAAATGCCAATTCTCTACTCTAAAGCATGGATCCTAGTCCTCCCTTTGGGATTTACCTCACTCTACTTCTATTTCTGATCAGTTGCACTTTGAGCATCAAATCTCTGCATTAAATTACTTAACATATCCTTGAAGTTCAAACGTGCCATCAACCTGTCAAATTTTTGATAATTTTCCCTTCTCACAATTACATCTTCAAAATATGTGGGCCCCATTCTTTTTATCGCAGTTTCAAGATTTCTCTTACTCTGCTTCTATTTTTTATCATTAGCACTGGGTCCCAACCTAATGAAACTAAACAAATTGCATTTGGAATGGCCTTGGAAAATTGGGCAAACAAATTCTTGAAGCCTTGAAAATGGACATGGGGAATATTTGTCATGTTTAGAAAGCAGGGGAACATTTGGATTGCACTCATCAATCATAAGTCCTAAAATGAAAGACCTCAAAGTCAACTACTTGAAATTCCTAATTAAGTACAAAGTGCAAATAACATGAAACCCCTTCAATTGGACAGATGCAGAATGAGCCTAAGCTGACTATGGGAGTCAAAAAAATTAAAGATATGGTACTTTATATGCATTTAACATCTCCACAAATCAGTAACTCATGAAACTCAACAGGGCTTAAAATATACATTTACAAAGTAGGCATGTTCAACTTGTTTCACACTTAGGCAAGAATGCATATTGCAAGCTAGCTAGAAATGATACTTCACAAAATCACTTCAATCTGTAAACTAGGGACTGGGAATGAATAAATGAGCTAAAAGAAAGGTGGGGAACATACCTTTTCACATGATAAAGCATGAAACTTACAAGGTATTTAAATGCTTGAATGTCAAAATAGAGCGCTTGCTCAACAATGGTAATCTCAAGAATTTGAGAGTACCAAAATTTTTAACAAACATAAACTATACAAATGTTTGTGTTAAAAATGTTTCTTTATTCATAAATAGGAAGATAAAAATCCCACACAAGCCGTGGGAGTAACTAAAAAGATACATAATAAAATTGAAGTATGTATAAGAGATTGAAGCATAGATAAAGGAAAAAGATCTGTCATTGCCTGATGAATGACATACCATAGTTGGGCTTAGCAACAACTTTGTCTTCAATTAGCTTGCCTCACCCTTTGAAGCACCCGGAAGGAGATAACATTTTTTGTTCAGAACTCGAGATCACAATCCTCAACTATACATCAACAAATCATACACAAATCACTCTCATAATGTAGATTATAAAAAATGGAGCAAGAGAGTAAATCAAAGTTCATGTTTTTATCTAATGAGTTTGTTTCATGTGCAGAACATGTACATATTCATCACTTCACATGTGGGACGAAGTGGGCCCCCATAAGGGTTGAGCCTAGCATGTTGTTAAAAGATAGATACATATCTACAATATGACAGTTTAAAGCTACATGAAATAACGTCTAGTATATACAGAGCATCAACAACAGGGTAAACCTTTGTGATTACATACTATCATCACAGAGGAGAAACACATCATTGCAAAAAATCATGATGAATAAACAAGGAAAAAGATCATTACAGTCAATACAAGCAAGGTATCATCATGCATCAAGTAAGGACAACCTTATAGAAACACAAAGCCATTGTTTCTCATAGTAGTGAACAATATAAAATGGATAGATGTATTAAGTCAATGTTCATAGCTGACTACCTCAAAGCAATGAATTATCTCATAGCAATTAGGAAACAATAATCATAAGATTAGTATGTTGCTATAAAAGGTAGTAATAGAGGAAAAATACTACATTATAGTTATAAACTATGGTCAAATTAGTCATAATGGTGTTCACCTTGAAGATGAGAGCAATATTTAATGTGAAGAGCAACATTTGTTTCAAAGGACAAGTTTAGATAAGGACATCATAGATAAACATGCAAATTAGTCAAGGTTGATGTTAAAGTACAACAAGGTGCTGGCTACTTTAATTGAATTGCACTAAATTTATTGAGATACAATGATGGAACATTGAACACATAAAGTCATGATTATAGTGCTTCAAAGGACAAAAGAAATTTTTATCCAAATAGAAAATAAGTGATTAGTTAAATACCACAACATTGACACCATATATTGCAAGATAAAGAAGGTACACTCAAAGACAGAGAGCACAATGGTATGCAACATCATAATACATCAAATCTTCTAAGCATGAAAGGCATGTAGAGATATTTAATAGTGATCAAACATTTGAAAATAACAAGAATGAAAAGGGACGAGATACATGGCCGTTATAATACAAAGAAAGATAAATTCAAAAGTGACCTTGTAAATGACTCATGGGTCCATGAAAGAAGCACATGAGACCATAGACAATTTATTAATGTAATGAAGAGCATATATTAAAACTCACATCAAAAAATTAGTAACAAAGTGATCAAAATGTTATTGTTACAACCAAGGAGAAAATCAGATTCAAGATCAACTACATGCCAAAACATTGGATAGAGATTAGAATAAAAGTGATAGGATAGTCTACCCTTCTTACATCCTAGGGAAGTCACATGTAGGATGCAGAGAACAAATACAATGATATGTAATGATCAATTGATAGCAATGTCCATTAGAAGAAAACTTGGAGACAATGACATTATTATTGTTTTAGAGAAACTAATGAAAGATCAATATAAGTGTTTTCATATGTCATTTTGCTGGAAGCATAAAATAGAGAATGTTGTAGGAGGTTACCATGAATAATGAATTCATTCACAATGACCAGATATAATCTATATGGGTTCTCTCAAGCATTGTTCAAATAAATAGAGTATACAATAACATCTTGTATCAAATCCTTAAATCTTATGTCCACAAAGTGGTTAAAAGAGAATGCACAAAAATCATTTAAAACTTTGTCTTATTTTATGAGGTTATTGAGAAAACCCAAGTGCTATAAAGAATCAAATGTATAAAATGAAGCATTGAAGCCCACGGTTTTGAATGATACATAGAACTCTAAGAGTGTCTTATAGAAGCCACATATGAGCAAATGATCTCATGAAGGAAATGGATTTTGAGATTTCCAGAAGAGTACAAAGCCTAGGTATGGATTGGACAAGGGAAGTAAATATTTAATCATTTTATTTGCACAAAACCATAAGGTATTTCTCTAAAATATTCAAGCATAGTGAATACAAAGTGTAAGAATTTGCCTAAGGAAGAGAATGAAATGCCAAGATCTAGAAGCTCAATTAATAGCACAAGAGAGATAGACAAATGACATGATCAATTAATTGAATCAATAATGATCAAAATAATAATGGATAGAAAAATAATGACCAGTTGATACAATTGATAAATACAAAGTAGATGTGCCTGAATATATAGGCAATATATGATAACTAGGAGTGATGCAAGAGACAACCTATCAACCACACTAGGTGTAATCACATGTCCACCAAAGGTGGATCATCCTCCATTGTACAAAAAAGTATGTGCAACAATGAGAGGGTGATAATGTGATAGGAGCACTAAAGGTGGATCTCGCACATAAAGTGGAATGAGTTAACAACTAACTCCACCTAATGTGGAAATCTCCCACACCATGTGCTAAAATAAAATGTAAACTCCTGTGTCTACATGACAACTAATATGTAAATGCATTATCCTATGTAAACTTAAGTAAAGTGTAATTATAATTAATTAATTACACCAACACAAAAAAGTTAGAAAACTCTCAAAGATCTATTACACACAACAAAGAACACAGTGATAAACCCTCCGCAGAACCCACGACATCCATAGATTCAAAAACCATTAATATTTCCTAGCATGTGTGCACATAAGTTTTCATTTGGAGGTTTTTCACAGTTTTATATGTTTGTGCCAAGAAAGAACGCAAAGGGTTAAAGAATAGAGCTCGAACCAAGCATTTGAAAGGTATATAAAAGTAAAACTATGTTTACTTTTCACAAAGGAGAAATAAGAGAAATATGAAGTCGTGCCATACATTCAAAAACCCTTGATAGATCAATCAAAAGTTGAAAGCCTCATAATTTTTCTCATGTCCATAGAGGTCATGTTTTCATGAGGAAATACATAAACAAATAGAAGAGTTTTATTTTCTTTCTATTCAAATGAGGCACAAGATTTTCAGGTTTTCATTTCACTTCAAAGAAAGTATTAGAAAGTTGAATGTAAAAGTAGCAAAATTAAGGGAAGATTTTCTTCTTTTTATCTAGTAATAGAGTTCAAAGTACTTGCAAGAGCTTCTATAAATTCTTTAGCAAAACCCTCCAATCTCCACATCCTAGTTTCTCATGGCGGCGCCACAAAGCCAGAAAAAAAACAAAGTGAAAATCAAAAGAGAATGATTTGTTTTAGGGTTTCATGTGCCCTAATAGACCACTGAGCCAAAAGGCATTGTTCGCCTTCTATGTTATTTTAACATACTTTCAGTTAATACTCTTGCGGGGTCATGAAAGGTAAAAGGTCTTAATGACTTATGCCTTATTTGAGAGTTACATTGATATATATTTTAGGTGAAATGTTTTAAATTAAAATATTTCATTTAAAATTATGTATTAAAATAAAATAAATAATTAAGATGTTTATTAAAGTGAGACTATCAATCATTTTAGTAAATATATTTATTATATACTTTATCTATTAATCAATTAAGCATAAATAAGAGATTGATATTGATTTTATTTTTGCATGAACGAAAATTATAAAATAATTATCAAGTGCTCAATAATAAAGTGCTTGATGATTATTAATTTATAATTGCACAAATAGAGCCATGAGCATGATTATGGGTCAAATGAAAAAAGAGGAAAATTTGCATGTAATATAAACCCTGAGGAGTTGAGTTTGACTTTGATGGAGGGAGCATTTTTTTAATTTTCGCATGTATTGAGAAGATAAATTGGAGATCAAATGGGCTACATGCATTCATGGAGGAGCTTGAGTTTAGATATCGCATGGAGATGGGCTTTTCATTTTTGCTTGCTTTTGGAGAGTTCAAGAGACATTTTGGGACCCACTTGGAGTTGATTTCAGTTGAGCTTTCCTTTGGGATAGTTCACTCATGGTATCTTTCAATTTGAGTTCCTATTTTTGAGGATTCTTGTTCACATCCGAGCCTTGGTAATTTGCATGCATTATGGAGATTTTTTATCAGTCCTAGGGAAATTTGACATCATTTTGGAGGCCTACATTGGTTGAGAGTACATGTGGGGATGTTTTGAGGTGGTCAACTGCATGTTCTTGGCAGTCTGACCTGTCTTTCTCCTTGTTTTTCTCATTTTCTCAACCCTTGAGGGTTTGGAGCTATATATTTATTCTTTCACCTTATATTAGGGGTCTAATTATTTTTTCCATATTTTTCTTTCTGCAAATTAGGCAAAAATTGTATTGAGTCCATTTTGATGATTTGTAGCAAAATTTTGATTATTTAATTACGTTGGTTTCCTTCTCATCTTTTTGTGTTGAGCATTGATTGTGAGTGAAATGATAAGAATATTGTGTTTAATCTTTATTTTATCCAATTTTTTCATTGTTAAATGCACAATTTGACATATTGTAGTGCAGGTCTGTGATTGTGTCCATTTTTTTGTTGTTGTTGAAAATAGAGAAAACATCATTTATTTTCCTTTTCAAGGCATCAGAATACCATGACCTATCATAAGAATCTTTATTGCAAAGTGTGTTTAATTGAGTTTGTGAGCTTATACAGTGACTTTAGTGGGTAATTTTGTGAGTTTTCGAATTGCATGTCATGTTATTCTATTGGTGCATCACCTGTTAAAGATAGGTTTAATTCAAGCATATCCTTCTATCCCTTTTCCTATTTCAAAGATAGTTTTAGGTAAGTAGTGAGGGTGAACCGACCTTCTTCAAAGATTGATCTTGAACATAGGCATGCCCACAGGCCTGAAGATCATTCCATGTTTCACGGAATTGTTGAGTTTTCAAACTTGGCATAATGGGTGCAATCCCCCATGACAACAAGTATGTGATGCCTCACTATTACATGTATGTTGGGTATCATAAGACAAAGAGGAGCGGTAGAATGCTGTTGCTACAAGTAATCTCATTTAATAATTACAAAGTGATCCTAACTATTCAAATATTTTTTGTTGGAAGGGAGATGACCAGTGATATAAAGAGTGATTGTACCTATAAGGGAATTATATTCTTAAACAAAAGATTCTTACAGAGCTTCATGTGTCTCTAGTTGATGATCATTCAAGACTTTTGAAGATATGTCATCAAGTCAAGCTTGGGAAGGGCTAAAAGGGGATGTTCATAAATTTATGGTTGAATGTTGGGTTTATCAAAGAAATAAAGGAGAGACAATCAAGGTACTTGGTCTCTTGCAACCTTTAGTTATTCCTAGCCAACTTTAGTAAGAGGTCTCCATGGACTTCATCACAAGGCTTCCAAGATCAAACTTAGGTAAGGATGTATAATGGAAATGATGGATCACCTTATTAAATATACATATTTCATTGCATTATCATATCCTTTTATAGTGAGAGAAATGATAGGAGAATTTTTTGAGAATATAAAAAAGATACATGGTCCACCTAAGATTAGTATCAATGATCTTGATCTTATTTTTACAAGTAACTTTTGGATGTATTTATTCACATATTTGGGTACTTAATTGACTCATTGTCATCTATGTACCATCCTCAATTCGATAGGAAAATAGAGGTTGTTAATAAGTGTTTGGAAGGATATCTATGATATTTAATTTAATATAAGTAGTCTCAATAGGTATATTCAATACCACTAGAAAAATGGTGTTATAACACACACTTCATAAAAAATGTTTGTATCATCCTCCTTTAATCACATCATTATTGAAGACATCGCCAAGAGTTAAGTTGTGGAGGATCACATGCATTTTCAACAAGTACTTTCAAGACACAAGAGAATCTCACCATGACACAAAATTGAATAGAGAAACAAGAGAATCAATATTGTAGTGAAAAAAATTTTAAAGTTGGGGAATAGGCTTTCTTGAGATTGCAACCTTACAAGAAAATGTCACTGAAGCAACATAAAAAGAATTTACTACTTGAAGATGCCACATAGGAAGATAAAGAGATCATTCATAAACATCCATACTTGATTAGCATTGAGGATAATGCTTCTCTAAAAATAGGTGGGATGATACACCCTTAATACTAGAGTATACATAGGGTTATGAGTAATCGACTTGTGACTACCATAAATATAATTGAGTAATAGGGCGTATGCACCAAGATGGGGAACCAAAATGGGGCCATTCCAATTTTTGGCTCCCCATGGGAACATAAAGTGGGTGTATTATATGCACTCGTGTTATGTTATTTTTAACACAAAAATATAAAACATATTTCTTACTTTCATTATGTTGTGTAGCCTTATTGGCTACATGACTAAGATCCCTAATTTTGTGCTTGTTTTCCTTCAAAGTCACTTTTTTATCTAAACTTCAAAAATCATCATCAAGATGCTACCAATATGCTTAGGAGGTCAAAGAAAATTAAGTCACTTTTTCATCTAAACTTCAAAAATCATCGTCAAGATGCTACCAATATTCTTAGGAGGTAAAAACAAAGTAAGTATTTTTTATTTTTTATTGTCAAATTTTGATTAAATAGGTAGATTAACTTAGGTTTTTCAATTAAAATTTATTTTATTCATAGGAGTTGATAATGCACCTCCAAATGTTGAAAATCTTGAATCACATGCTCATCAAAACCCTTGCGAACAACAACCACAAAAAATACTTCTCTCTTCCAGACATCCTCTAAGATCACAACAAAACATATGAGGGAAAATAGAAAACAATATAAAAGAGCTTGAGGAATTTATTTCAAGGTTTAAAGAAGCTACAACAACAAACTCTTAGAGGATTAACCTTGTAAAATCATGGTAATCTATTGATTCTCATGTAGTATCAGTAAGTGGACAAATCAATAGTTGGTTTGATAAGAAGGAACAACAAATTTTTTTTTCCACAAATAAATATCATGTGAGCAAGTTAAACAATTTTTTTTTAATTTGACTTGTATGCACTCTTCACTGACCCACAAACCAATAAACCTTACATGTGCATGCAAGAGGTTCCCTATCAATTGGTCCCACCACCAAGAGATAAAGAATAATTTTTGGGATAGGTGGTGGATGGTTTTTTATCATCCTCCAAGCAATAATTATGAGATGCCACAACACTTTTTTGAGGAAACTCTATTGTGAGTTTGTCCTCAATGAGATCCCAAACTACTTTGACATGCAAAAGTTCCAAGGTGGAGGTGCAAGCTCTGTGTAAGCTAGAGTGGTAGGTACAATGTGACCCAAGCCAAGCACAAATGCCCTTCGTTAGACCAATGTTGTAGCATTTGAATATTCCTACCATTTTGAAAGAGAGTGTTGAGGTGGACACCTTAGAGTCTATTATCTCACTCACTCAAATCCTTATACAACATGATAGGCCTCAAATATAGGGTGATATGGGTGAGAATTCCAAGGCTTGAGTTCCAACTCATTTATGTCAGTCTCACAAGTGTTTTTGTGTTTATGATTGTGAGAGTAGTCAAGATGCACTGACCAGAAACTTGATTTTGGGGAAGTTGTGGGCTTGGGGAGAGAATCCTCTTTCCCTTAACCCTTGGAATAAAACCTTCAATCCCCTTACTAAACCACTTAATGTGCATCTAGTATTGGTGAGGCTTTTGAATCTTTCACTCTAATTTTGGCAAATGTCTTGTTATGAAGCTATTGGCAACTTTAGTGGTTGTTTCTTAAAAGTTGACATGTCTACTTCTTTCATGGGACACTTTATGTTTGCTCATTTTTTGGTGGACATTAATCTCTCCTTAAATATTCATGGAGATGTGGTTTTCATGGTTAGTGACAGGTTGTGGACTCAACTATTGGATTATGAAGGAATCCCTTTTTATTGTCATAATTGTTTTTCTACTGGGCATTTTTCCTCAAATTGTTCTCAGTAGCATTGGAAGGGCCCTACTTTTTGGTGGAAACATGCCACTGATGATCATTTGATTGTTGACAATCTTGTGTCTTTGGATGAGGTCTCTTCTCAAGACTCAGATGGGCTTGCTTTTAGGATGACCTTGTTTAATGACATGGATGTTGTGGTTGTTCATCCTTCAAAATGCTCTCATCTTGTTTCTCCATTAATCACTCCAATTGAATCCTCTTAGGTGGATGTGAGCTACCCATTTCCACACCCTTTAGTTGTCAAACCTTTGTCTATTGATTCCTCTAAAAGGAGATATCCTCTTCTCTTGGTGGTATCTTGGATGATAACATTATGTGGATTGTTATTTATAGATGTGGAAGGGTCTCATGTTATCGTCTCTCCCTCTTTCTCATGTCTTGAAAGAGTAGTTATTTTTTGGGGCTGAGACCCTTGCTCCTACTGGTTATTAGCTCTAGTTAAAAGCTTTGCCTATCTAGTTTTTCTCTTCTCACCCCTTGTGAGATTCACTCTTGTTTTAATTTTTTGTGTTTTAGTTGCCCCATCACTTGTGAGATCCCTCTCTTCCACCTGCTAGACTGACATGTAGAGGTTTGAGCCCCATCCAAATTTACCTAATCAAATTCTTAATACTAAAATCATAAAATAATATAAACATTTTTAATACAAACATTAAAATAATCAAGTTCAAGTGTGAATAACCATTATAAATTTATCAAAATAATTATTAAAAATTTAAATAATCATCTCTTCAAACTTATTCCAAAGTAAAACAAATATATTTTAAAGTAAATAAATGTCAATAAATCAAATAATCATCTCTTCAAAATGATTCCAAAGTAATGGTAAAATATAATTCTCAAGTAAATAAAATAAATAAAAATAACTCACTACAATAAAATTAACTTTTCAAATTATCAATGACAAGTTGTGTTAACAACTCTATTAAAGTTATCATTATGCTATGGTATTACCAGTTCCTGGTTGGTTATTACATGTGTTGTTGTCTTGAACTATCTATGATATTAGTAAATCTTGATTGGTTATCACACAAGTGGTTGTCTAGAAGTATATTTGATAATAGTAGTTTTTGATTAGTTTCCATGAAATAAAGTAGACACCAACCTACCAGAGACACCAATCCCCAATTTCATTTATAGACACCAACCTATAGGAGACACTAATCCCCTAATCCAGTATTTGAGTATCAACTCAACATGTGAATCACAAAACACAAAAAATATAAGAGTTGTAATGTGGATCTTCAAGGTTGAATACTCAGCTTCTTCCTAACCTGATCAACTCTAGAACATTCCTACACATTTTGTAAGATCTTCAAAAGAATTCAAACACATTACTTAAGTGGAAATTTTGCACAAGTTTTGTCACTGATATCATGCTACTCATTCAACACCACCTACATACCCATCCACACACTACCTCCATCTAGTGCATGTTACCCTTCTCTAACACAACAATCTAGAACATAAGCATAAAATGACCACCTAGCATAGGGAACAATAAACCACTTCTAACTTTCAGTCTACTAAATATTAGCTTCTAAAACTCTAGAATATGATACTTATATATAGTTTTAATACTTACAAACCATAAGCCATAACTGTCAATTGTAATAGTTATGGCTTATGGTTTATTCATGAGGGTGTCCCTCTTGTTGGATCTATTCCAATTGGGTGTACTGACATTGCTACACATACACACATACAAACACACACCATCTTCATCTCTACCTCTCCCTCCCTAACTCTCTCTATCTCTTCATCTCTCTTAGTACATCTCTCTCTCTCTCTCTCTCTCTCTCTCTCTCTCTCTCTCTCTCTCTCTTGTTGGAAAGAAATCTAGTAAACATAGACCAAATTTTTGAGCCCCAATGACTTTTTCAATGTCCCACTCCTATTAAGGGGAAGAGAATTAGATCTAGAAAGGAGACTGATTACTCAAAATATTATAAAGAATACACTATAAAACATCATAATGGAAGCTAAAAATATTTGTATGATCATTCAGGACTCTCTCTCTCTCTCTCTCTCTCTCTCTCTCTCTCCAAGAAATCTAGTAGACATAGACCAAATTTTTGAGTCCCAATGACTTTTTCAATGTTTCACTCCTATTAAGGGAAATGGAATTAGACCTAGAAAGGAGACTGATTACTCAAAATATTGTAAAGAATACACTATAAAACATCATAATGGAAGCTAAAAATATTTGTATGACCATTCAGTACATCATATACATTCTTATATATCCTTATATCCTTCTATACATTCATATTCTATATTCATCTCTATCTTATATCTCTATTGTAGTACTCTCTCTCTCCCTTGGTGATTGCATCTTACAAAATATTTATATCTAAGGAATGAGATGTGACCCATATTATCTCCATTCTACACGCAATCTTTCCAATCTTAGGCTCTAGGGGCTTGATGTAGAAAGACGTGGTATATTTTCTCATATTGTGTTTAATTTCTCCTTTTCCTTACCAACATCAACCTCCCTTTCAAAACATTGGCACATCCTCAAGTCAACTCTATTGGGATAGAAGATTTCCTTATATACTCTTTTAGGCTCTCAAAATTATTGTCCCATTAAATTTTTGCAAATAAAGTTCTTGAATGTTGACTTGGATTTGAAGCAATAGTTATCCTGCTTTCGATATTTGGATTTTCTAGGCCAAATGTTGTGCCTCTTCAAAATACATATAACATAGGTTAGCCATGGATTTACCACTTTTTTGAGCTAATGGGAGTGGTATTGGGTTTTGTCCTTCTCAACTTACAATTGTTGAACTTTTCCATGCAATGCTTCTATGTGTGTCTAAAGTTTGCCAACTAAATTTGTTAAGGCATCATAGTCAGTTGATCTCTAAGTTATTTTTATCTCTAATTGATCCATTTGGGCTTTGATTGATACTAAGATATTTGGTCATTGTAAGAAAATATTGCAAACTATTTCCCTTTATCGTCTTCATTATTGTGGAAGCAGAAGCACAATAAAATATTATAGCACAAATTAGTAGCAAAAAAATAATACAATGAATAAAATGGAATTATAGAATAACAAAAGAGATGCTAATTTACATAGTAAAAAATTGACAAAACATGAAGGAAACATCCATGGGGCAAAGTATCTTGATAATCTTATTGGTCAGGAAAAACAATTACAATCCTCATGACTGCTATCACAATTGCTTTTGCAATTTACAATTATCCCTTTTGCCTTCACAAGCAACATAGATATATACTAGAAAAACTTCTAAATGCAACTGACACCAACATAGAAAAAACCAATTTTAATTCTATCTTCAACATATTAAAAACCAGCTTTATTCCTTTAAAAAAATTAACAAATCTCTTTTCAAAGATAAACGTTCTCTTATTTCTAAAAATGAGATAAGATTGGCTTTTTTTTCTCTTATTTCCTTGTTTTATTGTTTTATAACTTTCTTCCTATATTGTTGTCACAATCCAACATTCATTACATTGATTTTATTCTCCAAGGTCAAGTGTGCCATAACACACTTCTTTCTATCTTCATTTATTCTTGCTTTGTGGAGCTCTGTGCTAACTTGTTGTCTCAATGTATCCTTCCGCAATGTTGTATCCTTAAACAACATCATCAATCAAAGTTCTCAATTGTATGATGAGTCCCTATGGATCTAAGCAAACGTTCTCTTTATCATCTTCACCAAATATTCTAACCGATCAGAGCTCTCCACATGCTGCTTTAATATCTCATACCTAGTTTTTTGGTGAAAGATATCACACAACCAAAACTTATGTAAACGGGAGACAATCCCTAAATCAACTTGTGATCCCACTAAAGATAATTATAATAGTTGTGGTGACACCACTAGATGTATCTTATGTACTTAGCTGAAAATTTCTTTATGGACTGCATAGGAGAATTTGTAGAGCCTATTTAATCATGGAGGCGAAGACAACTTGTTCTGAACAAATTGCCCTATATTTTTCTTCTTCCTCACAAATTTTGATAAGCCCTTGTAGTTGCTTCCCTTATTTTTGTATGAATTTCTTGTATTACCTCCAACTTCTCCATATCAGTTTGTCCAGTCTTTTCTTGGACCAAATCTCCTTTTTCTGAATCTCCATGGTTCTTTTCTTTTGTGGTGGTGTGATGGCAACGGTCACTTCTCCAATTGCTAACACCTTTGGTTTTTCTTCCTTTTTTGATGCTTTCTCCGGCCACAACTTGAGCACAATGGTAAAATAGTAAAAATATATACACTAAATCTTCCAATGTTTGGTTTGAAGCTACCATATACCTGATCAATGTTTTCTTTGTACAATTTATCCTCATTAATCAATCGGGGAGCTTCCAAAACTATTGTTTGTTCATTCCTCTTCCTCTTCCTCTTCCACATTTTCATTGGTTTGTGGACAAACTCTTCTTTTTACTTTCTTCTTTATTTTTGCTTTGTTTCTTCTCCATACTTATTTGCAATAAGACCTTTGATGCTTCTTCTTTAGTGGGATCTTTTCACATAGGCGTAGTAGGAAGTACCCTCATCCTAGACTAGTTACATTTAGCTGTTGAGGGTTCTACAAAAGGTGTGCGTCCAATAGTCTTTAGGACCTCCAACAAGTAGATTGGCTTTGTGATTTTGGTCCATCCTTTACAAAGCTCCATTGTTCATGGGTGAATCTACAATAATGGGTTACACTTTTTTACCTGAACGGACACTAAACTCTACATTTTCAAAAAAACTTTCATATTCAGATGCATATTGTTGTTAAACTATTTGAAATAAGAAGATGACGTAAATTAGAGTCTTTTAAGATTTTATGTCTAGATTATAAATATATTTTGAATTTTGAATTTTGAATTGATTTGAATGGTTTTTTCTTTCTCCCACAAAAACTGTTATGTTGCTCAAAACGTCATTTTCAAAGAGTTGCATTGTTTTCATAGAGCATAATTTTTTTCTTCTAAAATAGATATCAATGTTCTTCTTTTGAATTTAGTTTTGTAACATCCATACATAGGGCATGCAATTGGTTTGATGACATTATCATGATTATTGCATATTTGATTAACGTTTGAAGTTGACTAAACCGTAATTCTGACATAGCTTGACTATATAGCTTATAACTTGTCGTGTATTTGTCCAATTTCATTTTATTTTTTTGATAGAAAGAGAACTTCAATACCTAGGGCATAGATATTTTTTAGAATTTTTTTTTCTCTCATTTACCATTTTTCCATAAGCGTCAAACATAGAGGTAGACATACGGTGAAATATCTATGTTTAGTAAAACTAAAAATACAAAGTCATAATAAACTTAATATATATTAACATTATAATCATTGGAAAGATTTTTCTTAGTAGTAACTTACTACATAGATAGGTTTGTCAAATGGATTCATTTGATTTTCCAAAAGATAAAGTCGAAGTGATTTTTTGTCAGCATTTTAATAGGTGAGAAGAAGACTCCATTGTAGGTATGAATGAGGAGTACAGATGTAATTAGTTCCTTCAAATGGAACCTCTCAAGGCTTAAATCATCATATTTTATTAAAAATGTGTTATTTCAGCAAAAATCAACACATCTAAAAAAGTGTAACCCACTATTGTGGGGTCACCCTCTGAATGACATTTTTCTCTGATTCTTTCTATATGTTCGTCTGTCTTTCTCTTCCTTATTGTGGGGTATCTCTCTACCTTAGTCTCCTTAGGGAGGCTTAATAGATTAGTTTATACATGACTCTCATCTCGCACTAGATACTTCATAAGACAATGGAATATCCACAAGGTTAGGGAATTTATGGCCTTCATAGTGTAGTCTTTGTCTATTAGAAAAAAAAATTACATCTGTGTATGGACCATTTCATATGAAAGCCTTGCCTTTCTTGCATTTTAAGTTGAAAAGATTTAAAGAACCCCCAAGGGCGGTGGTGTATGAAGTGGCATTTTAAAAAATATTTACCATGATCATGATTTTTTATTGTAATTGACCTAGTAGTATCCCATACTTTTCCTACAAATGTTGGTAGTGCATTCATGAAATAGAATGTCAAACAAATGAGTAGGGTACCATATTGGAAGTGGTAATGTGATTTCTTGGTATGAGCTTCATTATGCAATAAATCCTAGCACAAGATCTCACAAAGGTCAATGTCTTTTCCTCTTGTCACCATTTGGTATGCTACACATATGGTAATGATGGTAGGAAAACCCTCTTGATTGGTGTAATACACTTTATAAGCTATGGTCATATTCCTTCAAGCCGACATAGATAACATAAAGATTGTAATAATATAATTATATTATTGTGATAATATGAGCCAATTTATTAATTGGACCATTAATAAATAGGGCCAACTTGGAAGAGTTGCAACCCTTGGTGAGGGGGCACCACCGATAGGTATAAAGGAAGAATAAATCTTCCTCTATAATATATAGAACATATACACAAAAACAACATGGTATCAGAGCAGATACATTCCTGAGTCTGTGCATTGATAAATCATTCATATAGTCGACGATCAGAATATCTTCTTGGTTTGTGGTTATGATCTCTTGGAGGCTGCAATCACTGTATTTCCTAATGGCAGAGACCATACGAAAATTTGATGCTTGTTTTTTGTTGCAAAATTCAACATAACACACAAATACCTAAACAAGCATTAAAGGGCATTCACAGGGAATACCAATAATAAATCGTTATTCCTTTCCGAGCTTTTCTCTTCACAAGTCGGGGAAGAAAATTGGCAAATATGAGGCAGGCGAGGAAGATCATTGGATCTACCTCTACAATAACCAGGAACCTTTGTTGTAGTAGTGATGTTCATAATGCTCGATGTTTTTCCACTTCAAGTACCCTGCCTATGTTCATTGACAAGAATACTCATGTCATTTGTAGAACGGGCAAAAAAGAAATGATATATTTCACACAGAACAATTCATCAAATACGAAACTAAAATGGTCTCCTTTTAAAGTGATTTGTATATATAGGTGAATATGGGCTTTGTTGTTTCAAATTGAAGAATCATAGTGCAAGTTTGAGAACTGTCAATGGTGCAGTGTCGCTACAAAAGGTTGGACCATGTAAGGAGGACCGCAACAATTGGTTGGCCTGCAAGGCTCAAATCTGATAGAGGGTCGCAAGTGGTATGAACTTGTTGATTGTGTCTTACCATGATTTGCGGTGACTTGTCTTAGGGGCAAGAAAGGAGGGTTTAGATCACTGCTTCGTGGGGCAGCTATAGAAGTCATGATGTGATGATTGCGGATGCTCTGAAAAATTCAAACCATGTGAGTGCTCTCAAGAATCTGCAGTGGCTTTGAAGAGTCCATGTTGGAAAAGAAACAAATTTGGAGGATTTGACCATGAGTTGAAGAGCCACCTTGAAATTTTGTGACGAGATCGTTGGGAAATATATTTGAGAAGAAGGTCAGGTTGAGAATATTAAAGGGAGATATATCAGGCTGCTAGAGACTATAGTCAAGCCCAATTCATTTTGATATTTGGTGCGATATATCAAAATTATTGTTATTCAGATGATACAAGTACCGTGGGAATTGGCGGGCCCCCGTATGTTGATACATTGTTAATGTTTGGTATTTCAAATATTTATTAATGTTTGTGAGCTACTATTATTATCAGCTTATAGTGTATGTTGGAAACACAAAATTATATTCCAAGTTTGGCCATTGTTATTTGTGGGTGAATATATTCTCGGGCACTTCAAAATTCACAATAACATTTTCCCAAAACTATTTAGAGTTTTTTGTGGCTTCCTTCCATGCTTAGACTACATGATTTTCATCCATAAAGGAGAGATTAATATTTGGCGTCCAATATTATTCAGGTTATGAAGGTTGAACAATTCATGCTGTTGTGATTGTGAGAAAGAGCCATATTGGAATTACGTGGAAGAGCTATGGTGCAGTAGAGGTAATAAAATGTGTCATTTCCAGCTTATATCAAGGGTTGAGAGGTTTGAGCAAATTGAAAACATTGAAAACTGGAAACAACCTATGATTCTCATCTATGGTTGAGTCATCTTGGAAATATATTGTGTGCTTTGAGACTGAGTTGAATCGACTTGCCTATTCTGGAACTTTTGCAATTGTGTAGACATAGCCACATGAAGATGGATATATTGTGTGAGCTCTCTGTATGAACCAAGTGGAGTTGAAGGGGTGCGTAAATGTTGGACTTGTGGCTTTTTGATGTTGTCGTGGGTGTTTATACTAGTGATGGATAGCACATGGATAGATGTTAAGCTTGAATGAAATTTATCTTGAGTCAAACTAAGAACTAGAGCTGATTATACACATAAAAGCAATAGTCCTTGACAAAATTGATTGAGGAAGAGGACTAGCTAAATATTTTGCAATTTCTTTTAGATCAACTAATTGACTTGCCGAACTTCTAAAAACTTTGGCTTGGTATGCTTAGTCATATGGAAAAGTACATGAAGACAAAACTAAGAGGCAATGGAAGTAAAATGCTCCATGAGCTTATTCCTAAGTAGCTAGAAAATATATTACAAATAATGAAGACTTGGGGAGTACTTGTGCAAAGAAGTACTCTTGGAGGTGATAACCTTTGGGAGCTTGTATGGATTCATGTGAAAGGGATTTCACCATCTCTTTAGACAAGATATTTCTTGGATTAGGAGCAAGAGGGAGAGATAAAACCTAGATCTCATGAATATTATAATCTCATGATGGTCATGTTCTAATCTAGGGATTGATCTTATGAAAGTAGGTCCAAGGTGTTCTTGGATCTAGCACTTTGTATGTGGATCATGCCAGATGATGAGTCTCTTGGAGCAAGATATCTTCCATGATTGGGACCATGTGAGTAGGATATGCTTCCGTGACAGAGGGAGCGACTAGAGGATCTTCTTCAAGTTGACTTGTGAGGATCTTGGTCATATTGGTTCAAAGGGAGTAGACCATGTTGAGATGGTTTCTCTAGTGATCAAGAAACTATAGCAGTTAGAATACTATGATTCATGGGATGGAGCTCCATGTGTGTAGGCTAGAAGGCCTTTATGTTGTCACCTAGGTCATGATATTCTAGGATAAATGGATATTTGATGAGCTTGGGATTCACCAAGAGTGTTGCAGACTCCAACCTTATATTCCATGATAAGTCAAAGCATGTGGAGATCAAATATAACTATATTAGAGATTGTTAGCAAATTTAAGTTGTCATTAGTGAAGTTAGATGCCAACACCATTCCCATAGGTATAGGTTCACCGGTAGTTCACTCACATTACTTTAAAGGCACCAGTAGACTATAAAAGAGTGTATGCACCGGTAGACTATACTACAGAGATGCACCGATAGACCGAACCAAGTACATTGTACTAGTCTTATATTACATACAAGGATGGACCGGGTATAAGATTAATACTGGTCAAAGTGCATAAAGATCTGCACCAAATTATGTGGAGCAGTTTTAGTTAAAACTGAAATATGCAGAGCATCCACCATTTAGAACTGAAGTTATCTTTTTAATAAGAGTTAGTTGTATGTCTACGCGGATGTTTCAAGGTAAACTCAAGATCAGAACGCAAAGCTTTTTTCTTTGTTGCATGATTTCAGGATGAGTTTACAACCTAGTGGTTCTATGAGTTAAGGGTTTCATTGAGATGAACTTTTGTATAAATATAGGTCATAGGACATAAGAAAAATAGTTGTTGAATAGAGAGAGCAGAGAAGAAAGAGATTATAGTCACTAGAGGTGAAAGGCAAAGAGGCAGAAAATATTCAATAGCCAAGAAAACTGGGGAAGAGATCAAAAAGAATGATCTAATCAGACAATTAGTGTCAATTAAGATCATTGATTTTATAATGTGTGAAAGCATATTGAAATCCCTCAATCAGGGTGAACCCTAATCGGTTCTTTGTAAAAATCCTTTAACCGGGTAGCATCTTTGTTGATGTTGAAAGTCCTTTAACCAGGCAACTCCTAATGGAGTTAAGATCTTAATTGATCTTTTATCAAATCCCTTAACTGGGTAGGACCTTCACAAGTGCTTTGTAAGCTCCTAACATGACGTCTTTATTTATGCACAAGTGAAGTTGTGAGCTTTGTCTCACCGTGGTTTTTTATTTTCTAACTGAGGGTTTCCACGTATACATGGTGTGTTGATCTAAGTATTTCTATTTATGCTTGTGGATGATTGTTTACATTCTTCTTGTCTTGCAAGAAAATTTATACAAGTTTTAAATTGCAATAGAAATAGTGTTTACTGATTCACCCCCTCTTAGTAACCGGTTAGGACTAACAATTGGTATCAAAGATAAGTTCTCTAATATATAAAGCTTAACCGCTTCAGATAAAGATCATGGAGGGTTACAGGTATCAAAAATAACTTGAGGAAGCCAATGAAATCATTGCCTCTCTGGAGAATAGGTTGAGAAGATCACTTGCTAAAAGGAAGGAGTTGGCTTTGTAGTTGAGTGAGAGCAATGAAACTATTGATGAACTCTCTAGGCAAAGTGGATCTGATGAAGTTGAGGAGGTAGTCTTTGAGCTCATGGAGAGGAACTAGATCCTAATTGATTAGATCTCCAACCTTAAGAGGGAGCAAGAAGATAATGCCCTAAGAATGACTGAACTGATTGAGAAAAAGAGGAAAGCTGAAGATGAAAGAAATACAATAGTCAAGTCCTTAACAACCTCTAAGAGAGAAAGGAACCTGGTGGAGGAAGCTGTAGGGGAAAATGATCTTGTCATTCTACAACTTCAAGAAGACATGCAAATTATCACTCAAGAAAATGCCAACATGCAAAAGGGTTGGCATGATAGAGATGAAGCATGAAAAAGGTTGGCATTAGAGTTGTATCAGCTGAAGGAACATATGAAAGAACTTGAAGAAAGAAATGAAACTGTAAGAAGATACAACGAGAGCTTGGTCAAGCTTGATGAGAAACTCAAATCTCAAAAGAAGCACAAAGATCCCATTGGTCTTGGATTCACCAATAAAGACACCAAAGAGATTGGTGAGTCATCAGGAGCCAATGAAAGCAAGAAGGAAAATAAGAAACCGAAAGAACAAAAGGGTAAAAATACCTTCAACAATTCTTGCAAACACTGTGGGAAACTGGACCATAAAACAAGCAACTGCAGAAATGCACTGGTCAAGCCAAATAATAGTTACTACAAAAATTGTTGCAAGTATGGCCACAATACCAATGAATGTTGGTCGAGCCCCACAAGTGTGTCCATTGGAAGCAAGGGAAGCTTCAAGGGCTATTTCTATGCATGCAATAAGTTTGGACACAAAGCTAAAGAATGAAAATCAAAGACAATGGCATTCAAATCCCCACCGAGACCAGTATTCCCTAAAACAAACAAGAACTGAAGCACAACCAAATGTGCTAATTGTGGCATGCACAGTCACAATGACTCCTGGTGCAAATCACCTAACAATAGAAGGGTGAATCCATGGAAGGCAACTGGGATAGTCTGTTACTCCTGCAAAAAATTTGGACACCTAGCTAAAGACAACAAGAACCAGTCAATGAATAAAAGAAAAGGACCAGTCAAACTGATAGAGAAAACCTCATCCTCAAAAGAGAAGAACAATAAAGAAGAGAAGACCAAAAAAATAGTCAAGCAGATTTGGTTCAAAAAGGAATTAAAGAGCTCCGCTAAGGAGAAGACAGAGGAAAGATCATCATCAACCGATGGTGATATCTCTTCAGCAAAATGAGCCTATAGGGCTTAGGGGGAACTGGTAGCTCATCTACTGTTCCTGGTAGGACTGGTGAGAAACCCACTCACTTAGTCAGGAAGAGTAACCAGACAGGTAAGTGTTGATCAACTGGGGTTTTTTGAACTAAAAAATCCAGAACCGGTTGGAGAAAAAGGAAAGAAAGGTTAGGTAAGGCATTTAATGGTGTAGTCATTAAACAAAGTTACCATTTGGTAATTACCATTATGCCCTAACTCTATAAAGGAAAGGAAGATTACTCATTTACTTTTACTTTGTGATTTTATAATTAACAATTTTTATGCTTGAGTAATATTCATGTGCTTTGATCATCGAAAGATATTATTTGTTAGACCGATCAAGCCACTTTCTATTAACCGGTTGTTAGCAATGGCATCTTCATCATCTATCACCAAGCTGATTCCTGCAAATCAAATTGACGAACCTTCCTATGATATCATGGTGACTCAGAACAGGGAAAATGACATGGATGGTGCACTATCAAGCATGCCCGATGGTGTTTTCATGACAGAAGACGTGGTCATGTTCATTCACGTCAAGAAGGAAGAACTAGGAGAGACAAACATCCAAAGCAAGTATCTCTCGCCATGTGAGGATGGAAAGCTTCCTGATAGATATGTGAAGCTGGTGTCATCTGGTCTCATCAACACTGTCAGCTATCCAACCATCTTCCAACCAAATTGGATTTGACTGGTTCTCAGTTGTGTGCACGATCCAAGGTTTTGGCACCAAAAGGGTACAACTACACAAATCACAAAGGAGGATTTGCATCAAGTAACTGGGTACAATCAGGTTGGGGAAGCATTAACCCTAAGAATTGTAATACCCCAAAAATGGGCTATAGGTTCATTAACCTCCTACATCTTCAATTCAAACAAAATCAACATCAAAGTCCTAACCTAAGGCACATCTGAACATTATCGAATCTTAATTGATTATCCTAAATTCTGCATCGGGGAATATTCCTAGTAATATTCCTATTTATCCTAATCATCTTTAATTTAATGATTATTTGGTGATAAATCCTATTTATCCTAAAGTTTGATTAATTGAATATTCTGAATATTTAATTAATTAGATTTAATACTGCCACTTAATTATTTAATTGGATTTAATTATATTTATTCCTAAATTGTATTATTTCATTTTGACAATAAATCAAATATCCTATGACTAATTGATTAAATTCTTATTTAACTAATTAATGTCAATTGTCAAATTTAATGATATAGTTTTTTAATACAAGTTTGATTTAATAATTGATTAACTCATAAATCAATTGTTATATTTTTAAAATCAGTTAAGTTGAGGATAAATCACTTTATTCATTAAATTAATTCATAATTAATTATGCACATCCAAAAAATAGTTAAACTTTAAATCAGAAAATCAATTCAAGTTGTTTTAAAAAATAAACTCAACTCTCTTTTGAGATGAAAGTTGATCTCAACTTCTGATTTAAATCAAAAAGCTAATTTGTATGATTTTTGTGAGTTAATCTATCTCTAAATTCTTGATAACTCAAAAATCAACCTAAGTTTATCAAGAGTGATTTATGGCTTTTTCCATGCACCTCCAAAGTCCTAGATTTCTATAAATTAAGGCCTCAACTCTTCCTTTTGGATCCATCCACGAATTGCATCCTCACATTGGCGAATTGGTGATCGAAGAATCCATCTTTGCGAATCCAAGCTATTGTGAGATTTTCATTGTTTTTAAGCATTCATATCATTTAGAATATCATTGATTAGATTAATTGCATGTCATATCAGTTTCTCATATAGAGTAGATTCATATCATTTTATCTCATCTTATTGCATAGAAAATCCAAAAATATAGATTAATTTGCATACATCTCATATCTAGATTCTGCATTCAAATCTTTCGTTTAGGTGTCATCAAGGTCACTGATCTTGGTCTAATATGAGAATATCATACTCGCACCTACTAGAAGGCAGTAAATCGCCTGGTTAGATTAGTTTTCATTTCATTGCATGATTTTGATTTTAACTAACCTCTAATGTTTTACTGAAGTGTTGTGTCTACAACTAGGTACAAAATTCACACACACATTTTTGGTGCCCACCATGGGGCCCTGAAATGGGTTTTCATTCAATTTCTATCAATTTCTATCATCTTCTTGTCATTTTTTGTTCCAAGCTATGATTTTTAATTTCTGTCCGTACAATTTTTGTATGAGTTTTGTCAAAAACTCATATTAGGAGGTACCCACTATCGTATGATAGTTGATTTGATTGAGGATTGTACCATCAGAAACACAGTGTCATTTGGAAGCTCTTTTATTGTATGATCTGATATGCATTGTCGTACGAGTTTTTGGATTTTCATCTGGTATGTGACCCACTGTCGTACAAGTTTTAGTGCCAGGTTTCAATTGTCGCTTCACTTTTTCAACCAGTTTTCTAGATTTGATTTCCAGATTTCAACTGACAATTAACATTAACAATTGAAAATTGCTATTTGTGATTGATTTATGTTGATTTTGATTGGGAAAAATGTGAGAGTTGCTAAAAATAGGTAAGAATCTACTAAGCACGTTGCAAAGAATTCAGGTAATCTTCTCAGCTAATAACATTTCAATTTGGACTAAAATGAACTCTCATGTGTTAAGCTTGTGTGACCTTTATTGCTTTCATATCACACATTTCATTTTGGGCTATAAAAATGAACATAGATTTTCTTTTCAACATCTTTGTTACACAGTAAATAGGCCCTATGAACACTATTTGCGGTTCTTGAGAGAGTGGGTTTCCAATGAAACTCTTCTCAATGAAGGAACCCTTGTAGGTAGGGAGGTTAGTGAGAGTGTCTCACGTTCTACTAGATTTGTGCGTCTTCAGCTTCTGATTGATACATTCTCTCTCTGAAGAGGTTGATAGATCATAAGTGGTTGACATCATAGATATTTGTGAGATAATCTTGGTCTTAGCATGTTGGATTAATCTGTCTGCTTTGTTTGGGTTAAAAGTGAAAAGGCTAGAGGACTATGCTCTACTCCCTTTTTAGGTAGTATCAGAAATTCAGATCTTTGAATCTCAAACCAGTCTCCATGTGGTATCTTTTGTGAGTCACCTTTAGAGAGGGTTAACCGTAGTGGACATTCCTGTTAAAATGATAAAGAACAAATAGGAAATTGTTTAATCCAAGAGCAAGGAGTTAGGAAATAGTACCATGAATTTGCACAATAACTAGGAGCATACACCAACAAAGTAAAGAGGAGACAATAATTTGAAAGAGGAAAGCTAAGAAAACCCCTTGTGAATTATGAATGAGGCATGAAAAGCCTAAAGAGAGAGAGAGAATATGAGCACTTAGCTCAATACAATATGATAGAACTATGAAAGAGAGAAATTGAGAGAGTTGTGAAAAAAAGATTGAAGAGTGTGTGGAGAAATATCTCTATATGTAGAGATAAGTGAAGGAGTTCAAAAAGTAACTCCCATGTGCATGTAAGCCACATTCATAAGTGTGTGAGCCACTTGTGCTATTTCCTCTTAAGGAGGAATCTAAGAATAAAAGGAAATTACAAATAAATATTATGTCCTCACACATGGAAAAGAGGACAAGTGTTCATGTAGGGATTCTATAGGAATCTCCTACTTACATAATAAATAAACTAAACTAAACTACCTTGGTTTATAATATTTCACCAAGGAAATATTACATATTCTAACACCCCCCTTTAATCTTTACTTAGGGTAATTACATCAAGGAATATTAGCCCTAAATTATTACAATGAAATTCAAATTTCTCTCTAGAAAGAGGCTTTGGAAAAATATCAGCAACTTGATCTTCTCCTTTGCAATGAATGAGGGAAATTTTGTTTTCTGCAATGTGTTCTCTAATGAAGTGGTGGTGGAGAGAAATGTGCTTTGACTTTGCATGGTAAACTGGATTCTTTGCCAATGCTATTGCACTTTGATTGTCACAATACAAAGGTGTAGGTTCTTGTTGAGGTAGACCCAAATCTTCAAGTATTCTTCTAAGCCATAGAGCTTCTTTAGAGGCATGAGTACAACTTTTATATTCTGCTTCAGTGGAACATAAAGACACAGATTGCTCTTTTTTACTTTTCCAAGAGATAGAACCTGAACCAAGAGAAAAATAATATCCAAAAGTAGATTTCCCATCATTGGGGTCTCCACCTAGATCTGAATCAGTAAAACCTTTGAAAGAGAAATCAGAATTAGCATCATAAAATAGACCTAAGTTAATAGTACCTTTAATATAACGTAATATTCTTTTAGCAATTTTAAAATGAGTTTGTTGAGGTTTTGACATAAATCTGGAAACTAAACCAACACTAAAAGATAAATCAGGTCTAGTGAGAGTTAAATAAATCAGACTACCTACGAGTTCTCTATAGGGAGTAGCATCAATATAAGGAGATTCCATATCTATCATTAATTTAGTTCCTAAGTCACATGGAATTGAAACTGGATTAGCATCAATCATATGAAATCTATCTAACAGATCTTTAGCATATTTACTTTGAGATATAAAAATACCATTAGAAGTTTGCCAAATTTGCATTCCTAAGAAATAATGTAGTAATCCTAAGTCTGTCATTTGAAATTTTTGGTTGAGTTGAAATTTGACATCAGAAATTAAATGGTTAGAGCTGGAAGTAAGAATTAAATCATCAACATACAGAATGATAATAATAATGTTATCTTCACTATGCTTGATATATAAGTTAGGATAATTTTTACTTCTTTCAAAACCTTGGGAAATAAAGAAAGCATTAATTTTAGCATACCATTCTCTAGGAGACTGTTTTAAACCATAGATAGACTTCTTTAATTTGCAGACTAAATGTTTATTACCTTGTTGAATAAAACCAGGGGGTTGAGACATATAGATTTCTTCATGCAGATCACCATTTAAAAAGGCACTTTTAACATCCATTTGATGAATAGGCCAATTCATTTTAGCAGCTAAAGCAATAACAACTTTAATGGTAGGCATTTTAGCAACAGGAGCAAAGGTTTCATTGTAATCTATTCCTTCAATTTGAGAAAATCCTCTAGCAACTAGTCTAGCTTTAAATTTACTGATTTCATTATTAGAGTTTAATTTAGTTTTATATAACCATTTACAAGAAACTAAATTCTTACTAGGAGGTAAAGTAACTAAATCCCAAGTATTATTAGAAATTAAAGAGTCATATTCTTCTTGCATAGCAGTTTGCCAATGAGGTTGATTTTTAGCTTGAGCAAATGTTTGAGGATCATTAGCATTAGATAAAGAAGATATAAGAGCATAATTGCAGTAATTTATCCTTCTAGGTTTAAGTCCACCTGTTCTAGCAATGTAATCATCACCTTCATTAAGTAAATCCTTAAACCATTTAGGATTTCTTCTAGAATTAACAAAAATATTACTAGGAGTAAATAAATTGTTACCATCATCATCATCATCACTACTACTACTAGTAGGAACAGAATCATTAGGAGGAGTATCATTACTATCTTTGTGCTCATTATTAGTGTTATTACTATCTTTATGTTCATTGTTACTATTCTGATTGTTAGAAACAGAAACAGAAGGAACAAAAACATTAGGAATAGAAACTGTAGAAGGAGGTTGGTCCTCCACAAGAACAATATTGCTGTGATTAAAATCAGAATCTGAAATTTGAGAGCAATCATGAACACCATTTTCAGCAATGCAAACATCTCTAGCTATCTAAACTTTATTAGTAAGAGGATCATAAACTCTATAACCTTTAGTATTTTCTTGATAGCCAACAAAAATGTGAGGTGTGAATTTAGGATCTAACTTTTTCCTTTTCTGTTTAGGTGTGTGAACATAAGCAGTGGATCCGAAAATACATAAATGAGACAGATTTGGTTTTCTTCCAGACCAAACTTCTTCAGGGGTTTTGTTTGGAAGGGCTTTAGTAGGAGTTCTATTAAGAATATAAGTGGCACATGCCATCGCTTCAGCCCAAAATTTATAATCCATATTTTTAGCATGCAAAAAACATCTAGCCATTTCTACTATAGTTCTATGCTTACGTTCTGCCACACCATTCTGTTCTGGTGTATAAGGAACAGTAAGCTCATGTTTGATACCAAAAGATCTTATATAATTATGAAAAGCATGATTAACATATTCAGTACCATTATCAGTCCTAAGAATTTGAATTTTACAGCCACTTTGTCTTTCTACAAAAACATGAAATTCAGTAAATGTATCAAGAACTTGATCTTTACTATGTAAGAAATATATCCACGTTCTACGAGAGTAATCATCAACAAATGTTAGAGCATATTTAGATCCTGAAAGTGAAGTATTTTCCATAGGACCTAGGAGATCACTATGGATAAGAACTAACTTATTATGAGCTCTCCAAGATGATCTATGAGGAAAAGATTCTCTATGCATCTTACCACTCATACATCCATTGCAATCTAATTTAGAAGTAGTAAACTTAGGTAGGCCTTCTACCATATTTTCCCTTTGCATTAATGAAATATAATCAGAATTTAAATGTCCTAGCCTCTCATGCCAAATATGAAAATCAACAGTAGTAAGGAAAGAGTATCTAGGAGAGGAAAATTGGTAAAATTTAAAAAGATTATTAGCATCTAACTTAGCATTAGCAACTATTTTGTCTGTATTAGGATCAATAATATGACAATTGTTTTTATGAAATTCAACCTTGTAATCTTGACATAGTTGAGGAACAGAAAGAAGATTAGCTTTTAAATCAGGAACATAAAGAACATCATGTATTTTACCATTAGGGACAGAAACATTACCAGTTCCTTCAACTTTACAACAATGATTATCAGCTAAGGAAACAGGAATATTCAAAGAATCAGGTTGCAGAGAATCAAAAACTTCTTTATGAGAAGTAACATGTTGAGATGCACCACTATCAACAATCCATTCAAGTGGTTTAGAAGCATTAAAGCTAACAGTAAAAGCAGAACGAGATTGATTATTAGAGTAATTCTGAGAATTACGTTGATCATCTTTCTGTTTCTTAAAACAATTATGACTTAAATGACCACTTTTACCACAATAAGTGCAATAAGGCCTGTTTGAAGGATTATTATTGTTAGTATTGTTATTAGCATTAGAATTATTATTAGGTCTTTGATAATTGTTATTTAAAGTGTTAATGTTATTAGATCTTTGATGATTTTGATTATAGTTAGAATTGTTTGATCTCTGATTATTTTGATTGTTATTAGAATTATTACTAGGTCTATTCATATTATTATTAGATTGAGAAACATAAGCATGTTCATGAGATTTCAATATACCAAATTGAATTAGTTTAGCCTCCTCTTGATGCAACATAGTTTGAAAAATAGTATAAGTTAACTGAGTTGCTAAGGAAGGAATAGCTAACTGAGAATAGATATTAGTGATAAATTGTTGAAACTGCCTAGGTAAACATTTATGAATTATAATATGAATGATTCTTAAATCAGATAATTGTACTTGTAATCCATCTAATAAAACTATAATGGAATCAAATTTAAGTAAAAAGTCATCAACAGAATTAAAATCTGTATACCTGAGGTCTTCAAGCTGGTCTTGAAGCTGTATTTTACGGGTCTCATCTGCATTGTCATAGGTTTTTTTTAGGACGTCCCAAGCCTGATGGGCTTCTGTACAAGATGAAATAAGGACATACAGTTCGGGACTTAATGATAGGCCAATTAAACCAAGGGCTTTATCATTCTTAGCTTGCCAAGCATCTTGGTCAGCTTGAGAGGCAGTGGTGGTGGGTGTAGTGCTGGCATTAGTGGCAATGTATAAAAGATGACAGAATCTAAATATAAATGTCATGTGGGTTTTCCAGGCATGATAGTTGGTACTGGTTAGTTTGATCTCAGGCATTAGGGTAGACATGATGGATACAGGAAAGAACTTAAATTTAAACTAAAAGCTAATAGTTCTTGACGAGAACTCTTTGCATGCAAAGGGAAGTAAGAATTAAATCTAGTGCATGCAAAGGAAAAAATAAAAAAGAACCTGCAAGGAAACGTTAGAAAACTGAATTGAATCTAAGCTACTACAATTAAAAAAAAGAGTTAGACGACAAGATGAATCTAATGAAAAAAAAATGAAATGAACAAAAAGATCAACAAGTTAAAAAAATAAACCCTGCAAAGGAAAAATGTTAGAAAAAAAAATATTAGACTAGAGTAGAATTAAACTAATAGAATTAAATGAGCCGAAAAAGAAAAAAAATGTTTTGAAACGAAGTTCAAAACTTATGGAAAAGAGAATTACCACTATTACTTAAATGAAAGAAAAAACTATTATTGAAAGAAATGAATTAACTATATAAATTAAAAAAATCTATATTAACTATATAAATTCCAATAACATTAACAAACTAACTCTCTAACTAAGAGACTTATATATAAATTTTAAAAAAATAATAATAATATCAATACTAAAAGAAGGTTATATGCACTCTAAGACTAGATTATCATGACTATTCACAGTGCTAAAACTAAATTTGATTAATCTATTTAAAAGAAACTCAGCCAATTAATGAATGAAAATAAACTAAGATTCAAGAAACAAAAGATAAGATTTCGATTAACAGATTATTAAATTAGATTAGCTAAAATATAATGCAATATAGATTTAAAATTTTGTTTAGCTAAGGAAAAAAAGGATAAGAGTTCGATTAACTTCATGCAAAAAAGGTAATAGCTATAAAAAATAAAACAGAGATATGAAATGAATATAAGAGAGATTTTAATGCTATTACTAAAAAAATTGATAAATCACAGAAAATAATAGCAATCAGCCTGCAAAACAAATTATAATCCTGCAAAACAAAATGATTAACTTCCAATTACAAGATAAAACTTAAAGATAATTATTAGACGACAGATATATATTAACAATAAATGAAATGAAGGACTGCAAAGTAATGATAGAAAGAAGGTATTTATAGCCAGCCTGCAAAAAAAATTTGAAAGATTCCAGCCTGCAAAAAAAATGTTAGAGCTGCAACAAAGGAAACAAAGGAATAAAAAAAATTGGCCTGCAATAATGAAAAATGTTATTGTAATGATAATTGAAATCCACTAAAGATAGAAGAGAAGTTATAATATTTCTTCTTCAACCATACAAAACAGTGACAGCAGTGAAAGATACGATTGAAGTAATATGCAACAATTAACAAATTGCAGTGACACACAGGATACAAAGCTAAAAGACCAGCGGCTGCCAGGTAAGGACAACTCTAAAACAAACAGAAAAAAAACTCTCAAAACTGCACATAAAACCTTGTGCAATTGACTGATTTATCCGCACAGCAACTTTATTCTATTCAAATACAACGGGCAGATCCACGAGATAAGGAACAAATCACATAAAGAAATCTATCCACCGTGAGTTAAAAAACTTGAAACCCACTTGAAGATAACTCGATAACTCGAAACTAATAACGAAAGGAAATGAGATAAAAAAAGGCAATAAAAAGAAGCGATAGATATTCTGAATGAGCAATAAGAGTGTGTGAAAATATGATATTCAAATAATCCTTCCCCGAGTACGAAAGAATGGTCGCAGAGATAAAAAAAATGGAGAGACAAACACGCTAACAAGCAAGAATTAAGAGTCACAAAGAAAACATAACCAAAGGCTTCAAAGAAAAAAAGAATAACAAACAACTACCAAACGCAAAGAAGTCAACAAGGCTATAAGAAATCTGCGAACAGCAAAGCTAACTTTACGACACAATAAACTTGCAAGTTAAATTAAAGAAAATTAAACACCACACAAACTCAAGCAAATAACCTATAATGATGATATTAACAGGATAACATTGATATTATAACCATATGAAAAGATAATTAGAGCATACGAATGGAGGTAGCATAAGGTTAAAACAATTACCTCTCGGCAACAACAAATGATATATGCAAAGAGTTGAGAAGACAAGGAAACATGCAATAACAGTTATATCCTTTTTCATGCAATAGCAGTTATAACATGCAATAACCTCTCGGCAATAGTATAACATGCAATACATTAAAACCATAAATACAAATATGGGCCAATTAAAAATAATATGCAAAGTTAAGATTGCCTGTCGATGCAACCAAAATAAAACACTAATGATTTCTAGCAGAGGAAATATCATGCAAGTGTTGAATACCTTACATGCAAAGAATTTGCATGCAGATAAAACCACATGCAAGTTAGAAAGAAGGGTACCTGCAAAAAAGTTAGTAAGAAAACAACTAAACAAAGACAAAAGAAATTTGAACAGTGACAGCACCACAGAACTAACAATTTCTACAAGATCAAACAAAAAACAACAATTCCGTAACAGTTATTATAAGCACTAAACAACTATGTTATGAGTACAAGAGCAAACAATAAATTAAAAAATACCAAGCAGATCAGATCGACAATACTCAGTGCTTTGCAAAGCCGAAACAAGAAGTACAAAACACAAGTTCCTAAATCTTGATTTCAAGTAGCTAACAATACATTGAATCGATCAGAGCTTGAAGTTGAAAAAACTCAGTTTCCTTCACCGCAAAAGATTTGTTTGGTGCTTAAATCCAGAGTCCTGAGACTCAAATTTAGCAACACCAGCGACAAAGATTTAAAAAAAAAACACAATGCATGCAAACGAAGCAAAAAAATATTGAAACATAATGCTGCAATCCCTGAGGCCAAAATCCGCTACCACTGAAAAGGAAGTTGAATGAATTTTAAACAGCAACCAGAATATCAAACAACAATCCTTAGCAAAGGCAGATGAACCGGATGAGAATCACAACCCAGGCATGGGCTACTAAACAAAATGCAAAGAGAAACAGAGAACTAAACAAAAAAATAGTGTAGCGAAAACTAAAAACAAGCAGGCAAGATGAACGAACCAACACCAAACAAGGCTAACGACACAGATCACGTCAACCTAAAAACTAGATAATCGAAGCAGCTAAAAAACTTGCAAAAGCAACCCAAAGCTAACTTAATCAAAACAAATGTGAATGCAGAGACAACAAGTCTCCTCCACACCCGACACCAAATCAAAACTCCAATTGCCAAAAAAAATGCAGAAGAGAAAAAAAAACTACCAGAGGCCGCTAGATGAAGGTGTGATATGCGCCTTCTGAAGAGAGTGCTTTAGCAGAACTCACCTGTGCGGGCCTCCCAAAGCCTCACAAAAAAAACTATTACAAAAAACTTCAGCAGATTAAACAAGAGTACAAGCAATGCAGAGGAAACTTTCAAGCTTAATGAAGACACAGGAGTAAAGCTAGATTTAGATGCAATGAACATGCAATGCAAGTAGTGGAAATGTAATGAGAAGAAGGAGCTGAACTGAAAAGAGAAGATAGCATGCGATGAAAAGCAAAAAAAAAAAAAATTTGAAAAAAATAGTGCGCTTCTAATGTGATACAAATAGTAATAACCAGCAAGACCAATATATTAGAAGACAAAAAAACTGCAAGCAAGGGAGATAAAAAAAACAAACGAATGAAAGAAATGATGAAAAAAGATTTTGAATAGAGCTGGCAGGAAAGATACTAAATAACAAACTGAAAACAAAACTATATTATTCCTATTTTGAGGAAGGTAAAACAAGAGCAATTATAATACACGCAATTATAGTAAAGATATCCGTTAGAACCAAACGCATGCAATAAAAAATGCATATAATGATGAAGAAACTAATATTAGAATGCAATGACCGAAAAGAGAAACAAATGATATACAAATGAAAAGAAACTATACAAGTAAGAACCGAACTTTAAGTACAAATAAAATAAAATAATAATATGATATTAAATTTGATTATAGAATTAGGATTTAAATTTGATTAAAAAATATTATAATATTAAAACAAATTTAATATAATAAACAAAATTTAATATGATGAAACAAAGATTTTGGAAAAAAATTATAAATTTGTATAATATTCTGTATCGAAACCTGCACAAGATAGAACAAACAAGAGATCAATGGTTAAACGGGTTTTGGCGGTAAACCAGCCAAAACCAAAAAAAAATTGATTTTACTCTCTTAATCATATTAGTACAAAAAAACTAGTAAATAACTCTCTCAAGAGTCTCCAATTTGGAGTGCTCCAAAATATGGTAGCTCCTTCACCTGTACACTCAAAATGAGATTAAACCAACCTGCTCTGATACCATGTTAAAATGATAAAGAACAAATAGAAAATTGTTTAATCCAAGAGCAAGGAGTTAGGAAACAATACCATGAATTTGCACAATAACTAGGAGCATACACCAACAAAGTAAAGAGGAGACAATAATTTGAAAGGGGAAAGCTAAGAAAACCCCTTGTGAATTATGAATGAGGCATGAAAAGCCTAAAGAGAGAGAGAGAATATGAGCACTTAGCTCAATACAATATGATAGAACTATGAAAGAGAGAAATTGAGAGAGTTGTGAAAAAAAGATTGAAGAGTGTGTGGAGAAATATCTCTATATGTAGAGATAAGTGAAGGAGTTCAAAAAGTAACTCCCATGTGCATGTAAGCCACATTCATAAGTGTGTGAGCCACTTGTGCTATTTCTTCTTAAGGAGGAATCTAGGAATAACAGGAAATTACAAATAAATATTATGTCCTCACACATGGAAAAGAGGACAAGTGTTCATGTAGGGATTCTATAGGAATCTCCTACTTACATAATAAATAAACTAAACTAAACTACCTTGGTTTATAATATTTCACCAAGGAAAGATTACATATTCTAACAATTCCCTTAATTGGGTCAAGCACGTTGATGGAACCTCAAGCGATAATAGCCATTTTCACCGTGGTAGCAGCAACCACTATAGAAATGTCCTTGTGGAGGAAATCTTCACAGGTGTGGTCTCTTGTTGGGTTGTCAGATCTCCCTAGTAGCTCCTGATTGATAAAATTTCTCAGACTATGTTAAAACCCCGGTGCACCTGGATTGGAGTTCACCCTCTTGAGATCACAAAAGTTGCAGAGTCAGACCATTACTACAAACCCTAGTGAGACCAAATTTTCATTTTCTAGGAATATGTGCGTTATTGAAAAACTTTTTGGAACATACACTGTTAGCACTCCTAGGGATTAGCACATTCAGTCACTTGGTTGTTTATGCGCAGGGTTGCTTTGTCCCCTGTTCATTATTTTCAAACATGCTTGAAATCACTTGCTTGCTATTTTGTGTGTTTGTTTATCTATCTGGTTACTAAGAATGAACCAATCTGGTACTATCTTCAAATCTGGACAGACAATTTTGTGAACAATCTGAAACTGAAAATCTAAAAAATTGCAAAATCTGATGCCAAACACCTTTCTGGAGTCAAAAGTCATCTTGTAAAGTCAAAAAGTTGTACGAATTTTGGAAAGTGTCATTTCATTACCCCCAGATTGTCATATGGTAGCTGGTATATTGTCGTACGAGTTTTGCTACCAATCAATTCAAAAAAGTCAAAAACCCTGCTATCAACTAGAGTGCAAGTTTTGCAACTGTTGTATGAGTTTGTTAATTGTCATTTCATAGCCTACCCACTATCGTACGAGCCTACAGAAAGTCATTTGAGAAATTTTGAAAAATTGCTAGAAAGTTGTCAGAACTGTCAGAGACCCAGCTATTCCAGCCTATTTCCAGAGACTTTTAAGAAAATCACTGTGTCAGGAATAGAGTAGCAACTACTGAGAATCCAATCATTTTCCTAGAGTATCCTTTTGAATCAAATTTAGCCTTTTGTTTAATCGATTTGAGTCTTTTTCATCTTGTGTCAAAACCTTGTCATAACTATCAATCTTCAATCCATCTTCAAAATGGCTAAGTGTTGTGAACTCGTGTCTGCTATCTTTTGGGCATCTACCCATACATCCAGGGCATAGTATCCTTCATTTACATCTAATCTAAGCTTCAATCAATCAAACCTTGACAAGGTTGCATCATTTGATCTTCTTAAATCAGATCTTTCTTTAGTTGTCTTCATCGTATTCTTTTGCTTCACCCAAGGTTAAGGTGGAAACTAGAGCTTCCTCTCACAAGAAATTAGGGGAAATATCTCATACCTTACCTTTGACTCATATCCAAGGTCCAACTCTTGAACAACTATACAATTCTGGTCTTTACGAAGACGACGGTCTTGGCAACTTTTGATTAAAAACTGGTTACATTCCTCCACCATCAACTCACAGAGGTAATCAACAAACTCCTCCTCGATCTATCCTAGGGAGTCTTAAAACTCCTACCTTGTCTCAAGTAGGGACAAACCATGGCTCTCAAAGAGCTCAATCTCAACATGGTGCAGATCAGGAACCCACACCTGAAGAAATTGCTCGGTATCAAAATGACGATGACTTCAAAAGAATGATGAAGCATTTCTTGAAAGAAGATAGAGAAACATACTTTTTACAATTAGCTCATCAAGGAGCTAAACTTCCTCCCAATTTTAATGTGGAAGATATCATTACACATGAGGAAGAAATGCCTATTTCAGCTATGATGAAACAAATGCACACCATGCAAGTAAAACTTAACAAAATGGAAAAAGAAAAAGAACCTAAAGAGTTCTCCATGGAGGTCCTCTGTCCTTTTCCATTCGATAAATACTTGTATATGCCACCATTCCCTAAAAGGGTGGAAATGCTGAAATATGATAAGTATGATGGAAACTCTGATCCTCAAGATCATGTCAGAGAATTATGTACTCAATCTATGGAGTTCATGCACAAACCGACCTATCTGATGTGTCTTTTCCCTCGATCTCTAGGAGGGGCAGCCATTCATTGGCTCTCTAGGATGCCTCCTACAATCAAAAACTTTGAGGAGTTGATCAAATTGTTTTATCAGCAATACTCCTACAACAACCAACATCCAGTCACCATGATTGATATCTGCAATCTCAAACAATATCTAGGAGAACCATTCCTGACATTTCTCAAGAGATGGAGAAAGAAATTCTCTCTATATGCTAGGCCTATTCCAGAAACTGAGAAGCTGGAAATCTTCATCAAAAATCTTGTTCCAGAAATCAACTACCCTTTACAAATGCAAAATCATACATCTTTTGACAAGATGGTAGATAATGCAATCAAAATTGAAAAAGTACTTGTAAAAAAAGGAGACGTCACACTTCAAAAGGACAAGTATGAATCTAGTTCTAAGGATAAGAACAAAAATTGGAACAAGAATAAGGGCATCGTCATAGATGACATTGTTGATAATCATGCCCCATCTAAGGCACCTGCTTTCAATCTAACCATTGGTACTCAAGCTATTAAAGCTTCAGAACAAAAGGTGTCTGAATCATCTCAAAAGAAGCCATAATACAAATCTTGGTTCGCTGATAATAAACAAAAGTTCACTCCTCTTGGAGAATCTTTGGAATCAGCCATGAGAACTCTATTGGCTAATAACATCATCTCTTTGCCTAAGATCCAACAATTTGATCTTGACCCTAAGTTGAAATGGTGGAGAGAGAATGAATTCTGTGATTTCCATCGGGGTAAAGGTCACAAAACTAATAACTGCTTGTGCTTGAAGCATACCATTCAAGACAAGATTGATAATGGAGAAATCACAATTGATAATCCTAAAAGTAATAATGATCACACAACATTCACCGAACCATTTCCAAAGCATAGCCAAGGAGATTCATCTTCTCAGCCTAATGTGGGTGCTAAGGTCAATTATGCCTATCCTAGAAATAATATTGTTATCAATATGGTTGAACCAAGCCTATCTGAGCATTGCAATATCATCATAATTGTAAGAAGAGATAGAGAAAATCAATCAGCTAACATAGTTACTCGATCACAAGCTCGGGTACACCTATAGGGACAAATCCTAGATCAATCAAATGTCCCTAAGGTGCCTTTCAATCTGTCTTCTGCTTCTAAACAGAGGGCAACATCTAAATCTTCAAATCCTAAGGACACAAGGCCTACTTCGTATAGTATCATTCAACAACTCCAACATACTAATGCTAAAATCTCCATGTTTGAGTTGCTTCGGATATCTCCAGCTCATAGAGCCATTCTAGACAAAGCTCTACTTAGATCCAATGTTCTTGATAACCTTGATTTAGATAGATTCCAGGCTATGGTTGGTCATCTTATGTCTCCACAGTATATCTCCTTTTCAGAGGATGATGATAACTCCTTGAGTCATCCGCATAACCAGCCCTTGTATATTGAAGTCTTGATCCAAAACCATCATGTCAAACATGTGTTAATAGATGGAGGTGCTAGTCTGAATATTTGTTCTTACAGCTTGATCACACAATTGGGATTTTTAGAAACAACCATTGATCCTAGAAAGAAAATAACTATCAAAGCATATGATGAAGAAGAGAGATCCTCCAAGGGAACAATTTTCTTGCCTATCAGAATAGGTCATGTCATCAGAGATACTATATGTCAAGTTCTTGATATCCCTTTGGCTTACAACATCCTTCTAGGAAGACCCTGGATACATGAGATGAGAGCTATTCCTTCCACATACCATCAGTGCTTGAAATTTCCTTGTGATGGAGTAGAGGTAACCATTCCAGCTGACGTGTCAACAACTTGCAATGCATTGAAGGCAAATGCAGATAAACTTGTTCCTAATAACAAAGAATCTTCCACTAAGCAAACAGATGTAGCATCCACCTCTAAGATGGAAGACATTGCAACAGAGGTCAGTATCAAAGAAAATGGTATGGGAGAATATACTATAGAGCCAGTCTTGTCTTTGACATCTCTCCCTATCTCACATAAGTCTTATGGGCAAGCTCAAAAATAGTTCAAACTAGAATCTAAGGAACCTCTTGAGGTTGTAGACACGGAAAATTGGTCAAAGGCTTAAATCAATCAAAAGGTGCATAAAATCATCAAAATAGCATAAAAATCAATAAATGGAACAAAGGCAATTCAAATCAAAGGAAAATTTAATTAAATGATAAATGATTAAATAAAGCTTGAAAAGGGGAAAAACACTACGAAATTGATTAAATTCAATTAATGACATAGTTGTTGAAAGCAAAAATCAAAATGAACATCTTACCCTTCATGGCTAAATTTAATTACTTTAATTAATTAATAATTACTAATTTCCCTCAACAAAGCAAAAAGGAGACAAAATGGACACAAATCACTCACTTTTGTTGAAATGGTCCAACCTTTTGAAACCATTTAAATGATTGTCCCCTCCTTGTCCCCCATTTATGGACAAAGCAAAGCCAATTGACCTTACCCAAGCATAACCATGGTTATCTCACTCTACCCCCTACCCTTGGGAAAATCTTATATATTGAAGGCATTTAGAAGCATAATCATCCACTCCATATCTTTGAATTGCAGCAAAGCTCTGTCAATTTGCATCCACATCACTCACTTATCATTTGTCATTGCTAATTAGCTTAAATTGCATTGATCATAGTAGATTGTTCATCAAATAGAGCTAGAATTTGATAGAATAGATCTAAATTTGCATATCATATAGCTTAATTCTCATCTTTAGAGTGTCACTAGTGAGGATCATAGCTGAGAGCCTCATTTACCACTTTATTTTAGAGATCCATGAGATATTTAGATTAATTGTGCATTATTTAGATTAGTTTGCTTTGAATAGTGTAATTGTCTTTTAAATCTTGTTATTTCATGAAGGTGTAAATCACTCACACACAAATGGCACCCACCGTGGGGCCCTAGGCCTCAAATTCATCATTATTTCTATGTTATTTGCAAAATTTAGGCTAGAATTATATGAATTTGCTTGTTGTTTGCAGGTTACAGAAAAGAAATCACGCCTGCCAGTAAAGAAATCATGCCTAAAGCAAAGAAATGTCACGGATGGAAATTAAAATATCGCCTATAGTTTGAACTCTTACGTGTTTTAGCCTGCAGAATCACGCTTTTGGCGAAAGAAATCACACAGTCAGAAATTAAGCTCTCGCGTTTTGGATAAAGGATTGATGCCTTTGGTCATTTAAATGTCACTCGATCAGACTTAAAAAGCTGCGGTCGAGGAATCATTTTACGTCTGGTGTGAAGGGAGTACTCTGCCTTATCGATTTAATTTCTCACGTTCTTCATTTTAAATGTTGCTTTTGATAAATTAGATATCGCTTTTATAGGATCATTTTGTCGCGTCTGATAAAGATTTCACACATAGATACAATTTGATATCGCACCTGGTTATTTTAATCTCGCTTGAGCCCCTTATGGTGATGCTCATGGTTAAAGTAATCACGTCTTTGCCAAATTAGATCTCGCATTCAGTATAGACAATGTCGCCTGACTGCACCTTTATATTTTATCAAAATAATCACTATTGTTGCGTCTGGTAAAGATTTCACGCGTAGATAAAATTTGATATTGCACCTGGTTATTTTAATCTTGCTTGAGCCCCTTAAGGTGATGCTTGCAGTTAAAGTAATCATGTCTTTGTTAAATTGGATCTCGTGTACAGTTTGGACAATGTCGCATGGCTGTATTTTCTATATTTTATCAATTGTGTTAAAATGATGACTGTATTTTGACTTCACGTTCATTTTTTTTTCTATCTCAGGAGTATGGTCTGTCATAAGAAAGTTCAAAAACTAGAGAGAAGGCATAACTTGGAAGAGAAATTGATCGCTAAGAGGATAAGAAAGGAAAACTGGGTACACACTACCTTTGTTCTCAACAATGACTTAGAAAAGGATGTAGAGTTATATGCTAAATACATTGCTATTGTAGATGCTTACAAATAGAAATATGTATCATTAAATTGGGAGTTTAGTCCCTAAGTTTGTAAAAATTTTGCAAATTTTGAAGAAAAAGAAAGCATAAAAAGCATAATCAAAATTGTAGCATTCTAAGCATTGATTTTGGTTTCTCCTCACTTTGTTTGTTTGTGTCGACTAATTTGCTGGTGGAGAGAACGTTTCATTAAGGTAAGGGAAGGATTTGGAGAAAAAAATGAGAAAAATCTAATACTTAAAAATGTGCCTAGCCTTTGCTAGCATCGTTTGAGGTATTTCTCTCATCAAGCTTGCAAACTTCCCTTAAATTGTGGCATTTTCAAAGTTCAAAACATAGTTTAATCATAAAAGGAAAAGAACAAACATTTCAATTCTAAGAACCCCTTTGTCACGGGGTTGAAAAAGAACCAAATTGATTATGAGTGTTTGGGATAAGGGAAAATCAGTAGGGATATGCTCTTCACTCTTTGAGTGAATCAAATTCCCAAACTTGTTCTACCAAATCCACTTTTCATGCTTTCAAATGAACATGTTTAAAACTTAGTGGGCTCGCCTCCCAAGATTGCCTTAAAAGGGCCAGTGAGAGGGACAGCCCAAAGTGGGATACACTTGCTTTTGCCGCAAGAATTCGACCCACTATAAAATTAAATGCGTGTATCCTTAATGGGGTGCACGACAAAAGGATTTTAGCTCTTTTGAACTTCCTCTAGTAGTCTTAACAGATTGTGCAAAATCATGCTTCGGTGCATGTGGGAAGCCCCTTAACATACTTGGGGGATGAACGGCTAAGATCTATTTTGAATGGAAAACTTACTACATAACGGTAAAATAGAAAAACTACCTATTAGAGCCATGTTTAAGAACCAATTATGTGCTAGGTAGATTGCGTGGAAGCTATTCTTGTGTTTCAACCTATGAAAATGTTCAAAAATACACACATTAGAGCATTCTAGGGATATGGTACCAAATTGATGTGTGTGTTGAGATTGTTTTTATATTTTCAAACAAGATATTCCAAATTTATTGATCAAAACATCATTAAGATTTTAAACCATTTAAAATTGATCAAAAACCTTTACCTTATTCCAAAAACTAGCTTATCAAAAGAAGAAGTCAACATACCCTTAAAGTGTGTTCATGCCTGTTCTTACAAGATCACTCTCTATAAAGAAAACATTACAAACAGACAGGACCTACAAATGAGAAGAGCTCCCATTTCTGAAGGACACTTTCATTACTTCACGAGTGATTGAAAAACCCGCTAAGGCAAAGGACACCAACAAGATGTTTAGCGGCACCCTAGGAAATACCGATCCTAACAACCAAGGAAACAACATGAATGGGGGTATGGATCCTAACAACAATCAAGGAAATTCTAATAATGGAGGAAGAGATCCTAATTCCCAAGAAGAAAATTCACAAGGCAACAACTTACCTCCTCCTCATAATATAAACCTACACTAATACATTTGGGGTGAAATTGCGACGGCAATTTGTGACGACAGGCAAATGTCATGCATTTTTGGCTTTTTTTTTTCAAATATAGCCTGACACCGTCACAATTGTGATGACAATACATTTGGCAACGTCGCCATTGCAACATTGTCAGGATATAAGGACCAAAAAAAAAAAAGGAACGTTTTTCATTTGTGTTTTCAACAGCGCCGTAACCCTCTGCGAAATCACATCAGGATATAAGGGCAAAAAAAACAAGAACGTTGTCATTTGTGTTTTCAACAGCGCCGTAACCCTCCGCGAAATCACATCGGGATATAAGGGAAAAAAAAACAAGAACGTTGTCATTTGTGTTTTCAACAGCGCCGTAACCCTTCGCGAAATCACAGCTACAATTTTTGAGTACGTTGGGTTTATTTTTCTTTTGTCATTATTATGTAATCTGGTATTCAGCTGTTAGAGAGCTAAAATACCCAGAAATGAGGACATATCTATGTTGAATTTATTGTTAGCGGCTTTGGTTATTTAGAAGTTTAATTTTATTTGTTCATCTTTCAAGCACAAACATTTTGTGGACCGTAAAGTCTTCATTGTTTCAGGTATGCAGTGAAACAGCCCTAACTTGCAATTGCGATGTTGTCGGGATATAAGGGCAAAAAAAAAAAGGAACGTTGTCATTTTTGTTTTCAACAGCACCATAACCCTCCGCGAAATCACATCGGGATATAAGGGCAAAAAAAACAAGAACGTTGTCATTTGTGTTTTCAACAGCACCGAGAGAGATTCCCTCCGCGAAATCACAGCTACAATTTCTGAGTACGTTGGGTTTATTTTTCTTTTGTCATTATTATGTAATCTGGTATTCAGCTGTTAGAGAGCTAAAATACCCAGAAATGAGGACATATCTGTGTTGAATTTATTGTTAGCGGCTTTGGTTATTTAGAAGTTTAATTTTATTTGTTCATCTTTCAAGCACAAACATTTTGTGGACTGTAATGTCTTCATTGTTTCGGGTATGCAATGAAACAGCCCTAACTTGTGACTACCTTCACGGTACTTGTGTACATTATCATGTTGTCTTTACAGTGACTGTCCTCATTCAAGTGGCAATTACACAAGGGATAGTCACTGTGAGATGTCCTCATTTGTGACAAGGACAGTCACACTTAGGACATCTCATAGTGATATTCCCTTGTGTAATTTCCACTTGAATGTATTGCTATTGAACCACATTAATGCTTTTCTTCTTCAACAAATGAGGACAGTCACTGTAAAGACAACATGATAATGTACACAATTACCAAAAAATGATCTTGTTAATTGATGTAACACTTTGTCTTGCTCACTCCCTATCCTTCACTAGGGTCTCTTTAGGCCAATGTTTTGACTTGATAGGGTACTTAACTATCCCTACACTCTTTAGGTATCTCTACCCAAGATCCCACTCCTTCAACTAGTGCACACCAACAAGAAATACAACGAACTCTGCTCAATACCAATCTAGCTACTAGGACACTCCTAGTCTTGTCTTCACAAATTGAAACACATTCAACTAGAACTTTACTCCATGGAGAGGCTGGCCACTAGGACCTCTATTGGTTTCAATATTACTCCTTCACCTATACTTTTCATCAGTACTTCAATCCGGTTCATCAAACCATGCCAATTGCACCCAAAAATAGGCTGCTAGCAATTAGGCCTTTGTCAAGCCTTTTTGTTTATATTAAGCCACCTAAAGGGCTTAGGATTCAGATTCCCTTTATTGAAAACTCCAAGATATCTAAGGTCTTCTCCTCCTAGATTTTTTGTACACCAACTGCTACAGCCATGCCTGAAAACAAGTATTTTGACACAACTTGGACAGTCTGACTAAGAGTTTGTTTTCTTAGCAACCAAAGAAACTCACCCAATCTTCTAATTTGACTTGGGGCTTCTTTAGATGTGTGTCTACCTCTCCATGAGATTTTAGTTGAAGCAACCAATGCATTCAACTTGTTGTAATCTTCTTGTAATGATTTGTCATCCCTAACTGTGCTCAACTGACTCACCTAGGACATCATTGCAAACATAGAAAATGAGCTTCCCAGGGCCCCTCCTTCCAAACATATAGTACATGGAGTCTCCTCACCCATTCCAAGAGCCCGTACAAAATTGACAATGGAATGATGAGCTAAGACTCCATTTGTTCAACCTGCCTGGTTCAAACCAATGATAGGGTACTTAACAAAAGAATTAACAAACTAGTTGGAATGCTTCAAAACTCAAAAAAAACACAACACAAAATAAAAAAACAACTTGCACTAACTTTTCCAATAGACACTGCGAGCTATCTAATCCATTAATCAACTAAAAACAAAGAAACAAAAAAACTCAAGAATTCACTAAAACCGTGTTACTCTACAAATCTTCTTAATTCCAAATGTTTTTCCCCCCAACCTTTTGCACAGATCGATGGAGGCCTCTTATAGTTGATCTGATGCCTAATTCAATGGTTTCATATAGTTACATAACCATCTTACTCGAAAATGCTCCCTTGCACAAATGTTGTCAATGTTGTGAATGACAACATTGACAACTTGTTACAACCTTTGGGATTTTGGTTCAAAACTTATTGTTCAAACACCATAAGACCCTAACCATGACTTAGTTGGGCTATTTAGACCTCACATAGGCCACTTCTACACTTCTTTGCCCAATTTGACCCCTAAATGCTTCATTCCCACTTTTGCCACAATATTGGTAACTTGGGTACAAATTGGCACTTGCCTTCACAAAGGTCACACATGAGGACATCTCATAGTGATCGATTGTCCCTTGTGTAATTGCCACTTGAATGTATTACTATTGAACCACATTAATGCTTTTCTTCTTCAACAAATGAGGACAGTCACTCTAAAGACAACATGATAATGTACACTCACTGTAAGGACAGTCACAAATGAGGACATCTCACAGTGACTGTCCCTTGTGTAATTGCCGCTTGAATGTATTGCTATTGAACCACATTAATGCTTTTCTTCTTCAACAAATGAGGACAGTCACTCTAAAGACAACATGATAATGTACACTCACTGTAAGGATAGTCACAAATGAGGACATCTCACAGTGACTGTCCCTTGTGTAATTGCTGCTTGAATTACACAAGGGACAGTCATTGTGAGATGTCCTCATTTGTGACAAGGATAGTCACACATGAGGACATCTCACAGTGATTGTCCCTTGTGTAATTGCCACTTGAATGTATTGCTATTGAACCACATTAATGCTTTTCTTCTTCAAAAAATGAGGACAGTCACTCTAAAGACAACATGATAATGTACACTCACTGTAAGGACAGTCACAAATGAGGACATCTCACAGTGACTGTCCCTTGTGTAATTTCCGCTTGAATTACATAAGGGACAGTCATTGTGAGATGTCCTCATTTGTGACAAGGATAGTCACACATGAGGACATCTCACAGTGATTGTCCCTTGTGTAATTGTCACTTGAATGTATTGCTATTGAACCACATTAATGCTTTTCTTCTTCAACAAATGAGGACAGTCACTCTAAAGACAACATGATAATGTACACTCACTGTAAGGACAGTCACAAATGAGGACATCTCACAGTGACTGTCCCTTGTGTAATTACCGCTTGAATTACACAAGGGACAGTCATTGTGAGATGTCCTCATTTGTGACAAGGACAGTCACACATGAGGACATCTCACAGTGATTGTCTGTAATGTCCCCTTTTTAGCTAACTTGGAAAATAGGAACAATTACTCCACTTCTCAGACTTACTCTATCAGATACTTACAATTAAACTAAGTAATGGAGGTTACTTAAGATATCAACCGCTATTTCAGATTCAATCACAATATGTGTGCAAGATGATATTGATACCAATATGTTTAATAGCACTGTCGGATATAATGATATGAAATATGCTATGAATATGATGTTTCCTATCACTTATAGTGATAGTATAATGATGCTATGTCTAATATAAACAATATCGATATACAATCAATAAGTATTGCTTACAGCAATGTATTTGCTGTGTCTGATATGATGATGTAATTATGCAAATGTGTAATATTGCTATGAGTGATATGTTGCTATTTCAGATTCTGAATTATATGCTTGCAACTTCAAATATTGATGCTGTTTCTGACTATCCTTTCTATCTGTGCAATCATGGTGTTGTCTCTAATCTACAATGATAAACTTGAAACCAAACTACCAAAGGCAGATGCTCTATTGAGTATATCCAAATATGGATAAGTAAATAAAGTTCTAATGATGCCTTGAGTGACTGACGAGAATGCATTCTTATATTGTCTTTAACAAATGAAGAGATGCTATGAATGAGATGTGTCTTGTTTCTTCCTCCATGTCCCTTTGTTAATCACACCTTTCCATAATCTGACAGTTCACATAATATTATTTCATTATTTTCTGATCATAGATAACTCCTAGATTGACTCAATATCAAATCTTTTTATGAAGGTAATCTTCCCTAATTGGTAGTGCAACTAGTAGTTAACATCCATTGTGTTTGTATTAGTTTGGTCTAACTATCATTAGTATTTAGTCAATCAATATTAACTCTTGCCTTATCCCATATTGTTATGATTATATCCAATCTTTCTACTTTGATATAAGTCGATATCATTTTCTGATAATTGTCCATTTATTGGTTGATTGCTGGTAATGGAGTTTGATCTTCAAATTGACTTCCATTCCTGTTAATACTTAAGGATACATTGTACTTATTATCCATGACTGATGCCTCATTCATCAATAGCTTGTGATATAATCACTGATGCTTTTGTGTTTCTACAAGATGTGGTTTATCTCAGACAATCGATAATCTTTCAATCCTTTAGTCGATATCCTCCTATGTGGTGTCTATTGATATAGATAGTAGAATTCAATCTAGTTTATGTTATTGTCATGATAACATAGGAAGTGATGGTGCATATTTGCTAGCGGGTCTTCATGTTTGATATTGCTTTATCGGATATCTCATTGTCTAAACTTGTGCAATTAATGATTTTTTATAATATATGAATGGTTATCCTTCTTGCTTATCAATACATCTTCTGAAAAACATAGCGACCTATCCCTTATTCATATCATGTTGATCTTGACTTCATAGTATTTGGTTCATTAATCATCCTCTCATGGTATCGATGTGTAATGACTAGTGATTGTTGTATCACTTCTTCATTCCTCATCGTGATAGATAATGCAGATGTTTAATGTAGATGTATATCGATTACAGATATTCGATATTGCTTTAAACGTTATTATTATTATTATTATTAATGTTATTGTTATTATTAAATATTATAATTAATGATGTTAGTAATATTAATAATATTATAATAAATATTATTATAGTGATAACATATTGTTTTATATTGAGAGGTTTATTAATATTATTTATATATTAAAATTATTATATCAATAATTGATTTAATATTATTACTTAATATATTATTATAATATAATTTATTAATAATTATTTATTATTAATTTATATTATAATTATAATCATAATTATATTATTTATTAATATTTTAATATTATTTAATTAACATATTACTTATTATGCTAAGTATATATTATTATTATCTTTTGATAATAATTATATATTATTGTTATATACCGTTAATAATAGATTATTATATATCATCTAATCATTTTATTATTATACTAAGTTCAATATGTCATGGCTCATGACATTGTCCCTTGTGTAATTGCCACTTGAATGTATTGCTATTGAACCACATTAATGCTTTTCTTCTTCAACAAATGAGGACAGTCACTCTAAAGACAACATGATAATGTACACTCATTGTAAGGACAGTCACAAATGAGGACATCTCACAGTGACTGTCCCTTGTGTAATTGCCACTTGAATTACACAAGGGACAGTCATTGTGAGATGTCCTCATTTGTGACAAGGACAGTCACACATGAGGACATCTCACAGTGATTGTCCCTTGTGTAATTGCCACTTGAATGTATTGCTATTGAACCACATTAATGCTTTTCTTCTTCAACAAATGAGGACAGTCACTCTAAAGACACCATGATAATGTACACTCACTGTAAGGACAGACACAAATGAGGACATCTCATAGTGATTGTCCCTTGTGTAATTGCCACTTGAATGTATTGCTATTCAGCCACATTAATGCTTTTCTTCTTCAACAAATGAGGATAGTCACTCTAAGGACAACATGATAATGTACACTCACTGTAAGTGTACATTATCATGTTGTATTACAAATGGACCTTATGTTGGTCGGGATATAAGTGCAAAAAAAAAAAGGAACGTTGTCATTTGTGTTTTCAACAGCGCCGAGAGAGATTCCCTCCGCAAAATCAAGCGGGTTATCATTTGTGTTTTGAACAAAGCGGGTTGTCATTTATGTTTTGAACAGCACCGAGAGAGATTCCCTCCGTGAAATCAAGTGGGTTTTCATTTGTGTTTTCAACAGCGCCGAGAGAGATTCCCTCCGCAAAATCACAGCTACAATTTCTGAGTACGTTGGGTTTATTTTTCTTTTGTCATTATTATTTAATCTGGTATTCAGCTGTTAGAGAGCTAAAATACCCAGAAATGAGGACATATCTGTGTTGAATTTATTGTTAGTGGCTTTGGTTATTTAGAATGCTTCCCCACAATACTTAATAGGATGCATTTGGTTTTCAAAGCTTTCACTGACTTGGATTCAAGATTCTGAGACTTTCACGTGCCTTGCTTCAGTTGTTTCCGCAAACAAATCGCGTGCCTTTTGTATGCTTCCACATTTTATATACATGTCCATCAGGGTAGTCACCACCACTATATTTGACAAAAACCCATCTTCAATTACTTTTTGGTGAATTTCCCTACCCTGTTCTAAAGATCCCATTTTGGCATATGCTTGAAGAATGCTGGCAAAAGTGGTTGAGTTTGGTTTTATACCTCCCAATTGCATTTGTTTAAAAACCTCCAACGATTTTTAAACAAATGCAATTGGGAGGTATAAAACCAAACTATAACAATCCACCCTTGCTTGGATAGATCACTCACTGCTATACATTAGCATTCAACTCACGGTAATTTCCCACAGTTTATCCTATGATCACACTATTTTCCACAAAACTTTGCATATGCAATGTCATTACTTCATAATACAAGTTAGTTATTGTCATCCCATGAATATTAGGCCTTCTATGTTCATGGGATGATCTTCATTATCTCTAAAACTCTACTGCAATGACAAGTCTAGACAAAAGAATGACTGTTTCAGCAGTGACTGGCGCGACAGCAGTCTCAATATAATAGTAAACTCATTCAATAACAAGAATAATTGAATAATCAAACCAAATGATTTGAGACTTAAAAGATCAAGGAACTTGCAGAAATTAAAGTTTATTGCTCGCTGTTTCCTTCACCAGTCCATACACCCACGCAACAGCAAATTCAAAGTAAACTCATTCAAAACGGTTTAGAATGGATGAAAGAAATCCTTCTAACTCATGTATGTGTTAGTTCAAACAAACTAAGACTTCCAAGATAAATGGAGTTGCAAAAACTAAGAGTTTTATATTTCTTACTGTTGCAATCCGTATATATCTCCCTTCTTTGTCGTAACAGAGATATATATAAGATTCTTTATAACTTCTCAAAAACTAATCCAACCAATTTTCATCGGTTGGAGCTTAGTTTGAGCCTAACTAAATCCTAAATACTAACTCCCTCCATTGTTAGCTAACCGTTGGATTTTGAAAATTCAAAAATTCCAACTTATAATTAATTGAATTATTTTAATCCAAAGACCACTAAACTCACTAACTTTGATCTCTTATGATTATTAAACTTTCCAAAAGACTTAAACTTCCGCACTAGCCTATTCTAGATTCTTAGAACATTATTGAACTTTGGACAATCTCAGTCCATTGTAAACAAGCTTTTAGTCCTAATAAGGACATCATTACAAACTCATTGAAGTATTGCATTATTTTAATAACATTAAAGGTGCTAAGATCCTCCAATTGACCTGTTGACCTTGTTTATGTATTCCATCCCTCTGATTTGTCCTGAAAGTCTGTATAATCTCCATCTCCAAATTGGTTGTGTGAGGTGCTCTGGCACCAGTTCGCCAATGGAATAGAAGTTGTTCTTCCTATATCAATGGAAATCCTAGCTCTACAACTTCTAACATTAATTGAAGTAGAGGAAGATGGTGCGATGAATGTCATATTAGTAAAATTGTTGAATCTACAAGAAGCTTATGAGAATGCTTATAATGCCTTGACACATCACCAAAGAATAGTATAATGTGGGTTTGACAAGAGGTATGCAATCCCCCTCTTAAGAAAAATGATATGATTTTGAAGTACAATGAAAGAGCAGCCAATCCAAGTCAACATACAAAGTTTGATGCCTTATGGGAGGGTCCTTTTTATATTTCTCGCTACAAAGAAAATTATGTTTTTGAGTTGGAAAACATGGAAGGTAATCCTTTTGAGATATTGATAAATAGGATCCATCTTAAACATTTCTATTAATAGTTTATCCTTCCTTCTTGTACATAGTAGGTTATTTATGCTTTAAGCTCAATAAGTATCATGAGGTACATTTTCTTTGTTGTTAGTCTCTAGTTTTCTTAAGGTTTGAGCCCATGTTTTACCCCGTGCATAGCATTTTTTTGTTGTCCAACACATTTTAAAATGATCACCCCCCTATTATTGTATCACTTCCTCCTTGTTCCTCATTCAAGTGGCAATTACACAAGGGACAGTCACTGTGAGATGTCCTCATTTGTGACAAGGACAGTCACACATGAGGACATCTCACAGTGACTGTCCCTTGTGTAATTGCCACTTGAATGTATTGCTATTCAACAACATTTATGGGCCCGTTTGGACCACGACACACAGTAGCATCTACAGAGAAGAATATCCCAGGTGTAACAAGTTGTAAGAATATACCAACAGTTCTAAGAAGTTCCCTAGCACGTAGTAGCATCTACAGAGAAGAATATACAACATGAGGGCAGCCACTATAAAGACAACATGATAATGTACACTCATTGTATGTGTACATTATCATGTTGTCTTTACAGTGACTGACCTCATTCAAGTGGCAATTACACAAGGGACAGTCACTGTGAGATGTCCTCATTTGTGACAAGGATAGTCACACATGAGGATATCTCACAGTGACTATCCCTTGTGTAATTTCCACTTGAATGTATTGCTATTCAACCACATTTATGGGCCCGTTTGGACCACGGCACACAGTAGCATCTACAGAGAAGAATATCCCAGTTGTAACAAGTTGTAAGAATATACCAACAGTTCTAAGAAGTTCTAATTTATTGTCATTCAAAAAGACTCTGATTTGTCATTCAAAAAGACTCTAATTTGTCAATCAAAAGGACCTTTCACCAGTCAATCTTTCAAAGCTCCAAGGTGAAAATCTTATGTTCCAATTGATAGGATTTGACTCCTTGGCTTCATGGCAACTTCCTTCAATCATGGTGTCTTTGGCTTGCATTAGGGATGCCCCTGCATCAAATAGCAATGCATTCAAGTGGCAATTACACAAGGGACAGTACATGCCCATTAAAGTTGGTGTTTTGTTATCCAGCATGACAATGGAGACAACATACTCTGTGTCAATTTTACTGATCAAATTTCCCTCCGCCAGGCAAAGCAACAATCTGGGTATGATAAGGTGAAATTTTGTAGTCCTTTTGGGTATGATAACAGTTCCAGTTTCCAATAAGATGGTTCATTTTTATAATCTAGCTTCAATTTCTCTTGTGAAAATCTTTTTTTCATTTTATGGGTGGTAAAATATAATTATTATGCTAGAGGTGTGTACTTATGGATGATAATGAAACAAAATGATAAGATTTAAGACTCTTGTTTTTTTTTTAAATAGCAATTTAAGTTTCCTTCTATTATAAATTACTGTTTTTCTATTTTTTAATGTATCTTTCCAGATCTTTTATATCAATTTTATTTATGAAATATAAATATATTAATAATGTTTTAGTGTTTTTAGGATTAGTTTATATCAATTCTATGTATCATCATTCGTCATTCAATTGTCAGTATTATTAATTTAGACTGTGCAATTGTAGAACTACTCGAATATGGGTTGGATGGATACTCAAGCAAGGGAACCCTCCTCAAATATCTCAAGCAGTGAACTTGGAAAAATGTGTCCTGAAGGAACCCTTTCCATCAGAGAGATAAAAGTACAAACAAGTAAAAGAAGCAGGCTCTGCAAATATGTTTTTGAGAAGAAAAATGATAGATTATTCGAGTATGGTTCATGAGGTATATCTAAAAAGACATTTTTTTTCTTATTATAATAAAAGAGGAAGTTGTGAATGTCAAAGTTGAGTGAAACAAAAATTATTTTCATCAAATTTTGTTAGGCTTGCTTTTGGGAATAGTTTCTTACAATATTGCTATTAAGATTTTTATTGTGTAGTTTTTAGATTAGGTTTATAAAATTATATTTCATGAGTAGTGATTCATATTAATCAATTAACGATACTTTTGGAAGGTATTTTCAATGTGTCAAATTTTGATATTTTTACAAGAATTAGATTGTGTAATTTTTTTAATTAAAGTCATTGACTCATATTTCATAAATAATAGTTCTCATGAATCCATCTCTTATAAGATTGAATAGTCTATTTAGGAAGTATTTCTGATAGTATGTCAAATTATGATATTACTATTACCATTAGATTGCATGGCTTTGAAGTCAACCTCGTTGACCCATATTCTTCTCTGTAGATGCTACTATGTGCTAGGGAACTTCTTAGAATGGTTGGTATATTCTTACAACTTTTTACACCTGGGATATTCTTCTCTGTAGATGCTACTATGTGCCGCGGTCCAAACGGGCCCATAAATGTGGTTGAATAGCAATACATTCAAGTGGAAATTACACAAGGGACAGTCACTATGAGATGTCCTCATGTGTGACTATCCTTGTCACAAATGAGGACATCTCACAGTGACTGTCCCTTGTGTAATTTCCACTTGAATGAGGACAGTCACTGTAAAGACAACATGATAATGTACACATACAATGAGTGTACATTATCATGTTGTCTTTACAGTGGCTGCCCTCATGTTGTATATTCTTCTCTGTAGATGCTACTATGTGCTAGGGAACTTCTTAGAACTGTTGGTATATTCTTACAACTTGTTACACCTGGGATATTCTTCTCTGTAGATGCTACTGTGTGCTGTGGTCCAAACGGGCCCATAAATGTGGTTGAATAGCAATACATTCAAGTGGCAATTACACAAGGGACAGTCACTGTGAGATGTCCTCATGTGTGACTGTCCTTGTCACAAATGAGGACATCTCACAATGACTGTCCCTTGTGTAATTGCCACTTGAATGAGGAAAGTCGCTGCAAAGACAACATGATAATGTACACAAGTACCGTGAAGGTAGTTGCAAGTTAGGGCTGTTTCATTGCATACCCGAAACAATGAAGATGTTACGGTCCACAAAATGTTTGTGCTTGAAAGATGAACAAATAAAATTAAACTTCTAAATAACCAAAGCCGCTAACAATAAATTCAACACAGATATGTCCTCATTTCTGGGTATTTTAGCTCTGTAACAGTTGAATACCAAATTACATAATAATGACAAAAGAAAAATAAACCCAACGTACTCAGAAATTGTAGCTGTGATTTCGCGGAGGGAATCTCTCTCGGCACTGTTGAAAATACAAATGACAACGTTTCTCTACATTATCATGTTGCCTTTACAGTGACTATCCCTTGTGTAATTGCCACTTGAAGGAGGACAGTCACTGTAAAGACAACATGATAATGTACACTTACAGCCCGTGTACATTATCATGTTGTCTTTAGAGTGACTATCCTCATTTGTTGAAGAAGAAAAGCATTAATGTGGCTGAATAGCAATACATTCAAGTGGCAATTACACAAGGGACAGTCACTGTGAGATGTCCTCATTTGTGACTATCCTTATAGTGAGTGTACATTATCATGTTGTCTTTATAGTGACTGTCCTCATTTGTTGAAGGAAAAAAGCATTAATGTGGTTCATTAGCAATGTATTCAAGCGACAATTACACAAGGGATAGTCACTCTGAGATTTCCTCATTTGTGACTATCCTTACAGTGAGTGTACATTATCATGTTGTCTTTACAGTGACTGTCCTCATTTGTTGAAGGAAAAAATCATTAATGTGGTTCAATAGCAATGTATTCAAGCGGCAATTACACAAGGGATAATCACTCTGAGATTTCCTCATTTGTGACTATCCTTACAGTGAGTGTACATTATCATGTTGTCTTTATAGTGACTGTCCTCATTTGTTGAAGGAAAAAAGCATTAATGTGGTTCAATAGCAATGCATTCAAGTGGCAATTACACAAGGGACAGTACATGCCCATTAAAGTTGGTGTTTTGTTATCCAGCATGACAATGGAGACAGCATACTCTGTGTCAATTTTACTGATCAAATTTCCCTCCGCCAGGCAAAGCAACAATCTGGGTATGATAAGGTAAAGTTTTTGCAACAATTTCTTGCTGCTGCTAAGGTTACCATTGTTTATGGTTTCTATTATATAGTTCTATCTATATTGCTATATGGCCTTTTGTTTAGGATTAAGTAGATGAGGGAAAATATTTCTTTTGTGGATTGTAAACAAAACATTGAATTATTTCAGAGAACAGATCTAAATCTATAAGATGCTACGATGGAGCACATGACCATGTACTTGTGAATATTAGGATCCATGTTAATCAAATGACTGCTTTATGTAAATTACTTTTGAGTAAGTAAAAGGCAATACAATTTTTCGAAGTGTGCAAGGATTTTTATGATATACAGGTGTACGAAGAAATGAATCTGTGTTGTTTTGTATCAATATCAAACATCTCTGATATATTTTCATGTTTTTATAATCTATTTTGCAGATGAAAACTGTCCAACAGATAAAGATTGGGAACTTCTCCCAGCATCTATACCTACATCTCTCTTATACACTACAAGTTGCTTGCCATCAGAAATTGCAGTTCCCTCACGTGACATTGATGGTGAAGTGTTCTTTTTAGAACCATCATCTGTGGTTACCAATGCTCCTATTTTAGGCAATAAGTTTGTTGCATTCCATGAGCCATTGGTCAAGTTTCTTCTATGAGCTTCTGATGCCTCAAAATCTAAGCAGCGCCTACGCATGCCTCGTTGTGGTTGATTATCATTCTGTACATGAATTATAATGAGTAATCAGTTTTGGGCCTTGGAATCTTGTATGTAACATGCACAGGCATTTCATGGCTAAATGAATCTATTTTAAAAGCATCAACTTTTCTTACATGATGCTGGATACATAAGTAGAACAAGCGTATATCAAATTGGAAGCAATCAGAACTCCACAATGACATATTATTTAGAGTACTCTTCAATTTAAGTAATAATGCATATATTGACACTGTAAAGACAACATGATAATGTACACTCACTATAAGGACAGTCACAAATGAGGACATCTCACAGTGACTGTCCCTAGTGTAATTGCCACTTGAATGTATTGCTATTCAGCCACATTAATGCTTTTCTTCTTCAACAAATGAGGATAGTCACTGTAAAGACAACATGATAATGTACACTCATTGTGAGTGTACATTATAATGTTGTCTTTAGAGTGACTATCCTCATTTGTTGAAGAATAAAAGCATTAATGTGGTTGAATAGCAATACATTCAAGTGGCAATTACACAAGGGACAGTCACTGTGAGATGTCCTCATTTGTGACTATCCTTACAGTGAGTGTACATTATCATGTTGTCTTTACAGTGGCTGTCCTCATTTGTTGAAAGAAAAAAGCATTAATGTGGTTCATTAGCAATGTATTAAATAATTTATTTATTTTATCCACCCACGGGCGTCGCAATTGCGATGGGATCCCGTCGTAATGCGATGCAGGCGCCCGTCGCAATTGCTTGGGAGGCCCGTCGCAATTGCGACGGCCCTCCGAAGCCATGCAACGGGGGGGCGATGCCCATGCCGCTAACAAATCTTAGCGACATTGCGACGGGAGGGCGCCGCCATTGCAACGGCTACCCATAGACGTCACAATTTGCAACTAAAAAATAGCGACACATAGCCATCGCAATTGCGACACATAGCCGTCACAAAATGCCCCCAAATGTATTAGTGCTACCCCCAACTGCGGAAGAAGCCACGGTTGAAAGAGCGTTAGAGGCAAGATAATGTCCTTATTTCATAGAACTAATGAAAAAGACCATGCTTATGGATAAAGAAAAACACTTCATGGACTTGATACAAACAAGGGTAAAGCTACCTAAAGATTTTGACATAGAACAATTAAAGCCCAAGGAAATAGAAGACCCTATGGAAGCAATAAGGGAACAATTCAAGGCATTACAAATGGAAATCGACAGTTTGAAACAAAACGGGGCTCCTAAGCCTTTCTCTATTGAAACATTATGTCCTTTTCCATTCGATAAGAGTTTGGTCATGGTGCCTTTTCCCATTAATGTTACATTTCCTAAGTATGATAGGTATGAAGGAACATCTAACCCACATGATCATCTTCGGGGGTTTTGTGCATTGAGTCTTGAATTCATGCATGATACAACCTATTTAATGAGACTATTCCCAAGAAGCTTGGGAGGAATGGCCATGGATTGGTTTTCAAAACTACCATCCGGCATCAAAACCTTTGAAGAATTAGCTTCTAAATTTGTGACTCATTACTCCTATAACATCAAACATGAGGTCACAATGATAACGCTATGTAACATGAAGCAACAAGATGGAGAAGCCTTCCTCACATTCTTGCAAAGATGGAGGACTGCATTTGCTAGATATCCAAGAAGTGTACCGGAAAAAGAGAAAATGGATATCTTTATTAACGGTTTAAGCAGCGAATTAAATTATAGACTAAGGATGCAATGTCCTAAAACCTTCCAAGATTTGATTGATAATGGAATTACAACGGAAGAAGTGTTGATTAAGAGTGGAGAGCTAAAATTGTACAAGGAAAATAAGAACAACTCTAACTCCAACAACAACAATACCAACAATAACAACAATCAAAATAAAAGTTGGTACAATAACAATAGCCGTTATGCTGCAAAAAATAACAACAAAGGCATTGTTAATGATGGTGTAGTGGAATCCAGCAACTTGAAGGTGATTCCATTTGCCCTTACAAAGACACCAAATCAAGTGAATAATACTAATCAAGCATATAATGCACCTTCCAACAATAACAACAATGCCAACAAGAATAATCAAGGAAACAAGGATCAAAACAGCAAGTATGATAAGTATTTGAAGCCCACTCCTTCAAGACACTTTACACCCTTGGGAGAATCACTTGAAACTGCATTAAAGGCTCTCATGGCTAACAATGTTATTACATTACCTGCTATTAAGCCTTATGAACCAGACCACAAGTCAGGCTGGTGGGATGCTAAGAATCATTGTGAATATCATAGGATTTGGGGGCACACTACAAATGAATGTCTACAATTAAAAAATGTGGTGCAAGACTTGATAGATAATAACATAATCACCATTGATGGACCCCAAAATAATGAAGATCATACGACCTTCAAACAACCTTTTTACAAACATGATAAAGGTGAGTCATCAAATGGCAAGAAACAAAGTGCCAATAATCTCAACTTTGTGCCATCATATGATCATATTGTTAATACTATAATAATTAATGAACAACCTCAAAAGGAAGCAACAAATGTCATTACAAGAGGGCAGAATTCTAGAATGACTTTACAAGGGATAGTCCCTCAAAACACCAATATCCCACAATCCAACATCGTGGTCAAACAACCTCCTACAGCAGCAAGGCCTTATAGTTTGGTGGACCAATTGCAATGTACTCCAACACAAATTTCAATCTTAGAGTTATTGAAGTTGTCATTGAATCATAAAGAGATTTTAGAAAAAGCCTTAGAAGAGACACATGTTTCTACTACCTTAGGGGAGGAAAAGTTTCAAAATATGGTAGGACATCTGATGGCTCCTCATTGTCTTTCATTTTCCGATCAAGACGACATGTCTATAACTCATCCTCAAAATTTGCCATTACATATAGAGGTTTTGATTGAAAGGCATAGAGTCAAAAGAGCCCTTATTGATGGAGGGGCTGGTCTTAACATCTGCACATTGAGTCTTGTAAAATCCTTAGGTTTATCTGAGTCTTGCATTGACCCTACAAAGAAAATCACCATAAAAGCTTACGATGAAGCTGAAAGAGCTTCTAAAGGCATGATTGTATTGCCTATCCAAGTGGGACCAGTCAAGAAGGAAACCAAGTGTCAAGTGTTGGACATGAAATTAACCTATAACATCTTATTGGGAAGACCATGGATTCATGAGATGCAAGCTGTCCCATCCACATACCACCAATGCATCAAGTTCCCATACATGGGTGAAGAAATCACAGTTGGAGGAGACTCAAATCCATTCCAATATTGTAATGCACTCAAACCCTTGCATGAATTATACATTCCACATAATCATGAAGGAGTTATTCCAAGAATCACCAATGAAGATACACAAAATCCTCTTCAAGCTAGCTCAACTACATCAACTAAGGGCAAGGAAAAAGTGAGCTGCGAGGGTCCAAATGTAATGGAAAGTCCATATTTAGCACCTAAATTGGAGACAATGATCTACAAACCTACTAAAGAGGAAAAGGAACAAGCTAAAGAAGATCATTACCAACACATGAGTGAGATGATGAACAAATTTGACAAACAATGCAAGATTAGTTCAAAAGGAGTAGGAGAATATTCAGTTTCTCTATTTGACATGCCCATATCTCCCAAATCACATGGTAAACCCTCAAAAGAACATCTTCCACATAAGTATAATTCTTATTTTGTGAGGGAAGATAGCAAAGCAACATGGGATAAGGAAGAAGATGAAGTCCTTCAATGGCTTTATCATGATGAAGATGATACCTTAGACACTCCCATGGAAATAATTTAGCATGTCATAATACAAACCGAACAATATGGGAAAGGATTTGATATTATGCAAAAGATGGGATATAAAGGAAGAGGAACCTTAGGCCAAAGAAATAGAGGGTTATTAGAACCTATTGAACCTATTTGGAGGGCAAGTCATGAAAAATCCGGAGTAGGTTTCCAATACAAAGGACAAAGTTCAAGTCCAATGCATGATTTTCATCCTCAAATAAATGCATTAGAATCTGAAGGAGATAGTGATGACTCTTGGGATTATGAATGGGATACTTTATCAGAGGAGTCATGTCAAGATAAAGAAGTCATTGCTATACATACTTATGCAACAATCCCAAAACAAGATGCTCCAATTAATGAAGAACCTCCTATTCAAAGGCCTAATATAGAACAAGAATCTAATAGTGGAGCATGGATAGAAACATTTTGGACACCTTCAGAGGAGGGAAATTCAAACGTTAATTTTAACCCGCTTGTGGCTTTTCCCACATTGTTTCCCGTAGAGGTTGACGAGGATTCGAGTGAAGGGGACTTTGACCCTGCTTCCATGGATCATCTTGAGGAAGCGCACATCATACATCTAAACGATACAATGTATGAACCCTCAAATGAAGTCATGTCCATTAATCCTATTGATGATACCTTACCCAATAATTCCTTAATTTTGATGCACCCAGACCTCATTGATTGGGATCAAACTGAACCACATGACTTACTTTACTTCCTAAATGACCAAGCAACAAACCAATACCTCAATGCAGTTGAACCCTCTTTCACCAATGAACTCAATGCGGACATAATGACAATAGCAAGGGTCCAATCTCTTAGTCAAAAAAAAGAAAAAAAGAAAAAAAAATAAAAAAAATGAGAAGTTCTATTGGTGAAAACCCAACTGTGGCACCATTAGAACCAAAAACAATGAAAATAAAAGATGTTTCTTTTGGTGAAAACCCAACTTTGGTACCATTAGAAGAGAGATTGGATACTTTGCTTGAACATGAAGAAGAAAGGTCATCTATTCTTCTAGAACCAACAGAAAAAGTTAACATTGGTACAGAAGTAGATCCAAAGGTCATACACTTGGCTACATCACTTACATCTCTTGAAAGAGAGGACTTTATCAAATTCTTCCAAGAACAACAAGTAAATTTTGCATGGCCATATGCCGATATGCCCGGACTGGATCCTGATTTCATAATGCATCATCTGAATGTTAGACCCGGAGTTAAACCTGTGAAGCAAAAACTAAGGAAAATGCACCCACGTGTGGCTCTCCTAGTCAAGGCAGAATTGGAAAAATTATTAAAGGTGGGGTTCATAAGAACAATAGCATATGCTGATTGGATCTCTAACATTGTGCCGGTTACTAAGCATGATAAATCTATCCGTGTGTGTATGGATTTTAGAGATTTAAACCTTGCATGTCCCAAAGATGACTTCCCATTGCCAAGCATTGATACCATAGTAGATCTGACAACAGGTCACGCAATGTACTCATTAATGGATTGGTTTAGTGGCTACAATCAAATAAAGATTGCTCCCGAAGACCAAGAAAAGATAGCATTTACTTGCCCTTGGGGTACTTTTTGTTGGAATGTCATGCCCTTCGGTCTGAAAAATGTTGGAGCTACATATCAAAGGGCCATGACAACTATTTTCCATGACATGATGCACACTTTCTTAGAAGATTATGTGGATGACATTCTAGCAAAATCCCACAATAGAGAAGAACATTTACAAATCCTAAGAAAAATATTCATTCGGTTAGAACAATTCAAAGTTAGATTAAACCCAAAGAAGTGTGCATTTGGTGTCCAATCCGGCAAGTTATTGGGTTATATAGTGTCAGCAAAAGGAATTGAAGTTGATCCTAAAAAAGTACAAGCCATTCTAGAAATGGAAATTCCAAGAAACATTAGCCAAATGAGGTCACTACAAGGAAAGATTCAATCAATAAGGAGATTTATATCTCAATTAGTAGAAAAGTGTCACTTCTTCACCAGATTGCTACACAAGGACACTACATTTATGTGGGATGAAGAATGTGATAAGGCCTTTTCTATTTTGAAGACTTATTTGATAAACCCACCTATTCTTATGTCACCTATCAAGGGTAAAGAATTGTTGTTATACATATCAGCCACAGAAAGGTCTCTAGGCATATTGTTGGCACAAGAAGATGAGCAAGGAAAAGAAAGGGCAATCTACTATCTTAGTAGAACCTTAATAAAATATGAACTAAATTATTCATTCATGGAAAGAGCATGTCTAGCAGTGGTCTTTGCATCTCAAAAACTAAGACATTATATGTTGATGCATAAGATCAAATTAATTGCCAAGATTGATCCTCTCAAATACTTGCTAAGTAAAACTGCCTTAATAGGTAGAATAGCAAAATGGGTCATGATCCTAAGTGAATTCGACATTGAATATGTTGATAGAAGAGCAATTAAAGGACAAGTGATAGCAGATCACTTAGTAGATAACCCAATGGAGTCTACACAAGCCATTCAAATTGAATTTCCAGATGCAACAATTGTCAACATAGAAGCAAAAATATGGAAATTATATTTTGATGGATCTTATACACAAGGAGGTTCTGGAGCAGGTATATTATTGGTTACCCCTCAAGGGTACACCATTCCAAAGTCCTATAAACTCTTATTTCTGTGCACCAATAACATAGCAGAATATGAGGCATTAGTCATTGGCATCAAAATGGCTTTGGAATGGAATATTGCAGAATTACAAGTGTATGGAGATTCCCAACTCATAATCAATCAGGTTAATAATGAATACAATACCAAAGATATAACATTGATGAAATATAAAACCTTGATTGATGGATGGAAGAAGTACTTTTCTTTGATCACATTTGAACAAATTCCAAGAGAAAAGAATAGAGCAGCAGATGCCATGGCTACCTTGGCTTCATTGTTACAAAAACCAGATCAAAATGAGAAGTATGAGTTCTTGGTGGAAGAGTTGGTAAAATCGGCATTCAACCTTCCTAACACCCAAATTGTTTCTCTTTTACATGGACATGACTCTCCTTGGTATGGACCCATCTATACTTACCTTAAAGACCAAGTACTCCCCGTAGACCAAACTCGTGCCCAAAAATGTAACTTCATACGCCAAGCTGCTCGTTACCTAATCCTTTCAAACACATTGTATCATAAGGGTCTTGATGGGATGTTACTTAGATGTCTAGAGGAAGAAGAACCTAAGTTAGCTTTATGCGAGGTCCACGAAGGCATTTGCGGGTCACACTCAAGCGGTCTTAATCTAGCTAAGAAAATCCTTCGTTTAGGGTACTTTTGGACAACATTAGAAAAGGATGCTTGTCAATTTGTGAAGACATGCAGCAAATGTCAATATCACGGTAACATGATACATGCACCGGCTCAAGAATTACACCCATTCATTACACCATGGCTTTTTTATCAATGGGGTTTTGACTTGATTGGAATCATACATCCTCCATCTTCAAACAGACACAAGTATATCATCACAGCAACAGAATACTTCACCAAATGGGTGGAAGCAGTTCCATTAACAACAACAACTGGCAAACAAATTTTAATGTTCATATTGAACCACATAATTTGCCGCTATGGTATTCCACATGCCATTATCACGGATAATGGGAAACAATTCAAAAATCATGATATTGATGAACTTTGCATGACATTCCACATTACACATCATTCGTCACCCATTTATTATCCACAAGGCAATGGACAAGCTGAAGCAACGAACAAAAATATTCTCAAAATATGAAAAAGATCAATTAACAAATTAGGAAGAGATTGGCACGTGCAAATAAATCCTACACTATGGGCTTACAGAACTAGTATCAAAACACCTACAGGAGCCACCCCATTCTCTTTAGTTTATGGAACTAAAGTAGTTCTACCATTAGAAGTTGAAATTCCATCTCTACGGGTTTCATTAAGAGGATTGATCACTGATGAGGATTATAGGATTGCCAGACTACAACAATTGGAATTGTTAGAGGAACACTAGACTCAAGCTTATGAGCATTTAAGAGTTTATCAAAATAGGATTTCACGCAATTACAACAAACACATCAAACCAAGAACTTTTCAAGTAGGAGACTTGTTATTAAGAGAGAATCCCAAAAATCAAGCTAAAAGGGAAAAGAAAGGAAAGTGGGAAGCTAATTGGATAGGCCCATTTGTGATAGTGTCATCCTTTGGAACTGGAACATATAAGTTATCAGATTGTAATGGTGAAGAGTTACAAGAACCCATAAATAGCAATCATTTGAAGAGGTTCTACACCTAAAGCAGATGAAAGAGTATAAAGAGTATCAGATGATAGAGCATCATAATTATTGTACATAGTTGAAAAGAGATCTTGAAAATACAAAAACATTTGAAAATGGAAAATCCAAAAACATTGGAAAAGAAGAAAGATCAAAAATAGTGGAAAATTGAGCATGAAGAAAGCAAAACCATTTGAAAAATTATCTCTTGGTGAAAACCTAGCAATAGGCGCCAAGGTGATAAGGAAAAATACAAAAAAATCAAAAAAAAAAAAATAGCAAAAAAAAAAAAAAAAGAAGAAAAAAAGCACCCAAAGGTGAAAACTTGGCAACAAGCACTTTTGGTTCCCTTAAGTCATTTTTTTCCTAGTCACATGTGTACATAATGCATCTCATCATCCCATTTGTCCAAACCTTCATTGCATCCGTCATTTGTACATAGTCATAATAACATTTTAGCATCATCCTTTGCATTGCCCAAAGTTATCAAAACTGATACATCAAACACTTGGGGGTAGCATAAAATAGATCAGAAAGTGGGTACCTCAAAAAGGATTCAAACGAGTAACATTCAGTTACAAGCAGAAAGGGATCAACATTTTCAAAAGAGAGATCAGATTTTTGTAAACCTTTGATTGATATCATTGTTTACTAACCAAGAAGTTGACTACCACAACAAATCCTTGAGCCTAAATTGACTTATTATTCAGGATTAAAAATCAAACATCATTACATGATCAAAACACTTGGAAATATTCTTTGAAGATCAGAAAATAATGCAAAACACCTAGATAGATTCTTTTGAAAAGTTGGTTAAAAATCTGTTTACTTACATTAATTCAATTTGTATCAAGTCTTTTTAGCTAATCAATGATGTTTCGACTAGATTGGCAATGATGGAGACATCATATTTTTCTTGACTATGAAGTGAATGTTTGGAGGAAGATTCATTGCCTTATGAGAATTCATCTAAAGACATGGTCATCAAAGAACCATCGAGGATTATCTTATAAAACAATGAGTTAACTTTTGTTTGTTTACGCAACCAGATACCTTGGATATTTAGATTCTTCATATCTAAATGCCAAAATTCACTTGCAACATAGAATCTGACAAAATCGATATTCGTACTCTCATGATTGTTTGTAATCAGTGATAGTCGTATCGACGAGACCGATGGGAAAGCAAAACGGAGGTTACCATATGAGCAATAAAAAGCGATATTCATATCATCATGTCAGTGGGCAGTGGTGATTGTATCGACTTTTCGGTCCCAAGTGCTCAATGATGAAAATATATCCTCAAGGCATTTCTTTGCTAAAAGCTACTGACACTTAGGTTAAAATGCATTCATAGAAAAGATAATTGCACTCATAGAAAGGTTAATTGCATTATCATGTTAGATTAATCGCACATGCATTTTTTTCCCAAGGGCTTCATTTCACATCAAAAAGGGGGTACATAACATCATCAAAAAGGTCAAATCAGCAAGGACAACATAACTTCAATATCATCTTTCTACAATAAAAGCATGAGATTATACTTTTTGCATTCATTCCATATCATTAATCATTACATAGATATACCATCAGGAAAAAGAAGGAAATAACCATTTACATGTACATACATCTAGACAGCGATACAGATTGCATACAATTGCACCCATACATGAAGAAAGAAATGCATCCATCTATCTATATCATACATAAGCTACATTGCATCCATAGACACATCCATTCAAAACAAATGCATTAGATAAACACATATAGCAGCATCTAAAGGTAATCTCATATATCATCAAGTAAAAGCAAGAAAGATCATAAATGTCCTCATATCACACGTCTACTCAAAACTCAACGCATCCAGTATAACAATGATATCATAAATCAACTCTATAATCGCCCATCAACAGGGGCATCAATGTCAAACAAGTATCAAAGTACAACTAGAAGGGTAACACCAAGGTCACAAGAATATGATACAACATCAAGTATCTCAACATCACAACTGATCAACAAGAGCACTCACAGCTCAACTCTCGTCACCACTGGGAGGAGGTCCTGGAGGAGGCTGTGGAGGAGGCTGTGGAGGAGGCTGTGATGGAGGCTGCTAAGGTGGCTGAAGAGGCATCTGACCAACCATAGCAACAAGGAGAGGAACTAATGGAGCCAGACCTGATACTAACTACTGAATCATAGAAGACATATGTGATACCTCTGTCCGTAATGCTCCCACATCTACTCGTAGCTGGCTAGTACTAGAACTCTCACCAACCTCATAGGTACTCTAAGGATCACCTGTATCTATAGGAGCCTTCCCCTGATCACAGAAAAAAGCTACTGGCATCTGCTGTGCACCTGTATCCTGACCATCCATGGTAGCCTGCGGTAATCCCACTCCTGTATCCTGTCCTGACACTGAATCCTACCTAGCAGCCCTCACATGGTCCTGATGATCTATCCTCTGTCTTTGTGCTACTGCAAGACGAGAAGGAGGAGGAGGTGGTGCCTGTATCTGTATATCCCTCGCTCGTCCTCTGAGTCTAATCACCACCCTACCTCATGGTCTACCTCTGCGTCTCCTCCCACCACCGACACCATCACCATCATCATCTCTCCCAGGCACTGGCTCTGTAGGGTCTGTAAATCGAGGCATAGGATGCTCCATCAACCAATCCAGATACTCCTGAGTAACCCCAGCATCTCTAATATGTAATCTCATATCCCAGTCCATAAAACCAAGCCGCGATATCTGCTCAATAGCATCATCATATGAAGGCATGTGTCCCCAAGTAGCCCTCTCTGCACTAGAACAAGCATAAACTACAGATCCCTGAGGCATAGGCTGAATCCGCCCAAACTGTCGTAGCACTCTACCTGCCAAAAATCTCTCAAGGATAGAATCAATCCTGTCGATCATCCATCGAGGAGAAAACATATACGATAACTCCAAGCCATCCTCTCTCCAATCCTCAACATCGACATATGGTCTCCAATAGACCTCATCCATATCATCAATCTGTCACCACCAATACTCCAAATGTCCCAAGTGATGCTGTGTCACCATCCCAGTGTACTACCATGCAAAAGGATACCCTAAAGGTCGGTCTCGCTCTGATATCAGATGACTAACTGGTAAGTGCTCCCATATCCAAAGCTGCAAAATATGAATCCCAGCAGATAAAGTAGCTAACCTCCTATAAACCACCTCATGCAGATCATGGTATAGCTGTGCAAGCACACAAGATCCCCAATCAAATCGTCGAGGCTAATGAAGCAAGTCCTCGATAATCCTGCCCCAACCCACTGAAAACCCGCGACCCCGATGATCAGGTAGTAACACGCCACCAATGATAGCACCTAACATCATTGGTAAAATAGGAAATGAAGCAAACTAAGGCCATAAGATGCAATCATCACCAATAGAAGGATCTCCGAATACTCACCGACAATAAGTCCCATCATATACTACATCGTAATATGCTATCTCTCCATGTGTCAGGATCCGCAGCAACCTATACACATCCTCAGGAGTGATAGTCATCTCTCCCTGTGGTAGCCAAAAAGTGTTTGTCTCAAAGTGCCAATGCTCTGCGACAGCGGTAATCAAACCTCAGTTCATTTGGAACCAAGGAAGCTCTAATACACATAACAAACCACAGCGCCTAATCACTCACCTCTCAGCGTCAGTCAACTGCTCTCTCAGCTCCATCACCCAATGTGGTACGGTTCAGAGGTACAGAACAGGGACATCCTCCTATTTAATCAAAATAATGGAATCACATGAGTAACCTAATGTCAGGAAATCAAACAATCAATCATAGTCATCAATTTAAATATACCTATCAGACCTACCAATCCTAACTCTAAGCATTGAGGAAGGATGATCCTAGTTTTATGTCTCTAAGCATTTGAGAATAAAATGAATGGACGATTAGACCCATGACCTATCATTCATGATGAAGATTGATTTACCTTATCCTTCGATATCATAGTTACCAATGTCCTAATTCGTTGTTGAAATCAAACAAGGGGAACACCCTAACTGAACATTCGATCAAATTCATTGAAGTGATCCATATCGATCAAGTTGACGCAATCGAGCAATCAGACGTCATAAAAAAGTTTCAAGCAACGTAAAAAAATTTTCACTTACGCGACTTTTCTTTCAGGCGTCATTTCTTTTACCAGAGGCAACATCTAATTCGTCATACGTGTGATTTTAATCATTCACGTGACTCATTTGACAAATGCGATATAAGATGTACCCAAGGTGACATTTTATTATCTAGGGTTTTTCATGTGACAAACAATTAAAATGTTTGAACCCTAAGCGATACCAAATTTGACAGACACGATAAAAGATATTCTATAGGCGTAAATGGAGCTACGGAAGGTGATATTAAATTTTCAAGAGGCGACATTTAATTTTTTCAGGCGTAACTACATTGCACGGAGGTGACATTTCTTTTCTAAAATGCAGAATCAAAATTTTAAAACGCATTAAATGAAGTCATAAATGCAATTTTAGAAACATGAGGAAAATTTAAATGACATACCGGAGGACCATCGTTCGCTCTCCGACCGAACCGGCGTGCTCTCTCAAACCGATGCTCGCGATGTGGGACCACCATCGTGTAAAAAGGGCTAAAATCAGAGCTAAAAATCTCAAAAGGGAGAGGTGAAAATGAATAGTAAAATGAGGGGTTTTACCCTATTTAAGGTGAAATTGGCCCTAATAAAGACTTAAAAAATGCACTTTGGACCTATTATATGACATCTTCATTAGCCGGGGCATAAATCAAACTTGCTTATTTCGTTAAAACGGTATCAGAAATCAAAACATATTCCAACTAATCAATATTTTTCAAATCAAGGAATCAATATGTTTTATTTCTGAGGGGGCATCAGAGTATCAAATTGGCATCACATCAAAAACATTTATCAGTGGGGCATATCATATCATATCAATTTCATATCAAGAGGCAAATCAGTATCATATCAGAAGAAAAATCAATATCAAATCTGCTATCATATCAAACCTATCAACATATCAGTAATCAATAAACCCAGGACCTATCATCAAACCAGGACCCATATCATATCAGAGGCATCCTTTATCAGTGAACCCAGGACCTTTATCAATAAACCCAGGACCTATCATCAAACCAGGATCAATATCATATCAGAGGCATCAGAATCATATTAGCACCATCATCAGAGGTACATCATCATCATCAGGAAGTACATCAATCAGAACGATCAGAGGCATATCAGAACCAAGACCTGAATCAGATCATCATACTAAGGAAATCTTTGAATCGGTGTTCTTCACACATCGACTCAAAGAGGGGCATTTGTAGACATGGAAAATTGGTCAAAGGCTTAAATCAATCAAAAGGTGCATAAAATCATCAAAATAGCATGAAAAATCAATAAATGGAACAAAGGCAATTCAAATCAAAGGAAAATTTAATTAAATGATTAAATGAGTAAATAAAGCTTAAAAAGGGGAAAAACACTACGAAATTGATTAAATTCAATTAATGACATAGTTGTTGAAAGCAAAAATTAAAATGAACATCTTACCCTTCATGGCTAAATTTAATTACTTTAATTAATTAATAATTACTAATTTCCCTCAACAAAGCAAAAAGGAGACAAAATGGACACAAATCACTCACTTTTGTTGAAATGGTCCAACCTTTTGAAACCATTTAAATGATTGTCCCCTCCTTGTCCCCCATTTATGGACAAAGCAAAGCCAATTGACCTTACCCAAGCATAACCATGGTTATCTCACTCTACCCCCTACCCTTGGGAAAATCTTATATATTGAAGGCATTTAGAAGCATAATCATCCACTCCATATCTTTGAATTGCAGCAAAGCTCTGTCAATTTGCATCCACATCACTCACTTATCATTTGTCATTGCTAATTAGCTTAAATTGCATTGATCATAGTAGATTGTTCATCAAATAGAGCTAGAATTTGATAGAATAGATCTAAATTTGCATATCATATAGCTTAATTCTCATCTTTAGAGTGTCACTAGTGAGGATCATAGCTGAGAGCCTCATTTACCACTTTATTTTAGAGATCCATGAGATATTTAGATTAATTGTGCATTATTTAGATTAGTTTGCTTTGAATAGTGTAATTGTCTTTTAAATCTTGTTATTTCATGAAGGTGTAAATCACTCACACACAGAGGCATATAAAGGAAAATTTGTTGCAAAGAAAGTACCTAAGCAAGAATTTGAAGAAGATGAAGCTGTGCTTGCATGGCTTTACAAAGATGAACCTGAATCCCAAGTTGTTCCACCTAGTGACTCTAAAGTATTCAAGGTTCCTTCTAGGTCATATGGCCCAGGGGATAAACTGATAGCTAAGATGGGATATAAAGGAAAAGGACCTCTAGGACTATAGGGTAAAGGTCTTCTTGAACATCATGGTCAAGCCAACAAGAATACAACAGGTCTAGGATACATGAAGAAGCCTTTCTGTCTTAGCAAGAACTCCCCACATGTTCTAGAACAAATTGAGCCTTCCATAGAAAATCAACTAAAGGAGGAAATAACTGAATAATCTGATAGTGATGATTCAAACACCAATGATGAGCTCATTCCTTATGAGTGTTTTCCTAAAGAAATCAAAGACCTCCTTGATGCTAAAGATGATCCAATAAAAAGAATTAATGTAGTAGAAACACAAGAACCTACTATAGAGCAAGAGATAGTTGCAACACAAGAACTAGCTAATCTTGAAGGCAATCAAAAAGAGGAAGGTGGTACTTATTCTAAGACAGATTCCCATGAGTATGAATTCAAATCAGAATCTGAGGGTAACCCTTCTTGGGGTATTCATCCTAACTTTACTCATGTTCTTAGATTTCCTAGAGGCATAGATGAAGAATCTAATGACTATGAATGGGTAGCCATTCCAGAAGAAGATGAGCTTATTACAGAGAAACATGTTGATGTTATTCACCAATATGCACCTAAACCCAATGTAAGTCTAGAGAAAAATGATGAACTTATCGAGTCTGATCCACTGATGGCTGAAGTGGAATATCATAATGACATTGAGCCTATTCATGAATTGAATGTCTTAAGTTGTAATATCACCTTTGAACTTGAGTGTTGGGTTAGGACCAATGATGATAGATCCATATCCATAAACACTCTTTCCCAATCTTTCACCACTTTGACTATCCAACATCCTGAACTTCTTGATCAAACCTCCAAAAATCTGAGCCATGGTATTTATACATTCCTAAATGACTATGCCCTTGCGTGCTACCTCAATGCAGTTGAGCCTATGAGGACTTCCATCAATGAACCAAGCGTTAGCATGACGGAGTCAGACATCAAGTATCTTAGTCAGAAAAATAAGAATAAGAATAAAAAGAAAAGGAGTTCTGAGGGTGAAAACCACTTTGTGGCAATCTCAGAACCTACAAAAGTAAAAATAAAAGACGTATCCAAAGGTGAAAACCTCTCTAAGGTGCCTAAGGATGAGATATTTGATGTCCTTCTAAGTCATTTACATGACAGATCTCCAGTTCTAATTGAGCCCACTCAATCTATCAACTTGGGAACAACAGAGGGACCACAGTTGATCCATGTAGCACAATCTTTATCAGAAGAAGAAAAGAAAAAAATTACAACATTCCTAATAGAGAAGAAGATCAACTTTGCATGGAAATATTCAGATATGCTAGGGTTGGATCCTAATCTTATAATGCACCATTTATCTATAGCTCCTGGAGTAAAACTAATTAAACAAAAATTAAGAAAGATGCATCCTCAAGTTGCACTCTTGGTAAAAGTTGAATTAGAGAAACTACTAAAAGCCGGATTCATCCGAGTTATTGATTATGCAGAATGGATCTCTAATATTGTACCTATTTCAAAACTAGATAAATCAATCAGAGTGTGCACAGACTTTAGAGATGTAAATAGAGCATGTCCTAAGGATGATTTTCCACTACCTAACATTGATATGATAGTGGACATGACTGCGGGCTTTGAGATGTATTCTTTAATGGATGGTTTTTCTAGATATAATCAAATAAAAATTTCTCCAGAAGATCAAGAGAAAACTACTTTCACATGTGCATGGGGCACCTTCTGTTGGAATGTCATGCTATTTGGGCTTAAAAATGCTGGTGCTACATATCAAAGAGCCATGACATCTATTTTTCATGACATGATGCATAGGACTATGGAGGATTATGTTGATGATACTTTTGCAAAATCTATGATTAGAGCTAAACATCTAAATGACTTAAGCAAAATACTAGACAGAATGGAAAAATTTAGTCTCAGACTAAATCCTAAGAAGTGTGCTTTTGGTGTCACTTCTGGAAAGCTCTTAGGATACATAGTTTCAAAGAAGGGCATTGAAGTTGATCCAGCTAAAGTAAAGGCTATAATGGAGATGCAACCTCTCAAGAATATTAGTCAAATGAGGACATTACAAGGAAGAGTTCAATCTATCAGATGCTTCATAGCTCAGCTAGCAGACATATCACAGCCTTTTACAAAAACATTACATAAAGGTGTGACATTTGTGTGGAATGAAGAATGTGAGAAAAACTTTAACCATATCAAGAAGTATCTATCAAATTCTCCTATCTTGATGCCTCCCATTCTAGGGAAGCCTTTGATCTTATATGTCTCCACTACAGATACATCACTGGGGGCATTTCTTGCACAACATGATGAGAACAAAAAGGAAAGAGCTATATAATATATCAGTAGGACATTGGTGGCATATGAAAAGAATTATTCTATGATTGAGAAATCTTGTCTAGCTGTGATCTTTGCATCACAGAAACTGAGACATTACATGTTGGCACATACCACCCATTTGGTAGCTAAGATTGATCCACTCAAGTACCTATTAAGCAAAGCTGCCCTCACGGGTAGGTTAGCTAAATGGGTCATGCTCTTAAGTGAATTTGACATTGAATATGTTGAAAGAAAAGCTATAAAAGAATAGGTTATTGATGATCAATTAGAAGATGCACCTATGGTTGATGATACACCAATGCAAATGGAATTTCTAGATTCCTCTATCATGAATCTTTCTTCTAGAGAATGGCAATTATTCTTTGATGGCTCCTATACATAGAATGGATCAGAAGCAGGCATATTATTTATAACTCCTCAAGGATACTCCATACCTAAAGCATTCAAATTAAAGTTCCCTTGCACAAACAATATTGCAGAATATGAAGCCCTTCTTAATGGCATCAAACTAGTAATTGAGTGGAGAGTAACAAAGATATACATTCATGGAGACTCTCAACTTGTTATCCATCAAGTCAATGATGTGTACCAGACTAAAGATGAAAAGCTCATCCCATACAAGAGAATGGTAGATGATTTAAAGAATTATTTCATATCTATCACATTTGAGAAAATACCTAGAACAGAGAATAAGGTTGTCGATGCAATGGCAATGCTATCTACTTTATTACGACAACCTGAACATGAGCTACGCTACGAGTTCCTAGTGGAAGCACTATCTTATCCTGCATATGATTCCCCTGAAACCCGCATGATCTACACTATTGTTGGTCATGATTCATCCAGATACAAAAACCTATTCTCCTATCTCCAAGACCAAACCATTCCCGATACCTTCAAATGCCATGAAAAGAGATACCTTATCCGTAATGCCTCTCGATATGTCATCATTGGTCACGATCTATACAAACAAGGTCTAGATGGTACACTACTTAGATGTTTAGAATGGGAAGAGTCTCAACGTGCGTTAGAGGAAGTCCATGATGGTATTTGTGGGTCACACTCAAACAGTTTAACACTAGCTCAAAAACTTATTAGGGCTGGGTACTATTTGCCTGAAATGGAGAAAGAGTTTATCAAGTTTGCTAAGAACTATCAAAAGTGCCAAGTGCATGGCAAATTAATTCATGCTCCAGGGTGAGATCTAATTCCCTTTACTACACAATGGCCTTTTCATCAATGGGCCTTTGATCTTATAGGAGCTATACATCCTCATTCTTCTAATGGACATACCCATATAATCATAGCTATAAATTATTTTACAAAATGGGTAGAAGAAGTCCCTTTGACACAAGCAACCCGAAAACAAATATCTATGTTCATATTGAACTATATCATATGCAGATATGGGATACCTCATTCCATAATCACAGACAATGGTGAACAATTCAAGAACAAAGATCTAGATGATTTATGTGCTAAATTCAAGATTACACAACATTGGTCATCTATTTACTATCCTCAAGGGAATGGACAAGCAGAGGCTTCTAACAAGAATCTATTGAAAATCTTGCACCATACAATTAATAAAACAGGAAGAGATTGGCATCTCATGATCAATCCAGCTCTCTAGGCCTACAAAACAAGTATTAGAATGCCTACTGGGGCTACACCTTTCGCTTTAGTTTATGGGTCTAAAGTGGTCCTGCCTATTAAGGTTGAAATCCCATCACTAAGAATTAGAATGCATGGTCTAGTAATTGATAATGACTACAGAGTGTCTAGGTTGCAAGAACTTGAACTACTAGATGAGTGCAGACAAGCAGCATATGATCATCTCAGGGTATATCAAAAGAGAATGTCTAGAGGTTACAACAAAAAAGTCAGACACAGAGAATTTCAAGTTGGTGATCTAGTCTTGAGAGAGAATCCTAAAAATCAATCACATCGAGAACACAAGGGGAAGTTTGAACCCAACTGGCTGGGTCCCTTTGTTATCACTGCTACTTTTGGCTCTGGTGCCTATCAACTCTCAACGACTGAAGGAGAACAGCTCTGAGAACCAATCAACGTTCTCCATCTGAAGAAATTCTATGCCTAAGGCATTCGGTCTATGGTAAAATGTCTTGAAAAAATATTTAAAATTGGAAAAAGTCCTTAAAAAATGAGCATCTTGGTGAAAACTATTAGCTTGTGGTGACTAATCAGGAAAGTACTATCCAGGAAAGTACTGTACACTTTTCCTCCTGACCTCGCCGGGGTTTGGGGCCGGGCCGGGCCCCGAGTGGGGGTTTGGGGGTGGTAGCCCCCAAGAGTAGGGGTTCGGGGGCGCAGCCCCCGAGGAAATTTTTTTTGAGGCCGACTACTTTTTTCGGTTATTTGGGCCGACTACTTATAACTCATTCTAACCCTAAAGCGGGAAAATATTGTATAATATGGCTTAGGGTTAGGGATTTTCATTATGTATGATTTTAGTACTTGCGGCAGAATTGGGCTGTAAGGGATTACGGATTGTAATTAGGTTGTAATCACTGGATAATAATAATATTGGACTCGCTGTTGGTGGATGTAGCCCAGGGATTGGGTGAACCACGTTAAATTTGTGTGTCTTGTGTTCTATTCTGTGTGGTTTATTATTTTCTGATATTAGTTATATTTGCACATAATTGTTATTTTTGCCTTGTTAATCCTAACAAAAACCTAGCAATAAGCACCTTGATGATTCACAAAAAAAGTAAAAAATACCAAAAATATCAAAAAAATTGGAAAAATGAAAAATACAAAAAAATGAGAAAAAGAAAAAGTGCCTTGGTGAAAACTTGGAAACAGGCGCCTTGGTAGCAAAAATAAAATCTCTGCCAAGATGGTGAAAACCCGGAAAATGGGGACCACTTGTTTCAAAACGCTCCATCTATCAGCGCAATCTTGGTCTTTCCCAGCTTTCAGTCTTGCTTTAGTTCGTACATATTTCCTATTTTGTTCCTGCTTTCCTATTTTCAATAAGTCAATCTGTACACCAATCAGCTCAAGCGTCTATATCCTATCAATGTTCAAACTTGGGGGAAATCAATGTCATATCCTATGGCCTCTAATGTATCTTAGACGTATCATATCCAGTCAGAATCCTTTGAAGCTTCATCAAAGTCAATCAGTCTATCTTGTCTCTAGAAAGGATTTTGCATCTACAACAATGCAATCAAACATCAAACATCAAACAAAAAATAATTTGTGCTTTACATGCTTTTCTCTCCTTGTATGCTTACTAATTCACATTAAGATTTTTGCATATTTTGTTCCCACGAGCTCTTCAATGATGTCCTTTACAGGATTTAGAGAGTGATGACTGGGGGCATCATCTTTTCTTTGTTTTCTTCTTGTATGTGAAAATCTAACAACTTTAGAAATTTTGGATTAAAATGGTGTCCGACTGTAAGAGCCTCTATCTCGAATTGGATGGCCATGCGTACCTCGACCATTGATACCCAAAAAATTCAAGGAAGTTTGATCTAACTATTGTCTTTTTTGAATGAGTTCTTTCTCCTATTGTGAAATGTGATCTTACCTAAGGATGTGAATGATAAAGGGTCACTACGGGTAATTCATATTGGATTTAGAATGATCTCTTGACTGCTTGATGTGTTAGTAACGCAAGGCATATTCTAGTCATCACGATGTCTATGTTTTGATGCTTATACAAATTGCTATATCAAAATGGACATGATATTTAGGTCATCCTGGCATTTGTGCCTTGGTGCTTATATCTAATTTGACATTCCGAAAATAAAATCAATATTCATATGTCCATGGTTGCCTAACCAGTGGGTGTTGTATTGATTCCTGAGCATAAAAATTGATATTCATATGTCTATGGTTTCATAACTAGTGGGCATTGTATTGATTTATCCGGTTACCTAAAAATTCAATGATGAGAATGACTGACACATGATCTGTAAGGAAACTCAGGTGCGGAAACAGCTTCCTACACTAATCTCTATAGGAGAGTATTGTGCAAATTCTTATAAATCCTTACAATTTTAGATTCGTTAACTACTTTAACAAAGATATTGCAACCACATACCATACATACAAAAAAATAGAGAATGACACAATGATATACCCTGGGGAAAACCTTTCGGTAAAAAACCCCAGCACTCCAAAACCTGCACAATGTATTATCTTCAACACAAAGATTATAATACACTTGCAATGCAAGTTCTTTCAGGAGACGAGAGACAAAGCCAACAAGACTTAAATTTCTGTTATATCTCTCCCATAGGAGTAGCATCATATATATAGACTCCTCTGGACCCAAAAATAGGCACAACCACCAAGACCCATGCACAAAGCCACATGTACACAGTTGTTACATGCAATCCCAAGAATAGGTGTCCATCCCTAGAATAGACTATGACAGCTTGTCATAGAATCCACCAAAAATAACGGTCATAAGAGAAGTGTAAGAGAATCTGTCATACCAACCTATTTTTGGTATATTCTCTTACACACACCAACCACTTCTTCTTGGGCGCCCAAATAGGCCCAAGTCATAAGATGCTCTTACACCTGTCATAGCACATTCCTTAAATAGTTCTTACGCGTCATAGGAATCCGTCATGACCATTTCAGTCATGATCTCCTTACACACAAGATGCCGACACATCAAGTGGAGTGACACATCAACATGCCAACTAGACATGTACACTCACACTTAATTACATTATTTTCAAAAAATACATTTACAAAACAAATAATAAGAATAGGAATTATCCAAGGTTGAGACACCTTATTCCTAACATGATCAGTGACTAGGTCCTAGGTCTTAGATTACATTTTTACATGTTTCTTTTTGTTTTGCATGTTTGCATGATCTCACAAATGGCTACATAACTTCAAACGCTTAAATGATTCTTCTATCACCTCTTCAAATATCACAAGAGCTGACACTTAACTCGAAGGTCTCTTCATGGACCCACAAGCAGTTATCCTCTTAGGTTAAACATCCTTTTGACATAAGATTGAGTATTTGTCTTCATCAATTCCTGCAAAACATATCATGTGTATCATTGCATTTATATTTCATATCATAATCACTTGTTGCATTACAATACATCCATGTGCATAAGCATAAATCATACATACACTTTTTCATAATCAAAACACATTTGTATTACATCCATACATATGAAAGAAATCATTGCATTGCATATATCCATACATACATCCTACTCTACTCATAGCATAAACATCACATGATATCATCATAACTTGAAAACATGACAAGTACAAATGAAGTCATAACCAAAATCTTGATCTCATATATATATCAAAAATCTTGAACTAGTCAGGGGTGCACTACTAGCACAGTATACAAAAGAATATGCTCATGTGAGCTATCAAAGTCAGAACAGTATATCAATGATCAAAAAAGAGCACAGTATATTAGAACATATCAAAACAGATCGACTGTCAACCTAATCCTCTGCATTTGGTGGAGGTGGAGGTGGCGCATCAGGTATTGCCTCTGCTCTAGGTGCTCTGGATCCCTCTAATGCCATCATGTACTGGGAGTACGTAGGGACTCTTTGTGCAGCAGGAACAATAGTGTAATATGTGGACACATAGTAAGCTTCCCGTGCAGTCTGATGATTCACCTCAGCCTGTAATCTTTGTACCTCTGCACGAAGCTCAGTGCACTATATATCTCTCCTCCCACTACGCACTGCAAACCTTCAAGTCCCTGAACTGTAATCTGAGCCATCTGATAGTCTCCTATGGAGTAAGAGGAATAGTAGGATCAACATCAGCTGCTGGCATGTCAGTATCTGGGGTAGTCTACTTTGTGGTCTCTCCTCTTTGCGCCTTACGACATCTAACCTCTGCACCTAGATCAAATCCAGTATCCTCTGGTATTGGATCGGTACCACCATCCACAACCTGCTCTACTACAAGTACCTCATTAGCTATGCCAACACTCCCTAGAGTACCACCCTCTCCCCTATTCCATCTATGATAACCTGTAGATCTGCCTATTGTAGAACTAGTGGGATGAGGGGGCCTCATTTGTCTTGATGGTCTCTGAAGAGGAGCCATCACTCTAGGTCTCCGAGGTGTCAGATGCACAATAGGAACCTATGTGGGTCTGGGACCCTATCTCATCGATGCTCTAGTCACATCCATAGCCTCCTCCATGGAGGGTATCAACTCTATAGGATCTGAGAACCTGTGGATAGGATGGTCAGCAAGCCAACTAATGAATCCATCTATAACTCCAACATCAAGTACATCTGGTCTGTACTCCCAATCTCTGCTGATAATAGCACTGTACTCCTATGAACACAAAGCATAAGAGAGCCTCATGGTCCATCCGAGTCCAAGCTCATGAGCTATCTGAGCATATGTGGCATAATCCTCTGGTACATCTTGCACACGTCCATATCGATGCCACACTCGGGTGATAATGAATCTCTCTAAAGTGGAGGATGACCTCCCGATCAGCAAACGACTCTAAAAAAAGAAACTAAATTGCTCCCGTGCAGTAGGCCAAGGCTCTATACCCACATATGGTCTCCATTGAACAAAATTCATATCATCAAGGCATCGGCTCCAATACTCTACATGGCCCATCCGCTCCTGTATGATATATCCAGCATATATATAAATGATAGGCTCCTATGGCTGCCTCTGTGAGGTGCATAATAGTTTCAACATGAGGATATGCTCCCACGCCCAAATCGATCTGTAAAACTAAAGCTCCAGCTGCAAAATACTTGCTCTCCTAATACACTACCTCGTGCATCTCAAAGAACATATGGACCAAAAGACACTGACCCCAAGCCAACTCAGAAGGTGTCACCATTAGACGTGCAACCATTGGGGCCCACCTCATCAATAGACCATTTTGCTGATGGCCAAACATGATAATCCCTCCTATCATCCTAGCAATAATACACTCTAGCTGGTGTGTCTGTCCATAACGCTGTACTAAGGTCTCCCAGGAAATGGAGGCAGTCATCTGAGTATCATCTCCAAAGAGACATCTGAATGCTAATAAACCTGAGTTCCCCTAACTCACATACTCTGGCCGCTGACTTGCATGGAAAGTAATTCGTAGTATATGATACACATCCTCAGGGGTAACAGTGATCTCCCCAGTCGATAGGTGGAATGTTTGGGTCTCCGAATGAAATCTCTTAATCAGAGTAGTCAAATGTCCATGATTTACCCTAATCTCAGGTAAATGAATGAGGTACTCAAATCCATAAGAAGCAAGGTGTACCCTCATAGGGTCTGGCAGTGACACACATAATCTTTGAGTAGTTGGATGTGAAATCCGTACATGAACATCTGGATATATGACCTACACAGTACAGAAATAGGGAATCCTATCAGTAATTTGGTCACAGAATGGGTTACAAGGGCAAGAATTGAGCAGTTCAATATTTCACAAGGTAGGTTAAAAGGTCAGCAATCAGGCTAAGAGATCAAGAAATTCAAAAATTTGACCTAGTAATGAGTTTTAGGCTTACTATTTTTCATACGACACTTCAGACTGGCAGGGAAAGTCATATGATTTTCTACATCATACCATACGACAAAGCATAGTGATACGACAATGCATTCCTCCTCATACGAGTTATGAGGGACCTGACAAAATGTCGTACGACTCTTGGGTCCCTCTAATATGAGTCTTGGGGGTTCATGAAACAAAAACCTATCTACAGTTCAAAAGTCGTACATCAAACTATCCAAATTTCAACTCATTGTCAAACCTAGTCAAACTAGGTCTTCTGGACCTCCAAACAATGCAAAATGCATTCTCAAACGTGTTTAACCACTTCTTAAATCAATTAACATGCTTCTGAACTATTCAATGCTGACTTTTCTTGTCAGATTTCAATTTTTATCCCGAAGGGGGCATGGTATTGCACATCATTCAAAGTCTGTAATCTAAATTTGAAATCATATCTTTCCTCAGTAATCAAGACAACAACCATGTCTAGTTGTTGATTCATCAAAAAGACCTCATTGCTTGGGGAAAATCAATCATTGCTTGGGGTATATCAGATTCATCGAGATCCATATCAATCTGGTATTCTCTTAATCTTGTAAATTATATCAGTTTTTCATAACCATCAGTTCATTAGTGTTATTTCTTTGGTTCTTTGTACCTGAAGGGTTCATATGTGATACCAATGTGATTCTTATCGACAATCGGATCTGGAATCGGTCACTCACTTCTTCACAATCATAAGGTTCAGAATCAGGTGTTTTGACACTTCTTCGCAATCATCAGTTCGTTGCTATTATAGTCAGCATTATCTTTGGTCATTCAAGACCTATTATCTTCATATCAATTTCCATCAATTTATGTTTCATATCAATTTCAATTTCAAACATCAGTTTCAACATCATACACAGACTATCTTTGAACCACTGCACTTCACACAACAATTCAAAGAGAGGCAAAATGTAATACCCCAAAAATGGGCTATAGGTTCATTAACCTCCTACTTCTTCAATTCGAATGAAATCGACATCAAAGTCCTAACCTAAGGCACTTTTAAACATTATCGAATCTTAATTGATTATCCTAAATTCTGCATCAGGGAATATTCCTAGTAATATTCCTATTTATCCTAATTATCTTTAATTTAATGATTATTTGGCGATAAATCCTATTTATCCTAAAGTTTGATTAATTGAATATTCTAAATATTTAGTTAATTAGATTTAATACTACCACTTAATTATTTAATTAGATTTAATTATATTTATTCCTAAATTGTATTATTTCATTTTGACAATAAATCAAATATCCTATGACCAATTGATTAAATTCTTATTTAACTAATTAATGTCAATTGTCAAATTTAATGATATAGTTTTTGAATACAAGTTTGATTTAATAATTGATTAACCCATAAATCAATTGTTATATTTTTAAAATCAGTTAAGTTGAGGATAAATCACTTTATTCATTAAATTAATTCATAATTAATTATGCACATCCAAAAAATAGTTAAACTTTAAATCAGAAATTCAATTCAAGTTGTTTTAAAAAATAAACTCAACTCTCTTTTGAGTTGAAAGCTGATCTCAACTTCTGATTTAAATCAAAATGTTGATTTGCATGATTTTTGTGAGTTAATCTATCTCTAAATTCTTGATAACTCAAAAATCAACCTGATTTTATCAAGAGTGATTTATGGCTTTTTCCATGCACCTCCAAAGTCCTAGATTTCTATAAATTAAGGCCTTAGCTCTTCCTTTTGGATCCATCCACGAATTGCATCCTCACGCTGGCAAATTGGTGATCAAAGAATCCATCTTTGCGAATCCAAGTTGTTGTGAGATTTTCATTATTTTTAAGCATTCATATCATTTAGCATATCATTGATTAGATTAATTGCATGTCATATCAGTTTCTCATATAGAGTAGATTCATATCAGTTTATCTCATCTTAATGCATAGAAAATCCAAAAATATAGATTAATTTGTATTCATCTCATATCTAGATTCTGCATTCAAATCCTTCGTTTAGGTGTCGTCAAGTTCACTGATCTCATTCTAATATGAGAATATCATACTCGCACCTACTAGAAGGCAATAAATCACCTGGTTAGATTAGTTTCCATTTCATTGCACGATTTTGATATTAACTAACCTCTAATGTTTTACTGAAGTGTTGTGTCTATAGCTAGGTACAAAATTCACACACACAAGAATGATCTCCAATGTGATCGTCACTAAGTTAACAAAATCAAGATCCGATGGTTGACTTATGACAGTGACATCAAAGATAAAGGAGTTCAGTTCACCTCTGCTATGATAGGTTATAAAATCTATCAGTATAGCAACCTAAATAGCATATCGGGAGAAGCTATTCATGTCGCTCACCAGATAATGTATGACAATGCCAAGTACGATCTCTGCAGAATGCTTTGAGGGTAGATATTTGAAAATATGAAGAAGCTCGGCATTGTTAAGAAGAAATCCACGAAGTACGGGACCCTAATGGTATGTATCTACTTCTACTATCAAAATTTCTTTGCGGGAATTAGAAAGATTACATGGGGAACCGATCGACTAGTCATGCATCAAATAAGTGAAATGGCCAACCAACTGGGAAACTAGTTCGGTAAAGTTATGACCAAATATTTTGAGGCATTTCAACTGAGAATGCATGCAAGGGAGCGAGTTTCGTCAGCTCTTGTTGACTCATATAAGGATGATGTATGTTTTCTAGGGTCCACCGATCACTGCATCATTCAAGCATTGGAACCGAGAACAAGATATGCTCTTGAACTGGGTTATGAGATCACCACCAAGATGACGAAGGCATATACTGATGCCTTTGTTATTCCTAACTGGTTACTAAGAGGGGGGGTTAATTAGTGAATACTTGTTTCTATTACAATTCAACACTTGTTCTATTATTCTTCCTTGATAAACAAAATATAAACAATCATTCATAAGCATAAATAGAAACACATAGATCAACACAAGATGTATACATGGAAACCCTTGGTTAGAAGGAAAAAACCATGGTGAGACAGAGCTCACAACTTCACTACTACAGAAGTAAAGATGCCTTTTTAGGAGCTTACAAAGCACTGGTGAAGGTGCTACCCGATTAAGGGATTTGGTAGAAGATCGGTTAAGATCTTAACTCTGTTAGGAGTTGCCTGGTTAGAGGACTTTCAACATCAACAAAGATGTTACCTGGTTAAAGGATTTTTACAAAGAACCGATTAGGGTTCACCCTAATAGAGGGATTTCAATTTTCTTTCACACCTTATAGAAGAAATGATTGAATTGACACTGATTGTCTGATTAGATCATACATGTTGATCTCTTTCCCCGGTTTGGCTAGCTATTGAATCTTTTTTGCCTCTTTGCCTTTCACCTCTGGTGACTGTAATCTATGTGCAGATATCTCTTCTCTTCTCTCTTTTTTTAACAACTCTCAACAACACTTTTTCTTGCGTCCTATGACCTGTATTTATACAAGAGTTCACCTTAATGAAACTCTTAACTCATAGAACCGCCAAGTTGTAAACTCAACATTAAATCATGCAACTAGCAAAAATATTTGCATTTTGATATGGAGTTTACCTTAAAAAACATATGTAATAAATAAAGCTAACTCCTGTTAAAAAGCTAACTCCACTTCTGAACGGTGGATGCTCCGCATATTCTGGTTTTAACTCAAACTGCTCTGCAGAATCCGGTGCAGATCTTTATGTAGTTTTGACCGGTATACACTTATACCCGGTTCATCCTTGTTTACAATATATGATTGATACTATGCACTCTACTTGGTCTATCGGTGTATCTCCTATGTTTATTCTACCGGTGCATCTCCTTTGTTCCTAGTCTACAGGTGTCATTAAAGTAATGTGAGTGGACTACCAGTGAACTTTTATGGGTGGGAATAGTGTTTTTGATTTACACTAATGACAACTTAAATTGCTAACAATCTTCCCCTTTGTCATTGATGGCAAAACCATGCTCAAAACCATACTCACTTACTTATCACAATTTATACCTTGTTTTGTAGACTTCTCTTTTCTCTGTAGCACACTTCCCCTATTAAGGTACTTTAGCTCTTCTTTTGTTCTGGTTTTGTGGCTATTCTGTCCTTGATCATACTGCTACCCTATGTACTATACACTTTAGTTCTACTCTCTTCTGATTGCAGACTTCCCCTTGACTGCTGCTTAGCTCTTCTATCATGAATCTGCTCTGTCTTGCTTGTCATTAGTGGAAAAACCATACTCACTTACTCATCATAACTAATACCTTGTCCTATAGACTTTTCTTTCCTTTCTTTTCCCCTGGTGGCACACTTCCTTGTTCTAGACTTCCCCTATCCAAGTGCTTTAGCTCTTCTATTCTAGTTCTGTATCTATTATGTCCTTCACCTTCTGACCATTCTGCCCTTCTCTTTTGATCTCTTCCTTCTTCCCATTTCTTCTTCTTCTTCTTCCCCTTTTTGCCTCCATAGGACAAAGGGTTAAGCTTCGCTTAGGATTTCACATTTGTAGCTTGGTGAAGATATCCTTATAGATATTCTTTGCAAAATTAAGAAACGGTACCCATTGACCAGTTACATATTCAATGTTCTTTTGGGCTTCTCTTAGAGAAATAATGATGTTCTCCATATCCTCCACAATTTTATAATCTGGTTCATTGATCAGAATTTTTGTAGAAGTTGCAATTTTCTACATGAAGTCAAATGTTAGAGCCATAAATAACTGAAATCCAATAATGTCTTGGATTCTCTTATTCTCCTCTTCTGCAGTCTTTCTCAGAATTAGAGCTAGACTTGTCATTTCTCTACTAAAATTTGTTGCAGACTTATTTTGATGTTAGATTGAGAAGACAAGGCTCTAATGTCTTCTAAAGTATTTTATGACCTCTCTGTCAAATCTTGCAAAAAGTTTCAAAGTTGGAAGTTCTAATCATCAAACTTCCTGCAACTTGGATCTTCTATAGAAGAACTCTGAAGTTGGAGATGACAGAGTTACCTTGATATCTTCAACTTGTTTGTGGAGAATCTCTATTCTCTTCTTCTCATAGTGATCTATAGCTACAGTTTCTAGATCTGTCAGGTCATCACCGATTTCTTGTGCCAAGACTTCTAGTAATCTATCACAAGTTCATCTTCATCTATGTCAGCATCAGGTATGAAGTTGCACAATATATTCTTGACAGTGGTCAGGACCATGTCTTGTTTTCTCTTGGTCAGCTCCTTTAGCTGCCTGATTGACATTTTGTTGATGTCAACCACTGTATCGGTCGCCTTGCTCCTTTTGGCTTCTTTATCCTCAGGAAATGATAACTTTCTTTTAGAGGAGGGGGAGCTTGGGATATCTACTTGTTCCTTTTTATTGGGCTCTTATTCCGGTTGAGCTTTCTCAATGTGTACAAGAATTTCTTGTTCCTGTTCCTTATTTTCTTCATCTCCTTGTTGAGCTCCATCTTCCAGTTGTGCCTCTTCTTTAGGTAGGTCTTCCTTGGCAGATGCTTCTTCCTTATTCTGAGCTTTGTCTTCCAGTTACACTTCAACTTCAGGTGGAGCATCCTATTCTTGTTGAAAATGAACTTCCAATGGGATTTATTCTTTGTGCTACTCTTCAACTATATGTAACTCTCCCATAGGAATATCATTTCCTAGCTCTTGTTCTACTAGGGGAACTACTTGTTCAACATTTATTTATTCACCAGATGTGAACTCCTCTACTTGAACATTTTCCTTACCGGTTACAAGTTCTTCACGAGTAGTGAATTGAACCGGTGGTGCATGTACCTGTTCAATTTGATCCTAAGGACCTAAATTCTCAAGTGCACTGGAGTTGTATTGTTGCCAGAAGTCTAGGGTCTCTTTATAGACTTCATTTTCAAATCCATTTAGTATCTTGGAAACTCTATACTTGGTGTCCAAGTTCATTGCTGCTTCCTCCAGTAGAAGCTTTATTCTATCTTCACTGAGACCAAGTCTGACCTCTAATAGTGTTTCCCTATTTATTCTTGTGTTTGTGCCTAGACCAGTTCTCCATTTAGTCTAAAGCCTAGAATTTAACTCAGGGGGAAACTTGGACCTATAGCCCTTTGGAGTTCTATGAAAATCCATAAAAGTTTCCACTAGAGCTATAATTACTACCTATTTATCTTCTTCTAGTACATTATACCATTTAGCAACATTCTCTACTTCTCCAAAATCCATCACCTCATCAACTATATCATTGACAGTCATAGTGTAGTCTTGCCTTTAGGAACAGTTGGGCGTGCTAGATCACTATCTTGATCATCGGTGATGTCAACAATGAATGGTTCTTTAGGATTCCTCTCTTTGACTGTTGCTTCCGCTCCAAGCACTCCTTTTCCTTTTCCAATGTCAGGGACTGGTGTAATTGTGGTTCTTCAATGTGCTTCATCTGCTTGTTGCTAGGTCTGAAGAAGTTTGGTCCATATGGCTACTCCTTCCTTATGAACCTTGTCAGCTTATCCTATCAGCATCCGACTGATCCTCCTCTTTGTCAAGAAATCTTGTTGATGCATTTCAGCTTTTTCAATGGCTTCTTCCAGAGTGAGGTGGTTCTGAACCTCTAGTAGATCTCGTATCCTCAGCTCCTTTTCTCTATCCATTGAAGCTTTCCATCTAGCTTCAAGAATATCTAGAAGATCATCAGGCAATATCATATGAATTTCCACAGCTTGCAAATTAAACTTATGGGGGAAAAATACTACTGCTTCTTCAATTTTCCTTCTATCTTCTTCATTTTCTAGATCGTATCTTCTTTTGACACCACCCATTCTACCAAGTTCTTTCAATCCTGCCAAAAATTCATCAATTGTGGGCTTCCTACTTCTAGGTGGATCCTCCTTTACCAGTTTTCCCGATTTCCTCTTTCTGATTAAAGGAACAATATCTTCAGTCTCTGTTTCCTCGGGATCTTCCTCTTGAGTGCTCACTACCAATTGTGCTCTTTTCCTTTGAGCCTTGGGTTGATCTTTAACTGGTTTCTTCTTTGGCGTGGGCATCCTTTTGACATACACGTTCTTGATTGGTGCACTTTTCTTCTGATTCTCCTAGATCTCTTCATGGGTATGAACTGGTAAGCACCGAGATCTAGAGCCACCTCAGTCAAGGCATCTGCATATGCCTTAGCAGTCTTTGAGGTGATCTCATAGCCCAATTCAGGAGCATACATGGTTCTCAGTTCCACGGCTTGAATTATGCAGTTATCAGTGGTAACCAAAAAGCATACGTCATCTTTGTATTCATCACCAATGGTTGACAGTACCCTCTCCCTTGCATGCATTCATAGTTGAAATGCCTTAAAGTGTTCAATCATTACTCTACTTAATTGTTTTCCTAGTTGGTTGGCCATTTCACTGATTTGATGCATGACTGGTCTATCGGTTCCCCAAGTCACTTTTCTAATTCTTGGGAAGAAATTTAAATAGTAGAAGTACAAACATACCAGCAAGGTTCCATACTTCATGGATTTCTTCTTGAAAACTTTGAGCTTCTTCATGTTTTCAAAGATTTTCCCTCAAAGCATCGCACATATGTTGTATTGATCATTATCATACATTATCTAGTGTGCAGTGTGAATTGCTCCACCTAGTATGTTGTTTAGATTGCTTGACTGGTAAACCTTGTAGCCAATCACAGTAGATGCAAAGTGGACTGCATCATCCTCAATGTCAATCATGGTCATAAGTTGACCATTAGATCTTGACTTTGTTAGTTTATTGACGACGACATTGGAGATAGTCCTTAGGATTAGTGCTTCCCCTCGGTCATTGTATCCGTTCACTCTATGAAGATCTTCTTTTGTGATTGGATGGCATACACCTTTATTGAGCCAGAAACTCAGTTCATGAAGATGGCTTAGAACCATTTGAATATAGTCTTCCCAAAAGATGGTCAGGTAGCATACTCCATTGATAAGTCCAGATGATACCATCTTTGCATACTTATCAAGAAGTCTCCCTTCTTCACATAACTCGAGGTACTCACTTTGAATATAAGTTTTTCCCAATTCTTCATGTTTAGCGTGAATGAATGCCATGACATCTTCGGTCAAGAGGACTCTATTTGGCACAGACGATAGTGCACCAACCATATTGTTTTCCCTATTTTGAACCCCCACAATATCATATGCAGGTTAATCCACTTGACTTCCCTTGATCAGCTTCACGGTAGAGGATGATGATGCCATTTCCTGATAATTGATTAACACATAAAGTCACTTGATTGGTAATACAAATAGTAGCTCACAATGATCAAAGCGCGAGAATATTATTTAGCACAAGAATTCGTTAATCACAAAGATAGCAAAGTAAAACTAAATGAGTAATTCCCCTTCCTTTTATAGAGTTAGGGCATAACGGTAATTACCAAATAATAACTATTGTTAAATGACTACAACATTAATTGCCTTACCTAACATTTCTTTCCATTTTTTCCAACTGGTATTTAGACTTTTGTTTTCTTTTCGGTTTAGCAAACCCCAGTTGATCAAAGCTTACCTGTATGGTTATCCTTGTAGACTGAGTGATTATGATTCTCACCAATTCTACCAGGAACGGTAGATGGTCTACTGGTTCCCTCTAAGCCTTTACGACTCATTTTTCCAAAGAGATATCACCATCAACAAATGATGATCTTTCCTCTGTCTTCTCCTCAACGGAGCTCTTTGATTCCTTTTTGAACCAAATCTGCCTAACTATTTTCTTAGTATTCTCTTCCTTATTGATTTTCTCATTTGAGGATGAGATCTTCTCTACCGGTTTGACCGATTCTTTCCTTTTTCTCATTGACCAGTTCCTGCACTCTTTCACCAAGTGTCCTACTTTATTGTAGGAATAAAAGACTATCCTGGTTGCCTTCCATGGATTCACCTTTCTACTATTGGGTGATTTGTACCAAGACTTATTGTGACTATGTATCCCACAGTTTACATAGTTGGTTGTGCTTTGATTCTTGTTTCTCTTGGTGAATACCGGTCTTGGGGATCTAAGTGTCATTGTCTTTGATCTGCATTCATCGGCTTTGTGTCCAAACTTATTGCATGCATAGCAATAGCCATTGAAGCTTCCCTTGCTTCCACTAGACACAGTTGTGGGGCTCGACCAACATTCATTGGTCTTGTGGCCATACTTGCAACAATTTTTGTAGTAACTTTTGTTTGGCTTTATCAATGCATTCCTGTAGTCATTTGTTCTATGACCTAGTTTCCCACAATGATTGCAAGAGGTGTTAAGAGTCTTCTTACCTTTTTGTGCCAATGGTTTCTTCTTGTCCTTCTTGCTTGTCTTAGCTTTAGAAGACTCAGTCTCTTTGATGTCTTTTTCGGTGAATCCAAGACCGATGTTCTCTTTCTGCTTTCTTTAAGCTTTAAGTTTCTCATCAAGCTTGACCGAGAACTCGTTGTATCTTCTTAGGGTTTCATTTCTTTCTTCAATTTCTTTCATCTATTCCTTCAATTTCTACAACTCTAATTCCAGCCCTTTGCATGCTTCATCCCTATCATGCCAACCCTTTTGCATGTTGGTATTTTCTTGGGTGACAATTTGCATGTCTTCTTGAAGTTGCAGAATGACAAGATCATTTGCCCCTACAACTTCCTCTATCTGGTTCCTTTCTTTTTTAGAGGTTGATAATGACTTGACTGATGTGTTTCTTTCATCTTCAACTTTTCTCTTTTTCTCAATCAATTCAGTCATCCTTAGGGTATTATCTTCTTACTCCCTCTTAAGGTTGGAGATCTGATCGATTAGGATCTGGTTCCTCTCCATGAGCTTAGAGATTGCTTCCTCAGCTTCATCAAATCTACTCTTCCCAGAGAGTTCATCAATAGTCTCATTGCTCTCATTCAATTGTAGAGCCAACTCCTTTCATTTTGCAAGAGATCTTCTCAGCCTATTCTCCAGAGAGGAAATGATATCGTTGGCTTCCTCAAGCTGTTTCTGATACCGGTAACCCTCCATGATCTTTTTCTCAAGCGGTTAAGCTTTATATGATAGAGAACAAGGCTCTTATACCAATTTTTATTCCTAACTGGTTACTGAGAGGGGGGGGTGAATCAGTGAATACTTGTTTCTATTACAATTCAACACTTGTTCTATTATTCTTCCTTGATAAGAAGAATATAAACAATCATTCATAAGCATAAATAGAAACACACAGATCAACACAAGATGTATATGTGGAAACCCTTGGTTAGAAGGAAAAAACCATGGTGAGAAAGAGCTCACAACTTTAATATTGCAGAAGTAAAGATGTCCTGTTAGGAGATTACAAAGCACTGGTGAAGGTGCTACCCGGTTAGGGGATTTGGTAGAAGATCGGTTAAGATCTTAACTTTGTTAGGAGTTTCCTAGTTAGAGGACTTTCAACATCAACAAAGATGTTACCTGGTTAAAGGATTTTTACAAAGAACTAATTAGGGTTCACCCTGATAGATGGATTTCAATTTGCTTTCACACCTTATAAAAGAAATGATCTGAATTGACACTGATTGTCTGATTAGATCATACATGTTGATCTCTTTCCCCAGTTTGCCTGGTTGTTGAATCTTTTATGCCTCTTTGCCTTTCACCTCTAGTGATTGTGATCTATGTGCATATATCTCTTCTTTCAACAACTCTCAACAACACTTTTTCTTGCGTCCTATGACCTGTATTTATACAAGAGTTCACCTTAATGAAACCCTTAACTCATAGAACCGCCAGGCTGTAAACTCAACATTAAATCATGCAACTAGAAAAAATCTGTGTGTTCTGATCTAGAATTTACCTTTAAAAACATATGTAATAAATAAAGATAACTCCTATTAAAAAGCTAACTCCACTTATGAGCAGTGGATGCTCTGCATATTCCAGTTTTAACTCAAATTGCTTTATAAAATCCGGTGCAGATCTTTATGCAGTTTTGACCAGTATAAACTTATACCCGATTTATCCCTGTTTACAATATACGACCGGTACTATGCACTCTGCTTGGTCTATCGGTGCATCTCCTTTATTTAGTCTACCAGTACATCTCCTTTGTTCCTAGTCTACCGATGTCGTTAAAGTAATGTGAGTGGACTACCGGTGAACTTTTACTGGTGGGAATGGTGTTTGTGATTTACACTAATGATAACTTAAATTGCTAACAGCCTTGACTGAAGCTAATCTAGATCTCACTGCCCACCGGTTTGGTACATTCAAAGAGATTCGAGAGAATATGAAGAAGAGGGAACCGATGAAAAATGTCTACACTAAAAGGACCCCCACACCAAAGAAGAAACTGGTGATAGAACAACCCAAGGATCAAAGGAAGAAAGCTCAATCGGTTCTCAACACACAAGAAGAAATAGAATCAGAAGACACAGTTCCTCTAGTTAGAAAGAGGAAATTTGGTAAACCGATGAATGAGGATCCACCAAGAAGGAGAAAGCCCACAATTGATGAATTTATGGCAGCATTGATAGAAACTGATGGAATGAGTTCAGTTAGCACAAGATATCAGTTTGCAAATGAAGAAGACATGAGAAAGATAGAGGACACAATAGTTCACTATATCTATAAATTTAACCTCTCACCCACTGAACTTCATAAGATTGTACCATATGATCTCCAAGAGATTCTTGAAGCTAGGTGGAAAGCTTCAATGGACAGAGAAAAGGAGTTGAGGATTCGAGCTCTACTTGAGGTACAAAATCACCTCACTCTAGAAGAAGCCACTCAATAAGCTGAACTGCATCAAAAAATTTTGCTGACAAAGAAGAGGATCGGTCTAATGCTTGTTGGAGAAGCTAAGAAAGTGCATGATGAAGGAGTAGCCATATGGACCAAACTTCTTCAGACCTAGCAACAAGAAGAGGAAGCACACCAAAGAACCATAGTTCCACCAGTCCCTGACACTAGAAAATGAAAAGGAGTGCTTGGAGCTGAAGCACCAGTCAAAGAAAGGAAGCCTATAGAACCGGTAATTGTAGACATCACTGATGACAAAGGTAGTGATCCAGCTCATCCAATTGTTCTAATTTCTCTAGAAAAAGGTAAGACTCACACCATGTCTATCAATGATATTGTTGATGAAGTGATGGATTTTGGAGAAGTAGAAAATGTTTCTAATTGGTATGGTCTATTAGACAAAGAAGATAAATAGGCTACAATAGTATCTATAGTGGAAAATTTTATGGACTACAACAGAACTCCAAGGGACTATAGGCCCAATTCTCCCCCAGAATTAAATTCTAGGCTAATGACCAAATGGAGAACCGGTCTAGGCACCAACACTAGAATCAATAAGGAGATATTATCTAAGGTTAGACCTCGTCTCAGTGAAGAGAGAATCAAGCTTCTACTAGAAGAAGCATCGATGAACTTGGATACCAACTGTAGAGTTGCCAAGATTCTCAATGGATATGAAAATGAAGTCTATAAAGAGACTTTAGATTTCTGGCAGCAGTATTACTTCAATGTTCTTGAAAGGATAGGTCCACAAGATCAAACTCAAATAGTACAAGTACCACCGATTCAATTCACTACTCGTGAAGAACCTGCAACCAGTAAAGAAAATGTTCAAACAGAAGAGTTCACATCTGGTGAACAAGTAAATGTTGAATAGGTAGTCCCCCCTATAGAACAAGAGCTGGAAAATGATATACCTATGGGAGAATTACATAAAGCTAAAGAGTAGCACAAGGAAGAAGTCCCACCAGAAGAGAAACTCCCACAAGAAGAGGATGCACAACCAGAAGTTTAAGTGCAACCGAAAGTTGAAGCATAGATTGAGAAAGTCCTACCAGAAGAGGAGGCACAATCAGAAAATGAGACATTGTTGGGAGAGTTAGCTCAACCGGAGAAGGAACAAGAGATTCCTATAGAAGAACAACTGGTACAACCACCCAATCAAAAATAATAGGCCGATATACCAAGCTCCTCCTCATCCAAGAGGAAGTTATCATTTGCTGAAGACAAAGAAGCCAAAAGGAGAAAGGCAAAAAAGAATGTGGTTGACATCAACAAAATGTCAACAAGGCAGCTAAAGGAGTTGACCAAGAGGAAATGGGACATGGTCCTGACCACTATCAAGAATATTTTGTGCAACTTCGTACCTGATGTTGACATCGATGAAGATGAACCTGTTATAGATCAGCTGGAAGTATTGGCACAAGCAATCGGTGATGGCCTAACATATCCAGAGACTGTAGAAATAGATCATTATGAAAAGAAGAGAATAGAGATTCTTCATAAACAAGTTGAAGAAATAAAGGTGACTGTGACAACCAATTTGAGAATTCTTCAAAAATAGATTCAAGTGGCAGGAAGTTTGATGACAAGAACTTCCAATTTTGATACATTCTTACAAGATCTAATAGAGAAGTCGGAAAAGACTTCAAAAGACATAAGAACTTTGTCTTCTTAGTTTGACCTCAAGAATAAGTCTGCAACAAACTTCAACAAAGAAATGACAAGTCTTTCTCTCATTCTAAGAAAGACTTCTGAAGAGAAGACTAAGAGAATCCAAGACATCATTGGATTTCAATTGTTTCTAGCCCTCACATTTGATGCAATGCAAAAAAATGCATCATCGGCTGAGAATCTAATCAAAGAACCAGACTAAAAAATTGTGGAGGACATGGAGAACATTATTGTCTCTCTAAAAGCAACACAAAAGAACATTGAACATGTAACTGGTCAATGGGTACCGTTTCTTCATTCAACAAGGAATAATTATAAAGATATCTTCACAAAGCTACAAATGTAAAAACATAAGTGAACCTAAACCCTTTGTCCAATGGAGGCAAAAAGGGGAAGAAGAAGAAGAAATGGGAAAAAGGAAGAGATCATAATAGAAGGGCAGAATGGTCAGAAGGTCAAGGACATAATAGATACAGAACTAGAACAGAAGAGCTAAAGCACTTGGACAAGGGAAGTCTAGATCAAGGAAGTGTGCCACCAGGGGAAAAGAAAGGAAAGAAAAGTCTATAGGACAAGGTATTAATTATGATGAGTAAGTGAGTATGGTTTTTCCACTAATGACAAAGAGGAAGATTGTTAGCAAATTTAAGTTGTCATTAGTGAAGTTAAATGCAAACACCATTCCCACCAATATAGGTTCACTGGTAGTTCACTCACATTACTTTAAAGGCACCTGTAGAGTATAACAGAGTGTATGCACCGGTAGACTATACAACGGAGATGCACTGGTAGAATGAACCAAGTACATTGTACCAATCTTATATTACATACATGGATGGACTGGGTATAAGATTAATACCGGTCAAAGTGCATAAAGATCCAAACCAGATTATGCAGAGCAGTTTGAGTTAAAATTGGAATATGCGGAGCATCCACCATTTATAATTGAAGTTAGCTTTTTAACAGGAGTTAGTTGTATGTCTACGCAGATGTTTCAAGGTAAACTCAAGATCAGAACGCAAAGCTTTTTTCTTTGTTGCATGATTTAAGGACAAGTTTATAGCCTGGTGGTTCTATGAGTTAAGGGTTTCATTGAGATGAACTTTTGTATAAATACAGGTCATAGGACACAAGAAAAATAGTTGTTGATAGTTGTTGAATAGAGATAGCAGAGAAGAGAGAGATTATAGTCACCAGAGGTGAAAGGCAAAGAGGCAGAAAAGATTCAACAGCCAGGCAAACCAAGGAAGAGATCAAGTGGTATGATCTAATCAGACAATCAGTGTCAATTAAGATCATTGATTTTATAAGGTGTGAAAGCATATTGAAATCCCTTAATCAGGGTGAACCCTAATCGGTTCTTTGTAAAAATCCTTTAACTGGGTAACATCTTTGTTGATGTTGAAAGTCCTTTAACCATGCAACTCCTAACAGAGTTAAGATCTTAACTGATCTTCTATCAAATCCCTTAACTGGGTAGCACCTTCACAAGTGCTTTATAAGCTCCTAACAGGGCGTCTTTATTTCTGCAGAAGTGAAGTTGTGAGCTCTGTCTCACTGTGTTTTTTTCCTTCTAACTGAGGGTTTCCACGTATACATGATGTGTTGATCTGAGTATTTCTATTTATGCTTGTGGATGATTGTTTACATTTTGCTTGTCTTGCAAGAAAATTTATACAAGTTTTAAATTGCAATAGAAATAGTGTTTACTGATTCACCCCCCCCCCCCCCCCCTCTCATTAACTGGTACATTTTCAGTTGATGTACATTAGCACTGATTCAGATGGTTGATATTCTCACCAAGCCCCTTGCTAGAGTAAAGTTTGTGCATTTTCAAGACAAGCTTGGAATTGTGGAGAATGACACCCTTATTGAGAGGGAGTCTCAACATCAGTGATTTCTAGAGATGTACTATAATGCATTTTTCATTGTGAGAGAGAAGTTTGAGGTGCAAGCCCTTGTTAATGTATTCTTCTCTATGAGAGAGAAGTTTGAGGTGCAAGCCCTTGTTAATGCATTCTTCTATGTGAGAGAGAAGCTTGAGGTGAAAACCCTTGTTAATGCATTCCTCTCCGTGACAAAGAATCTTGAAGTGAAAGCCCTTGTTCCACCCTCTGGGAGTAACCATGGTGGATATCTTGTGAGAGATTCCATGACTTAACACTTGTAACTCTATGACTTACCACTTGTGTTTATACACCCTCTGGGAGTAGCCACGGTGAATGTCATGTGAGAAACTCCATGACCTAGCACTTGTGTTTATTCACCCTCTGGGAGTAGCCATGGTGAATGTCATGGTGATATGATGACATCATGTTGAGTGATTCTGTGATGAGCACTTGTAATCATTTTCATTTTCATTCATGGGAGTAGCCATGATGGACCCACCCTCTGGGAGTAGCCATGGTAGATATTACTACATAACTCCGATATCAAGAAGGATTCCTTCCTACCTAAGAGGGAGTGTTAATGTTATTCTAGCTACGGTCAGATTCCTTCAAGCCAACATAGATAACATAAAGGTTGTGATAATATAATAATATTAATAATTATATTATTGTGATAATATGAGATAATTTATTAATTGACTCATTAATTAATATAAATATTAATTAATGAGGTCAACTTGGAAGAGTGGTGACCCTTGGTGAAGGGGCGCCACCGATAGGTATAAAGGAAGAATAAATCTTCCTCTCTAATAAATAGAACATATAAACAAAAACAACACTCGTAAGCTTTGTGACTTATCCATTTTCTAAGTTCTTGTCTTCTAATAAAGTATTGAATGTTATATTAATCGCCATTTAAGTATATTTAGTTTGTTAGTAGTTAGTTTCTAGATAACATAGAAACATTCATGTTAGCCTTTTAGAAAGTCTCTATTTTCTTCTCAGTTATTCTCTATATAAGGAGACTGTATATCCATTTGTAATTACTTGTTTATGAATAATGAAATATTGTAACATGGTATCAGAGCAAGTTGATGGGATTCTTTAAGATTTGACAAAAAAATTGTGAATTCATTATCAGATTCAAAGATTTTTTGATGAAAATTGCAAGCCCAGTCGAGATTTTGGTCACAAAATATCCTAGTTTGAACAAAAGTCTACAAATTTTGTGGTTTGCATGTACTTGCATGTTGCTTGCATGTGTTATTCTCTACTTGAAGTGTTTTCTTGTTTTACCGTGTGATGAAGTTTGCTTGTTTTCTAGGATATTTTGGCATGTGAAGTTTGGTGTTTTGCCACGTGAAGGTTTCTATGATGGGTTTTCTAATTTTTGTCCTAAAAAAATTACTGCTTGGGTTATTAATAATTTTTTCTCCTTAATTTTTTTTTGAGTGGGTTGTTCATAATTTTTTCCTCAAAAATCATAACTCTTGCAACTGTACTAGATCACACTTAGAGTTGTTAGGGTAATGGTTTGCACACAAGGGATTGTCGATTTTTCCACAAAATCATGGTTTCAAATTTTGACAGTTGATCTCAGAGGGATAACTTTGTTACCCAACATCAAGTTGGACGGATTCTTGGTTATTAACATTTTACAAATCCAGGGAGGGTTTTAGTACTAGCAGAATGATTAGATGAGAAGAGGACAACCTTTTTTTGTATTTGTGATCAAAGGACAGTGTGTCTTCTGTAGGGTAGTTAGTAAAATGACCATTAAGGGAGGGTAATAAAGTATTTAATGTTATATTAATGGTCATTTATGCATATTTAGTTTATTAGTTAGTTTTTAGATAACATAGAAACTTTCTTGTTAGCCTTTTAGAACGTTTCTATTTCATTCTCAGTTATTCTCTATATAAGGAGACTATGTCTCCATTTGAATTACTTGTTTATGATTAATGAAATATTGTAACACCTCTATCATCTATGGGGTTTGTTGAGGCATAAGTATTCATCATAGAATTGACATAGCATAATGTGGATCCACTCCTATGTGGTGAAGTCGAGGTACTCTTCCAGATGTCCAACTTTTTCTCTTCCATATATGCATTGTGATGAGCTAAAGCGAGATTATATATATAATATTCCTTGCTTCTACTACATTTGATCCTTTTAAGGATAGCTTGTGGAATTAAGTGTTTATTCTTTGATCTATCTGATGAATTTTGGTACTATAATTTTGTTGTATGGTGTTTATTGACTTTTCCTTTGGTGATTGTTATTTTCCTAGCTTTAATCTTAATTATCTAGATAGTGAGAGGTTTGTAGTTGTTACATATATACCTATTTCAAGCATAACAAATAATGAAAATCAAAAATTCACTTCATACACAAGAAATTGGGTAGAATTCCATAAAACCATTATTACATTAAATAGAAACAACTATCAATTTGATTAGAAGATGCACGTCCCTATCCATATCACCTAGGTTAGCCTTAATTAAAAAAAAATTTTACCACTACTAATACTAATGGCATATCCTCAACTTCCTAACTTCATACAAATTCAAATAATACCCTATGTTCTTTTCCTTGTTATTTGATTATTATGCTTATTAGGCATGCACACCTTTATAAATGAATTATAAATAATATTTATGATTCTCATGTAGATATTATAATATAAATATGCATATAACATATTTAAAAAATATTAATTATTATATTTATTACATAAAATAAAATTATAATATTAAATAAATTATTATTAAAATGGGAAACCTTCAACTATCCATCCAAATCAAACTCCTCAATTTCCTACAAATTGAAATCCCAACTTCATGCATAACATTAATCATCATAACAAGGTGAAAGCCCTTGTCTTCATAAAAAAAATGTCCTGGAGGAGAACCCTACCAAAGGCTAAGGCAACTATTGTGGCTTCTTCCTCTTACATGGGCAATGGTGATGGAGATTCTATGGAGAATGAAGGTGAAGGTGGAACTTTTGTGGATGGTTTCTCTAAGGAGGGTTAATGGGGTCACAATTTGTTCGAGGAGGAGAATGAGTTGCTTTTAGACATCTTCTTAAAGGCTCTACAAAAGCAAGGGTGCGAGGACATCAAGTAGTCTTCAAATTAGGTTAATGTTATCGAGGGTTGCATAAGGGTTTTCATCTACCTATGCATGTTGCTTCAACTACCCCTTCGATCCATCTCTTCGTGGCTCCTCCCTATGAGGAGACTAAGACTAAGGTTTTTGCAATTGACCAAGTGGGGGTTATGCCTCCTGCCCCAAGTAGTGGTGAGGTTTTTAAACTTTGCAAATGGAGTTGTTAAAGAACTACATGAAGTTATTGGTGGGGTGTTTACTTCTCCTTCTACCTCTACTACCTAAAATGACAACTTTGTCTTAAAGTGATTTTTCCCTATAGTCTTAAGAGCTTGAGTCCCTCTCTAACGTCTCCTAGTTATGGCATGCTAGGGTTTTTTAGTGTTCTTTCCTCTTTGCAAGCTTCCAAGCCCAATGTTATACAAAGTGCCTACATCAATGATGAATATGGGATGTTCACCCCAAGGATTTTATGTTGATGAAAGTACCATTTGGTGAGGATGGTTACGAAGATGTCTTCAACTAGGCTACAATTATGGGCCAAACTCAAATTTATGTCCTCCCTTATTGCTAAGTAAACTACATGTCTTCTTAAAAAATGGAAGTTAATCAAGTAGAGGTATACACTTTGTTGAATAACTTTATATCATTTTCCCTTTCCAATCTTGATGATTGTTCTTAGGCTATGCATGAAGGTCCTTAGTTTATGAGGCAAACTAGCCTATGTATTAAAAATGGTCTACAACTTTAATCCTTTTAAGGAAGACTTTCAAATTCCATGTTTTATGCTTGTAGCCAATTCTTTTGGACAATACTTTGCTACTAGTCTAGTCACCAATTTGAGAAAAACAATATCCCTTCTAAGATCAACTTTTCTTCCAAAATTAGTAAATGGATGTGACAAATTGAGTTTGAAGACTTTGCTATAATCCATCATAGTTCCTACAAAGTGGGCCATGGTAATGCTAATTGCCGATATAACATGGAAAACTAACTCCTATAGAGGAAAAAGGAACAAATGCATAATATTAAGGTTGTGGATACCTCTATCATGAGATAAAGCTTGAATGATAAACTCATTCACAGTTTTATATATTGTTCAAAAAAAAGAAATCTAAGATAAAATGAATCTATGGTCAAACAAAAGTCGTTATTTGGCTTTGAACCTCTTTGGAGTGGGTGGGTAGTTTGTTTTTCTTTTGTATTCTTACAGTATTGTTTTGTATTGCTCTAATTTGCCTAATACTTGTCCTTCTAATTGTACAAGGGTCTAGGCCCTTTCAAAATCCATGTTTTACCCTTAATAAAAAACATTAGTTAACTTTGGATTCATTTCCCTAACATTATTATATTTGTTTAGCAAAATACACTTCTATGAATGTAAGAAAAAATATTTTAAGGCTCTAATATAAAATGTAGGCAATATTATATAATTGTGCAAACTAATAAAAATACACACACACACACACACACACACACATATATATATATATGAATATCTTTAAATAAAATACAATTAATTTTCCTCTAAAAGATATTTGAATTGAAATCTACGATAACATACGTGAAATAATTAATTATTATCTAAACAGAAATATAACTGAATAAATTCCAATTAACTTTCCCATGAGTGTTGCCTATCTTTCGCTTTATAATTTATGTTCTCTCGTTGCCAAAGATAACTAGCAAGTATATACTCTATATTTAATATACGCCGAGATGTATCAAGACGTTGATTTTTTTCAACTTTAATTTTAATTAAAGATGAATGATGAAAAAATTAAACACCTCGATACATCTCGGCGTATATTAAATATAGAGTATATATTAGCTAGTAGCAGTCGCAGCCCACGTAGCACATTGAATAAATTAATAAATAATTATATAACATTTTTTATTAAATAAAAATTAACATAATATTATTATAATATAGTTACTTTTTCAAACCCTAATTATATTAGGCACTGATTAGTAACCCTAAGATATATTACTGTTGTGGTTAGGGTTACACTTTACATCATGGTTAAGGTTAGGGTTTAGGTTATGGATAGAGTTAGAGTTAGGATTATTGTTAGGGTTAGGGTTCAGAGTTAAGATTGAGATTATGGTTACAATCAAGGTTTATATAACAATTAGGGCAAGAAGTGGGTTTGGTTTGGTTTAGGGTTTGGGTTTGGATTATGGTTAGAGTTAGGGTTTAAGATTAGTTTTGGGATTATGTTTTAGGATTAGGGTTTTCATCATGGTTAGGGTTAGGGTGAGGGTTAGAATTATGGTAAGGTTAGGGTTTAGATCTGAAGTAGAATTAGGGTTGAGGTTATAATTATGATTAACGTGAATGTTTACATGAGGTTTTAGTTAGGGTTCACATTAGAGTTTATTAGGGTTAAAGTTAGGATAAAGTTTACAGTTAGGGTTTAGGGTTGAGGTAATGGTGTGGTTATGGTTTACATCATGGTTAGGGTTGGATTTAGGTTATGGACCTTAACAATATAGTTAGGTTTAGGGTTAGGGTATGGCTAAGGTAAGGATTAGGATTAAGATTAAGCTTTAGGGTCAAGGTTAGGGTTTCCATCATGATTAAGGTTTGGGTTAGGTTTTGGATTAGTGATATAGTTGGGTTTAGAATCATTCTTAGGTTAGAGAAATACTTATGCTTACCATTAGGATTAGGGTATAACATAGGTTATGGTTAGGATTAGAGTTAGGATTATAGTTAAGGTCGGGGTTCGGGCTTCTCGCTAGAATTAAGGTTAGTTTTAGGATTTACTTTATATTTAGGGTTAGAGTAAGGGCTTTGGTTAGGGTAGGGTTAAGGTTAGTGTTTAGATTATCTTTTAGCTAGAGTAAGGATTAGGATTTGGTTAGGGTGAGGATTAGGATATAGTTTACAATATGGTTTATGGTTGAGGTTAGGGTTTACATCATGGTTAGGCTTATGGTGAGGGTTTTTTTTTATTATAGTTAGGATTAGGACATAGAGTTTAGATTAAGATTACTGTCAAAGTTAGGGTTCACATCATGGTTAGTTTTATAGCTTGACCTAGTGTTTTGATTAGGGTTAGGGTTAGGATAAGAGTTTAGGTTCATGCTATAATTAGCATTAGGGTTATATTTAGGGTTTAGATTATGATCATGATTAGGAGTAGGATTATGATGAGGATTAGGTTTTTTCATTTGGGTTAGGGCTTGAGGTTAGGTTTAGAAACTGAGTTTAGGGTTAGGATTATGGTAAGGGTTAAGGGTTACATCATGGTTAGTATTATGGTGAGGGTTAGGGTTGGGATTAGGATTTAGGATTAGATTTAAACAATTATAGTTAGGATTATGGTTAGGGTAAGGGTTTACATCATGGCTAGTTTCCATTAGGGTAAGGGTTTACCTTAGGGTTCAATTAGGGTTATGGTCAGGGTTTGTATTAGAGATCAAGGTTAGGGTTTAGTGTTTAGCATTAGGATTATGGTTATGGTTAGAGTTAGGGTTTTGATTAGGGTTAGGGTTAGGAGTTTCAGGTTTAGGGTTAGAGTTAGGATTTGGGTTACCGTTAGTACTATGGTTAGGATTATTGTTATGGTTAATTTTTAGGGTTAGAGTTAGGATTATGGTTAGTGAGCTAGAGTTTAGGATTAAAGTTAAAATTTTGGTTAGCGTTAGGGTCAAGGATTATGGTTAGGGTTAGGTTTTGGGTTATGTTTAGACTATATTCAGGGTTAGCATTAGTACTATGATTATGATTATCATAGGGTTAAGATTTACATCATGGTTAGTATTATGGTTTGAGATAATATTTAGATTAGGGTCAAGGTTTAGGTTCATGTCATTGTTAGGGTTTAATTTAGGATTAGAGTTAAGATTAGGGTTTAGAAATTAGGGTTAGGATTAGGGTTTGACATTTATGATAGGGTTAGGATTAGGTTTTAACATTTAGGGTGTAACATTTATGATTAGGGTTCAACATTTTGGATTATAAAATTATGATTAGTCTTGATAATTATAAATTTTAGATTATTGTGAAGGAGTAATATTATATTTTAGATCAATAAATTATATTAGTCTTGATAATCATAATTTTAGACTATATAAAAATTGAAAAAAATATATAGTAAAAGAGATCATAGAATAATATGAGAATGATACACCAATAGTGACATGTTGTGATAGTTAAGTTATTGTGTTGTAGTCCTTTCCATCAAGGTTCAAATCCCATGGGGATGGGGTTCCCCATTTGTGTCCTCATCGGTTCATAACTATAAATTTCAAAGCATTTACCCATTTAAAAAAAAAATTTAATATGAGAATGATCCTATTATGTTTGCCAACTATTTTATAAGATAAATTGAAGTAAAATTAAATAAAATTTCATACTATTTCCAAAAATATATATTCTAATAGAGAATGATTTTATTATCACTTCCTCATTATTTTACATTTAATAAAATAAAATAAGGATATTTTTATTATATACTCTACAAAATGAAATTACATATTTAATATAAAAATTATTTTATTATCGTGTCCAATTATTTTATAAGATAAGATAAGAAAAATCTCATTCCATAATTATACTTTCATTAAAATAAAATCTAATATTTCTACTAACTTTAATCCTAATTGAATCCTAACCCTAATTGATATAATAACTTGATTTCAATTAAATCTTAATTAGACCCTAACCTAACTATAATTTCAACCTTAATTTGAGTAAAGTCAAATAGTAATTTGAAATTTCTATTTTGTATTATATTTTATAACACATTTAATTTACTAAAATCTAATATGAATAGAACCTTTCTAATTTTCTTATCAAGGATTTTATTCTATTTTTCTTTTTTGCATGCAAATCCTATAAAATTATAATACTACACTAATTTCTTTTTTTCAATTTTAAAATTAATCATGAACAGATTTTAATATAAATTTAAACTTAAAATTCAATTATTAATAGATTATATATATTTAAATGTGTAGGTACTATTAAAAGATAGATTATCCTTTTAATTTTAAAAATGAAGAAACATAGAAATTAATCTAGATATTTAAGCAAAATTACTAGCCTATTCTATTTTCCTCTTTGGCATCAAATCAATTCAAAATCTAATTAAAGAAAATTCTTTAAAAAACTAAAAATTTAAATGAGTCAACAATTAGTTAAATTTAATATGAATAGAACCTTTCTACAAATTTAGGAACATTTCTATAATATTTTTTGTTTTTGCATGCAAATTATTTTTTTCAAATTTTAAATGAATCATCACAAATTTTAAAATAAATTTAAAACTAAAATTTAGATTTTAATAGAATCTTTCTATATTTTTTAGATATTTAAGAAATATTTAAATTCTATTTTTTCATCCATAAAATAGAAATTAATTTTAGAATAAAGTAATTTTATAATTGATTTTTGACATTAATGAAAAAAATGATAATTCCCAACATTTATTTTTCTGCCCCAAATTCTTTTGTTCCCAGCTTCTCCAACACTTATGCACATTAAAAAAATAAAAATTGATGATTAAAAAGTTAAGATAATTTATTTTCTTTTAATAATCATAGAGTATGCTACAGATTCCACATATTTAAATTCAAAAACGTTTATCAAAATTTATTTAAATTGAATCATTAATCATTTTACCCATCTCGGCATACCAAGTAGATTCAAGATTTCACACAGGCCAAACCATCTGGTTTCTTAAATTCCATAACTTTAAAATACTTTAAACGACATGTTTTTCATATGAGAAAATTTACAAACCCTAATTATAAAAATAAAAGGAATCACTACTCTCTTTTATTTACAAAACCATATTATGCTTTGTTACAAACAGAGAAGCCATGATAATATTTGCAAGCTCTCAGAAAGATACATACAAAGCTGTAATAAAAGGGTAGTATATTCACAGGGATACTCGCAGAAACCGAATATAAAACATATTGTACAAGAAAACATAAAAGCTGCAAAAGAAATCTATTAACCTAGTGAGAGAGGATGAGAGAAAAGGAGGAGCTTGAGCTTCTGTCGGGGCTACCTTGGCACTTGGCAGTGCAGTGCCTGGTAAGGGTGCCACTGAGATCTCTGTTGGGGGTTTCTCTAGCCTGGCAACTCCTCCTCTACAACTCCCACTATTTTCAAACCCTTCGTTCCGGGCTACAAATGGCAACATTCGATTGGCTCTACGCCCTCCTCCGCGCGGACGACGTCGCGCTTTGCTGATTCGCCTACGATCCTCTCGCCTTCAAATGGCACCCCCTTCCGCCCATGCCCGACCACATAGCCTTCTACCTCGGCAGCCTTGGTCATATCAAAGGCCGCTTCCATACAGTCCAGTGCGTAAGCACGACCGAGAAGCAGGACATGGGATCACATTTCATGAGAAATTTTTGTCTTACAACTCGCATTCCTTTCCTTTATGTCTTCACGTATCTGTCAAAAGAAGTCCACGCTTGCTCTATCCGCACATGCAAGCAGGAAAGATGTTGGCTGAGGCTGTGGAATTTGGTTTCTCACCTACCAATCACAATTTCTTTGAAATCTTTTAAGCCTCTTTTCAGAGCACTTGCTTGATAATTTAAAAAGATCAATGAATAAACACAATTCTTACCAAAATGCTTTGTATGAAATAATTTAAAAAGATCAATGCAAAGATGTCATATTAGAACAGACAAATGCAAAAATGTCATATTAGTAGATCAAAGGGAATCCAAAAAAGCAGCTGCTTAAATGATGGCTTCGGCTGCTTCAAACAATGTAATGGCTTTTAGAAAAAGACCAGAAACAACTCCTTCTCCTGTGCACTCCTCCATCTTCCAGTGAGCTTCTCAGATGGAAGCAACATAATATTAAAGGCGTAATGGTATGTCTGCAAGTCGTTTCCACTACCCTACGTTTTCCACCTATTACCTTTTTCACATCTTACGAAATAAAACATAATAACATGTCATTTCTTTGTGGGAATGAGGTGTGGAGTTATTATAATTTTCTTTTTTATTATTGTCAATAATTTTATTATTGACAGGTGGAATGGAATGTAAACCATTTCTTTTTTTTTACACCGTTACATTCACTGATCTCTTATAGATGTGGGTCTGCTGCCATTGTAAAATTATGCCTCTCGGCATAATAAGAATTTAAATTTACGATACTATATGTAAAAATTCAATTTATGAATAAAAATTATCTCCATTCTAGTCATTTACTCCTTATTTAAATATTTTGGCATAGTCAATGGTTATAATAGTTTTAAGGATTTTTCAAATCCAACCTAGAAAATTTAAATCTTATCATCATCAATCAAACACCTAGTTAATAGGATCCATAAATCTTACAAAATTTTATGTATGTGTTATTGAACAAATCTGTTTCCAATGTCGGTGATGCAACTCTTGAGAGATAAGCAGTTCTAAATCTGACTGAGTTATTATATGTGAACAGGCAGTTATTGATTACGCTATTCTTTGATTGCTTGCTCAAATGTGCAGCAACAAAGAATAGTAAAATACAAATATATAACGCGCAAATAAAATAGAACCGGCTCAATTTATGGTAAAAGAAAACAGTTGTAATAGCAAATATGCTTTGGACTCTAAAGCCATCAACTGCAGAGTGAGCGAATATTTTGAGCATTTAGATACAACCAAGTAATAAATAACTTGTCATTAGCATACATTCCAAAGCAAGCTCAAAATTGAAGTAAATTTGACAGATCCGTTATTAGTTCCTGCCTACGGCAGGATAACTATTGCATTCAGTATGGTGCTAAAATACAATTAGTTTGACCAATGAAATTGGAGAATTTTTAAGTCTTAAAGTATATTATAAAGTTTATAATTCTGGCATATTTTTAAAATTAAATAAATACTATTTATCTAAGTTTGTATTGGTTGTAGAATAAAAAGGCAATGAAAAAAATAATTTTTGAAACCAAAATTAAAAGAAAAATAAAATGATCGAACTTATCGCAGAATGTAAAAGTTGTTACCATTAAATGCATTAATGATAGCTTGTCTTCTTTTCCTCGTTTATGTAGGAGCCAGGCTGACAGTATGTCAGTGATGGCAGAGCCTGGGGAAACTGTCGGCTATGACTTAGCATTAATAATATAATTTTATATTTATTTATAGTTGTTCTGAATGACTACTAAGGAATTATATTTATTGGTTTTTTTTTAAAAGTTTATATACCTTTTTTTAATATAAACATTTTATTATTATCAATGAATCTATTATTTAATATGTTTTTTTTTTAATTTAGATAAAGATAAATTTATAATACTGATTATTAAATTTATTTTTCTATTTTAAGTTAATTTATTTATAAAGCTTTTATTTTATTTCCTTTTATGCTATCTTTTTCAATAGTTTTTTTACATTTTATTTTAAAAAAAAATTATATTAGATAATTTTATTCAATATGTTTTATTAGAAAATAAGGAAAAAAATTAAATGAAATATATTATTATGATTATATTTTGGGTCACTTTGGATCTATCATCATAGAAATGACAAATTAGTTTGTATATTTATGTTGTCTTCTTAAATTTTAAAAAAAATTAATTGAATAAATAAATTATTTTTTTACATTTTAATTTGAAATAAACTAACATATTATATGTCAACAATATATATTTAGTATATCTATTTAATAGCTCATTTTCTAACATTTTTTCATATATTCATAATATATGATTGGTATTATAAATTTATGTTTATCAGAATTAAAAAATATGTGAAAATAAGTGAAGTATGGGTGTACCACATTTTGATGAAGATGTTGAAAATGTAAGGAATTTTGTGCTTGGCTCCATCAACTTTGAATATTAGCTATCAAGGGCACAACGATAAGGGGTCTCTGTTTTTAATCATTTTAAAATTGAAATAGGCAACCTAATAGAAACTTTGCCTCTACAACTCTCTATCATTATATCTTGGCCCATCTCTATAAATCACTTCCTATTTCTATCTTTATATTTATTTCTCACTCTCATTCTCTCTTCTCTCTCTCTTTATATATATTTATCCATTACATATCTTTCTATGCCTTTTAACTCTGTCCATTTTTTTTTCCAATTTTTTATTTCCATTCCCATCTATATATTCCTATTTTCCTTCTTCTCAAACTATTGGCAGGAACTTTGACGCATTGCGTCTCTTGTTATATTCATATATTTGCTTATGATTGGGTTCTTAGGTTTGCGTTTGATTTACAAAACCTTGGTTTCCTCGGTGATACTCCTTTGCCTAACAACCCTTCTGGAATTTATCGCTTCCCCTTATCACTCATTTTCAAATGCTTTTCAGATTGAAGTTTGTTACTTTGGTAGTCCACTTTTGTCAAACACCCCAATGGAGCTGCGTGCTTCTATTTTATACTTCCTCTTATATTAGAATATAGCATTTTTCCTTTCTATTCTGATCAAAACATATCAATAACACAAATAAGGAATGGGAGCTATTTAGACGTGAAATTAGCCAGACTTTCAAATGTATTTAGGAAATTGCTTAACCGAGCAATTTTGACTCGAATCTGCAAGTACAGTGCTTTTCACACATATTGTAGGTGGATTGACAAGGTTTATTTTATCTTCAATCTTGGTCATAAGGTCGACATATAGGTGTCTGGCTTGGTCAGTGACCCAGAAAACAACCTTCACCTCTCTATTGATTGAATGTAACGATTGTGTTCATGCTAATATATTGAGTTTTAACACCAAATGGTTCTAGAATAGGATATTTTAAACATACATCTTTTCTTGTCAGGTGTTCATGTAGAAGAAAATAATATTTGAACGTCTTCTTAAATTTCACTACAGAACTAAAATGCTGAATCGGTTTTGCAATTTTGATATTATAAATGCTGAATCCTAAGCAAAATGGACGACTTACAGAATTCTGATAAATACACCAAACAATTGACATTGGTTTCCTCCCTTTTATTAACTAATTACAAACTAAAGATTTGTAAACAAATCATTTTCTAAAATATAACATTTTATAAATCATGAGCACATACAGTAATGAACTGTCCTAGAAGATTTTGCTGAATGTCGGGCCAGAAAAAAGGTAAATTGTCCTCTAAAAAGTGGATCCTTAAGACCGGCCAACTTTCCAATATGTAATTACACAATATAGATTGCATTAATTACAAATTCCTTTTCATGCCTCAATACAGGATAACCAAATATTTGTTAAAAACATCACATCAAAACCATGCCTGGGTGGGAATTTGAAGAAAGTAACTTCTATCGTAGAAACCGCTATTTCCAACATTCAAAAAATTTACGACCTCTTGAACAAATACATGAAAACTGAAGACAGAATGCCAACAGTATATAGAGAAGCACATAGACTCTCTGAATCCCTTAAATCTTACACCTTCGAATAGATCACTCAAAAATGCTTTTTACTGGTTGGCAACTACCACATAGCTATGAGCTATAAGAAAGAAAAAAATGTAGAGTCTAATGGAGGATTCAAAGGAAGCCATCTGAAATTAATTGGTGTTGGCTCTTCTTATTGTATATACTCTATATGCAGCTAATCCCACAACTGCAACTGCTGCCCCAACTGCAAAGACAAGTGAAAGAAAGATTAGACAGGCTTACGGGAAATGCTTTGTAGAATTGGATATACCTACAGCATGTATTGTTGGTTACTGCATCCTCTTATTTAATAAAGGTACCAAAAATAATAATGTCAAATTTTGTAATACCCCCTAAGGTGTAATTAGGACTAAAGATAATTAGTCAGACTAATTAAACTACAGAATTAAGAGCTGTCCTTAACCTGGGTACATATAAAAGTTCATTAATGTTTATTGTTTTAATTTCACTCAGTGTGTGCTGAGATTATCACCAAAAACATCCCAAAATTGCACAAATAGTCAAATTGCTTTCCCAATAAGCACCGTCATTCCATATCAAAGACATTATAAGTTATTGCCCAAGTTGCCAGTACATGTACGGGAATGGGTATGGGTACAAGAACTGAGTATGCCAGTACATGTAAAAAAAATTGTCCTTGGGTAAGGTACATTTGGGTATGTGCGTGTAAACTTTTTTTTTAAAGAAATATACAGAATTCCAAAACGAAATACATTTGATAGTATGATACTTCATCATGGATCAATGTCAAATGCCAAAATGGTAGTAATAATGATAAGTATTAAATGCCAGTTGATAGTTAAATATTTATTTATTTTCTTTATCAATTGGCATTACCTGATGATAATTTCAATTGTCTAAGTTCTTGATTCTGGTCTCCACTCCCAGACCCCCTCATTCTGATCAAGTTTCTTATATGATAAGAGACCCCAATAACCAGTGGGGGTTTGGGAGTGGAGACCCTAATGGGTTTGAGGGACGACAATGATAAGCTGCACTAAGTGTTAGATGCAAGAAAAAAACAATGATTGAAGATGCAATAATTAATTACTCCTTGTAGAAGGAGAGGTTTTGACTGTATCATCTTAATCATGGCTTGGCTGCCATGCCAGAGATCCAGGCATAGCATGGAGTTTACAGAGATAATTAAATAATTCCGCAAGAAGCTAATGTAGCTTCTTGTAAAAGTGTCCTATAAACATTGAATATTCTTTTGCAATACTTACCAGATAAAACAGTGAGAGCGAGTGACTAGACAGCGATACTAAATGCCAGTTGATATTTAAATATTTAATTTTTATCTTTATCAATTGGCATTACTTGATGATAATTTCAATTGTCCCAGACCCCCTCATTCTGATCAAATTTCTTATATGATAAGAGACCCCAATAACCAGTGGGGGTTTGGGAGTGGAGACCCTAATGGGTTTGAGGGGCAACAATGATAAGCTGCACAAAGTGTTAGATGCGGGAAAAAAACAATGATTGAAGATGAAATAATATCTCGTTGTAGAAGTAGAGGATTTGACTCTATCATCTTAAACCATGGTTTGGCTGCCATGCCAGAGATCCAGGCATAGCATGGAGCTTACAGAGATAATAAAATAACTCTGCAAGAAACTGATGTAGCTTCTTGTAAAAGTGTCCTATAAACATTTAATATTCTTTTGCAATACTTACCAGATAAAACAGTGAGAGAGCGAGTGACTAGACGGCGATACTGCTTCTGGCTTCTACCAACTTCAGTTTCAGGAATGCTCAGATGGGGTCGCTGAGCAGCATCAACAATGCGGCGAAACAAATTACTTGTATCACCCAACCTCATACTGACAGTAATTGGCGCTTCAACACCCATGTCCTGGCTTACCTGAAAGTAAAGATCAATCAGTAAAAATTAGAATTTCCGACAACAGGCTTCAAAGAATATTATCTTCTTAATGATAGTAAATAACTTAAAACAACAATAACAACAGGCTTCAAAGAATATTATCTTCTTAATGTGTGTGTGTGTGAGAGAGAGAGAGATGTCAATAACTTAAAACAACAATATCAATATGTAAATAAATCATGAGAACAGTAAAAAGGTAATGGAGTGCGACGAAGCAGAGAGGGCATGACTTGGAGCAGAAAAGGGCTGTGATCTGCGCAGGCCCCTTGTTGTTTCAGTTCCCAGTGTCCCTGCTACAGCATCGAAGGAAGTTAATGGTAGACTGCCGGCTTTAATTCTATCAGCGCAGAAATGGGGGATCATGGATCGGCGGGATCCAAATCAGGAACAACCTAATCTTGAAGACGGATCTCGCAAAGCAGGTGTTGAATTTTAGGACTGGCTCGATGCGGAGCCAAGGCCTCTAGATAGGGCATCGGATGATCAAGCGGATGACTTCGATGAGGGATTGGACAAAAATGCCTGGCCGTCAATCGACCTATCAGTGGATAGTTGGAGGGGATATTGATTACATGGAGAAGTTGGGGCTTATCTGTAGATTTATTGGAACAAGGGCTGAGCGAGCAAAGATTTCCAAATGGGCAAAAGATGCCTGGAAGACACCACTGCTAATTAAGTTCATTCCCAGGGGCTTTTTCGCAGTAATTTTCACTAGGGAGGAAGAATGAACTAGGGTTTTACAGGGGGGGCTATGGTCAATGAACACTGCCCCTCTATACATGCAAAAATGGCATCGGAATTTTGATGCCTTGGAAAATGGACTCGTATGAAAATCCATTATGGATTAGGTTAAATAAGCTGCCTGTGTAATATTGGACAGAAGAGGCATTGGAAAAAATTGGCAGAACGATGGGAAGATTGGTAGACATCAATCTGGATATTGCCAACAGCGATTTATTTCATTATGCAAGGTTGAAGATTGCAGCAGTTAGGAAAATTCCTAAGAAAATATCGCTAAGAGTCAGAGGAGTTAATTGGATTCAACCAATTGAGGTTGACGAAACAAAAAAAATCTGTCTCCGGTGCATGAAGAGGAACCACTCAACTAGTGAGTGTAGGCTGCCCCAGAAAAACTTAGATACATGGACTCCTAAGGATACACACGGGAAAGTGTTGGAGAAGAAAGTAAACTGTCCAAGCCAGGAAATAGTGGATAATAATGCCAAAATTGCGGACCAAAAGGACCAAAGTAATCCACCTCAGGCAACTACACTTGCAGTTTCTGGAATTACCCCCGTGATTGAAGAATTATGGACCATCCATAAGGATAATCAGGTTGAAGCCACAGCATTGGAATCAGAAATGGATAAGGATTCGGAGGATGAAATTGAAGAGGGGGAACTGGGATTAGTAGAGGCAAGATGTCAAGCTGCCTTGAACCCCCATGGGAGTGGCAAGAAGAAGAGAGGTAGGAGGACTAATAAACAAAGGAGAGAAACTGAGGCTGCAGAATTAGGCTTCCCAAGCGTGGCTGAGCTCTTCAAAAGGAAATGCATCAAGGGAGCTGTCTCCTTTGGGAAACAATGAAGAGGACTACATGGAATGTCAGGAGTCTAGTGGCTCCTGATAGATGACAGATGGTGAAGCACCATCTAATTGACTAATTGACTAATTGACACTTTGGTCTGTGTGAGGCAATTACAAGATTCACTAATGTACTGATCTTTGGTTGTCTGAATGTGCTTTGAGATTCTGAGGTTTCATCAGTACGGATTGACTGTCCATCTAGCTTGAGATGCTTCAAGTATTAATTGGGAAGATCATGCTTATGATGATATTCGTTTTACTTTGGAGTTGCAAAGGCTGGAATCTGCATATTTTGTTACTCCAAGCTTTTTGCTATGGGCTTTTTCAGGAGGTTTTCTTGGCTCGGTTCTTTCCTCCCGATGCCCTTTCTGAACCGAGCTTGTAATTTTTAATTTTTAATAATAAAAAATCTCTGGCTTCAACCTCTTATCCATCAAAAAAAAATCACGGGAACAGTAGCATAACAGCATAATAAATTTCATAAATCATTATAACATCAGTCTATCAATATCCAAAAGTCTCGACATCAAAATACAACAGTCTATGAAACTAAGCCTCATTCAGGCTATCAATATCCTAAGACTCGGAACTATACAAGTCACTATCACCCTCCACGGAAGTGGATCATCCAATGGTAGCCACTATGGTCAGTGCCAAATAGCACAATCATATAAATAGATAAAATAGTGCATCTTTATTATTTCAAAACTCAAGAATAGAACTTTTCAAGCATGGTATTGAGACTCAGACATAGACTTGGCATGACTCAGAAAATTAAACAATTGTAACTTTTAATGTGTATTTCATTGAACATATTTGATTCTCGTACATTTGAAATTAAAATAAACATTTTGATTCTCATACATTTGAAATTTGAATATATTGTTTTGATTCTCATATGGAGGTATAGAAGCAAAAAAAAATTAAAATTTGTTTTATATGGCAGTTTCTGATTCGAAAAATTGTTATCAGCTCTACTCCTGTGCATTGTTTGTTCTGTGGTGAGTTGGAAAGTTATTTGCATATTTTCTTTCACTGTCATTGTGCTGTTGTGATATGGTCTCTTTTCAAGGGTAAATCGAGGATTAGAACAATTCTAATAAAAGCTGTTGGTCAGAAATTCTTATGGGTTTTGTTAAAGGTTTAAATAAAAAACATAATGTCGTTTGGTTGGTGCTGTGTACTAATGTTCTTTGGTTTTTGTGAAGAAAATAAATTATCATATATATCAAGGGAAAAAGAGGATCCTTACTGAGTCTGCTTGTAGACTCGCTTTGTTTTTTATTATTGAAGCTTCCAGCTGACAGGTTTATGAAGGTTATGGAGGAAGGTGCCACAATCTACAAAGATGATATTAAGGAAGTTGACTTTTTGCCACAGGATCTCAGAAAGAAGGACAAGAAGTTTCATGGCGAGTTCCTTGACTTTCAAAACAAGTATTGCAAAGAACATGAGAGTACCAACTCAAGCGGGATGAAGCAGTCTGGGACTTAGAGTAGACAAAGCAGAACTTTGAAACTCCAGTTGGGAGAGAATTTCTCCTCCCCTCTAATAGGTCTGGGACTTAGAGTGGAGAAATCAGAACTTTGAAACTCCAGTTGGGAGAGAATTTCTGCTCCCCTCAAATAGGTGTTTGACTCCTTCCAGATCAGCAAGACCAAACCTAGGGAGGATAAAGACAAAGGAAAAGGAGACCAAGATGACAGAAAGGATGAGAAGCACGGATCCAAATCTGATGAAGACTAATTCAACACGTCTTTTTATGATATTAGCTGTTTTTGTTATAATTTAATATATATTATCTTTGTTATAAACTTCTGCTCAGTAGCAGTACCAGTTGATTAGTAAAATTTTGGTCAGTCTGGTTTGGGCATCATGTAAGTGACCAGCTTGATCACTAATCTTGCAACCAGTCTGTATTTTGAATTCTCTATAAGTAATAGATAATCAATTTTTTAAAATTCAAAACTCAAGAATGAAACTTTTCAAGCATAGTATTGAGACTTGGACTTGGCATGAATGAGAAAATTAAACAACTGTAACTTTTAATGTATATTTCATTCAATATATTTGATTCTCATACATTTGAAATTAGAATAGTTGTTTTGATTCCCATAGATTTGAAATGTGAATATGTAATTCTGGTTCCCATACAGAGGTATAGAAGCACACACAAAAAAATTAAAAATTTAGTTTTTAGTTTTTTAAACACTTGGGGGCATTCCCAGCAACAAGAGACGGCCAGCTGTCCCCAAACTACCAGGGACATTACCTGGGGTTTCAAAGGGTTGAGCAGGTATTGGGGGCGGCAGGGGAACATCCCATTGGCATCCCACCATCCCTGAAGTGGATAGGGGATGGGGATGCCGGGTTTTGAGCAGGGGACATGTCCCTGTGTTTCATACATGTTTTATAATTTATACATTTTCTAGTCATACCCCAAGGTACGGAAACCCGGGCTAAAAACAACAAAACACCATATTCGATGATTGTTTGCCAAACCCATACCAAGACCAGAAACTTAAACCCACACAGTAAATGTGTTCATCTCTTCGTTCATTTTACCATTAGCTTTGAATGCAATCGCTAATGTAACTTCGACCTTGTCAAACTCAACAATTTGAATGTAACATCAATGCTTGAACACACAGCATTTTTTTACATGTGCATGGATGTTTCTGCATTGGAGTTATATACACTAATCATGAAGTTCAGACAGACAGAAATTGTTATATCACCTATCATATAAAAAAAACTGTTACATCACCTATAATGCAGCTAACTTGGCATTCAAAACTGAGCTACAGAATGCTGTAGATGTGTACATAAGTTCTAGATGTTACCTGCTTTCTGTACTCACATTCTAGTATGAAACTAACTCACAAATCCGTAGGTTTATTTAACCATTAAAATTATCTTCACAATAAAAGTAATAATGGTTCTGAATTCAAAATGTTCACAATAGATGGCCCAAAGAGCTTTAGAGGCAATATCAATTGGTTACCCTTGCTGAATCTGCAATTGGCACTGGGTGTGGGTCTAAATCATCCTTTGCAGCTACCATGAGGCATGGAACCTCAAAGCCACTATTTTCCCCATGTGTTGCAACTTCCACTAGCAATTCAGCAGTTTTCTTCCATGAAGCTTCATCTGAACTGCAAGGCCAGAACATCTTGTAAATTGTTCGTGATGTAAAAAATTAAACTTGTAGAAAGCATAATTCATTTCAAAGTAGAAATTGCATGGGGGCAATTAATGCAGGTGGTGTCAATCTTCCACTCTTTTAAGTGATGATCAATACTGCTATACTATTATTTCACTGGATTCGAAACATTCAATAAACACGGTAAGACAATCATGTGTAAAGCACCACATGCCATGATACAGGTAGGTGAGGCATATAACAATTTTAATGTAAACTCTATATTCAAGTGATACATGTTAAATATTTTATTCCATATAAAGACGACCAATATCAGTTCAAAATGTGGTTCTCAGAAGTCAGAACTTCTCTTAAAACTATAAACTTTGATTTGTGAATGCAAACATAAATGCATAAAGAGGCAGTACAAGACCAGAATTTGAGGCAATCTCAAAACCTCGGCAGGCAAGCAGGCAAAATATAGTCAGACTTGAGACTCAAGTAAAATTTGCCAATTAAAAAAAACTAAGTTACCAGGGTTTGCCCCTGGCCCCTCCGAACTGGACCAAGTTCGAACTGGTTCGAAGTTCGGGTCCAGTTTGCCTGTGGGTCCGGGCAGGGTTCGATCTGGGCCTCTTGCATGCTTTCTTATTGCAGTTGTTTTCTTTCTTGGGCTGCATACTACTTTGTTTCCTGGTTCAGCCAGTTTGGGTATCTTTATATTCTGTTTTAACTCCAAATAGATACCAGCAGCAAAGACATCTATGTCTGAATTTGAAGGCAATCTATAATCATTTTACCACAAAGTGCATGATCCAGGATTACTCAGCCTTCCTCTTTTGTACATATGTTCCATGTAAAATTTAAACATATGATCTCAAATAACCTAGCTGCATGTTCTTGTGAAACTTCTTCAATAGACTTGCGCGGTTGACATAAATATGCTATGTTTTATTTATAAAAATATATATCATTAGTAGAAGCATATTGTGTAGTAATTTGTAGTCTTTTGTAACATATTTGATCTTGTTTTGATGAACAGATTGCACAAGCAGAAAACTTTAAGAACTTTGAAATCCTCCAAAAAATAAGTTGATGTTATGATAATTTTAGTTTTAATGTTTTGAATCTTTCATGTTGAACTTGAAGTATATGATGGTATGATCACGATTCATGATGCTATGATTATAAGTTTATGGTGTTATTGTTGTTTAAAGGTTGTTTTTATGATACTATGTGACATTCTAATTTTAACTCATGCTTCTAGGCTTCATAAATATGTATATATATATATATATATATATATATATATATATATATATATATATATATATATATATATATATATATATATTTAAATCTTACATATTTTTTCAAACCCGAACCCGAACCCCTTTTCAAAATTTTGTCGAACTTGCGAACCGGTTCTTCGAACCCGAACTTCGAACCGAACTCGAACTGGTAACTTAGAAAAAAAAATTAAAAAATTAACTTAAAAAGCATACAAGTAAGTGCCGTCAAGATTTGAACCACAATTCTAACGAGTCAGCATTAGGTTTTTAAACTATGTCCACCCTGAAAACTATTAATGCCGATGTTTAAATATAATTGAAACAAGTGAACATAGTAGGTTTACAAGAATCATTTGAATTTATTTCTAATAATCACCTAGGAATCCCTACCTTCAATTCAACATTGAAAAGTAGACTTCTTGACCAGTTACTCTAGATCCTAGTAACGGCTAACATCCTCTACAGTTGTGGATTGCAGAATAGAAGTATATCTATTTAGGTTACAAGGATCAGAATTCACTTAATCCAAAGATAACTTATTACAGAAAAACTTCTACGTATAAGTGATAGATCCTACCACACTCTTCTGGTTAACATGGTCTATATAGCTAGAATAAACATGGGTTATCTTTTAGGATAAACATAGTGCCCCACTATATTACACCCTTTTCTATGCACCTGCCTAGATCATCTGTGACAATGCCATTATTGTTTTTGCCCATGTTTTGCTTTCTATTGACCTACCTAGACCATCAGTGACAATGCCATCATTGTTTAGACCTACTGGAGCGTGATTAATGATATGACATGTGCTGATTACATCTATTTAAAATGGAATGTGAATGTTAATATTTGTTCTCATGTTATATTAAGTGTTGTGAGCATATCTGCTTTGTGTGCAGATAATAGGGCTTATACAAAAAATGAGCACCGTTGAAAGGGGGTGCAAAGTTCTATGAAATGGTACTTGAGCCACTAAGCAGTAGGTCAACTCCAATCAATAGAGGCATTGTTGCGGAAAAGGGCCAAGGAGTGGGCAGACTCTTCATTTTACTTGCAAGCATAGCCATTAACAATCTGATGAAATTAAGTTCAATTATTTATGGATTATTAGATCTAAGAAAGAACAAGAGAAAACATTTGGTAAAAAACATCTAACAAAAGGTTGCAAAGCTTATTTGTTTTGTCAGATTACTTTTCAACCAAGTTGTCAGTTATGGTAAATATCCTAGTTCAAGTTTGTGGATCCGGCAAAGAAAAAATTGGGGTTCGGTTTGTTTTGCAATTGTCCACACACACACACACATCTATATGCAGCTTTAAGGCACGACTTAAGTTTAGAATAACACACAGAGAAAAGATTCAAAATAAAAATAACAATCTCCAGAATGCCTTCACAATTCCCTTTTTCCTCCTTTTATAATAGCCTTTTCCCTATTTTGAGAGAAGTACTTTATTTCATTTCTCTCCAAAAAGCAACTTTATATTATAATTTAAAGTTGACATTATAATAAAGTCATTGTATTAATTGGGGTTCACCCCACAGCCTGACAGCAAGTCAGGAGTCGCATGTTCAAGCCTCACTATACGCTCTTTCACCGATGCCTTACCCGGTCAATTTCGTCCATCACTGCTGCGTTCAACAGTTATCTCGCACGGTCGTCGCTGTTCATGGCATATCGTACCGTACAATTCAATGGTGCAGTCAATGTGTTCGCGGTCCCCACCAGCTCGATCTCCAACTCAGTTGCCACATCTCCTTCTGTCACAATGGAGACTACAGGCAACAATGATGTCAAGGACGGTCAACATTTGAGGTGACAAATCCACAGCTCCACACGTGCTGTTTCAGACTCATAGTTCATGGCCCAGTCAACACATGGGAGTTATAAGGAGTTGGGAGTTATAAGGTGTTCCAATGGAAAGATAAGGAGATGAAAGTGGAGAGATAAGGAGGTATTGTTGATTGGCTATGATACGTCTCTGGATAGGTGTGACTTCTGAGCAAGTATGTTCTTCTCAAGGTTGGCTCACTCTCAAAGTTAATAAGATGTCTGCAAGAGCCAAATATAGGAGGCGTTAATGCCTTAGCAATGGTTAGATAATGCCACCACGGGGATATGGTCCCCCCCTGTTAAGGAATGTAGCTTCGTTCAGATAAAATCATTGTTATTGAATAATATATTGTTTTTTAGTCGATATATATGTAATAATAATAATATGTATTATAATTACTATATATATATATCCATATAATTAATATAAGTGGATTGTTATCATATTGTGATATATATATATATATATATATATATATATATATATATATATAATTTATATATTAATATACATATATATTTAAATAATTAATAAAGATTAATGAATAGACATGTCCCTTTAAAAGACATGTCTCTTCTTATCATTGTCTTGTATAAGTACAAAGAGATTGATGCATTTGGAAAACATAGACAATATAACAATGCCATTACATTTGCAATCGATCATAAAAATAACATGGTATCAGAGCTTGGTTCCTTCATTGAAGTCTAACCACTTGAAGGAAGATCTGAACAGATTAAAGGAAGATCGAGATCAGTTTTTTTTTGTTTTTTGTTTTTTTAAATCTCAAAATGGCAAATGGAATGAGACTAGAAGACAGACTTGAAGGTGCCTCCGATTTTGAATCATGGAAACTTCGAATGATGTTAGTATTAAGGAAGAATGACTTGAAGTCAATAATAGAGAAACCTCCTCAATTTAATGAAAATGATGAGAAAAACAAATGGGAAAAAGACAATATTAGAGCAATGAAATTATTAGTAGATGGAGTGAAAAATCATTTACTACCTGTCATATCAAAGTTAGACTCCGCTTATGAAATGTTCAAAGCTCTGGAAGATATGTATGAGATCAACAACACTAGCAGGATTCTTACTCTTAAAAATCAACTCTCTAATATTAAAATGAGAAAAGAAGAGACTATCACCTCATATTTTATGAGGATAATAGAATTAAGAAACCAATTGTCAACAATTGGTCACATCTATGACAATAAAGAGTTAACTATGGTAACTTTAAATGGACTCCCTAAGTCTTGGGAAAACTTCAGACAAGGAATAAGTGCTCACTCCAAACTTCCCAAATTTGATCGACTAAAATCTGATTGCATTCAAGAAGAGTGTAATCTAATATCTAGAGGAATCAGTGTGGAATCTACCAATGAAGATATTCAGATTCTTACTGCTAAATTAAAAAGGAAAAAGAGCAAGGACCCAAATGGTAAACAATCATTCAAGAAACATAGAGATATTTCTACAATACAATGTTATAGATGTGACAAGTATGGGCACACTACAACAAAATGTCCTGACAGAATCAATCATAACATGTCTAAAGTGCAATGTTACAGATGTGACAACTATGGACACATTGCAACAAAATGTCCTGACAGACTCAAGCATCAAGCTTCCCTTGCATAAGTCGGAAATTCAAACTTGAATTCAGAGAAACTTGCGTTCTAAAAGAACTTCAATTGAGAGGGAGTTCACTGATGAAGGAAAAATACTTCTGAGATAAACTTGATATGATTGTAATAATTGATTATTGTATTAATAAAATTATTTGGATTTTGTATGCATCATGAGGAAGTCACAGACTTCCTAAATGATCATTACTTGTATTTATAAGAGTTATTGAAAGGTGACGATCTTACAATACATTGACCTTCTATTGTGATAGACATCGTGTGATGGCTGAAATAGATCACAATACATGATTTCCTGCATGGTGGATTCAGTTCTTTAAACAGACCATTGACTCTCTATTGTGATAGACATCGTGTGATGGCTGAAACAGATCACAATAGATGATTTCCTGCTTGGTGGATTCAGTTCCTTAAACAGACCATTGACTCTCTATTGTGATAGACATTGTGTGATGGCTGAAACAGATCATGATAGAGGTATTCTTGAAATAGATCATGATAGACCATGCGATGGCTGAAACAGATCATGATAGAGGAATTCTTGAAACAGATCATGATAGACCATGCGATCGCTGAAACAGATCATGATAAAGAATTCTTGCATGGTGGATTAATTTCATACTGTGATAGTCATCATGAGGATGCTGAAACAGATCACAGTTATTAAAAGTGATAGGCAACATGTGAGGTTGAAATCACGGTTACTGAAGGTGATATACATCCTATGATGTTGAAACAAATCACCATTTCTCATATTGTGATAGACATCATGTGATGTTGAATCAGATCACAATTATTGATATTATTGAGTTAATGTAAAACATATACTGATTTTATCTTCTCTAACTAAGAGGGAGTGTTAAGGAATGTAGCTTCGTTCAGATAAAATCATTGTTATTGAATTATCAAGTATATATCGATATATATGTAATAATAATAATATGTATTATAATTACTATATATATATCCATATAATTAATATAAGTGGATTATTATCATATTGTGATATATATATATATATATATATAATTGATATTATTTATATATTAATATACATATATATTTAAATAATTAATAAAGATTAATGAATAGACATGTCCCTTTAAAAGACACGTCTCTTCTTATCATTGTCTTGTATAAGTACAAAGAGAACAATGCATTTGGAAAACATAGACAATATAACAATGCCATTACATTTGCAATCGATCATAAAAATAACACCCCCAAAAAATGTGACCCTACTGGTTCAAGATCTAGTCAAAAGCAATAACTGATCAAAACAAAAAGTCATTGTATTAATTTAAGTGACTTTTAATAATAATTATTTTATTGAAGTCACTTTTTAATTAAATTAATTAAAATAAAGTCATCCTTTCAATATTTAATTTATTTGGACAACTTTAAAATTAATTTGATTTATTTATTTTGCCAAAATTTGGGGGCATTACAACTTCCAAATGCATAGGAATGGCAATGCAACCACTGTGGAATCCTCAATGATCAATCTTCAATGTCCTTTGTTCAATGACATATAAGAGTTGATGCAGAAAGTTGCCACCACCCAATTAGGCATTCTAGGCCATACTGCTAAAGATAACAATCAAGTATCTCCAAGAAACTGATGTACAACATTGTCCAAAGACAGATAAATCTTTTGAAGAATGAACAAGAGGGTTAGAGTGTTCCCTCACAACAATTGAAGAAGGATCATCAACATCAAAAAGAAGATGAATGTGATCAATGGTGCCTCCCACATCTAAAATGTAGGACTTCATTAACAAACCTGCAATGTTTGCCAAGTGATCATCCCATGTAGCCATCTCTAGAAGATAATGTGTGTCCTACTAAAGCAAATCACAACAAGCCAAAAATCTAGCAACACAAGTGTCATCAAAAGAAATAGTAGATGAAAAAGATGGAATCTCAACACGTCTCTACAACCTCAAAAGATGAAAGAACTCCAGGATTCAAATGACCATATTGAATCTCTTCAAAAGAGTCCACACTAGATGACATATAGTGTTTAAACTAAATGATCTAAAGGAGCAAAATGTGAGGTGTAGACTTGAAATTAATGATCAACCTACCCAACTACAACACCTCTGTTATGCAAATCCCAAATAATAACTAAATCTGGTGTGAACTCAACACTCTTTACTTCTCCACCATGTGTGATATGATAGATAGAAAGGATATTGGTTAGCAATGCAAGCACACAAAGAATTGAACATACTCTATGATGAAACCATATATGCGTTGTCAGCCATGAGGATGTGTGGTGATGAACAAGACTCAAATGAATTGAACATAATCTATGATGAAACCATATAATGTGAGGCTCTAGAATCAAGTATCCAATTTTCTGACTTAGAATCTACAAGTGCAACAAGTGTTTGCCCCTTATATCTCTCCAATTTTGATAATGAAGAAGATGAACCACCTTACATTGTTGAAGGCAATTTTATTTATTTCTTCTTAAGAAGATGCTTCAGCTCGTCAATTTGTTTTGAATAACATTACTATTCATCATGGCCAATTTTTTTGCAATATGCACATTTAGGCTTCTTCTTGGATGATTTCACTTGAGAGGGAGAGGATTCATACTCTTTGTTTAGCTTGTTCTTTTTCTTCATTTGTTTCTTATTAAGATTCCCTATTTCTTTCTTTACCTTGGGCTCACTTGCCACCAATGCATGTGACTTAGAAGACCTGATAAGAACAAAGTGAATTAACTTAGCTTCCTCTTGGATGAGGAGATTTGCAAAATCATCAAGCTCAGGATAAACATATGATGCTCCCATAGAAAGTTGATGGGTATGAAAGACAAAACAAACACTGAATGCCAAAACCAAGCTTGGATAGCACATTAAGAATTAATTGTAAATCCTCTTTTTCAATATTGCAATCTTTTAGCTCTATTCTTAGCTACTTGATTTTGGACATGTATTCTTGGACGTGGTCAAAACTTTTTGGATCAAGATTCATCAAATTATTGTCAATCTGATAACCCCTAATCTTATTGGTTTTACCATCAAATTTTTCAAAAGGCTCAAATGCCTCCTTCAGATGTTTTTACATGATTCTCCACCTACAATTTTAACGAAATATGCACTTATTTAACAAAATATCTTGTTTTCTTACACGTCGGTTGGCGACTAACATAGGATCTACAGCAAACTTGAAACCTGCCACACAGTGATCATATCGCAATGTAGCTTGCCATGGGTACAAGGTACCCTGCACATGCAAGGTACAAACTACCAATAAAAAGTCAGCAGATTTTTTTATTTGATTTTAAAATTTACAAAACGAAATTAATATTTTAATGACATCTTTATCGAAAAAAAAATTATTACCTACCATTATGACATTACCATACAGACATACAAACTATGAATATGGTGCAAAAATTAACAGTAAATCTTGGAGTTTTTAGGCCTTCCAAGGGCAATGGCACACAATCTCTTTCAACCCAAAATGCTCTAATATGGTAGCCACCAATTACTCCCAGTCTTTATCATTAGCAGTTCAAACAATATTTGATTAATATTATTTGCAGTTTGATTTTCACGAGAAGTATTATCATATGCAGTTCGGGATATCTGAGACCGAATAGCAAATCCTATCCTACATTGATAGTAATTAGTGTTGGATGAAATTTATACAAGGAGGTTAATTCACAGAATTAAATTTGTAGTGTGTTCATCAGAAGTACTTATCAGAATTATAAATCTGAGTATAATCTTAAAATTCTCCATCCACAAAACTGATCTAAAAATCAACAGAATTTATATTTATTTTTGCTTTATTAAATAAACTGAGTGCTACCATAGTAAAGTGTAGTCCTTCGACATCAATGAAAACATAAATGTCAATATTTCCAACAAAACATTCATAGATCTGTCATCCATTGTCTGATTTAGACAAAAGAAAAGCCAAAATTGACTTTCTCAAACCCTTTGAACCTAATTGTGAGTTCACATTTGTACCACAAAACTCGATTTGATCTGTAATACAAAGCCACAAAGAGAAAACCAGTGAATTGGGTATTTATATCAAGCTTTAAATCATCATTTGATGCAATAAAGTATTAGAATATTTTAGTATCTTTTCATATTTTAGAATCTTTTGCTATTTTTAGCCAATTATTTAGATTCTTCAGTTAATGGTCATTAAGGTGTTCTATTTATTATTTCTTTTAGTCATCTTTTTTTAGAAGAATTTAGCTTCAGTTTGAAGCTCTAGCTCTCGTAATGGTCTATTTATTCATTATAATTCTTTCATTCAATACATAAATACATTGAATATTTGAGCTTGGTATCAGTGCAGGAATGACTCTCTTACGGGAGGGCCCAGGATCATGAAGAAATTTTGAGTTTTTATTTCTGCGAATCATGTTAGTAGAATCGAGAGCGAATTATTTTCAGATATCATGCAGGTTTGTTAAGGGGGTTGGTTTCTTTCAATTGTAGGAAGGTTAAACCTATTCTGTAACTCGTGATTTTTAAGACTTCCACGACCTTTGGTTTCACCTGCATTTTTCAATCCTCTTGCTTGCACATGCAAGATTTTTTATTTTTTCCTGCCACAATTTGTTCGCAAATATTTCACGTTTTTTCCTGCTCTGTAACGCGGCAAACTCATGTTTAAGGTTTTTGGACGTGATTTCTTTCATGCTTTGGCACCAGCGGCCTGCATTTTTTGGCTTGTTTTGGTTGCATTTTTTTATTCCTTGACATTTTGGGAAGTTTTTGAAGCAGATTTTGGTCGTGACAGAGAAGCCGAAGGTTTCTTTTTTGCAGCCCAGCTCTTGTTTTCTGCGCCACTTGTTTTTCTCTGCATTTTTGTTCAACGCACACATTTTGAGTGCAGTTTTTCAGCACAGGAATATTCAGTAACTTTGTTCCGCGGCTAGGGTTTCATGGTTTGTTTTTTACTCTGATTTTTGCAATTTTGCAGTGTTTTCTACTCAATTCGTGGGTATTTGTTTCAACTTCTGGGTTTTAACAATTGTTTCCTGAAAAATTATTCTGGGTTTTTATAATTTTTCCCTTGAAAAATTATAGGAGGGTTTTAATAATTTTTCCCGCAAACATCATCTAGTGGGCTATCCTTTGAAATTAAAAAATATCTAGTGGGTTTTCATATTTTTTTCCCTTAAAAAAATTTATTGGGTTTTGTCGTTTTTCCTCAAAAACGAAGTTTTCTATTCTGATCCGTATTTGGTTTTTTTCATTTTTCTCCTTAAAAATCATTCCTAGGTTTTGTAATTCTCGAAATTGCTTCTTTGCATGGGATTTTATGTCAAGTGTTCTTGTTCTAGGATTTTTACAGTTTTTTTCAGAAAAATGATGCTTTCTAAACTTCAATTTCAGGGTTTTGTTGATTTTTTCCAAAAAAATTGTGGCTTCTTACAGTCTGTTTTGAGTCGTAGTGCCCATCTTCAAAATTTCTTGGTAAATTGTAGTATCTTGTAGTCTATTTTGGGGCGTAGAGCTCACCTACAAAAAGGGTTTGGTAATTTTCATCAAAATCATGGTTGTAGTTTCATCTCAATGTCATTGGCTACAGAGAGTGATACCTTTGTTTTCCAACATCAGGTTGGCAAGTTTTTAGTTATCTTGGTCATTTGAAGAAGTTTTAAAAAATCAGGGAGGGTCTCAGTGGCGGGCTCATTTTGCAGAGTGTTCTAACAAGAAGGGGGCAGCCTTCTCTATGCATCTGTGACCAAAGGGGGGCAGCCTTCTATGCATTTGTAACCAGAAGACCTACAAATTGTCTTCTATAGGATAGTTGATAGAACAACCATTAAGGGAGGGTATTAGAATATATTAGTATATTTTCATATTTTAGAATCTTTTGCTATTTTTAGCATGTTATTTAGATTCTTCAGTTAGTGGTCATTTAGGTGTTTTATTTATTATTTTATTTTAGTCTTCTGTTTTTAGAAGATTTTAGCTTCAATTTGAAGCTCTTGTAATGGTCAATATGTTCAATGTAATTCTTTCATTCAATACATTGAATACATCGAATATTTGAACAATAAGAGCATAAACAATTTTTCAAAATCCACCAAGATTTGCAACCTAGAACCCTCAAATAAGTCTAAAAAAGAAGTGATCCCACAAGCTTTGCTACCATGTAAGAGTTGGTGTGCTCTATACCATGTAAAATTAGTGGAACATTATAACCACCCAAGATCTAGGCACTTCATGAAAGCACAAGAAAGATCGGTTATGAAAGAATAATAATATTCTATCAAAGGATGCAAATGATAGATTACAAAGGGGACCCCTTAGTTATATAGGTCAATCTAAACATAGGATTGCATAAGATTATGACATGTGCCTTATTTTATGACTTGAGACAACTAACATGATAACCTAGCAATCAAAAAGTAAATGTGATAGAAAGATTCCTAGGACCTATATGTGTACCCTAAGTAAGCTTATGTAACAAGCTTGACTAGGACCTAGTTGATGAACTAACTATGTGAAACACCCGTTTTACACCAACATGACAAACAAAAATTAAAGTTTAGCCATTTGGAATGATATTTATCTTTTGCAATAAAAATGAGCTTAAATGAGTTTGTTTTGGTGTTTGAAATGTTTAGATTGCACTTTTAGGGTTAGAAATTCAATTTTGAGGGACCACGTCAAAATGAGAGGGAAAATAAAAAAGCAAAGAACAAAATGAGCGCACTAAAATTGATGGGTTCAACTCAGTTTGCCTAGATTCTCCCCTTGTTTGCTAAAGTTTGTGCTAGGTGAACCCACCTCGCCAGCATTGTCCCCTAACCAAATCCGTAAACAGACCAAATCCAACCAATCCCTTCAGTAATCCGATAACACAATTTTTAAAAGTTAAGAAGGAAACTTGACAAAGAAAAGAAGGGAACAACAACAAGAAATAACAAAACTGGAAAGGTAGTTTGATAGCAACCTGTCCCCAAAGAAAACTTCTCCGCAAGTGGTGAGATGAAGCCACTAAGAATAGGAGTCGATGATGCTTGGGTGCTTGGAGACTTTCTATGAAAAAATCCGGTGAAGAGAAGAGTGAGAATTAGCTGGAAAATGGTTTTGAGTGTATAATATTTGTGTAAAGATTAAAGCTTAGAACTACATTTTGAGGCATTTAATGAAGTGATTGCCTTAAATCTCTATTTATGTTGTTAAAAAATTGTTGCATCGACAAATATATTGTTTATTTTTCTCCTCCCTTGCTTGCTTGTTTCTAGGTATTTGACGAGGTTAGGGAGACTGTGGTTACCATTTTGTGTATAAATTAGTCTCTTGGACTTGATAGTTAAGAAGAATGGTACGATTAACATGTCTTATTTACTTTAGTTATGTCTTAATGTGTGGAAGGTTCATTATCATTCTGGCAGTCATTTAATAACATTGTTCAAAAAATTATATATTACAATGATCTGTCATCAGATCTCAAAATTAATGAGAAAAATCCATATTTCAAACTGCATGGTGTACACTCTTGTTTATTTTCACTCGCTATGGAATTAGGATTGCTTTAAATGTTAAATCAGATATTTCCCTTCTTTGTTCTTTTACTATTTCTCCATTTGTTGGCTTCCCAATATATTCCCAACTTTTCTACCAATAATAAATTAAAATTTCGAAAATATTTTGATCTTTTGGTATGCCAAGAAATTCCCAAGAAAGATATTTTCTTCTATGCATCTAGCTAGCAACAGACATAGCAAATAAGCACATTATGCATTCCATTTATGCCAATGGGTTTCCTTTTAACCAAGTGAGGTCACCCATTGGCAAGAAATGATGACAACAATCAGTCAATACCCTAAAGGTTACGTAGTTCTTGCAAATGAAAAGGTGCATACCACCATATTTGCTAATAGAAAAACATTTTGAAGGCATTTTTTTCTGCCGGTCACAGATTTGTGAGCAGCAACAAGGGTGTACATCAGTTCTGATGGATGGAAAAATTGCAAAAACAAGCCTTTAAGTACTGTCATTGCAATGTGTCCTAAAGAAGCAATATTCTTAATGGAAATGAAGAATGCAAACTTCATTGTCAAAATCCTCATAAAGCCAATATATATGATAGGTGCTAAAAATGTTGTCCAAGTCGAAGCAAACAATGTTAAAAGTTGTAAGGCAGCAGACAAATTTATTGGTCAAAGCAACATAGAAGCACATCTTTTGGACACTGTGTATCATCCACTTGCTCACTTTTCTCATGCAGAAGATTGGCACACAAATTTAGCGGATCAAAGAAAATTTTGCCAAGATTGAGGAGATTCCAAATTGTGACAAATCATCACATCTCACAAACTATTTTCAATTGTTAAAGCCTTGTACATACATTTATGAAATTTCAATATTTACAATTAAAATTAATTTTTTTATTTGTTTAAAACTTTTAAGTTTGCTGTGAAGTTCTAATTATATCATATGACGTTTTAGAATTTTAATTTGTTTTAATTTTTTTACACCATATTAGGTTGTTGACATCCATCTACAGAATCCTTGGATTGGCATACCTATTTCTTCCATGGTACCAACTTGAATCCCAATGAACAACAACAATGAATCAAATGCAAAAAAATTTGTGTTGAGAATGCTAGATCTTCCTCTAAGATAAATAAAATGGTTATTTTTGCTAACAAAATCATCTCCTTGTACATATATTGTTTTAGACATGAACTATTTGAAGTTGAACTGATCAGCAATGTACATATATTATAAAACTGAACTCTTCATATGAATAAACTTGACACTTGCATCTGCCATTTTATACTCATAATTGTTACAGATTGCTTGGCATGTCTTACTTCTGTTAAGGAACACATTCACATATAATTTATGCAAGCATTTGATGTAATTTAAAGATTTAACATTTTTACTTAATTTTCTTTTGAGCACTAAGAGTCAAATCACTATAATTAATAGTTACTTCACAAACTCCACACAGCATTCAAGAAAATGATAGGTAATTGGTAATTGCATACTAAAGTAGCGTAGACAGAAAATATGACATTTATTGAACAATAAGTATAAAGAAACGTGAAAATGCAGATTTCAATTACCTATCATAAACAAACAAGGCCACATCACATGGACCCAAAGATTCTTTATTTGCCAAAAGCTTTTGCACCCCATCCTCTGAAATTTCATGCATTACTAAAGTTTTCTTCGTTCCCTTCACACAAAAAGATGTCAACTCAGTAAGCTGCTTCAACAAAACAACATATTTTGAAAATCAGCCTACATTTTGCTTGGCCAATTCTTTAGGTTCTTGCAGACAGAAAAATAGCAAATTTAGAAAATATGGCAATACATGGAAACAAAATAATTGTGTTTTTAAGTACATATCTATCACAAAATAAACGAGGATTATTTTAATATAAATACCTACATAAAGAAAGGAGAAAACAATAATAAAATATAAAGCAAAAGCAAGACAAACTAACTTGACAGTGTTAACACAGGAATACCAGAAACCTTTTGCAAAATCGTATGAATTATTTTAATATAAACAAGTATGTAAAGAAAGGAGGAAACATAAGATATAAGGCAAAAGAAAGACAAACTGGCATGAAAGTGTTAACTAAAAATACCAGAAACCTTTTGTAAAATCATGTTACCAAACCAAGAACCAAACCTTTCAGGCAAAGGCAACACCCTGTGAATGCCACGCTGGAGCCTCTCACTCAAAATGAAGTGCAAAAGTTACTTAACCACAAACATCATTTATAATGTTCGTCATTCCACATGGGATGCCAATTTGGTACCCCATTCGAAAGAAAAATGGAGAGATCAGGTTATGTGTGGAATTCTGAAATATAAACCAAGCTTCAAAGAAAGAGAATTATCCACTCCCCTCATTAGATGAAGTATTTCAAATTGTCAAAAATTCCAAATGATATCACTTTTAGATGGCTATTCAGTGTACAAGCAAGTGATTGTGAAAGATGAAGATTATTGAAGACAGCCTTCACCACCAAATGAAGAATGTTCACATACCAAAGATATTAATGGTCATCTTAGTTAGTATTTAGTTTTAAGATAACAGAGAAACTTTCCTGTTAGGTTTTTTGAAAGTTTCTATTTCTTTCTCAGTTATTCTCTATATAAGGAGACTATGTCTCCATTTGTAATTACTTGTTTATGAAAAATAAAATAATGTAACAAGGTATCAGAGCGGACTGATGGGCTTCTTTAAGATGTGGCAAAATTTTTAATAAAAAATTTGTAGCCTACAACCTAAAATTTATTCCAGAAAATTTTTTTAAAAATTTTATGAAAAAACGACTTTGCAAATTCATTGGCGGATTCGAAGATTTTTTGCTGAAAATTGCAAGCCTAGCATAGAGTTTTGGTCGTGCGATTTCCTGGTTTGAACAAAAGTCTACAAATTTTGTGGGTTGCATGTACGTGCAAGCTGATTGCATGTGCATTTTGCGAGTTTCATGTTGCTTGCATGTGTTGTTTTACCACACAAAGCCTGGTGTTTTGTTACATGAAGGTTCCTATGAGGGGTTTATAATTTTGCCCTTAAATAATCATGTTTGGTTTTTCGATTTTATCCTCAAAAATTGTTTGTAGGTTCTGTAAATCGCAAAGTTGCATGGGATTCTTTTGTGGGTTTGTACCATATTTTTCAAAAAAAAGCCATGATTTGTAATCTTGGGTTTGGCAAATTTTTTCCTCAAAAATCGTGACTATTTGCAGTCTTTTTTGGGGCATCGTCCTCATCTGCAAAAGTTTGGAGGGTTTGCCAATTTTTCCTCAAATCGCAGCAGTTGTTCTTGGTGTGTGTCTATGGCTATAAAGAGGGACAGCTCTATTATCCAACATCAAGTTGGACGTTTTGTGATCATTTCTGGTCAGAAGTTTTGCTGATTCTGGGAGGGTTAGTGGCAGACTCATCTCAGTGGCAAGCTCTTGTCTCTTGTTGTAGAGCAGTTGTTCTTGGTGTGTGTCTATGGCTATAAAGAGGGACAACTCTATTATCCAACATCAAGTTGGATGTTTTGTGATCATTTCTGGTCAGAAGTTTTGCTGATTCTGGGAGGGTTAGTGGCAGACTCGTCTCAATGGCAAGCTCTTGTCTCTTGTTGCCGAGCATTATAAAGAAAGGGGCAACCTTCTCTGTTTTTTCTGAATGGATTTTGGCTACTCTTGGTCATTGACATTTTGCAAATCCAAGGAGGGTCTCAACAACAGCAAAATGTTTTGAAGAATTTATGACCACAAGACGTACATTCTTTCTGCAAGGTAGTTAGACAATGACCATTAAGGGAGGGTATTAGAATATTGTAAGTTTCTTTAATGGTCGTCTTAGTTAGTATTGAGTTTATAGATAACATAGAAACCTTCCTGTTAGCATTTTAGAAAGTTTCTATTTCATTCTCAGTTATTCTCTATATAAGAAAACTACGTCTCCATTTGTAATTACTCATTTATGAATAATAAAATATTGTAACAGAAGAATGGTATTTGGCTTGATAAATGCAAAAGCTAATTTTCAATATGCCAATGACATTGCCTCCAAGGATTAGTGGGGAAATGTATAATTGTATACAAAGATGACCTAATTGTATTCTCTAAGGGCCCATTTGGTGCATGGAATATGAGCTCTAATTCCGGAATTAGATTTCCAGATAACGTAATTCCATATTTGTGTCCATCTAAAAAATTGCAATTGGAATTTCGAAATTCCAATTTTGCCCCCAAAATGGGCATTTCATCTTCCACTCAAACAGGTGGAATTGGAAATTCCAATTCCAATTTTTATAAAACCAAATTTAATATTTTGTGGGATCCGTGACTATAAGGATGTATATTATATTGCTATAAGGATGTATATATATACATGTGTGTACATATACATGTGTGTATATACATATGTGTATATACACACACGTGTGTATATATATACAAATGTGCATATAATGTATATACACACGTGTGTATTTGTGTATATATATACGCATGTGTATGTGTATATATATGCATGTGTATGTATATACACGTGTGTATGTATATATACACGTGTGTGTATATACAGACATATACACACGATATTTAAAGAAATTAAAATACAGAATTAAAATTCCTTATGCATCTTCTTAGTCATCTTCCGGGTGAACCAAACAGGTCATCCCATATTCCGGAAATCATTTTCAGGATTTGTATCTTCCAGAATTGACTATATCTGGCATTTGGTATTCCAGCACCCAAACAGGCCCTAAGAATAGAGCTGATCACATCCAAGATTTGAGGAACATTCCGCAATGATGTAAAGAATCTGGCATTTTCATGAATCCTAAAAAATCCATCTTCGGAGTCATAAAAGGGAAACTCCTAGGGCATCTTACCAAGGCATTTCTATCAATCCCAAATGAATTGAAGCTATCATGAAACTATCCTTGCCTAATAGCAATACAGAACTGAAGTCATTCTTTAGCAAGATCAAGTTGATAAGGAAGTTTATTGGCGGGTTTGAGGAGATTGTGTGCATGTTAAACGATATTATGAAAAAGAACACCAAGATAGAAAGGAATAGTGAAGCTAGAAAGACCTTTGGAGAGAAAAAAATAGCCATTGCTAGTGCTTCCGTGCTCTCAAGTCTGAGCTATACGAAGCACCAATCCATTATCATATGTCAAGGTGGGATCAAAAAGTTTGATTTGACAGTCAACATTCCCATAGCTCAATATCTGCTAAGTACCTAAAAGCCGAACGCCTTGCTTTTATTTCTAATTTGCAGAAAGAATATATAATGAAAACATACTATGGAAATATAGCTAAGCAATTCACCATCATATGCATTACTCTTGAAACTGCAACACATTGCTAGACCACTATTTGAGATTTGATGATAGTTGGTTCTCTAATAGAATAAACAATCTCATGAATGGAACATATAACCAGTTTTTAACTAATGGAGGTGATCATCAAAAAAGCTTGCGGACTAAGAATACACATTAGTTTGCTAAACCTGATAACAACTCCATCACATAAACTTTGTAATAAGCTTTCTTCTCTCTATGCATTTCACTGGGACTATTCTCTTATACTTGTCACCATTAAATCTTGTACATAACAAAAACTTTTATGTTTATATTTTGTGAAGCATGTTTTATCTCCTCATTTAACTATTTTAAACTTTTTGGTACAAAAAATATTTTCCAAACTCCCTTTACTGTCATCATTGGCTCTAATCTTATGTCTCGTGAGTATAATTTGATCATTTGTATGCATTAATCTAAATTTGAAACAGGCAAGCCATCTAAGATTTCAAAATACGGTTCTAAATCATATATATGTTAATCAATGTATAGAGATTTCCATAATCCATCATAGTTTTAGAACGATGCAGCTTATTCTGGATTTGATTGTGTGTAGTATATTTTTGCATCAACGTTTCGAATCACACTCCATGATGCATCATCAGGATGAGAAGAGCTAGAGGATGATGGATCACGGAGTGTGATTCAAAACGTTGATGCAAAACAATACTACACACAATCAAATCCAGAATAAGCTGCATCGTTCTAAAACAATGCATGTATGTTTCCAAATTATTAATTTCAGACTCAATTTCATTAGATATGAACTTCAACAATGCATTATAATTATGCACATGAAATAGACATATAGCTCTAAAGTATGCAACTTGAAATACAATTTTCAGACAGCCTAAACATAACATCATCAACTATACACAATGACTAAAGCTTTTAAAACATTGCATTATCTTTCATACACTCCTTCTAATCTGCTGACTCTAACCAATAACCAGAAGAAGATTTGCAAGCATATCTTCTGTGCTGTACACAAGACGTGTAATTTATCAACCTCTGGTTTTGTACTATATAGGAATAAAAATAATCAATTTCATGTCCTCATTTTTTGTTTTGGTAAAACACGTATATATTAATTGTGCTCTTACCCCCATTGTATCAACAACATTTGTTGCATAACGATCGCCATTAGTTGGCGTGTATCTTTCAACAAACTGCCTGCATTAAAGAGGAAAGAAAAATCTTCTTGTTGAATCATGAAAGAAATCACTCTATATATAAAACAGGAAACAATTAAAAAACAGAACTTTCTACACTAGACTGATGAAGAGACCTTGTTCAACAGTCAGTTGCATAAGAGACAGTAGATTGGAACTACTTACTTTCCAATCAAAGAATTCAGCAATGCAGACTTTCCAGACTTTGCAGGTCCAAAAACAAAACACTGTAAGACATTTCTCTGAGAACGTTGCCTTCTGCGGTCCAATCGTCGACGACGGATAACTTGAAATGCAGAAGCAGGATCACCTGGGTACCCAATGTAAATCAAAGTGGCAAAGCTTTTGACAGGATCTAGAAGGGTCATAAAGGCCCACTGCAAAATAAATATGAAGCAAACCAATTATCAAAATAACTGAAATAACAACTAAATAATTACAGTAATACTTACTGGATAATTCAAAAATAACAACATATTTTCACACTGAAGAACACCTATAATTTGATACTATAAAAGACCAACTATAAATCTTGTGGATAATATTGTAATTGTAATGTTTAACTTCAGAAATGTGTTTGCCAAGTAGAATTTTACATTATTCATGAAAATAATGAATGTTGTGGGACTGCATGGATACAGATACAGTACTGAATATGGATATAGCTAATTTTCAAGGCTCTGAAGATAGGAATACGGATGGACATGGTATGTACAAGCTCGAACCCATGCACATGTGCAGGCACATCAAAAGATATATTTTAAAACACAAATGTAGTATATAAAGAGGAATTTCATAACAACAGAAGCTATATAAATCACTAATACCAAAATATTCACAAATATAATATAATTTTATTATTAAAAGTTGAAACAAATATCCATTAGAATCTCATGCTATCAAACAATTTGTCACTATTTTCCTGAAACTGACGTTACGCATCATCTAGATTCTCTGAAGGGCTGCGATGGTTGGACTGTATACAAACACCAATAACATACATAGAGCCAGGGAATAATACACGAGGAACCAGATAACATATTTATATGGAAAGCTTCTTTCTCATTACCTTTTCTCACAGAAAATTGCCGCCACTAAGTCAATAAAAAATACTAAAAGCTTCGGCATAAAAATGTAATTACAAACTTGAAAAATTAGAAAACATTGATTTTTAATTAAATTATAAGGCTCCAGTAAGAAATGACCAATTTTGGGTGATGTTTTATGGTGAGAGAGAGTAGAAAGGATGGCACGAACACACAGGCAGGGGTTTAGGGTGTCTGCAGGCCTGATGAGGTCACAGCTCTGCAATTTAATGTTCTGCGCCCCATTGCCTGTGGCTTAATGTTTCTTGTGTACTGGTGCTGTGTGCTGTGCTGTGGGTCTTGTTTTTTTGTTTTGTTTTCTGTCATTTTGGTCAGTTTTCACCATTTTTACGCTCTGTTCAGAGTGGTAACTTGTATGGCAACAGATGGGGTCTGGAAGACCCCCAACACTCTTCATCAAAGTCATTCTTAATGTGAAAGAGCCTTCCAGGCCTGAACAACAGGCAATCAATTTTTCAAGTTTCAACAGGTGCCTTGACAAGAACAAAGACCAATTGCTTCTGGTCATTAATCCAGTCTGTTGCACATGATGTGTTAAAATGTAAGTTAATGGGAATGCATATTTCTCTGCTGTTTGTTGAAACTTAAGCTTGAAGGAACCAGAATCCACAGGGAGACACGGAAACCAATCTACAGATCAGAATATGATGATTAAGGGAGGGCCATACTTCCATAACCAGGCATCTCATGGAGTTAGATAAAGACAAAGATAAAAGATAAATTTTATTAATGTTCAACAGTTGACCACAAACAGGTCAAAGGGACTGAAGAGCTGAACAAGAGAACAACCAACAGCAGGAACACCAAACAGTGACCAAAAAGCAAAGAACAACAGAAAGAAGGAAAGAGAGACTAGGGCCCCGAGAAACACGGGGAGGGTGGAAGGGGGAAAGAAGGTGACCCCTAGCCACCAAACAAAACTAGAAACCCGAGGAGACAGAGAAAAACCCCAAAACCGAAGGATAACCCAAAGAAGAGAGAAGGGGGTGGTGCCGATGATGCTGCAGCTGGAGATAACCAATCCTACTAGTAGGAGTGGATCTCTGAGTAGGATCTATGGGGTCTCATAGACCTGGACTGAGAAGGCAAGGCTAAGTGCCTTTTGGTGCCACGCACCATTCCAGGATAAAAAGAGGTAAGGAGTTGATCGGACAAAGGGCGAGAGGCGCGCAGACAAGAGTGATCCGCAAACGGATGGCCTCCTGCAGATAAAGAGCAACACATCTCTAATCCATGTACTTGAAGGAGGAGAGAGACTAAGCCTCTCTAAAAAGACAGTAGAACCTACCTCTGATTTCATAGTAGATAGGACAACAGAAGATAAAGTGCTCCTCGGACTCCACCTCACCGAGAGTACAAAGCTGGCAAATCCTGACACACCTATCAAGCATGTGGTCGGTCTCAACACGGATATGGTGGGAACCCACTCTGAACAACCCAAGTGGAATCCTGAGGGAGTGCTACCAAGGAGGAGATGTGTATAATGGGCGGACAATGATCCCATCCTGAATCTCTAGAAAGTGCTTAGCATAGAAAGCCATCTTCGGGCAAAGCCCCCCGTGGGGGTTAACCCATGTGGTATGAATGTACTGCCTATAAATATCATCTCTAATGCACCGGTTCAACTCTTGTCTTGGGGGTAGGAGGTGGGGAGGGGATCCAGAGAATATTGGAATGGGGGAAGGCAGTCACTATCAATCCTAATATAACTCAAAAGGGTTGTGGCCCCAGCGAGCCAACTGTGAGACTGGGAGCAGCCGAGAGAGCAAGGGACCCTGAGGAACAGTAAGTAAGGTAGGGATACCTAAGGTGACCCTCACACGAGTCAACAAAACCACAATGGCAGTGTAAGAACCAAACAAGATCAAATATGGCCTCAACCCTGAAAGGGCGTGTCCGAACTCCACAAGGACAATACTGTGAGGATTTGATGAACTGCCAAAGGAGAGTTTGGACCCACTCAATGGAAGCCCAATCAGGCTCCAGAAACCCCCAGACCACAAAGCCATAAAGAACAGTAGGCCAAACAAGAGTGTCAAGAAGAGTCGTCTTGGACGAGATGTTCTGAAAGTGATGCCTAAAACATTGTCTCTAAAGAAGAGCAAGGGACCCAAACACCTTGTTGATGTGTGGCTAAATGGTGAAACTCAAACTGAAATGAGGACCCGAAAACTTGACCCCCAAGTAAGTATAAGATGAATCAATCTCAAGCTCGAAGCCACTAAAAGTGAAGTGAAGATTGCCACCCCTTGAACAATAGGTTCAATCACAAGGTTTAGACTTCTGGCTTTTCTAGAGTGGTATCTCACCGATGTCTCATGTCCCCCCCGGAAGAGGGGCTTCTTCACCTTCCACCTAAGTTGCGCAACAAGAGCACAAAGTCAATCCCAGGGAACAGTAAAGCTTCATAGGGTCTTTTTGTCCATGTGCAAGTAATCTACATCTTCACAGACATGTCTATTTCACCGAGTCTCTCTCTGAGACAGTGCCCAGACTGTTACGCCTTTCGTGCAAGTCAGAACTTACCCGACAAGGAATTTCGCTACCTTAGGACCGTTATAGTTACAGTCGTCGTTCATCGGGGCTTCGATCGCTGGCTTCACTATCATCAGGTCACCAACTTCCTTAACCTTCCGGCACTGGGCAGGCGTCAGCCCCCATATATCGTCTTACAAATTTGCAAAGACCTGTGTTTTTGGTAAACAGTCGCCCGAGCCTCGTCATTGCAACCTCCTTTGTACAAGGAGGCACTCCTCCCGAAGTTATAGAGCTATTTTGTCGAGTTCCTTAGAGAGAGTTATCTCGCGCCCCTAGGTATTCTCTACCTACCTACCTGTGTCGATTTCAAGTACAAGTACCCATTTGTTGAAGGTCGTTCAAGCTTTTCTTGGAAGTATGATGTGGATTGCCTAGCATGTTGTCTGTCTTTTTACTTTTTTGACGCCACGCTAGAATTCAAACATTGGCTCAAGGTATTTTCTCTACCCCGTTTTGACCCCGCTTTTTCGAGTTCACCTTCTGACCTTGAACCGCAAAACCATAATTAAGACGGCTAAAGGTTTTAAGACAATTAAAGGCCATTACCTTAGTTTTACCCAGGCTCATAGTCAACTTCCTCAAAATACAAAAAGAAGCCAAGCAATCTAACTATCTCTATAAGCCCTCAGGGGATGAGGCCAAAAGAACCACATCATCCACGAAAAGCAAGATACGAATCAACCCCTGGTGAAGGCAACAATCACCCACAGGAAGGTGCTCATGAAGAAACTCCTCTAACTCATCAATGTAAATCCTGAACAGGGTACAAGATAAGGGGCATCCCTGCTTCACCCCGATGGTGCTACTAATGAAGCTAGAGAAACCCGTGGAAGTACTAAGACAACCCAAAACAACCTCATAGAACCTCATAATGGTGGTGAGGAGAGGAGACGAGATGTCGATATTGTGGAGCCTCCGAAAAAGGGCCCACCGAGGAACCATGTCGAAGGCTTTGCGGAAGTCAACGAAGCAGCAATAGACCTTTGAGGAGCTCGAACGGGCCTCCTCAATAATAGAACGGAGAGTCAAAATGTGATCCTAGTCTGATAGTCCTGTCTGAAACCTGCCTGTCCTCTAGCCCTAATATGATGCCGATCAAGCCCCCCAGAGAGGAGGATATTAAGAGCAGTAGCATATAACTTTGGGAGTGTGGCAGGCCATCATAGTTCTATAATTACCGGGGTCAGACGTAGGGACTGCCTTGTAGATCGGGTGAATAATATGATGAGACCAAGAGGGTGGAAACCCCAAACAAACCTCCTGATTGAAGAGCTCAGAAAGATAGGAACATAGGACTTTGGCACCATGCTTGAAGATCTCAGAATGAAAACCTTCCTCATCACACCCTACTGGTACTCATATTCCTAACAACCTCCAAAACAATCGAACAAGTGAAAAGATGGTACATGGCAAGGGGTGTGATCAGGATAAGAGGCTAACTAGGGATATTGTAAAGAGTGGAGACATGGTAGAACAACGTACTCTGATCAAGCTCAGGGGGAAGCGTGGAGTGACAGGGGAAAAGAGTGCACCAAAAGGACATGGGGGAACATAAGAGGTGGTACCATAGGGCGACTCTACGCTGGGAAATGAAAAGGCGATTCTTACGGCAAAGGAGGTGGTAGGACAACTGCAAGGAGGGGAGGGAAGGGTGATGGTGGGCGAAAGCGAGGCGGAGGCGTGAATGGAAAGCCTTGCAGTCATCATCAAACCAGTGGTTCATAGGGAAAGAGCGTTTAGGCTTGGAAGGGGAACAAGAGGAGGTAAAGGAATGGGGGAAGGAAAAAAGGGCACCTTCCCAGATAGCAACGGAGAGGCGGGAGAACAAGGTGGAGATGCAGGCATGGGGAGGGAAGAGAAGATCCACCAGAAGGAGTCGTCTGAGATGTAAAACAAAGAGGTCGGAGTCACCATCATCAAAATGGAGCAGGGTGCAGGGGGAGGACAAATGGAAAGGGCCAGGGGGGAGGTGGAGGCTATTGTGTTAAAATAATGAATGTGTTATTAAACAATGATCATGAATGATCTATATATACAAGATACAAAAGAATGTTTCTATAATGAACAGGAGGGAGGAAATAGAAACATTCTTGTAAAGTGAAAGTGAAAGTTTCCATAACGAACAAAAGGAGTTTATGGAAACATTACAAAAAGAGCGACCATTAGAAATAGACAAAAGAGAGATAAAATTAGAAACTATCTATTATCATAATACCCTCCCTTAATGGTCAATCTATCTTAAAAAAACAGATATTTGCATGTCCTTAGAAAGCGTAAAAGGCGGCCTCGGATGGACCAAAGAGGTCTGCATGTTCTGCAATGTTGGCATGTGGCTCTACTTTTATCTAATGTCTCATGGAGATCCTTCAATACTGTCCAGATCTCTACAACTGTCTTGCCAGAAGGGATTTGAGGCAATTGATCATCAATAACTGAAAGCTTAATGAGAATAACCACTTCATGATTACATTCATCAAACTTGTCTTGAGTCGCATCGGCTATGGTAGGATGAGTCTCAGTACCCTAAACAAGTGCCTCAAGGCGACGATACTCGAAAATCGTCAACATGTGCTGGTTCCAGTTGTAGTAGTTCTTTCCGTTGAAACGTTGACTGCCTTCCAACATAAGATTGGTGAGAGATGCCATAGCACGTTTTTCAAAGAAAAAACATGAAAAATCATAAGAGGGCATGAACTTCAAAGTAGATTAACGAAGACCCAAAAAATTTGAAGAGACACCCAGTGATGAACTCAAAAAACCCAAATAGAATAGATAGAATCTACTATCAAATTCTGAATCCGTTGGCTCGATAATTGAGGCACCTAGAAAAAACATACGACAACACAATTGAGCTCTCAAAAAACCCACAAGGAATCTACAATCAAAAATAATTCCGACTTGAACTGAATGGTCAAAACCCTAGTCGAAAATGCAAAAACCCTAGATGGGTGGGTGAGGAAAAAAAAAGCTACGAAAATCTTGAACTAATAATTTCAAAAAAGAAACTAAAAATTTTCGAAGAGGCCAAGAATTTGCTCTGATACCATATTGTGGTAAAATAATGAATGTGTTATTAAACAATGATCATGAATGATCTATATATACAAGATACAAGAGAATGTTCTATAACAAACAGGAGAGAGGAAATAGAAACATTCTTGTAGAGTGAAAGAGAAAGTTTCCATAACGAACAAAAAGAGTTTACGGAAACATTACAAAAAGAGTGACAAATAGAAATAGAAGAAAGAGAGATAAAATTAGAAACTATCTATTATCATAATAGAGGCAACGGGAGGGAGGGGGAGAGGGGGAGTAGGCACACAAAATGGAAAGGCAAAGGAGAGAGTGGTCAGCCAAAGGGAGGGGGGTGATGGAGAAATGATGGATGAAGGGGATGAACGACTAAGAGGAGAGAACATAATCCACAACACTGGCCCCACCATAGTGAGGTCTACAAGTGAAGAAATGGGAGCCCAAAAAACGGGGAAGCCCATTGCAGGCTACCAGACCAGAGGACTCACAAAGCTGTAGAAGATGCCTACCGTACTTAGTGAAAGGGCCCATGGAATCCTCAAAGGACCTAAGAAGGTCCGATCCAGATCCTCTATACATAAAGAATCAGTGACTCTGTCATGAAGAGGAGTCTACATAATCTGAGTACAGGCATTGAAATCCCCAAGAATGACAATGTCACCATTAGCAGAAAACTGAGATATGTTGTCAAACAAATCATTGTAAGGGTCACCATCAATACCATTATGGAGGGCATAAAAGGCGGAGGCTGGGGGAAAATAGCAGACCGCAATAAACAAATCCTTGAGAAGAGAGGCAAAGCAACAAAGGCGGATCCACATGAATCTCACCAAGGCATTAGAGCAAACCACTGAAACCCGACTCCAAACCCTATCTCTGACAAGGCAACCAACACCGCCAAAGCCATGAACACAACCAGAGAACCTAGTATCCATCCAACAAACCAACAACCACTGAAAACCAAAAATGCTTAGGAGAGGACGAACAGGCTCTCATAAGTCTCCGTAAGACAAAGAAAATCAGAGGAACCCAAAGCATCCAATAGCAAACCTGGGGAAGACCAAAAGGAATCATTATCGTTCCCACAGTTGACCTTGAGGTCAAGAACCATAGAACCTCTTGACATCCGCAGGTTATGGAACCGTCATTTGGAAGCCTTAGAATAACTCTCGTCCCACCCAGGTGGAAAAGCATCCTTAATGACAACCTTAAGATTGTGTATAACAGTCCATTTAGCATCCTTTCTAGCCTCAGCCACAAGCATCCTAGAGTGTTTAAGTTCAGCCACCTATAACTTGGTCAAATCCTCATCAAGGTAGACCTTTGAGGGCTGCAGAAAAAGTAGCATCAGAATTAAACCGAAGGAACAAGGTAGAATCATACCCAAACCAAGCACGGTCTAGGATGATCCCGCTAAGACCAAGATATTTCCACGAACCATGAGTCCTACGATAGCTGAGGAAGGCCACGAACCTAAAGGTTGATCTCTCTAAACTTCCAAGTACGTTCTTTATAAAATTTTAGACTACACCAGCGCCTCAATACCAGCCAATGGAGGACTAGTACTATTTTTACCAAATACAGAGGACGAGGAATTGAGTTTTTTCTCAATTTCACAAATGAGGTTATCGTGTGAAGAGGCAAGTTCAATGTCCAAAGCTTTGAGCTTAGAAATGTCTGAATCTTTGGCAATGGTATGTTCGATATTAGTACTCAACAAAGTGCGGAGTTCTGCGTTTTCAACAGCCAACAGGGAAATTTTATCTAACAATTCGGTAACAGAAACCTTTAAGCTCGAATTCTCCATTTCTAACTTGAACATATGGTCCATCAGATCTTGTAAATCTACAATCTGTTTCCTCTGATAAATCAAAATGGAAGTCGAACAAACAAGGTCCAAAAGGGGAGCCACAAGGGGCCCACCAGTATCAGACTCCATGAGAGGAAGGCGCCAATAACATTGCAAGAAGTAGCCAAGAGCCAACAGAAGGCCCAAGTTTGGATTCCTACAAATTACTTTGTAATCTTCATGGTTTACGTCAATCAAGAATCACTCCTAAATTTTTAGACAGAATTACGCTGATAAATTTCTCCCAAGAAATCGTGGCTCCAGAATCAAAACTCAAGAATCAAGACTCAAGACAAATTTATGCTAAGAAGTCGTTGCAGAGTCTCCAAGAGTGATCGCATTGAGAAAGAAACCACGTCATAGAAGTATTCCTCACACACGTCAAGAGAGATCAAAGAAGAAAGAACAGATGAATTTGAGCAGAAGGAATCAAATTCAAATCCACAATAACTTCAAACCTTGGCGCAGGGCAATTCAAAATCCTTACACAACAATTCCTTATGCAGAAGATTTCACACGTCAAATCCTCCTGTCGTCAGTTCCCAAAACCAATTCAAACCGAGAAGAAATTCGAGGAGAAATTATGTCAACAAAAACTTGCTCAAATTTTTTTGTCAACAAAGCTCTCCAAAACCCTATGCAGAGAAAGAATAAATGAATGAATTCTGTCGGCAAAGATTCTAGACAAAGCTCTCCAAATCTAGAAAATTTAGTTGGCTGAATATTTACGAACCTTCTCCTAAATCCCGAAATTTTTGTCGGCAAATCCTCGCTTAGAGAACCCCGTCGTCAAAGCTCTCCAAATCCTCACACAAAGTAAAGAATTAAAGAAAATAAAATAAAATTTCGTCGCAAAACAATCCATGATGATCTAGATCCCTTGTGATTCACGATTCTTTCCTCTCGACGATTCACGATTCACAATTCCAACCCTGGAATGTAGGGTGTGACAAAATGGAGAAACTTCAAGCTGAGATACTCATTTGGATTCATCTTCCTAGCCATGCAAAGGAGTTCTCGAGACAAGAAATCCTTCAATCAATTACAATGGTTATTGGAAAGCCCTCGAGTCCATCTCATCATACTGTGGACCAAAGGGTGGCTACATTTCCCCATCTGTGTTAAAATCAATTGGAACAATCGTATTCTAGATTCTTTAAAAATTAGACCAGGTAGTATGAATTGCATACAACATGCTTATGAAGCACAATCTTTCTAGTGCCTACTGTGCCATGAATGTGGATATTTGCAACAAACTTGTTAAAACTTGGGATCAACTCCTCTCAACCATCTCCTAAATCACAAACAATCAATTAGAACGTGAGTGGAGGGAACCCAATTCCTTCTGAAGCTCCAAATGCAAAAGGTATTAGCCCTATTAAATCACCTGCTAAAGGGAATGGTGTAAATTGAAAACAGGACATATCTAGAGGAATATTAATAGCAAGTTTGATGTTTTGGAAAGCTTCTAGGAGGTAGAGGCAATGAAGCATGACAAGACTCCATCAAGTCAAGAGTTTGAACTTGTGGAATCAATTACTCTCTCCATTCCAACCAACATTCATTCAGACTTAGAAAAGCATAAAATTTCAAAGCAAAGAGATCCTTCTACTATGAATAGTGCACATTTGAATATGCCACAAGGAGCTGAAAGATTATGTTTAGTACAAATTGGTTCTTTGAAGATGGAAGCGGCTGAAACATGGTTAAATGAATTTCAGACTATCCTAAATCCTTTGAATGAACCTGGGGCCAAAGAAGGTGGCAAAAGGAAATTCCTTACTTTATTAGACCTTCAACAAGAGAACCTTAAGGAAGAAATACCAAAATGTCAAAGGCTGGGATCAAAAAGGATCAAGAAGACATAAAATTGATAGAGAAGCCATTGGTTGAATCTAGAGTTATCAAAACATTGGATACATTGTTGTGCCTCTCAAAAGTGAGAGTAATATCATTATCAAAACATTGTATACATTGTTGTGCCTCTCAAAAGTGATAGTAATATCTTGGAATGCCAAGGACTTGAGTAGCATCCCTCAACAAAAGGCTATCAAGGATTTGATTCATAAAAATAAACCATATATCGTATTTGCTCAAGTGACAATGCTACTAGTGGAGGGTGTGGTCAACATATTGGTGCTCAAGGCACTATAGGTGAAATTGCATGCTTAGCGGATCCTTACAATCTCACAGGAGTAGTGGACATTGGACAATAAGTAGATATTCAATCAAAGTGGTGGCATCTTGCTTCAATTTAGGGGACTCGTTTATCTGCTAATGCTTCTGCACTTGCAAATTATCCAAGTAAGGTGTTATTATGATCCCAAATTAGAGAGTTCACTAGTTCACTCTCTATGGTTCCAATGTTATTATTGGCTTACATGAAAATTAGGGGCAATAAGTCATCTTGATCCTTTGTCTAGTTTGTTGAAAGATTGTTTCTTTTCTCAATCTAGTAGATATAATATCAAGCAATAAATATGTGTGCGGCCAATAGTTGGACTTCAAGTTCTGAAATTTTGGGATGGAAAAAAGTTGGATCATTGGCCCATCAATTTTTTTCCTAATCCTAAGAAGTGGGAATATTGGTGCATCTCTTATTTCTACCCAAGGAAATCAATTAAACTCTTAACAAGATATTTTTGTGAAAGTTGCTCGACATTTTTCTTCTTTCTTTCAGAAAGAAATTTTCAAGACCTTGAAGAGCAAAGACTTGTGCTTGAATGTGTTGCTTCCTTGGTACTCGACGATATGAACAATGTTCTCCTAGCACCCATTTCCATTGAGGAGTTCAGGAAGGTGGTGTTCGCAAGGAAAAATGATAGGGCTCCTAGAATGGATGGATTTCCTATAGAATATTTTCAAGAATCACATAAAAATGATCTGCTTGAAGTTATTAGAGAATTACATAAAAATAAACAAATACTTAAAACCATTGATGTTAGTTTTCTTGCCCTTGCTCCAAAAAAAGAGGCGCAAATTCCCTATATTATAATGCAAATAGGCTTTTTGAATTATACTATGTATAGTTTTTTAGATCGACGTTTTGGATCACACCCAACGATCCCTCACTAGGAAAAAATAAAATACATATTAGATTGCTGACAAACTTATAAAGGTTGTAGCAGTTGAGGGAAGGTTAAAAACTGAGAAAATAAATAAATAAAATTAAAAACAAAAAGAATAAATAGAAGACAAGATTATTACCAAGATAATTGTTAAATGATAAAAAAAAGTTTGGCTCTCCTAATTTCTCGAGTGAGGTGGATTTGTAAAAGGACAACAAATTTTAGATGGCATTGTCTGTAACGTCCCCAAATTGGGAAACCCTAATTTAGCCCCAATCAAGTAGCAATTTGGGTTTCGAAAGTATATTTTCTTGATTTGTAATCCAAATCTGTTCTATCTGATTGGTTGTTGTGTATTAATTGCTTTCTTCCTTGCTTCAGCCATGTCTTTTGTTTGTCTCTGAATGTTCACTGCCTGGGTCACGCCTTTGAAGTCGATCCTTAAGACCCTTCATATCTTTCCCCTTAGGCTGGAAGAGCCATGTCTCTCCCCTCAGACCCTCCTCAAATCTGTAGTTGCCTCTCTTCCAGATTGCACCCCTTGGTTATATTACATCTCTCCATGATAGATTCTTATTGGGAGTTGGACTAATTAATAGTTAACCGCTGTTCTGCAATAACTAAATAGGTTTTCTTTGTATCTCCCGCATTGTCTTTTTATTGCCCTTAGTGTGTGTGTGTGTATACACACACGCGCGCGCACGCCTTTGTTTTTGCATATAATTAGCATGAATTGGCCCTCATCATCATTGCTTTCTTTTTTCTAAAACAGACAGCCTTAATATACAATCGCTTCCCCTATCCAAGTCGGCCCAATAAAGGTATTATTATTTACAATTATATTAGTATTATTATTAATATATATATTTATTATTAAGTGTTTGTATTAAAACACTTCAGAGGCTGCAAGTTGCCTCAGGGGCAAGGCAGTCCTCTCCTCTCAAATATTGCTTGTCCTCAAGCAATGATCGAATGATCATTGAGTCTTATCCATAACCCACCTTCCACTGCACTATTCTGATTTTATCATATATGTTTTCTCCCTTATTTCTAGTGTGAGTTATGATCAATAGTTGAAACTTGGCAAGGTTTAACTTAAGGCAAGTTTTTCTCATCTTCCAAAGAAGAGGATCAAGGCCATCTCATAATGGTGCTAACTGAATCTGCAACAACCAACATTTGCATGATAGCATGCCTCAAATTTATATCTTTTGCTTCACTCTTAGTTATTATATTTTTCTAGATCAATTAAAAATATAAAGCAAAACATGGAGCATACACTTGAAAACACAAGGTATACACATGAATGCGAGACATGGTGCATACACTTGAAGACATGAAGTATACACATGAATGTATGAAGACACGCAATATATGCTTGAAGACACGAAGTATACACATGAATGCATAAAGACACAAAGCATACACTTGAAGACAAAGTATGCACTTGAATGTGTGAAGCATACACATGAAACATGAAGCATATGCATGAGCATATGTAAACATGGTTCACTTGACCCACAAGAGGCTAAAAAAATCCAACTAGGACCAAATCCATCTCTTGGAGTGACCATTCCACAAGAGGTAGGAACACCTAACCATGACCAGATCCATCTCATGGAATAACTAATCCACAAGAGGCAGGAATGTCCAACTAGGAACGAATCCATCTCTTGGAGTAACCAATCCACAAAAGGCGGGAATGTCCAACCAAAACCAAATCAATCTCTTGGAGTAACAAATGCACAAAAGGCAGGAACGTCCAACTAGGACTAGATCCATGGCTTGGAGTAACCGATCAGCAAGACGCAAGAATGTCAACCAAGACCAGCTCCATCTCTTGGAGTAACCAATCCACAAGAGGTAGTAATGTCCAACAAGGAGTAGATACATCCTATTGATGTGCATTTTGTGAACACTCCGACATGTAGGATGAAACATTGTCCTCTCTTAAATAAAGACACCATGTATGCTAAGATGGCAAAAGATAATAGAGGCGACTCCAAGGTTCCTATTCTTGTTGGACACAACTAAGTTTTATGATGTGGTTCTCTAGTAACCACACAAGGACTTACGCTATTCATTTAATGGGCATCAACTTTGCAAATGCAAATGATTTGGTAATGATATTTCTTCAACTATTTCTAACAAAACAAAGTGCAAAAAGACAAGGGTTTAACAAGCTAAGCTAACTCTAGCAATGCAAGACAACATTGATAGTGAGGTGGACTAAACCAATCCTTGCTTCACCAAATCAACTACGCAAAGGAGGGTGTAATCTTCTAAGGATGCATGGATGATTTTCATTTCGTCAACACTCATTCAAAAACCCAATGATGACACAATCCAAATGAACATTTCCAATTGAAGTTTAGTGCTTGAAATTTGTCCAGAACAACCTCACGCTGCTACTTGCAATCAATAAGAACCAAAAGGTATGAACTTAAGTTTCACCATTATTCACCAACAACAATATCTTCCATTCATCTACTTAACTACTTCTACTCAATTAAAAAAAATCCTACTCTAAGTGAGGAAATGTAGAAATCATGCAATACTCGCATAAGTAATCCACCATGATAACAACAATGAATTTGAAATTACTTTGGCCTTTTATAGCTGTTCCAAGTACAATGAACGACCAAGATTAATTTGAGATCAATGGCCAAGACTATTCCAACATAGCCCTAATGCAACTACTAGCTACAAGCATTAAATGTTATCAAATTACAATTAGGCACCAATCTGTAATTTGATAACATTACATTGCTTTAATGAACTAATGAGAAAATTTGTTAGGTGAAGGCATAATTGCACCCACATGTACACTTGGAATAACTTGATCGGATGATCTTGAACACATGAGATTAAAATCCTTTGATTGGTTAAAGATGAATGGGCACCACCTTAGCATGTATATCTTGCAAACTTCATCAATTCTACTTCTATGTCATCTTAAAGAAGTCTCCCTGTCTAAGTCAGCCCATTAAAGGTATTATTATTTACAATTATATTAGTATTTATTAATAATATATATATTTATTATTAAGTGTTTGTATTAAAACGCTTCAAGGGCTGCAAGTTGCCTCAAAGACACGACATTGTCATGGTAGATGAGGCCCTCCACTCTATCTCTAACTTAAAAGAAAGATCAATGTCCATTAAACTTGATATGCCTAAAGCATATAACAAAGTCACAGAGTCAGATAGTTCTTCCTTGAGCATATTTTATTGGATTTTGGTTTTAGTTTTGAAAGGATTAATTGGGCAATCATTTGTATAACCTCATCTTCATTCTCTATATTGATTATGGCATTCCTTCAAGCCTTTTTCTTGCTTCTCGAGGACTCAAACAAGGAATTTCCCTCTCTCCTTACTTGTTAATCTCGATAGCTAAAGGTCTTGGCATCTTGCTCACACATTATAAATGAAACGGCCTTATTCAAGGTTGGTAGTGGACCTGAAATATAGAACCCCAATCCCACCTACAGTTTGTGGATGACATGGCTTTGATGAGATTATCTAAAGTTAGTGAGATTATCAAATTCAAGAAAGCTTTGAATATATATCTATCAACTTCTAGACAACAAATCAATGAAGATAAATCAATTATTTTCTTCTTCAACACGCCTGAGATGATTCAACATAGGATTGCTAATATTTTTCATTTGCATTTGAGAATCCCCCTTTCTTTAGGTAATCTTAACAAGTTTCACTACAGAAAGGTTTTACACAAATTCCATTTATGGGTCAGCCATTAGACCTTTTGATGGTTATCCTTTGTCAGAAGACAACTCTTCTAAAACCTATTTTGCAATCTCTTTCTATTTACAAGTTCTAAATTCTTTCTTATCCTAGACATTTTCCGATGGAGTTTGTTGCTCTTTGGAAATGATTCTTGTGGGCAAGAACATTGGATCACCAAAAATGGAGCTTAGCGAGTTGGAACCAAGTTTGTAAACCAGTGGAGAATGAAAGCCTCAAATTTAGACTAGTGGACTTGAAAAGTCAAGCCTTCATGGCTAAATTATATTACCGATGGTGTAAAAATCCTAACCAACCTTGGGCAAGAATCCTCAATCACAAGTGTTTGAATGGAGAGGTTTGAAGGATAGATGGTAAAGAGATTATGTGGATAGGATTAATTGGAAGAGGATCCACAATATAAAACACAATTAAGAGAGGGGCACTCTTATTAAGGAAGATCTTTTTTGGATTATTAAAGTCTAGACAAACTCTTGAAATAATAACCCTCCAATTCTTTCCTCTTTTCCTCGACTTCAACCCTTGGGTGAAGCCTTTGTAGAAGCGAGATGGCCAAGAGTGTTGATTTTCAATACTCTATTTCTATAGGGAGTGTTTTGATCTATCATTGGAAAGAGCCAAGGAAACGACCTAAGGGAAGCTCTGCTAAGGATAGCAATTCCCTTCCTTCTATCCTTAGTTGTTACCCTTTTCTCCTCTTAAGGGATTCAAATGTTCTATCTTGGGGCCATGAAATAAAGAGTTTATTTTCTTGCCTTACATATCATTCCTTACAATAGAGGAAAGGAGGAAATTGTGTTTCTCCTTGATGGGGGATAATTTAGAATAAAAGTGGTTGTCGAAAATATAATTTATGCATATGGGTACTTAATTAGAATAAATGCCTGCTATGGGATAATATAGGAAAAAACGACATTTGGGGACCCTCCCATCTGTGCCTGTCCTGGGAATAGTGAAGAATCTACTAAGTGCATTTTCTAGAACTTATGGTGGGCCACTTGGAATAGATATAGAACTTGAAATGGATTTGTGCCTTTTCTAGAACTTCTAGAACTTAAGGTAGGACACTTAGAATAGCGATCTAGAACTTATGGTGGGACACTTGGAATAGATTTGGATATTTAGATAACTCGCCAAAGCTTTGGGATAGCTAACCCCCAAATTAGGCAACCTCCAGTTGGCAACATGGGAAATTGGTCCTCTTTTATTCTATGTCAAATCTGACTTGAGCAGAACAAATGAATTTTTCAAGGATGTCAGAGTATAGCTATGCACATTTAACATAAGATTAAACATATATTTAAAGAGGCCATTGAGGCCAAGTTTGATATTGATGATCCTCTTACATCCTCCTACTATCAGGTTGCTAAAATTTTTGGCTCTTTGGTTCCGCTCAAACTAAACTCAATCTTAGAAAGCAACACTTTTGAAAGGTGGATAGATTTGGTAATTGGTGTTCTCCTCCCATTGGTTTCTTTGAGATTAACACGGGATATTTCGCATGGGGCAATCCAAGAGAGGTGGGGAATGATAAGGATAGTAAAGGTTTTGTACACACTCTCTTCTCTACTTGTGTCAATTTACATACAAATAATCAAAGGGAGGCTTGGCAATCTCTTAAGGTTATAAAGAAGGCTATTGTTAACTTAAGTGGAAAAAGGGTATTTTTGAAACACATTCCTTGATCTTAGTTTCTTTATTGAATAAAAGAAATCTAAAAGATTTCTCATGGAGACTGATTCAAATTTTTAGACAAATTCTATTGAAGCCACAAATTTTGACTCTATTTCATTCATCCATATACCCTAAGAGTGGAATAAGGTGGTTAACAAACTTACCAAATGGGCCTCAAAAGAGATGCATAATTGGAATGTTGAAGGCTATGAAGGATTGTCCTTCAACTTATTCAAAATAATCAATTGGAATAAGTATTGTGTGTTGATTTAGCAAAAGATCAACATGGATTAATGAAAGGAAGTTAGAGTAGCAGAACAACTTCCTACACTAACCTTGTCAGAAGATAATACAAAACTTTACAAATTTTCACAACAGCTGCAAAAATTTAGCATAAATGAACATGTATAGCACGCATACCACAACTAAGTGATTTATGTGGGGAAAACCCTTTTGGGATAAAAATCCCACACTCCAAAAGCCACCCAATATATTGTCAATTAATCAACAACAAATTACAATATGCTTGCAAAGCAAGCTTCTCACAGGTGTATCACCAATGGAGACCCGGAGGCAAATCAACAGCTATTAGACTTTCAAAATGCATCACAATACACAGTCGTAATACAATGCCCTCTTAAAAAAGGTTGCCTTCTAAGACAAACAAAACACACAAAACATCCACCATTACATCTATGACCTAATGATTAATTGTCAAGATTTACAATCATTAATTATACAAAAAATGTGGCTTTCGAGGGTGCTGCCCCTGAAATCTCCATTGAGGGGGGCCATCCCCCTCGAACCCCACAACACCACGCACTCATTCATCAACGATAACCATTTTTTTATTGCAAAGTTGAGACAACATTTTCCTCACAATTGAAGTGGTAGTGCTATTGATTTTCAGATTGAGTAGCATTACAAATATCCTCAATGGATTATTCTTCTAAAACAATGGAAATCTACACAGTGTACGTAATAAGATTTCTTTAACCTAAAATTTCCTTTTTACCCTCCAAAAAATGACCAATGTTGGGAACTACCAGAAAAAGTTAGAAACAAAAAAGAGGAGAAACTATTCGGATTAAAATATTAATTGTCTTTGATCTTTTTAGCAAAAAGGCATTGAACAGCACTAATAATATTGGACCGATCACCCCACAAAATGCACTTGACAAGGTTTACAAGGTTATCATTTCTTACACCATTTCCATAAAATTGCCATTTCTTGTTTCCTTTTTCCCTTCTTTGTTTTGACACACAAAACAAGTGTTTTACAATATTTCTTACACCTCGATTACCTTTATTAACTTAAACCATTAATCCATTTGATCTTATGGATACCAATTCATTCTTTGTCATTTCAACTTAAATAAAAACTATAAGAAATTAGTTACTAAGAATTCAACTAAAATAACTAGCTGAATAAAATTCATGCAGAAAACTTGGAAAGATATCCATTTCGATAGGAGAAGTCTAGTAAAGACAAAGCACACACATAATACATGTAAGCAAACCATAAAACGGCTTTATCAAACCCATGTTACCTGAGAAAGGAATCCATCCATGCTTATGGCTCCTAAGTCATCCTTCTCCATTGCATCTTCATAAATGTCGTCCTCCCAAGGGCTGCCAAAAGCATGAATTACTCACCTCCTAGAATTTAATAAGGGAGACTTGAAGTAGTCATATGTAGTAAGTATCTTCTTCTCTAAATGGGGAAAATATGTTAAATAACTTTCACAGTTCACTATAATTCACAGTACTCGCCAATAAAGCATAGTAAACCTATTATGTCACTACCATCATAATTGATCAGATTTAGTTCCCACTAGAATAGTATTAATAACAAAGGTATTGAGTATATGATACATCACATATATAACATTAAATAATGGCCGATGATATAATGCCACAGAATATTCTAATTTTAGAAAACTCAAAAACAGACTGTAAAAGATCAATAAGATATCATTAAATATGTTTTCCAAACGTTTGTCATGCATTTGCAAGCTTCACAAATATAGCTGGAAGACCAAATATGCATAAAGTTTTGGATTTAAAAATTGAGGATTGATGTGTGGCTGCAGCAACAGTTAATTAATCAAGAAAGTAGTATTATTAGTAACCCAAGAGAGCAAATTGCTTAAAGTTTGGCATTTCAGAATTTACTCACTATCTATTATGTTTGCTTTTATCATGTACTTGTGGGATAAAACACAACTACAGTTCTTTCTATTGTCTTGACTCTTGACACGGATGGGCAGCCTAAGTGAGTCAATCAAGTTTCAGAAGACGTATTAAAAACGTATATTATGGAAAATTGAAATAAATGAAAGAAGCATCTGCATTCTGTCAAATTCACCTGCTCATGAGATTGCAGCTTATGAGATCAGGAAAAAAATTGAAGTTTGTAATCTTCAATGTCAAAAATCTTTGTACAATAAATTCCTTCCAAGAATTAAAATAGTGCAGATATTTTAAGGAAGCCTTTGGAGATAATAGGAATTCACTTCTATTTATAATAATATAACATACACATGTACATCTATATTTTTCTGTGGACGAATATATACATCTACATGGTATAAATATATTTACAGAGAAATAGCACAAATGGAATTCAATTATCCAGGTCAAAGATGGGAAAAGCTAGGCAAAAGCTTGGAAAACAAAGAAATGCTATATTCATTTAAAAAAATACAGCAAACCATTTTTGTTATTTCATGTCAAAATAGCATGTAGAGATTGAAATAAACATTGTATGCTCAAAACAGGACGAATTCAAAGAATGAGTAGGGTGTTGCTGTTTTAATAAAAATGCCTTGAGTTGAAGACTAGCTTCAAAAGCTTCCATCTGTCTGTTGTTTGTATTTATTAACTTTAAAGGTAAAAATGAGCCAAAACAACATACATTTTTATTTGAAAAAGTTTAAAACCAACTTTATGTGTGTATGTGCATGTGCAAGTGTATGTGTATTTGCATGTGTATTTATAAATATACATATGTGTGCACGCATGCATGTGCATGTGCAGACACATAGATCCATACATATGTATGTATGTTTTATTGGATCATTCAAAACCACTTTTTGAAAATTTTAGAAAATTTTAGAAACAGCACAGCAAACGTGGTATGTTAAAATTGCTTCTGATTAATTGTGAACATTCCAAGTTTATTGTTACAATGTATACGTGTATATCAGCATGAATAAAGTTGTAATCTTAGAACTCACATAACCTCGCAATTTTCATGTTATATTTTGGTCTCGCTTTGCTGTTCATGACCCTGAGCAGGATTTTGTTGTGAGGTTTTCACACCATTGCCCCAAAGAATTTGGGGACCCCCCAATTTTTGAGCGGGCCTTGGCAATTTTCCTAGATTCAGGTATTCGGATGCCTTAGCAAGTTTTGGAGTAACCCTGGGGTTTTGAGATGATAAATTTGCAATATTTTTTTAGACTTGGATGAATTTTGAAAAATTGATATAATTGCATAACTTGAACATTTTTCAAAATTTAATTGTGAATTTGGATATTTTTGGGGAAACCTTGTAAATTTTCGGGTGGTGAAAATGGATATTAAATGAAAAAATTAAATGGCCAAATTTGAAATTAATTGCCAAATAGAGATAAATTGCAAAAAAAAAAAGTTAATTGCCAAATGGAAATTAAATTGCTAAATAATTTTTGGATTGCAAAATAATAAAAATTTAAATTGCCAAGTGGGATTTTCAAAATTTTAAATGGGGAAAAAGAGTAAATGAAAGTTGGAAATGGAATTGAAATTTATTTGAATTTTAATTGGCTGGCAAATTTTGATTTTGGGATGGTGTTGTTATGATTTAAATGGGCTAAAATCAATTTTTCTTGGGAAAAATTCTAAATTTATAAAATGAAAAAAAGCTACAGCTGGCAGCCCTTCCCATTTTTTATTTTTGCTTGGTATTGGGCACAACAAACATAAATTTTTCATTACCCAAGGCAGCCATTAATTCCAGCCCCATTTGCGATTTTTATGCATTAATTTGGCAATTTTAAAATAAATAAAATCATATTTTTGGGTTAAGTGTTTGTAATTTAGAAATTTAATTTGGGCCCTTTTATGTGTTAAATTCAATGTATTTTAAGGCCTAAGAGGTGTGAAATTCAAGGTAAGTTATTGGGTCCACAATGGGGAAGGTTTAAAGCTATATTAGAGGCCTAAATGACCTTTTTTCAAAATTTCAATTTTAGGGCCTATGATAATTTCAGATTTGGCTAATTTAAACCCATAATTTTGCACAATTGAATGCAAGTGGCTCTCTTAATTTAAATCTGCCCTTTCCTTAAATTAATTTAATTTTTTGGGGCCAAGGCTTGGTTAATTTCAATATTTAGGGGCCCCATATGGATCATTTTTTTGAGTGGCCCAATTTCATTTTAAAAAGAAAATTAACATGCTATTGCACAGATTTTTGTTTTTGCAATAGGCTGGCCCAATTTTAAATTAAAATTAAATACCCAAGGCTATGTGATTTAATGCATTTAATTTGGGTTATATGTTTGGCAATTTAATTAATTTTATTTTCCCTCCAATACAGGTCAGCCCTATTTGAAGAGGCAAAAAATTAGTATAAAGGGAGGGCTTGTCTCCTCATTTTCTCATTCATTTCTCACTTGTCTCTTGGTAGCCAAGGAGGAGCTCATGGAGAAGCAAAAGAGCAAAATTTTGCAAGGAGTGCATTTTTTGTGGTCTTTTTCTTCTTTGGAGGACAATTTGTTGGTGTAGAGGAGGATCTTCATGCTTGAGGGTGAAGGCTGGTCTAAAAGGAAGATTTTCTCCTTATTCTTGTTTGATTCATTTTCCCTATTTTCTTCTTGCATCATCCATCCATCACTTCATCATTTCATCTAAGGCTTGAAGTTGGGAGATATAAGTGTAGTTTTCGTTTAGGATTTGGAGAAAGGGGATATAAGTGGTAGTCCCACCCCTAGGAACAAAGTTGGGAGATATAAGTGTAGTTTCCGTTTAGGATTTGGAGAAAGGGGATATAAGTGGTAGTCCCACCCCTAGGAACAAAGTTGGGAGATATAAGTGTAGTCCATCTCATAGGTAACGAAGAGGCAGAAATAAGTGGTAGTCCATCCCTAAGCGAAGAGGCAGAGATAAGTGTAGTGTGATAAGAATTGGCAAGGCAGAAATATGTTTGATCATCCCTAGGCGAAGGGGCAGAGATAAGTGTAGTCCCACCTCACTATAAAAAGAAGGGGGCAGAAATAAGTGTTTAGGATGGCGGATGCTAGTGCAAGCAAGAACCCAAAGAAAAATGCACACCAAGTAAGACAAGGAAGACATGACGCCAAGACCACCTTCTCAAAATTGAAGCAAGTGAGGGACACCAGCATTGGCACAGTGAACATGATACAGTTAAGAGACAAGTTGATGGAGAGCTCCTCCCCCTTGGCCAGGAAGGATAAGTCAGATTGCCACCACATTTTCATAGCTCCATCCTCCATCTCCATCTTTCACTTACATCCATTTCACCCCCACCCTCCATTCCATATTTTCATTGCAGGTACAAGCGAGGAAGCAGGTTTCATTGTAGGTTGGAAGGGATTTGAAGATATTTGAGGCTAGGCAAGGCTTGGCTATTCATGCAAGCTAGCTTGGTTAGATTTTAGAGGGTTCTAGCACCCAAGAGGGTCATGCATTTTGTTGATAAGTTGTAATAGGCTAAGTAGGCAAGTTCTAAAGGTCAAGAGGTAGGTGTTGGAACATTACACCAATGTAATAGGAACTGGGACTTGGACTTTTTTTTATGTGGTTGGCCCTCCATGTTTAGGAGTCTGCCCTCGATGGTGGGCTTCGTGGAGTGGAGTTGTGTGTCTTCTTTCCTTGGCTAGTTGTTTTCTTTCATTGCAAATCAAACAAAGAAAACTAGTAATTAGATTTAATCACATTAAGAGGAAAGATAAGAATGGACTACAAATTGATACAAACAAAACAATCATAACTTGGATGGTAAGATTGATCAACACACAAACTAAGTTGTAATTATCTATTAGAAATGGACTTAATGAACAATTCACATAATTTCAGATGTAAGATGAACTCCACATAGCTTAATTAGGCAGTGAAGGAACCAACTCACTAACTAGCTAGGAGGTAATTGATGAACTTAATGATTATTTCAAATCAAGTAATGGGTGGATTGTGGGCCTTGCAGGAGGAATGGCCAAGGCAGGTGCCCCCAGAACCCAAGAGTATTGAAGCAGAGGGGGGTGCATGCAAACAAAATTCAAGTAGGAAGGTTAGAGAAGACCAAGAAGGTTAAAGGAAGGCAGGGATAATGAAGGAGGAAGGCGAGACGAAAGGTTGTAGGAGGTCAAGTTCAATTTCAAGGGGGTGGCCAAGAGCAAGGCTCTCAAATTGCAAGAAGGTTCACATCCAAGCAAGCCACCGGGGCCAAGGCAAGATTACCCCAAGTGCATAGAGACCTCACCCTTTCAAGGTCAGGACATCAGGTACAAGCAAGTTCAAGTGGTGATGAGAAAGTTTCTAAGGACGAGCTCAAGCATCCAAAGCTTCACCTCATCTCAAGGATTAAATAAATTTATAAGATAAGGTTGATGATGTGGCAATTTCATGTGCATGCAATCAAATCATGCCAAGTGTCCTATGTTCTCATTGGTTGACAAATTATTGTAATTTTCTCATTGGCCCACAAAGTTGGTGCTCTCATGTAATTGGTTGAAAGATGGTAACCCTAATTAGGGTTTGTAAGATTTAATCTTGGCTCTTGATTTTGCCCCTTAATCTTGGTCACTCATTGTAATTTTGAGCCTCTATATAAGGCCATTTGTTCTCATTTGTAAAGTGGGTTATGTTAGAGAATTGTTGCCAAAATACTATCAAAATTGTTCTCTATTCATTGTTGTGGTTTGCATGGTGGATATACATGATCATTTTGGTGTATTGCATGTTTCTTCTCATCTCTCAAAGTAAAGTAGGATTTCATTTCATGTTGTTAGAGTAGAAGTAGATGGCTCATTGTATGGTGATGTTAGTGAATGTTTGATAGGGATCTATATACTAGGCCACTAGCATCCTAGCGGCTTGTTAGGAAGCCTTGTGTGGTAATCTAGTCCAATTCCCCTTGAATCATTGCACCTATGGAGGTAGCGCCGCAAGCAAGCTTTCATTTGGTTGAATCCCCGTCCATTTGCTAATTTCTTCATTCATAGGAGTAGTAGTAGAGCAGTAAGCAGTTAGTGGTAGGAGTAGTTGAAAGTGAAAGTGATCAAGGAGAAAAGAACAAGTCAAGCAAGCAAAGTACCACCAAGTTATCTTTGAATGAACAACGTAAGCTCGCCTACGTGATTAACCAGCAAATCACATTAATATAATTGAGTTAGTATCCACGGGTGTAAGGAACCTTGGAGTATTCGCATGTCCTTCATGAGTAATTACTTTTCAAGAGAGGGTTGAGTGTTTGGTATTCTATATCAAGTATTCAATTGCTATATGTTATGTAGTGGTACAAAACTAACATCAACAGATTTTAAGTTCATTTAACCTTTTCTTAGCCTTTTCCCAACCTTAATTTGTGTTTGTGATTTTTTGTAATTCTCAACTTTACTATGTTAACTGATATCACTATTGCATTTACCTCATGTTGTCCTAACATGTCAAGCATTACAAAAACCTATTGTATTTGGATGCCAATGACATCTGCACGATTCACTAGCATAAAATTTCACTCAAACAGCAGCAATTTTTTTTCGAATCTTGCCAATTTTCTCTTGATGACTAAGCTTTATAAACATCTTGGAACTAATTTGAACCCCTTGCCTCTTTATCTTCCTTCTTGGCTTCCATTTGTGAAATCCATCAAGCAATCTATCACTGTACTAACAATCTATCAAAGCTCTCTTGCTTTCAAGCTTCCATGTGACTCGCATTCTTTAGCAATATTTTGAAGGTTTTTGAGCATTCTGCTGTCCAATGAGATTTCTTTGGCATCCGTATTTCCTTTAACACATCTAGCTTGTGATTCTTGCAAGTTTTCACTTCCATTCATGGTGTGAGGAAATGGTGTTCAGACCTTTAGTCTCCAAGTTTGTTTCCATTATATCTGTGCAATGTGCTAGCGTCCACTACAATTTCAGTCATGCAGCAGCCTCTTTATAGAAGTTGCCACCTTATTCTTGATGACCACACTATGCAACTACCCTCGACCAAAATCCAATGGCGAACTTGAATCCTTTATTTTTATCTTCCATCTTGACTTCAATTTTTGAACTCCATGATTCCTCTTTAACATAGTTTGTTTGTAGAAGGCTGAAAGGCTCAACTAGGGGCTTGATCATTCATGGCAAGCCACCAAGCAATCGAGACCCTCTTTTGTGTGCAAAGCTATAGGTTTCCAACAATACAAACACTTTTTGTAAAGACCATGACAAGTTTGTTGAGTGTAATTGAGAAGTCATCATGCTCATCAAGTTATCAGCTTAAATACTTTTGGAGGTTCCATCAGGCAAAACCTCTATGTAGATTTGGAAGCACTTGCAAGATCTGTACAAGACGTCAAATAAAGGCAAGGCCTTCTTGAAAAATATGTTGCTCTCAATCATGATGGACAAGAAGATGTCTTTGCAAAATTATTTCAAAAATCAAAGACATTCACAATCATTTTCAAGCCATAGATCGCAAGATGGAAGAAGATATGGTGGTTATAATGCTGAAAACTAAAAGCTTACCACGACCATATGAACATTTTATTGAGACATCCCACAAACATCACATCTACCAATATTGCATTGAAGTTTGAAGTTGTGCAGCAAACTCTTGCAACAAGACAGATAGATGAAGCGGTGTGGTAGCAGCGGTGAAACATCGAATGTGGCAAGGGCCTTTCAAAGTTCATTTGATGAAGATTCTCCCAAATGAGATCAAGAAAACAATTGAAGTTTGTAATCTTCAACATCACATGTCCTTGTACTCTAAATTCCTTTCAAGAATTAGATTAGTGCAGATATTTCAAAGAAGCCTTTGGAGATATTAAGAATTCACTTATATTTATAATAGTATAACATACACATGTACATCTATGGTTTTCTTGTGGATATATATATATCAGAGTAACCCGGGGACGCGTCCCCGCCCCCCTAAAACCCAGCCGCACCCGAGACGGTGACACACCCGGGACGTGGGGAAGGCGTTTCGTCACTTTGGGCGGAGCAGCCGTTCTGTAGCCGTCCCGATGGGGGACGTCCCGGCGTCCCCCCATCCCGAACGAGGACAAGGGGACTTCTAGACGTCCCTCGACCTTGAAGGGGACGCCCAAACGTCCGCCGTCTCGGCAGTCTAATAAAGTTTAAAAAATAAATAAAATACAACTTTTCTTTTTTTTTAATAGATTACATTGTAACCCTAAACATATGTGGGGCCCGTCTATTATGTTATATTGCATGAAAATGCTTTGTAGATTCATTTATATTGAGTTTTTCATTTCTATGTTTTTGCAACAGCACCAAGAACAAAAGTGAATAGCTAAAAAAAGGTTGATTATAAGAGTGAAAAGATTGATTGCAAGTCAAAGAGGAGTGAGAAGGAGCAAGAAGAAGAGGAGGAAGAAGATTCTTCACATTGTGCAAGAGATTTCTCAAGAAAAAGGTAGGGTTTGTAGCCGATTTTTCATTTTTGTTTTTTTTTCTCATTTTCAAATGAATGTTCATTGTTTTAATTTTACATTTTACATTTCTTGTTGTTTCATTTCTTATTAAGTTATTTGATTTCATAATTATAAATTTCATTTCTAGAAATTGAAATTCGTATTGTTTAATAAATTAATTTAAAAATTTAATGTAGGGCACAGGCTGAAAATTAATTTATTAAACAATATGAATTTCTATTTCTAGAAATGAAATTTTCAAATTTATAATTATGAAATCAAATTGAAATAACTTAATAAGTTAACTTAAAAATTTAATGTAGGGCATACATTAAATTTTTTAAGTAATTTATTAAACAATAAGAATAGCCTGAAAATTGCAAGTCTGAAACCATGTATTTATTCATTTTTTTTTTTCATTTGGTGAAATGTAGTGTCAAAATGAGCTCGCACAGTTTTGATGATGATGAGGTGGATTTGGAAACACTGATAGTAGCACTAATAGTCATTCAGATTATGAACCTAAACATGGTGATGATCATGACACCAACGAGGGGGATGAGCAAATTGAGTCCACAGATAGTTGGCCACCTAGTCCACCATCTAGTGATTGTCCCTCCACAATTTTGGCAAGGTGGGCTAGGGGTGCGTATGATCCTAAATCTCCTCTTAGACAGTTTGCAATGAGGATAACAGCCCCAGCACAATCAGGTGGCACAAGGAAGTGGAAATGCAACATTTGTAAGACAGAATGGTTCGGTAGCATCACTAGAGTGAATGCACACTTCCTTTTTTGGACAAGCAAAGGTGTGGGACCATGTAAGTCTTTGGAAGATCCTAAAAATTTGCATTATAGAATTGAATTCAACAAGCTATGGGGTGTTCCAGATGAATTGGGAATTACAATGCCTACTACTTTATCTGGTAGGCAACAGATTCAGAATATTCAGCAGGCTCATGAGCAGCGTATACAGGGGCAGCCACATATTCACACTCTTAGATCACAGCAGAGAGCAACATCATTGGGAGGGACAGCCTCGGGACCTTCTTCCACTTATAGTGCTATGCCTGGACCACAACCGAGCAAGGGGAAACGAAAGGTGACACTTGAAAGTAACCCCATAGCAGATTTGTTTAATGCATGCATGAAAGAGGAGATAGAGGATGCCATTGGGAGATACTTTTTTTCCAATGGCATACCACTTCATGTAGCTCGATCTCCTTATTATAAGGAGATGATACAGTTGGTGGCGAGGGGGGGAGGACCATCATTTGTGCCACCAGGTGAGCACAAATTGAGGACCACAATCTTGGATAAAGAGTATGCCAAGATCGGTACAACAATAGAGAGCATGAGAGCAGTTTGGGAGTCTGCATGCAGCATTGTCATGGATGGGTGGACAGACATTAGGAACCGTCCACTCATCAATATCATAGTTACATGCACAGAGGGCCCATTCTTTCTCAGGGTAACTGATTGTTCAGGGCATCGAAAGGATGCTAATTTTCAGTTTGACATCCTTCGGGCAGCTATTGAGGAGATTGGGCCACAAAATGTGGTCCAAGTAGTGACAGATGCAGCACCTGTGTGCAAAGCTGCAGGGAAGCTTGTTGAGGCAGCCTATAGACAGATATGGTGGACTCCATGTTGTGTGCATGTCATGAACAATGCACTCAAGGACATGGGTAAGATTGACTGGATTAAGGGAGTGGTCAACGATACTAGAGATGTGCAGATGTATATCTACAACCACCACACTTCACATGCACTCTTTAGGAGCTTCGCGAAGGAGTTCTTGAAACCAGTTAAGACTAGATATGCATCCTATTTAATTATTTTGGAGAGAATGCTTGAGTTGCAAGAGCCACTGCAACTCATGGTTATGACGAATGAGTGGAATTGGTGGGATGGATCCAGGACAGAACAAGGGCGAAGGGTGAAGGGTGAAGGAGATAGTGAAGAGTGATGTATTTTGGGGTGATGCAAAATACACAGTCTCTATCATCCATCCAGTTTTTCAGGTTATCAAATATGGGGATGGGGATGCACCTAGCCTTGGAGAGGTGTATGAGTGCATTGATTCTATGCTTGGCCAGATGAGGGCGATTGTGCAAGAGAAGGACCCCACTTTAGCCTTCTACAATGACCACATTCGACCTATTATTCAGCGGAGACGGGACAGCCTAAACACTCCCTTACACATGGCTGCTTATGCATTGAATCCGAAGTGGTACATACCTAGGCCTAGCAGAGTAATACCACTTAAGGATGATGAGGTAATTGAAAATTCATATCATGCTTGATGCTACTCATTTTAATCATCTTTATGTCTTATTAATAATTCAAAATTAAGAGTTCTATTTCATTTGCCAATGATTTGAATTTTTTTATTTTTTTAGGTGAAGGAAGGGTTCTTCAAGTGCATTGATAGGATGTATGATGCAGAGACTGCTGGGAAGGTTCGCACTGAGTGGACCAAATTTGTTACTCTTAGGGGTTATATAGCTGCAGCAAAGGCGGACATAAAAACTATGGCACAGGAGGATCCGATTTTGTGGTGGAATTGCCATGGACCAAAATCAACAACTACCACACTAGCCATTCGTTTGTTGTCTCAGGTTTCTACTTCTTCAACTCAATAAATATTTTAACTTTTTCAAATTTAAATTTAGATTCAACGTCTTTTCTAAATTCTCAATTTCTCACACTAGTCATTCGATTGAAATTTGATAATCTCAAGTATCTAGTTCTTCAACTTTTGAGAGGAACTGGTCTACATATAGCTTCATCCACTCTCTTAAGAGGAACAGACTTACCTCTGAGAGAGCGGAGAAGTTAGTGGTTGTACATAGTGCCTTGCGTATCACTAATAGCAGGACACGTGTGTACAAGGAGAGCCCAAAAGCACGATGGGATGTAGAGCCAAAGGAGCCATCACAGATTGATGATGATGATGATGCTTTAGATGCAGGGCTAGTCAATGTTCCTTTAGCGGCTCTTAACCTTGGAGATAATTTTGATGATGATGACTTTGCCGACCCCGAGATGCATGATTAGAGGCCTCCTTGGCATTTTGATTTTGACATTTGTTGTTTGTACTTGTTTTGATATATGCAACTCAATGTAACATTGTAATACAGTAATCATCTTTATGATGAGTTAGATACTCATACTTTTGATATTTATTATGCTGATTAATAGAACTCTTATGCTGATTGGAGTATTTAAGATTTATTGTTCAATGTCCAATGCAATGTTCAATGTTCAATGCATTATGCAATGTTAAATGTTCAATGAATCATGATTCAATATATTAACAATGCAATGTTCAATGATTTTATGTCTTACACTCTTATATTGTTATACATCTTTTCATAACTACCATTTTAAGTACCACATGTATAGTATATACTATATACACCCCCCCCCGGTCCCCCGCCGCCGTCCACCCGCCATCCCCAAATTGAGGCCCCTTTATCACCCCGTCCCCGAAACTTGTCCCGCCGTTCCCCAGGGCGGTGTAAACACTGATATATATATATATACACAAACACACACACACACACACACACAAAGTTACAGCATTCGGCGAATATGAAGCATGAAGTTCGGATTTTTCCGAATTTCAAATGTTTCTAAAAAAAATTGGTAAAGTTAGCCATTTAGTTTGTATGGAAACATCAGCAGTTTTTTTCATCAGAGTAAACATCTAAAAAATTCTATTTATAAGGTTTCTAAAAATTTACAAGTTTCCCACCCATTCTTTTCTATAAACAGCTGTTCTCAGGCCCCTTGTACGCACAAATTTCTTGAACTCGATGGCGATTTCTAGGTGATTTACTTGCAGATTTGCAATTTATGTGTTCATTTGGTAATCTGAGTGTTGAGCGGCTGAGTCAGAGAGAAATCTTTGGCAGATTGTGGTTAATCTGGCAACCTGAATGTTGACTACGTTTTGAAAAGGGCAACTTCAAAGGCTGAATTTAATCCTTGCTACTGCTGCTGCAGAATCGTCCCTTCCCTGCTGAGGCTAAATCGCTTCTTCTCTACCACCCGTTGTGAGGCTTTGTAGGCTATTTAATTTTATTTTTATATGAGATCTATAGTTCATTTTGTATTACATTAATATCTATATATATATATATATATATATATATATAGTTGTGTAATCTATAAATGAAATATTTTAAAATCTTATATTAAATTTGAAATAATAGAATGATATAGATTTTTAAAAGTTAGAAATTTTCATTTTAGTTAATTAGGTATATAATAATATTATTATTTTAGAAAGTGTTATATGAAAAAGTAAATATTATTATAAATGTTGTATAAGATGATTTTTAAGTTTTTAATAATAGACTTCGATTACTATTTCTAAATTTTATCTTATATTTTATTTAATTGTTAAAAATGAAATATTATTATATAAATATTAAAGTTAATATTATATTATTTCTTCATGATTTAATAAATTGAAATATCATATTAAAGCAATCAATTTAGATTTTAAGCTAATATTCAACAAATGTAAAAACAAATAAATAAATTTAACAAATATGTTAAACATTAAGTTGTAATTTGAATTTAACAAATAAAATATTTAATTATTTATTATTATGTTATTTTCTTATAAATTAATATATTCAAATATTAAAAAATTATTTTTATACTTTATTAAGTTGTTTTGTTTGTGGAGTTGAAAATAAAAATAAAAATAGAAATATATTTTTGAAATTTCTTTTAAATAAATTTAGTTAATATTTTCCTTCTAAATATTAAATCTTTGCAATCGTAATTTCACATGTTCCTTATGTTATAAATTTAATAAATGTGCCATCCTTTCATAATGATTTCAAATCTATTTAGCACTGTTAACTATTTTGTTAATTTATTGGATATATTACTTATATTTAAAAAATAAATAAAATTTATATAAAGGTGAATTTAATCCGAAATTTTACCCTTGCCGAACTTCATTCAGATTTCATGGTTGCCAAACTCAAATTCGAACCTTGTGACTTTGTGTGTGTGTGTGTGTGTATATATATATATATATATATTTGAGCTCATGTATCAAGATAAAAATAGCTTTCACACGATAGGGAAAAAGTGCAAATAAAATTTAATTAATAGAGAAAAAGTGCAAATAAAAAATGGACTAATCAGAAAACAAGTATGATTTTTCAGCTAAAACCTCATTACAATATCAAATAAAAGAATGTCTCCTTACTATTTAGATTTGTAATTCTAGAACAAATTCATTCAAAGTAAAAAAAAACAAATGCCTTGAGTTGAAGGGTAAAAATGAACCAAAAAAAGTTAGATAATTATTTTAAAAATTTAGAAGTTAGAACCAGCTTTCTGCCTCACACAATGCATGCATGCATATTAATGGATGGATGGATAGATGCATGTATTCATGCATATGTGTGTGTATGCATGCATGTACGTGTGTATGTATAAATGTCTATGTTTGTATCCATGTATTTAGGTGTGTATGTACGTTTGGATAGATGCATGTGTGTGTGTGTTTGTGCATATGCATATGTATACTTTTGCTAGATCCACAAACCAGCTTTGCAAACCCTTACCAAGGTTTGAGCTAAAATTTGCAACATAGCGATAGATCCGGAGAGCAAATGAAAAGGAGAGTTTACCCCATGAATTGTGAAGTATCTCTCCCCTTGAGAGAACTACATAATCTATCAGCCAAGATCCTAGCTAACTCCTGATCACATCCAACTAACCCATGTTCCTAACAGTCTTGAAATCTTCCACCTTACGCCAGCCAGCATAAGAAAAATATTACAAAGAGACTATACATTAGGAAACATTGAAACAAAAGGGGAGTGACCATCCCAAGAATCATGCCAAAAAAGTGCTTCAAAGCCCTTGGTACAATTCTGGAAAAGGCCCTCCTTAATAAGCTTCGCCATAGATCTCTTTCCAACAAGATTGCATAGTAGCAACTCCTCATAAGTACTTATGAGTGAAAATTTTGGCCCAGTCCTGGGCCTAAGAAATACACCACCACCAATATAACTTAGCAACTAAAATCTTACCATTCAAATCAGTTGACCGAAGCCCCAAACCTCTCTCTTGCTTCGGCCTACAGACTAAATCCCACTTGACCAAGCTCCACTTCCAAGAGAGAAGATTAAAAGTCCAAAGGAATTGATGAAAAGTGTGTCAAACTCCTTATCAAAACTAGAAGGGGCAACCTGCACAAAACATCTATAAATTGAAATAACCTGCACCAATAACTTCGAGAGAGTCACTCTCCCAGCAGACGAAAGCCATTTACAAGTCCAATGCATAACCTTCTTGCACAACTTATTCAAAAAAACCTACCAAAATCCTTTGTCTTCAAATCCAACAACAAGGGTGATCTCAAGATACACCAGAGGAAGAGAACCAATCTAAAACAAAAGGATCTGAGAAATCTTGCTCTGGATAAGCCAAGGAGTATTAAAGAACAAGACGGAAGACTTGTCCTCATTACTTTTTTGGCCCAAAGACGCCATGTATGTGTCCAAAGTTCTCTGAAAATTTACTCTATTGCTTCTAGCCAAACCCGTCAAGGTTGTATCATCAACAAACTGAAGATGAGAGTAAGGGAACAAACTATCACACCAACTCCATCCCTAGATCAATCTCTATCATAAGCTTTTGTTGTGTCAAGCTTGATGCATATGGCCTTCACCTAAGAGGTCACCATAGAACGAATAGACTCAATAGCAATCGCATTCCCATCAAGAATTTGCCTGCCAGCAACAAATCCACCCTCCTCAAAAATCAAAGCTTTAAGGCACAGCTTGAGTCTTTCTACAATCAATTTAGTGAGGATTTTATAAACATTACAGAAAGAAATAGGTCTAAAGTGATCGAGACTATTTGCATCATCTCGTTCAGGAATAAGAGCTAGAAAAATAGAGTTCATGGCCTTCAACATTTGTTTATTACTTTGCAACTCTTAAACCACCTCTAAAAAATCCAATTTGATAATCTCGCAAAGCTCTTAAAAGAATTCGATAGGAAATCCATCTGGACCTTGGGCTTTACCTTTTTCATATTAAACACTACTTCCAATTCCTACAACAAAATGGGTCTAATGAGAGCCTCATTCATCTCATTAGAAACCAAAGAAGGAATGCAATCCAGGATAGAACCTTCTTCTACACTTGCATGGGTGGAGTCCTCAGGTAAACAAAGCAGAGAAGTATCGAGAAGCCTTTTGAGATATCTTGTAAAACGGAGAAATGATGAGAGGGGGAGGGGGTGAATCAACGTTTCAAACTTTAAAACAAAACAATTAAAGCAGAGACACACACACGCACAAGAGGATGAGACACACAGAATTTTATCATGTGGAAAACCCAACAGGATTTAAAAACCCCTGCTTCTCTAATCACTTGGGCAACAACCCCTTCTTACAAAGAGCTACAACCTTTTTCCAAAGATGGATTTCTAGATTACAACCACAAGTAAAATTCTATGTCTTTACAAAATCATAAAGACTCAAATGCTTTAGTAGATTGCCACGAACAGATACCATTCAAGAATAGGCAATTGGATTAATAGCACTCCAAATACAAAAACAAATATCATTTGAATCTGTCACATCTGCTGAAGGAAAGATCTCTACTGCACACCAAAACTTGAATACCTTGTAGATGTCTAAAAGTTGTTCTCAATGTCCAAGCTTTTTCTGATAATACTTTCTATGCTTTTTCAAAAGACTCACGTCTTTTTACAATCTATTCTTGTATGTCAAAACCAAACTCATTGTTTTAATACACAGCCCCACACCATTTCAAGAAGCTACGTATTCTGCCTCTACAACTGAAACCCCTTTATAAAAAAATCTTCACACCTGTATTCAAAAACTTACTCCAGTATAGATGCATATTCTCTATATTCAGCAGCAACACATTAGCCTGGTTCTCTGCATTTTCCTTTTGTCGGGCAGCACTACTCTCATTACACTTCTCAGTCGACCCACAAGCAATTAATACATTGCCCACTTTGTATTTCCTGTGCATCTGTTATTTGCACCCTCAACAGTCCTCCGCTATCACACAGCATTCAAATATTTTCTACTGTGTTGAATGACCACACTATCCTTCCTTTTTCATATCAACAACTCAACACCCCATTTTCGATCAGCTCCCCTAATTTTTATTACTTCAATAATTATTCCCGTCAATTCTGAGTATATTTTCCCTTTCGAAGGAGATGCTAGACCTATGTATTTTTTACCGTTACAACTCTATGTACTAATATAAGACTGTGGTTCTTCTTTTAACCATCATGTTTCAAAATACTCAGTCCTTGGTGATATCCGACATTCCACTTGCCATTTTTATAACGTATATGCACCTGTATTGCCGTTTCTCAAATCGAGCTTCTTAGATGAATGCTCATATATCCTTTCGTTAAACCTCTACGTATTCTTCCTTCCAACAGATACACGGCACAACACAAGTCTTCACACCGATGCTCCCCCACAATCACAATCGCATACCTCTAAAAAAACTCCCCGACTTTTTTGTTCACACCATCAATCATGTGCTGCAGAACAGCTAACACATAACAACGGATAGCCTAAAGGTGTGCTTTTTTGTAATAGTGAATGCGATGTGTTCAACTATGTATATTCCCCGTTTTTTACTTCTTAGCACGAGTATATCTGCCAACATTTTTACACATGTTCACTACTCTATCAAAAACGGCACACTCAATAATCATAGCTTCTCTCGCTTTGAACGTTACACTCCACCTTTGTGTTACTTGCTGCAAGAGGCACTTTCCACATGTGTCTACACACTGTGGTTCAAAAAAAAAATGATGCCAATGCACCACCCGTCACCCCATATCGCTCGGGTTTTGTTTTCTCCTAACACCAAAAACTCTACAGTCATTTACCGCTCCCGCAACATGAAAACCAACCTTTTACACCAGACTCGTTCACACTTATTCCATCCAAGTTTTGGCAATAAAAACAAAAGCCTAACAATCCGCAGAGCCGTTTTTATTTTACTGCTGCAGTTGCATCTTACCTCCACATGTCGGCAGCACTCAAAACACCTTACTCCAAACATTCTCTGTGATGTCGCAGCAATACAGTGTACCTTGCACACTTATCATCACCAAACTCTTCCCTTTTGTGTTCTCCGTATGACAACAAATGCGTTACATGTCTACGACTGTATGTGCGTTTCTGAAAACAGAAATGACACTTGCATCTGATTAAACACCAGGAGCGTATACAAGTTCACACACACTGAAGGAAGTCAATTCACGAAGAAGTCATCAATGATAGAAAACTAACAATCTCCCCCTTTTTGCCATTGATGGCAAACCAACGAAACACAACTGGAAGCAGTTGGTAAAACTCAAGGAATCCCCCTGAGCAAATATCTGAAAGCACTTTAAATCTAAAACCAAACTGAACACAACTCTCCCATAAAACAATCCATCTGAAAACACCTGTACTAAAAACTGAACGGATCTCCCTCTTAAGCTCTACTCCCCCTTTGGCATCAATGACCATGAAACACAACAATACCAACAATCCAAAAGATACAACAATGAAGTGTTTCTGCTAAAACTAGACCAACCAATTACAGAGGCGGAGTCTCTTGAACCTTTCTTCTCCAAACCTTAGTCACTTTAGTTCTTCTTTGAGGTTCAACATTATAAAATAAATCTGCATTGTAGCGGCCAAACTTATTGCAGCTGTAGCAAATCAGATTGTACTTCCTAAAAACATTTCTTTCATGCTGATAATAATTCTTGTATGGAACAGCTCTACAATCAGCAGCTCTATGCCCAAAGTAATTACAAGCAAAACAGTAGCCATAGAAAAAAGGTTTCTTTACCTTGTTAGGAGTAGGCTGACTACTTTCCGGTGGTGAAGTGCTTGGTTCAGATTGCATGCCAACACCACGTTTATCTTTGGTGGGTCTTTGAGAACCAAGAACATCATCTAATGTGATTTTCCCACTGTTGAAAGATAGTTGTTCACTAGAAAGCATAAAAGTTTTACCAATGTTTCTCATAGCAACAATTTCAGCTTCCAACTTGGCAATGTTATCTTCATTTATTTGAATCTGGTTTTCTAAATCTTCACGAATCTTTTTGGCCTCCTCATTCAAAATTTTAATATCAACAAGCTCAGTTTCAGCCTCTTTAAGAGACGTAGCAATCTTCAATTTTTCAGCACTCTCAACTTGAAGAAGATCCACAAGACTCAAATTTTTCTTTTTCAGTTTCTTAATCTTAGAAATTAGAAAGAGCTGAGATCAATTCAAGTTCAAGGTCAACTTCATCATCTTCATCATCTCCAATATCTTCAAAACTAGCGTCATCAACAGCCACACCATCAATAGCCATGAACATGACTTCACTTATCCTTGAATCGCTCTTGCTGCTTGACGAATCATCGCTGTCATTTTTTCAAAACAGCACCTTCTTACCCTTTTCGGACTTCCAATTTTTCTTGGTAAACCTCCTAGATTTTCGGTGTTTGAATTCTTTTTCATCATTGCTGTCCTCTTCTTTATCAAACGGACAATTAGAGGCAAAGTGACCAAGCTTTCTGCAGTTGAAGCATTTCAAACCAGACTTGCCTTTGTTTTTGTTAAAGCCCTTTTTCAACCTTCTAATGAGGTAATCCATTTCCACATCGGAGTCCTCATCCGAGCCTTCACATGGATTGTTCTCTTTGTCCTTGCTTCTTTTAGAAGCCATGAATGCAGATTCAGTTTTAGAAGGCCCTTCAACCGTAGTCCTCATTTCATATGCAGTCAAGATACCATGTAGCTTATCAACAGTTAGTGTCTAAATCTGACATTTCTTCAACAGCAGAGACTTTAGCATCAAGTCTCATCGGAAGAGAACGAAAAATCTTCTGAACCACAGTTTTCTCTTCAATGTTTTCACCTAGACCTCTTAAAGCATTGACAACTTCATCAACACGCAAAAAATATGCAACAATGTTCCCACTGTCCTTCATGCGAAGACCTTCAAAGACAGCCCGATGAGTTTGAACTTTAGCCTTTCTGACTTTGTCATCACCTTGATATGCATTGTGCAATTTATCCCAAATTTCTTTTGTTGTAACACAGTGCATGACCTTTACAAATTCAGCTTCAGTCAGACCACACAAGATTGCATTCATGGCCTTGGCATTATTCTCAAATTCCTTTTTACTATCGGCATCTGCAGGCGGAGTAGCAGGAATAGTATAGCCATTTACGAGACTAAGATACACATCGCAACCAAGAGACATGATGTAGGTTTTCATGCGAACACTCCAAAAAGAAAAGTTGTTTCCATCAAAGAGAGGGGCACAATTTGTAGCTAGACCTTCTAAGGCACACATGATGGACACAAAGATCGAACTCTCAAGCTTTTAAGCACGGGAAGAGAGTGACCCGCTCTGATACCAATTGAAAAACGGAGAAATGCTGAGAGGGGGAGGGGGTGAATCAGCATTTCAAACTTTAAAACAAAACAATTAAAGCAAAGACACACACGCACAAGAGGATGAGACACACAGAATTTTATCTTGTGGAAAACCCAACAGGGTTAAAAAACCGCGGCTTCTCTAATCACTTGGGCAACAACCCCTTCTTACAAAGAGCTACAACTCTTAACTGGCTTCAACCAGTATACTCAAGGCTACAACCTTTTTCCAAAGATGGATTTTTGGATTACAACCACAAGTAAAATTCTATGTCTTTACAAAATCATAAAGACTCACAAATGCTTTAGCAGATTGCCACGAACAGATACCATTCAAGAACAAGCAGTCGGATTAATAGCACTCCAAATACAAAAACAAATATCATTCGAATCTGTCACATCTGCTGAAGGAAAGATCTCTGCTGCACACCAAAACTTGAATACCCTGTACATGTCTAAAAGTTGTTCTCAATCTCCAAGCTTTTTCTGATAATACTTTCTATGCTTTTTCAAAAGACTCGCGCCTTTTTACAATCTGTTCTTGTATGTCAAAACCGAACTCACTGTTTTAATACACAGCCCCACACCATTTCAAGAAGCTACGTATTCTGCCTCTACAACTGAAACCCCTTTATAAAAAAATCTTCACACTTGTATTCAAAAACTTACTCCAGTATGGATGCGTATTCTCTATATTCAGCAGCCACACATTAGCCTGGTTCTCTGCATTTTCCTTTTGTCGGGCAGCACTACTCTCATTACACTTCTCAGTCGGCCCACAAGCAGTTAATACATTGCCCACTCTGTATTTCCTGTGCGTCTGTTATTTGCACCCTCAACAGTCCTCCGCTATCACACAGCATTCATATATTTTCTACCGTGTTGAATGACCACACTATCCTTCCTTTTTCACATCAACAGCTCAACACCCCATTTTCGATCGGCTCCCCTAATTTTTATTACTTCAAAAATTATTCCCGTCAGTTCTGAGTATACTTTCCCTTTTGAAGGAGATGCCAGACCTGTGTATTTTTTACCGCTACAGCTCTATGTACTAATATAAGACTGGTTCTTCTTTTAACCGTCGTGTTTCAAAATACTCAGTCCTTGGTGATATCCGACATTCCACTTGCCATTTTTATAACGTATATGCACCTGCGTTGCCGTTTCTCAAACCGAGCTTCTTAGATGAATGCTCATATATCCTTTTGTTACACCTCTACATATTCTTCCTTCCAACAGATACACGGCACAACATAGGTCTTCACACCGATGCTCCCCCACAATCACAATTGCATACCTCTAAAAAAACTCCCCGACTTTTCTGTTCACACCATCAATCACATGCTGCAGAACAGCTAACGCATAACAACGGATAGCCTGAAGGTGTGTTTTTTTGTAAAAGTGAATGCCATGTGTTCAACTGTGTATATTCCCCGTTTTTTACTTCTTAGCACGAGTATATCTGCCGACGTTTTTACACATGTTCACTGCTCTATCAAAAATGGCACACTCGATAATCATAGCTTCTCTCGCTTTGAACGTTACACTCCACCTTTGTGTTACTTACTGCAGGAGGCACTTTCCACTTGTGTCTACACACTGTGGTTCAAAAAAAAACTGATGCCAGTGGACCACCCGTCACCCCATACCGCTCGGGTTTTGTTTTCTCCTAACACCAAAAACTCTACAGTCATTTACCGCTCCCGCAACATGAAAAACAATGTTTTACACCAGACTCGTTCACACTTATTCCATCCAAGTTTTGGCAATAAAAACAAGAGCCTGACAGCCCGCAGAGCCATTTTTATTTTACTGCTGCAGTCGCATCTTACCTCCACATGCTGGCAGCACTCAAAACACCTTACTCCAAACATTCTCTGTGATGTTGCAGCAATACAGTGTACCCTGCACACTTATCATCACCAAACTCTTCCCTTTTGTGTTCTCCGTATGACAACAAATGCGTTACATGTCTGAGACTGTATGTGCGTTTCTAAAAACAGAAATGACACTTGCATCCGATTAAACACCAGCAGCGTATACAAGTTCACACACGGTGAAGGAAGTCAACTCACGAAGAAGTCATCAATGACAGAAAACTAACATATCTCTCTCATTGAGGAAAGTTATGCACCTTCCAAAGCCACTAGAGAAGTAATGAGATTATTCGCAATTTGTTATGATTCTACTAGTACAATCACAATTTTCCCCCAATTTTCAAGACAAAATCGTTCAAATTTAAATTTTGGCAACTTAATGATAAAGTCACGGCCTTTTACATGTAAAATCACCAAGTCAAGCAATTCATGATTACTTATGATTTATTTCAAAAAAAAATCACAATTTATGCTTATATGGTCATAAAGAAGCTTGATTCTTCTATTATATATGTAATTCACATAATCATGCCTATATAATTGTCAATATTGATGGCGAAATTATCATGATTGCTTTTGCATGATTAACATTATGTTAACATTATGTTATTTTCAAAGTATTGTATTACAATATATTTGTTATGGCATGTTCTTTAGCATTTCCTATCTATGAATGGAAGAGTAAGTATGTCATCATTTTAATGGTGGTACTCAACCAAGTTCTCAAATTTTTGCAGCTCCAGTTGCTCATATCACCATTTTAATGGTGGTACCCAACCAAGTTCTCAAATTTTTGCAGCTCCAGTTGCTCCAAGAGGCAAACACTGAACCGCAAGTAGAATAGAAGTGAAGGATGAGATTGTTATATGAATTTGTTTCTACATAAAATGTATTCACAACCAATTTTAGTATCATGTAATTTGCCTTGAGCATAATGTACGTGCAAATTATTGCAATGGAAATTATGTTGTTATTTGACCATGGTATGGCATTCTAAAATCTATAATTACTATATAAGTTGAATTATAATATCGAACAGTTGTAATCATGTATATGGTGTGAGTACTTAATTAAGAACCTTAAAATGTTATCCTACACTCATTGATGTAAGCTTCTAGCTTATTACAAATACAGTAATTGATTACAAACTTAGGGGTATACTTAATTGTTAAACAAAAAGACCCTAAACTTGGATTGGAACTTTGAGATGGTGCAAATAGTTGTTTAAACTTCAAATTTATGCCTTGATTTTGTGCATATTTATATTACAAAATATAAGATAATAAACAATGGTAAAAAATATACACTAAGGAGCTATACACTATCAATAAATATATCCATCTTGGATCATGGCAGCTATTTGGTGGAGGTTAGTAACTTGTTAGCATTCAATGCCTATAAGCCTTAATAATGAAAACCAGGAATTATCACATATCACATTTTGTCCTATAGAATGTGTTATTGTTTCATTTCCAATATCCAATAAACATAACTGCAAAAAAATCACTTTGTAATCATTCAAGAGCAAAATCTGAATTCAATTTTTTACTGTAGATTGCTGTTGAAAAAATAGATTCGAATTTAACTAAGGTATTCAATAAAAAGGATGTCAGATATAACAAGACATGCAACAGATGAACAATGAATATAGTAAACACAATATTGGTGACTCAGATTTGTAATTTCCCGACACTGTCAATTTAACTGTTTAAACATTCAAAGGCTTTGGATATCAAATGCCCTGTGACATCCAAAAGAACATTCAAATCATATTACCTTCCTGGAGCTGTTGAGAAAAGATCTTCAAGCTCTAGCGGCCGCAATGCTCCATCCTAAAGCCACATTCAAGAACATATTAAGAATTATGAAGACATATCATTCTTTTTAATATCCCTAGTAAGGATTTCGTGCCTGTCATGGTATAACCATGATTGATATGAAGCTCTAATAATTGCTTTAAATAATAAGATTACGAATTAACATGAAAGTTGAAACAGAAAAAGCTGCTGCTGAAACTGCAATTTTTTAATAAAAGGGACAAATTGCAAAAAAAAAATGATGCAAGAAAAATCAGCTTGCTCTTAAAAAGTCCAAAAATTTAATTGTACTGAAGAAGTAGAGATTTGAAAAGCGTACACCATCAATGTCGAACAACAAAAATAATCCCTTCAAGAAATCAATAGCTTCATTAGTTAGCTCTACACTCTGCACACATTAGTCACAAAACAAATTAGAGACTTTGTCAAACAAGGTTAAAGATGCCAATTACATATTCCATAATACATTCACTTATCAAATAACCTGTCTTAATGAAACCAATGTCTATCAGCTAAATTTAACTTCCAACAAACATAAAACATACGAGAATTATGTTTAGAATTCCAATGCTATAACCTGTCTCACATACATTAGGGTAAATAAGCAATTAGATATTTTCTAAATAATGTGGCTAAATAAGTTTCTGTACCTTATGATATGCCCTTCCAATATATTGATCCTCCTGGAAAATAAAAGCCTAGAGTTCAAATATAATGACAATAATACCTCAATCTCCAATCCTATGGTGGCTTAAATTGTGAAAGAAATATGATGGTTTCCTTGATGTTGTGTTTTCAATGTATTAATTTTTTAAGTAAAGACACAACTATCTCAATATTCTTTATGTTCCTGTGAATTGATAGTTAGTATAAAGTCATTAGTTTCTTGACTCCTGCTGATACTTAAATTCAAAATTGATGCTCCAGACTGTCCCACAAACTAATACATTTTCTCATATATACATCAAGTGAAACAATAAATTATCAATGTCCGTCTAGGATGGTGTGGCTTCAAAGTTCCTTCCTAGATCGGAGAAGGTGGACAAGAGGCAGTCTTGGAAAGAGCCAGGACCAAATAGTCTCCTCCAGCAGACCATTGGTGGAAACTGAACTTCAACAGATCTTCCAGGGGTAACCCAAGCGTTTCTGGAGCAGGCAGAATAGTAAAGATAGCCATGGCCACATTCTGGTAGAATTTGCTAAATCTTTGCCCATCAGTACCAATAACAAGGCAGAACTTTTGGTGTGGTTTTTGGGCTTCAATTGTGTCGCAATACAGGCATTTGGAACTTGGAAATAGGAGACTCAGCTATTGTAGTAAATGCTTTAAGGAAAGGTGATATTCCAAGTTGGCAACTTAAAGCTATTTTGGAGAATGTTGCTATCCTCAATTAAATTGACAAATATCAACCACATTTACCAAGAAGGTAATGTGGAAGCTGATTCACTTGCTAATCAAAGTGCCGATGGGATTGATAAGATAGATCCAAATCCCAGATGTAGAGTGGCATGAGGGTTGTCAGTTGGCTCTGCAATCAATACCTTTACTCTCCTCTTTGGGGAAAGATTTTTCTTGCAATCAGTAAATTCTAACGGATTTGAGACTGTTTTTGAGGAACATGTCACCCTTTCACACTCTCTCCAGACAATGTATTAATGATACGGGATCATTAAACAAGATGGTGCCTTAGAATTGGCAGTGGCTTTTCTATTTATTGACACTGGGATTCAAATCTCTTCATTTTCGTTTAATTTGCAGTCTTTGGTGAAGCTGGTAGGCATGTAGTGTCCCATTTGCCTAAGAAGCAATAAGAGGCAAATTAATTTCTGGGATTTATCTTGAATATAAGACTGCATTTCTTAAGCAAGGATTCTGGGCTACTTACTATGGAAGCGATCAGAATGGTCTTAGGTAGAGAATTTCTTGTCTCTATAGACCCGCTATTGTGTCAATACTGACATTACTTCCAGGTTCTTGGCTTCCTTTTTGGACTTGGGAGGAGAGAAGGTTGATATGTTTCTGCTGCTAAGAGAAATCTTTAAGGAAGATTTCTTGGTTGATTGCATAGACATCATGGTGTTTGCATTTCTTGGCCGAGCGATCTCCCCAAGCTTCTCCAGCAGAATCCAATGTGGTTCACCAACCATTTATTATGAATCTTGACGAGGAAGCCTTAGCAAGGCACGGGCACTGGGCAGCAGTGGGTCAAGACTTCCTGTGGAAATGGAAATACATAGACATAGAGCCTACCTTCAAATGGCTAGATGACTTTGCGGAGGTAATTTGTTCAGAAGCTTTTTATTAAGAATAGGAGTATAGAAGACTCTCTTTTTGAAATTTTGGTTGTAAGTGATAAGAGCAAATGTTTGTGGAGGATAAAGTGGCTTTGTTTGGGCATGGTTAGCAAAAGGTGTTAGTTGCAGACTCAACAACACTGCTGGATAGTGGATGGAGTTTTTTGTTGTGACCTTCATGCATTTTATAGAGATTCGGGATAATTATACTATATAGGATAGAAATTATCCCAATAATGTATAGCTTCAGTATGGAGATTCAATGTATGGGCTTTTCCTTTGGGGTGGGATTAAAGTCATATCTCATGGATGTAATGTTGTAATGGTTTAAGGGCTTTTGGTATGCCCTAGGCAAACTGGTTTGGACAAGGGCTGTTGTTAAGTTCTTGACTACGTTACCGGATTCAAACCCTGGACCCTCAAACTGGGTCCGGATTCACGGACCAGTCCGTGCTACATCCAAACAAGATCCGTGTTCGGACCCTGTCCAGATACAACACGGACCCGGGAGAATCCCGCGATCCGAACCACCAGAGACCCACAGCCCAAACTAAGTTAAAGTGGGCCCAAACTCACTTGAAAATGATTTTATTATTATTATTTTTCTCCAAACCCTAAAACGACCCTACTATGGAGCCTCCAAACACATTTCATTTCATATTTGCTCTCATTTTGCTCTCTCTATCTTGAAAGTTTGAAGTGAGGTGATTGTATTCAAAGGAGATCGATTGTGGAGTGGCAAATACCTTCCAAAAAGCAGATTTGAGTGTTTAAGGTATGCATTTCAACCATATTCTTTAGTTTTTCGATAGATTGTTTCAAGTTTTTGAAAAGTTTTAAGTTTTTTCCAGTTTTTGTAGAAGTTTTGAGGTATGTTTTTTTTCATTTTTGTTATAGATTGCAACAATGAGTAGTCAAAGCTTAGTGGGTGGGGGGGGGTCTCAAAAAATTAAAATTGATAAACAGTCTCCCTTTTTGGAGACACACTACAAGAATTTCTCAATGTCCTCGAGGTGGGGGGTTTATTTGGAAATGTAATTTTTGCAACTCACAATATAGAAGCTCCTACTCCCAAGTCAAACTTCATTTTTTTGGGCCCTAGGGGTCAAGGGATTAATATAAGTGAGGGCCCAGGGCCAAATAAGAAGGGTTTGTCAGGTGGGCAAATAGAAGCTTTCGTAAAAGAACAAGAAGATGCTAACAAATTAGTTGCAAAAGAGAAACAAGGTGCTTATACCAAGAAACAAAACACAATAACACCACCCACTCAACCAACATCTAGACATCCCTTCTTGCCTATGCCTTCTAGGGAGGATGAAGATGTAGAACAACCACAAATCACCACCCGCAAGAGAGGCCCATTAGATAAGGCATTTCAAAATGAGTTAAAAGATATTGTTGAGCAAAAAATTGGACGTTGCCTCTTTGCGAATAGTGTTCCATTCAACTTAGTGAGATCACCTTATTGGAGGGAGATGGTGCAAGCAATAAACAATGCACCTTCTGGTTTCTAAGGCCCTGGATATGAAAAGGTGTGGACCACCTTATCGCATAATGAGAGAAAATACGTAGAGGCCCAACTAAAACCAATAAGAGATTCTTGGGTTCAAATGGGTGTGTGTATCATTTCTGATGGATGGAAAGATTGCAAAATCCATCCATTAATCAATGTAATTGTTGTATCCCCCAAGGGATCAATGTTTTTTAGGGCACTTGACTGTGAAGGGGAAGTAATTACGGACAATGCAAAAGTTTGTAGGGCTGTAGATTCTTTGGTAGAGGCTAGATATGATCACATCTTTTGGACATTGTGCACCGTCCACTCCCTAAATTTCATGATGAAAGCAATTGGCACCCAAATAGAATGGGTGAAAAAAATATATGAGGATGAGGAGATTCACATGTTTGTGACAAATCACCATATGTCACAAGCAATTTTCAGAACTTTCTCGAGATTGGAATTATTGAAGATAAATTTCAAAATTTAATTTATTTAGTTTCATTTATCATTTTATGTCATGTGTTACATAATTGAATAAAATGTTTTTTGTGTTGTTTCCATATTTTAAATGTGTTATTAACTTACTATTAACATGTTCTTAGGTGGCTGAAACCCGGTTTGTGTCTCACACAATCATGCATAGACGACTTGTGAAGGTGAAAGAGGCATTGTCACAAATGGTTATTAACAACCAATGGGGTATCTAGCAGCAATCTAGCACAATGAGGGCCCAAAAGGTGAAGGTATTGATATTGGATGATGATTGGTGGGCTCGTGTGGATTATGTATTGGAATTCACCAAACCTATCATGTCTATGCTTCGGTTTGCCGAAACTGATAAACCATGCTTGGGGGATGTCTATGATAGCATGGACATAATGTTCGAGAAAATAAAATTGGTAAGTTATAATACATTCTTCTATCCTTGTTTATTGAGAGATATCTAAATTGACATAACTTACATCAAGATAACTTACATGAACATCATTTGATATCCCAGGTCATACAAAGGAGAGAGAATGATCTTGAGGACACCTTATTCAAAAAGGTGGAAGCAATTGTTCTTCATCGTTGGAAAAAGATGACCACACCTTTGCACCTCCTAGCATATGCTCTATCTCCTAGGTACTATAGCGCACAAGTACTTGTTATTCTAGATAGAGTGGCACCATATAGAGATGTTGAAGTTGCTAATGGGTATAAGAGTGTGTTTAGTAAAATCTCCCGCGGTCGAGATGTGGGGGCAAGTGTTAGGAGTAGTGTATTTGGATCGTTTATCTCACAAAAAGATCTCCACCCTACTACTATCAATGACCAAAGCAAAATGGATGCTAGTAGATGGTGGTAACTTCATGGGCAAGATTATATATACCTCCAACCTCTTGCAATTAAGATTCTATCACAAGTTCTAAGTTGTTTTTTTTTTTGGCACTTGCATTGTAGAATTTAACACTTAACACTCTTGAATTTATCTTGCATTTTAAATTTTAAATTTTGTTAGTTTTCTTTCTAAGTTACGAGCTCTTCTACCGCTAAGCGGAATTGGAGCACATACTCCTTTATCCACTCAATGAAGCATAACTCAAGAAGAGGCCAGAGAGGCTTTGGGATGTAGCACCCAAGTCCGCTGACTTGGATTTAACCATTCAGGGTCTTGCTAGAGCCACTTTGGTTGATGATGATGATGATGATGATGATGACACAACACCCCATTGATGTGGATTTTTTTTATAATCCATATGATGATTGATGAACACTTTCATGAATCATGTTTCAAACTTTAATGAACTATATTTTGAATTTTCGTTTTGTAATTCAATAATTCAATGTGATGATTTTATTTAGAATCGTGCACTGAACATAGATCAATGATCAAGTATTTAAATTTTTAATGTTTATCTTTGACATTTGGCATTGATAAATGATCAAGCATATACACACACACACACACAAACCCATACGAATCATAATGGAAAAAAAAAATCACTAACCCACGAACCTAATTCTTGTACCTGAACCCGTCCCTGAACCTGAACCAGTAACTTAGGTTCTTGATGGTTTGTAAATATTTAATAAAAATAATAATACAATGCTTGCAACTTCAATTCTGTTTTACAGATTAAAAAAATTATCAATGTCATGTATAATAGCTGATGAGTTTGCATCTAGAGGTTATTTACCATCTATTGACAGTTCTACAGTCAAGGAGGTTATGCATCCATGAAGTCTAAAATACAGAATTCGGACATGTTAAACAACTACTCTAAAGCTTCAAAAAGATAAAAGGAGCCTTGCATTCTCGACTCACTAATGGCGAATATAAGCAAGGAATGACACCAATCTCTGCAGGATAAACGGGCTGTCTCAGTGTACAAGATAGTTCTTTCAAATATTTTGGATTGGCCTGTATCTTAATATTAAGGTTCCTAACAACCTTATCCTTCTACAAACCAAACTTAGAGCACACTATGTACATTTTCCAAATTTGACAGGAAACAAAAAAGTTAACAAGTTTCAACCATAACATAGTCATATGATGTTTTCTAGTCTAAGATTTAGATTGGGGAAAATAACCTCACAGTCTGCCTACAAAAGAAAAATTAGTAAAAAAATTGTTTATTTGATTGTGTAAATAATTAAAAAAGTCACAGGCCTAGCTATAATCTTGTGTCTTTTGTGGCATATGTCCCGAGACTTCAAGGTCTCACAACAAATCCAAGAATCAGAATACCTTCAGGCAAGACTAGACATTGAAATTGGAATGATGGGAGCTTAAAAATACTTCAATAATTGATACTTAGCGCATATCATCATTGGTGGCTACAGATTTGAAGATTGCATGCAGCACTTTGCATACTTATCCTCTTAGATTTGGAAATTTACTTAAAGCAATCCCTTTTTTTTGGTTTTCTATCTCTTCATCATCCTTGTCAAATTTGGAAACTTAGGACTATATAGTAACTCTATTATTGCAATGAAAAATCAAATTCACATTAATCTCTTCATATTCTCAATATTAGATTTCAATTGATAGTTGCATTCTACACTATTTGTATGTTTGTATTTAGTTGTTGTAATCTTCTATGCTCACCTAGATCTAGACATGTGTTTGGGTTTTCATTGAATCTTACAAAACCACTGTAATCAGAGACTTCCATATCAAGACATGGTTTACAAGCATCTTCTTGTGAGATAGATTTCACGGATGAGAGTCTTCATGAAGAATATTGAGGGATGGGAACAATGTCAACAACTTTGGGCTCCTTTTAAGTATTCCTTGTTATTCCTTAGAGATATTTATTAAAGACCCAATGAATAAAATTGATGTGATATTATTGCACATTAGGTGGAGTTCATATTTGTACCCTGGCATGGACCTAGCTTAGCTAATCCAATCATATATGTACAATTAATATAGGCCAGCCTTGTATCTATTATTTGAATTATAGTGGCATTGGCATACATGACCCAAGACTGACCTATAGACTGACATCTATTATATATACTAAAGACTGCATTCCTTATTATATAACAAATCCAAATCATTATATGCCTTTATAGCAAGAAGTTTGGCACCTCGTATTATGTTCCTTTTTATGCATCATGGAGATATATTTGATATTCAATGCATTGGAACAAGATTGAACATTATATAACCAAGGCAATTAAGGATCACTCATTTCTAAAACAAAGATAGTGATTTTACTCTTACTTAAGTGACTTTGTCCTACATAAATCACATAGCTTTTTGATCTTCTTGTGCCATAAAAAATTATTCATTTCAAGCTCTCCTCTTGCTCCATCTCTAGGGCAATATGTTACCCGTAAAAAGTTTTGAACATATCCAATGCAAAGTAATTGCCTCCATATATAGCATATACTCACCATACACAATACATTTAATGGAGTTCAAAACATACATTTAATGGAGGTAAAAGGCAATGACAAATTTGAATGTTAATTGATTTAAAAACATTCAAATTTCATTTACAAACTTAGCTAAATTTCCATTCAAATGCTTTGGGAAAAGATTGTAATAAGGATATTGACATAGTCAACTTAAGTAATCGACAAATTTTTACAAAGCAATTAAAATTTGATTAGCTTAATGCCCTGATACAGACCAAATTCAACTCAAAAGCGCTACAGAGTAGCTTTCCATACAAATACTGTTCTACATATAACCATGATTTTTTTCCCTCTTGATTACAAACTCTAAATATTTTCTGCTTCACAAAGAATCTTAACTTTTCCCCTTCTTGGGAAATTGCAAATAATATGCCAAAAGCTAGAAGCTTCTTAAGGATAAATAGCACTCAATGATAACATTATACATAGAGGCAAACATAGAACATTAATAGAACCTGAATTTCCATTGCCACCAACTCTAATACAATGACAAAAAATTATACAATCTTCACTATACCTGGTCAGGTGCTCGCTTGAACTGTGCAGTTGTAAGGAATTCATCTCTTAACTTAATCTCATCATCATAACCAAAATTTCGCAAAACTGTCCAAGTAGTTTCCAATCGTCCTTTCTCAATAAAAAGAGCATGGAGAAAAAGAAATCCTGTTAGTGTCAAGCCATTTTCATTGACACCTTGTGGAAGTCTCTCTGAGACAACCCTCTTCACACCAACAATTTCAGAGGGTTGTAAAGGAGCATTAAAGCATCTAACCTGCTCAATAAATAAGACAACAAGCTATCATGAGCCTCCATTCTAAAGGCATGTTCTCAGATGATACATAGCATCAAATAGTTTATATATGCAAAGTAATTTTTAACAAAACGGAACTGAAGATTCACATCATGTCCAATGAACAAGATGAATAGATTTGAAGTTACAGTGCAATAAAAATGTTCTTTAAAAGTTCATGCATCCCTAAAGAGAAAACTATAAGCATCTGATATTTTAAAAATATTCTGAGACCATGCCATACTTGAAATTCATTAAGCTCAGCATCACTAAGAGCTCCATCTTTGTCATGATCACACATGATGAACACTCTCTTCAATGCCCTCACACAACGAGGCTTTAGCGATTGATTTTCTTGGTCAAATAATGGTGCTGTTGGATGAAGAACTGTCTTTTGAGCATAGTAAAAAACTTCTGCAACCTGTCAAGCATGGTTGTTTAAATATCAGTGTCACAACTATTAAATATCAGTGTCACAACTAGAAAACAAACTGTATAATCAGAGGAGGGGCAGATTATATGGCTTAGAAGGGTTAGAAAAGTTACACCAGATTCAACCGGGAAAAATCTCCCATGCTTGAATGATTTCGGATAACATATATTTCAAATAAGAAAAATATGAGTATACTGTCTCAAGCAAAATTAAGCCTCACCTAAAGGAAGAGTAGTGTTGATACAGTAATTACAATTTTAATAATAATTACCAGGCTCAAAAAACTAGCTATTATGAACAGTTGCATTTCCAGTCCTCTCAATGTTTAACAAATAAATTATCGACAATGGCAACAAAAGATAAATCCTAAAGAAATAGATATCTTGCATTCAATTACCCAGAACTTACAATAACAACCTCACTCACAGTTTCCACATCTACACATGCTCATCACATTTCAGTTTTATATTAACAGTTTTTTTGACATTAATATTTTCTTTTTGAATCATGCACCATAGGTAAAACTACGGGCAGCACATCAACATGCACTCAGATGCAACATGACCCCTGATTAGTCGTTTGTCTTATTTCAAAGATATGCATAACCCCAAGAAAAAATGGACAAGTCTCCAACAAAAATTAAAATATCAAAATAGAATCCCAAGTCTACAAGCAAAATTGAAGTTACAAATTTATGTAGTGCAACAAGCAAAGATAATGTTTATTAAAATATAAGCATAACCATTCTATGTTAAATGAATCCTTCAAAATTCATTTGTTTAAATTTATATTTCAACCTGAATCTGCTTCAGTGCTGAACATTCTATACATGTCTCAATCTCTCGGAATTCTTGCATAAGTGGTGACATTACTTGCTCCAAACTTTGAGGCTGGTCCTCCCGAAGATCTAATTTACAACCAACTACAATAACTGGGGCCTTAACCTGCATGTAACCAAGAAGGGCAGTAGAAACAACCATTGGTTGGTACAAAGAAAACATTTCAATAGGCACAAAACCATAAAAAAAACTAAATGGCATTAAATGCAAGAGCCATACATTAAATGCAAAAGCCATACTTCCAAGCGACGGAGTTCTGGGAGCCAATAGGTCGATAATCTGTCCAATGTGCTAGGCTGATCACAAGCATATGTTAGCACAATTGCATCTGCCCTTTTGCACTCTGTTCCCATCTTGGTCCGATCCTCAGGCCTGGAAATGTAAGAATAGATTGCATCCAAATATGGGAGGTCTGAGAAGTTTGAATAATATGATGAAAAAAAAGATTGATAAAAACATTCCTATATACAAGTGCAAAGAATATTATCTGCACATTTGCTATTTAAGAATAATACAGGTATCACATGTGAGCAAAAGCAAGCAAAGAAGAAATCCAAACTTTGATGACGTGTCGATTATCGTTAGTGGGATACGATCAGGGTAGTAATCCTGAGGGATTCTTGTTGGTTGCACAACAGAAGGAACATTAACTGGAAATGTATCAGTAGCCACAGTGACAATTAGACTGGACTTCCCAGTACCACTGTCTCCTATCACAGCAACACGAACATTTGTTGGCCATCCTGCAGTCTTCCTTCCACCTGTGCTACCCATCTTACTTTGAATTGTGATAAAGAGAAGTTGTTCTTGTCACCTTCAGCAAATGACAAGAAGGTTAATTTTGACACAAAGAAAGGCAAAAACAGATGAGGAATTCAATAAATTTAATGCGTAAGGGGACACAATGAATCTTATAAAAGAAAAGAAAATTAAAATAGAGGGAATTTTAAAACCACTGCCAATAATGAAAATTGTAGCTAGTTATTAGCCTATTAGGCTTACAAATTACAATTGTATTTAATCGGCTATTCATTTTCTATTCAAAGAAATACACCCCACATGACACAAGCAAAATTAGATAGAAAATCTAACTCTGTACATACAAGAAATTTAGTATCAAGTTATCAAAACAATTTCCATATATTGCACACAGTCCTAAAGCTTTTGTTTAATCACTAACTATCGTCATTTGTAAACCAGCAAATCCATTTCAAGTTCTTTTGAATCAGATAAATAAACTCTCAGAAGGTAGGCAGACAAAATTTACTGAAGAGTATGAGCAGAGAAGGGTAAGTCACACATGACAAAGGTATAGCTATTTCTGTATATATAGTAAGTCTCAACCCAATGTCCAAATTGCATAAAAAGCTTCTGTTGTATCGCTAACTATTACTAATCCATCAAGTTTTTTTTTTTCAAATTCTACCATAAAGTTAAAGCAACCCTTGGAATCAGGCAGAGACATTTCGTTAAAAGAACATTTGAGATGAGACAAAACCACAGTCCAGATAAACAAGTGGCTACGCAAGCAGATAAATCACTTTCATGACATCATTTATCGTACAGATAATATAAAACACGTGTCACAAACAATAACTACCTTAGGCTAGTTATCAAATAGAATTATGTCATTTATTTTCTAAAATAATAAAAGAGTAAATGCAATGTTTTAAGCCATGGCCTAGCCTGTTAATTCAAGGCAAACTTATTATTCAAATTTCAAAATCTACTTTTATATGTATATATGCAGTGCTGGTTCTATATTTATCTTAATTCTAACAAAGTTAATGTTTATTGCAGGAGTAGAAGAACTGAATGTATGTAAATGAATTAAACTTGTAATTCGACTATGATCAAATTGCAATGAAGGAATATATGAATCTGTGTTGCTGTTCTATGTACTTCGCACTTATTGATTTTGATGCTGGTATTGAACAGTTCGATCAATATAAATATGGTAGTGATCGGTCACATCTATGATAGATGTGACTCCTTGAGGAGTCACGCCAATCATAGGCATGACTAATCGTCACACCTTTTGGTAATACAGAGCATTGAAAACCTTAATCGGTTTGACACCGATTCAATACTAATTACCATTGATATTAATGTTATCGGTCTGATACCGATTCAATACTAATTACCATTGATATTAATGTTATCGGTCTGATACCGATTCAATACAAATTATGACCAATACTAATGTTATCGGGTTGATACCAATTCCAATACCAATTATGATTCAATAATAAGTTTATCGGGTTGATTCGATCATAAAGAAAATCATATATATTAATATATATGTGTGTGTGTGTGTGTGTGTGTGTGTCTCTCTCTCTCTCTCTCTCTCTCTCTCTCTCTCTTTAATCTGATCGATGATATATGCTTTAGTATTATGAATTTCTCTAATTGATATATGCATTAGTAATATGAATTTATCTGATCGTGGCTATATGCAACAACATAGCAAAAATCCAGGTTCAGATGTTACTGAAGTCTTCCATTCCAATATTGGACCAAAATTGTTTTCTTCACCCAAGCAGTCAGAGTTCAAATGGAAAGGGAAGATTCAAAATACCAAAAACATACTTACAGTTTACTGTAAGGTTTAAATCTCAACAATAGATCAAATCAATCCCACCCCACCCCTCTCTATCCCATGTTCTCTTTTCGTTGACCCTCCCTCCATTACAGCCTCTTAATCAACCTCCAAAAGATTGCAAATAGCATTCATTTATTACCAGATAAACTCAAAAACTCTACAAAAATTTCAATTCATCGGTCATTTTGTCACTCTTCTAACCAGTGGATATTTGTTACCATGCACAAGATGAAACAATATCTCATTTGCAATCCTACTATTAGTGCAATATGAAAATAAGGCTGCCACAACATTCTAATTCTGGCTATATGTTAGGAGTATTTTAAAGGCACCAAACAGTTATAGCTAACATAAAAACAACAGCTTTTAAAGAATCAAAAGCAATCTGGGTTATCTAATACAAGGAAGAAACTGACTGCCACACATACATATGCAGCGAGGGAACGCAACAGTTTCACTATGTATAAGTAAATGGTTGGAAAGTGTGATTTCAATTGTTTATTACACCCCTATCTCTGTTCATTAGCCTGCTGCCAATATTCATTGCTTAGTATTTATTGCTTATCTTCTTTTATCTGGAAAAGTCATTTGCTTCCCCTGTTTAAATGGCACTCACGGGGATTGAGAAATGATTGCAAGCCACCTTAATCAAGTCAATCCAAATGGAAAATAAATCAACTTCATCGATTATTAGATGGAATCCCCTGTTTAAATGGCCTCTACCAGAACTGAGGAATTTGACAAAGGCGAAATGATACAACCAGGAGGAGGTCGCTACGTTCTATCAAACGAGGTCAAACAAATTAATTTTATCTTCCCAAAATTCATCACCTTGCCAAAATCTCACTGACCTGTCTGCCAACACGCAGGAGCCTTCGTGAAAATATCCTGGTTTATAATACTAAGGTGCCCATATGTCTGAGAACCTATCAATTGCCAGATTAGAAGCTCTTTAAACTACACCAGTTTTTGCAAGATTTTGAATTTGCTTGGTATTCTTCTCCGACTCAAGAAGTTTATAGGCTGCCTTACTTAAAATCCGTTCATGCATCATCTTGGAGAGGGCTCTGATCGCCACTGCATCGAGGCAAGGTCTGTCTGGAGGCAAAATAAAAATTAAAATTAAAAAAGACACAACACAGTTAAATGAACGCAATTCCGACTGATGTTAGGAGTTCGTTTTACAGTTACCCAGACCACCGCAATAGTGCATACCACGATCTATCGCTGGACCACTGGCCAGCAGCCAGCAGTAAATACATGCCCATTCCATCACAAACGGAATAATGTTGACCTCACTAATATATCAGAAACCTTTATCTCGACATATACAAACAAATAACAAAAAAATGCACTGGCACTCAAATTTTCAAAATTAAAAGTGTTGCACATAAAACTCTCACTCTCTTGAAAAAGAAATAACTGGAAACAATTAGGACAATATAAACACTAAAGAGGGTTTTCTAAAACCCTACCACAAAGCCCACTCGAACGGCTTACAGAGCTAAAAGTAAACAAAGCATTTTGAACTCAATCCGCGTCATCTTTATTCATAACATTCATCAGATACCAACACAGAGCGTCATGAAAAGCCCTAGCTCATAAATATCGGAAAAAAGCTATACAACTATATATCGGCATGAGGTATAAAGTAGTACGATGATAAATAATAAAAAGAAGACTACTAAATTACCTGATAAATTATTTGGTCCCTCGATCACCCCAATAATTCCTGCGTCCTTGTGTTCCTGTCGATTGTTACGGCGATGGGAGTGATGATCTACCTATTTAGCCGAATTGATTAGTGCCAAGACATTTTTAGGAGATTGTCTCCGAGAGAAAGCTCTCCTAATTTATGTGCGTACCACAGGAGCAACTAAAATGCTCCCAAGCTAAGTGTTGTGCATTATATGGGCTCACGCCAAAAGTTTAAAAGTTTGTTTTTTGTTTTTTCAATTAAATATATGAAGTTTTTTTTTTTTTGTTTTTGTTTGGTGTTATATTAGATGGTTTTTTTTGTTTTTTTTTGCCGGGGGGGGGGGGGGGGGGCGGGGCGGGGCGGGGCGGGCGGGCGGTTGGTGTTATATTAGTATAATAATTAGGGTTAGAAATTTTTTAAGGATTGGGGTTTAGAGTTAGAGTTTAGGATTAGGATTAGGATTATGTGGTTAGGGTTAGGGTTTACATCATGGTTAGTATTATTATTAGGGTTATGGTTTATGGTTAGAATTAGTGTTTAAGGTTTAGGGTTACGATTAGTGTTTAGGGTTTAGGGTTAGGATTAGAGTTTGGGATTAGGATTATGGTTATGTTTAGGGTTTATATCATAGTTGGAATCAAAGTTATGGTTAGGGTTTTATTTAGGGTTGGGATTTAGGGTTAGGTTTAGAGTTAGGAAAAGGGTTTAGCTTTATGTCATAGTGAGGATTAGGATTGGGTTTAGGGTTGTGTTAAGATCTTGTTTAGGATTAGAAGAATAGTTAGGGTGAGATTTTACATCATAGTTAGTATTATGGTCAAGGTTAGAATTTAGGGTTAGAGTTAGGATTAGGTTTTATGATTTAAGATTGGGATTGTCATTACTATTAGGGTTTACATCATAGTTAAACTTATGGTTAGAGTTGGGAATTTGATTAGGGTTCGTGACGCAGGTCAAGGGATGGTGGATCCAATTAAGGACAATCCAAACCTTGCAGCTAGTCAGAACAACACAGTGGAATACTTACAAAGCAACACAATCAATTGTTTAACTCTTATTTTCATTAACATGCTCAGTTGTAAGGCCTTCCGGGTTAGGGCCAATTACAATCATTAAACAATTCTGCAAGATCTACAACAAATCCAATACATTCACTAGCTAGTTCAGCTCTGAAGATAATCAGAAGCTGATGGAAACCCTAAGGCAGATCCAAACTTGAGCTCACAAGCCTCCAAGCAATCTCCTTATTCCCAAGTATGCAACCACTAGCTCTACTATTACAAACTATCTGATAAGGATCAGATCTGCAAGTTCATGGAAACAACTTTTCCACAACTTCACCAACTCCAACTTTGGTAGCACACCTCTAAGCTTATGCTCTTTCTACCTTCACTATTACTGCCCCAAACATCTACCCAAGCCCTCCTTATAAACTAATCATCAGCCATAAGTCGGCAAGATGAAAACCCAAACCCTTCCTAACAAATATTAAATGTCATATAAGTTAGCTTACAAAATGTATACAAACATTTAATACAGCATGTCGGCCTCCAGATCCACATAGGAGAATCCAACAAAAGATACAAATAATAAATGCACCAAGTCGGCCCAACAAATCACATAGAACTCCATTGGTAAGTCAGATCTACCAAGTGACAGTGAAATAATCAAGCCAGCCAAGCATCGCCGAGCACCGCAGGCATGACCGAGTAACCTATACACCAAGCACTAGAGACTACCGAGTTCCTTCAACGACCGAGCTTCCTTCAATGACCAAAGTCATCGGTCAAGGCTGCAACCAAGTAAAATCGGCCAAAACACAAACTTTATGCAGTTTCACCGAGCACACAGAATGCCCTTGCTCCAACCTTGGATGCCCCTGCATTAGACACACCAGGTTCCAAAAGATGTTCATATGTGAGAAGAACATCTTCCAAGATTCAACACATGAACCCTGAACTGGTTCTTCACATACAAGTCCTCCACCTTTTATGCTTGTAAATTCTTCCACTTATGTTTCCTCTGTCTCTTCAAGTCTTTTCTAGACAATGCACAGGTCTATTCTCCATACTGATCATTCATTTTCTCTGGATCCACAACCTCAACTCGGCTACCAATACTCAAGCTTCTCCTACCGAGCGTTGTATCTATCAAAAGCATCAATGAAAACTTCCTATCATTCTTCTCAACAGTAAAAACATTCTTTACACAATCATACATAGCTCTGCAATCATATTGCAAATATATGACAGTTATCCATGTCCACAATGTCACATAACACAAGATCCTTATACTGGCCAATCTGAACATCAATGAAGCATTGTTCTCTTACTTCCAGAGCATGAACATCTTGCAGCCAACCAATCCTATAAGGACGTGGATGTTTCATTCTGCTTAAACCAAGTTTCCTAACCATGTCCTTAGCAACAAGGTTATCAGTACTACCACTATCAACAATAACATCACAGAGTTTACCTCCAAACTTGCATCGGGTCTTAAACAAATTACTCCTCTGACAAAGTTCATCCTTTGTACTGAGCAATGTTCGCCGAAGCAACAAGTTCTCTAATTCAGGTTCATTCTGAATGTTCTCATTCACCACAGCAATTTGTCTGTCAACCTTCTTCTATGTACACTCAAAAGAATGGCGTCCTTCCTCTCCATAGTTATAGCAAGTACCTTTAAAGATAACTCTACCTATCTTCTTCTTAGGTTCTACAGGTTTTTGTTCATCTTCTGCATCAGTCGGTTTCTCCTTTGCCAAGTGATCAACTTTCTCCTTCCCTGAGGAGTTATTAGGTTGTTTCCTTTTCAACTTCTCTTCTGCCCTCAGAGCATACTGATAGGCATCTTATATAGAATCAATCTTTAGCATACCAAGCTCATCCTGGATATTGAATCTCAGACCATTCACATACCGAGCCACCTTTTCCTTACCAATCTCTCGGTGTCCATACCGAATAGTAAGTTTGTGGAATTCCTTAGTATAATCCTCAACAAACATATCCTTATGTTTTAGATTTTGTAACTTCTTAAACAATTCAAGCTCATAGTCAGCAAATATGAACTTAGCTTTCAATTTAGTTACCATCAACCTCCACCGATTGATCTTCATTTCACCTTCATCCTCTCGGTCTCTTTGCAATTCTTTCCACCAAAGAGCAACATGACCTTTCAACTTTGTCTATGCCAATCTCACCCGAAGAGGATCTTCAATTTCTTCTAGCTCAAAGAAATCTTCAAGTTCACCGATCCAGTCAATCAAATTCTCAGGTTTCAAAGTGCTAGAGAAAGTAGAGACTTCCATTCGGTAACCACTAAACTGAGCAGTAGATCTAGGCAACCGAGTAGTTCTATCTTCACTAGATCTATCCCTCCGGTCATCACCACTAGATCCAACATGTTCAAATTCTTCAGCAGCTTCTTCAAAGCCATCCTCAGTACCAACATTCTGAGGAATACTAGTAACAGGTCTCATGATCTTGATGACCATGTCATTCTTCATCAATTCCATCTCAGATCTAAAATCTAATTTCACCTTCTCTATAATCCTGGATTCCACAGTATCACAGAGGTCTTAAATAACTCTAGGGTCTAATCTTCTAGCGACAAACCCTCACTGATCACCTTTTGACAATCTCCAAGTTGTATGCAAGTCAGATCGCAACCTACAATCTGGCAAAGCAACTAGGGCACAATTTCACAAGTCCAGCCCCACGAATCCGCAATCAAGATCACAAGATCTTTCCTTCACTAAGATTAACTTCGCAAGATCAACCTTGCTAGGTCAAACTTTAGCTTCACAAGATCAACATTCGCTCCAACAAGAACAAAACTTTGCTCTGATACCACCTGACGCGGGTCAAGGGATGGTGGATCCAATTAAGGATAGTCCAAACCTTGCAGCTAGTTAGAACAACATAGTGGAATACGTACAAAGCAACACAATAAATTGTTTAACTCTAATTTTCATTAACATGCCTAGCTGTAAGGCCTTCTAAGTTAGGGCCAATTACAATCAGTAAACAATTCTGCAAGATCTACAACATATCCAATACATTCACTAGCTAGTTCAGATCTAAAGACAATCAGAAGCTGATGGAAACCCTAAGGCAGATCCAAACTAGAGCTCGCAAGCCTCCAAGCAATCTCCTTGTTCCCAAGTATGCAACCACTAGCTCTGCTATTACAAACTATCTGATAAGGATCATATCTGCAAGTTCATGGAAATAACTTTTCCACAACTTCACCAACTCCAGCTTTGGTAGCACACCTCTAAGCTTATGCTCTTTCTACCTTCACTGTTGTTGCGCCAAACATCTACCCAAGCCCTCCTTAAATACTAATCATCAGCCACAAGTCAGTAAGATGAAAACCCAAACCCTTCCTAACAAATATTAAATATCATACTGTATGCACCTAAAAATGGTCGCCTAGACTTTGGGCCCCATTTATTCAATTTATCAATCCTGAATCATTTTTATCAATAATCAATATTTTCAACATTATCAATTTCTTGATCAAGTCTTAATTTCGATCATATATTGAATTTTTATCCTATGGGCTAACCATTTATCCTAAGTTTTTATTTACCTAAAAGGAATATTTCCTCCCCTTTTAATTAAATAAAAAGCCCCCACTTTCCTCTTATCCTAAGTTGCACAAATAAAGTATTATTCATATTTTATAAAAAGGAGAAAAGCACTTTTTATCTCATATGGACATAAAGTCAACTCTTATTTTCCTATTGGAGGATACTTGTGCACATGGATTGCTCCTCTTTCAAGTTCCACCGTTGATTAAGACTTTTGCCTCTTAATCTCCATGGTCCATTCCTTTGCATTTCTTATAAAAGGAGAGCTCTCTCCTTCATTTGCATAGACCATGTTTTTATGCTAATGTTATGCTACAGGTTTTAGGTGCATTTGGAGCTTTTGAGGATATTAAAGACTTGTTGCTTTCATCATTTAGTTGCATATTTGCTTTCTTAGTTGTATGATAATGGCATTCTTAGCATAGATTTCCTTTTATGCAATAGATTTAATTCACATAGTCTAAATAGGAGGCATTGTAATCCATTGCTATTTCCTTTCATAGATTAGTTGCATTGTATTTTTCTTTCATAGCTTAGATTGCATCCTCATTTTAGTTGCATTGCATTACATCTTCATAGTGATGCTTGGAGATATTGGCATTGTTGCCCTTGTCTTCACTTGAATCTCTCATTGTGTGGTTGACTAGCAAGGTCACAAGCTTGTAGCTCTAGCTGAGAGCAAATACACCATAGTCCCTTGCAACTCCATGCATAAAGAGCTATGAGCCGCTTTGTGAGGCCTCATTCTTGAGCAACCTTGAATGTAATGGTTCATAGAAGTGCACCTTTTTAGTGTGTACATTTCTGGTGCCCACTGTGGGGCAGAGTAGTTAGGCTTTGTCCTTTGTTTCTTTGCATTTTCATCATTTTTTAAAAAAAAATTTCAAAAATTTTGCAGTTCTGGTTTTCTGTCTCAAAGTATCGCGCGATACTTCTCAGAAATATCACGCGATATACCTTTGTATAGTGGTGCGATACTTCACGTGACAGAAGAATCGCCCGCCAGTACTAAGGTATATCGCCTGGCATCGTGCAAAGTATCACCCGCCCATAGTGCAGAGTATCGCCTAGACTGAGGTATATCGCGCGACTATAGGAAACTATGTCGTGCGATACTGGTGAGGTCTGAGGTATATCGCCTGATTTGATAGAGACTTGCATTTTCAGTTTTGTCATCCGAATTTGATCATTTTAGTTTGCTTTTTTATTTTACTGTATTTAGATAGGTCTAACCTGCATCTTTTAGCTTGAATCTATTAGTTTATTGTATATTTACATTTGGATTTTGATTTTGCTAACCTTGTTGGTCTAACAAGTTGTGTTTGTAGGTGCTCTCATTGCTTAAAATTTGCTAAAAACGCATGTCAAAGAGGGCTACTAACAATTTTTGCAGGGCTGCCCAAGCGTAAAAAAATAAAAAATAAAAATTTCTTGCTTGTTTGTTTGCTTTCCTTTCAAGTGTGGCATTCACTAATTGTATTAGGAATCTTTAAAACCTTGTGAAAGAGATTTTGAGGTGGTAGGAGAAGTATGCTCTTCACCTTTAGGTGAACTAGAAAATCTTGACCCATCTTAAGGTTTTGGAAGCAAGGGAGTAATTGAATCTCTTTGCTTGGTGTGTTTGGGAGAAGTTTTTGAGATAGGGGAGTATGCTCTTCACCCTTGAGGTGAACCAAAAACCTTGAACCTCATAAATTATCTATTTTTGTTTAGTTTAGGAATCCTTTAGCGGGCCTGCTCTTGAGCAATCAAGAGAAATGACTCAAGTGGGGACAACCTTGTCATCATTTTCCTTGGTGGCAAGTGATTCCAACTCACTATAATCTCAAGGCTATCAAGGACACCAAAAACCTTGGTAGACATAACACTTATCTTCGTTTGATGTGAGTAGCTCATGGGATTGCGACCATGGGAAAAAAATTAAACAAGAATGCTTAAGGTACTCTTGAGGCCACAAGGTCTCAGTCCTTTATGAAGAGCAAGAGGGGTGTTGTGAACGAAAATCTTTATTAAGAACCATTAGATAGAAGCCACCTTGTTTAGCCGCTTATCTTCTTAGTGCAAGGATTGATCCAAGTGGTTTACCCGGATCACCTTAAGATACTCACCATATGTGTCCTTTTGGTTGTGTCATTTGACATTTCCACGACAAAGCCAACATCTCTTGTGGGTAACCACTTGGTGTGAGGCGAGGGGGCATCAAGTTGTGGGCTAAGTTGGTAAGTATTGAGCCTTGACTTTTTAGGATAGATTTGCTTGAATTATCTTCGGTTGTGTGATACCAGTGCAAACGTTCTTACATACAAACAATCGGTAGCATTCATAAGGTGCTTTTTCAATTTTGATATCACAAGTGTTTGTCTTGGCAAGGTTGCTTTTGCCCTTGTTTCAAGTGTTTGAGACATGTTTGATCCCTCACTGTTTGCAAACCTGCCAAAATTCTGCTGATATTGTGACTGAAATCGAAAACATCAACCTTCAGACTGAAAATTTTGACCAAGCAGACTCAAAAATGCAAATTTTACACAATTCTGGTCAAGAGTTGAACAATTCTGCAACAGTATCGCACCCTGCAAAGCGAAATATCGCGCGATACTTCGCGCTTACTAAAAATATCACCTTCTTTGAAGAGAAATATCACGCGATAGTTCACCCTTGACGGACTATCCCTTGACCTGCCTGGAGTATATCACCCACCAGTACTGAGGTATATCGCCTGGCGTCGTGCGAAGTATCGCGCGATTATAGGTATATCGCCCTAGTAGCCTGGAGTATATCGCTTGGTTAATTTCTGCCGTGCTTACAATTTGGTCAGTTTCAGTTGCTGTTAATCAGGCTAAGTCTTAGAGTAGGCTTCTCACCCTGACGTTTGAGACCTGTCTTAACTCTAAATTTCTGGTTTTAGTCCTCCGGGATAGCATCATTTGATTTACAAAATCACTTTGAAATAATTGTCAAGTTAGAAGGTCATTCTTGGTGCCAAGGTTCATCTCTAAGATTGTTAGCTACATTCTTGGAAAATTTTAGTACTCTTATTGTCCAAATCGCTTTCATTTAAATCTTAATTTCAATTATCTTTTGGCCTAGTCCAATCTCCTGATTCAAAAGTACAAGGGTAGTCACCTTTTGACTTGAAGCACCTCTTTGACAGTGTTGGTAAAGCCCCTTCTTCTATCTTTTCATTTCTCTTTGGACAATAGAGAACTTTGATTATCCTAGTTTGGTGTTGACATTTTGTGAGGTCATCCTATTACCAGTCTTCCTTGGTTAGTCCAGATCTTAGATCCTAGGTGTTGTCATGTTGCTCAACATCTCAATGAACATTATGGTATCAATTGCACAAGATGGCTCTTAGTCTTCTTCTTTCTTCTCCATTTCCCATGTTCTTCTAAAGTCTTCTACTCCCATGGGAAATTCTTCTTCTTCTTCTTCTTCTTGATTCTTTTCCTCTTATTATCTAGTCTACCTTCTTCTATTCATCTATTCATTTCTTCCATGCTTGATTCTTCCTCTTCTATAACCATGAATCTTGACTATCTAGTTTTGGAACCTTTATTAAGAATAGATGATCTTGAGCTCATTGACATATTCGAAAAGTGTTGTTCCTCCAAAATTCTCATGAGTGATGAATTTATAGCAAAAATAAAAGAAAGGATGATTAAATCAGATGCCTTTGCTAAAATCATAAACATGATCATATCATGATCTTCTTCTTCCAAATATTCTTCATCTTCTAAATCTTCTCATCATTCCTCATCTTCTAAATCTTATCATGATTCTTCTAAACACTATTCACATTCTTCATCTTCCAAATCTTATCATGACTCTTCTAAACATTATTCGAATTTCTCATTATCCAAGTCTTCTTCTTCCACTAAGTCTTCAATTTCCTCTTCTTCACGATCTCATTCTTCTTCTACTTCTCCCAAGAGTCTTACTTCTCTTCAGAAGACATACCATAAAGAGCAACGTGATAGTCCTTGTGATGTCTCTTCCACAAAGAGTGATACACCCACCTATGATGACTATGATGACTATGATGATGGACAATTTAGCCATACCTATGATGCTTCTATTCCTAAGAGTCCTCCTCGTCGTGTGCTTAGGCTTACTAAAGGGTCATCCTATTGGATAGATTGTGATGGTGATCCATATGATTCTGATTTTGAGAGAAATTATGATATTTGTTGTGAACAATATGATACATCTACTTCTATTGAGGAAGAGAAAGCTTTCCGTGTTGATTATAAACGAAGATACTATGAGCATGTCTTGTCTAAAAACTCTCATGCTGAAAATAAAGATTGCACTCTCAAGCAAGATCATATTAATGTTGAACCTTTGTCTTGTGATGGTTCCCTTCCATTCGCCACTTCCTCCAATACCCACACACTTCCTAAAGCTTCTGAGTCATCCAAATCTTTCACAAATCCTTCATCCAACAAAGATCCTAAGGCTTTCCATGCGGTTCCCTATAGTTATTCTCAAGATCCACCTCTTAAAGATACTCAAGCTAACCTTCACTTGGATGTGAATACTTCTAATAATGCTAAACCTAAAGAGCCTAAGCCTTCATGCGCTATAATGCCTATTTCAACTAGTCTTTCACCATATTTTCCAAAGTCTTCCATACAATCCCAACATGCTTCCTTGTCCTTAGAAGTGGCTCCATGTCAAAAGGACTCTAAAAATGATAAAGAAAAGAATATAAATAAAGATCAAGATCAGGAACCCTCCATATCATCCAATTCTCTTCATGATGTATCTTCTCCATTTCATGGTTCTTTTGATCCTCTACGCTCTTCCGCATTCATTCCACCATCTCCTAAGCAAGATCAAGCTACTACTTGCACCATTGAGCTTATTGACGATCAAAATAACCTTACCACACTTGCGCTTTCCAAAGATGATGTTTCCATTAAGGTTATTAAAAATGGTGTTGTTACTTCTGATGTTAAGCCTATTGAAAATCAAGAAAAAAATGATGCACTTATGCTATCCAAAGCAACTTGTCAAGATCAAAGTCTTCCATCTTCTTGTTCTACCACTCCATGTTCATTTCCACTTTCTTGTCTTCCTAAGTCTTTGCAAGTTTTGAATCATCTTATCAAAGAAGATGCTCCTATTCAAGATGTCCACAATTCTATTGAAAATTCCAATGCTTACTCCAAAGATGCTGATATCCTTGGTTGTCATATAGACGTTGATGAACTTATTGATTATCTTTTTGCATCTTCCACGTCCATCCTTGGACCTCCTCCACCAATAATAAGAGCTTCATGTCTTCCTTCCATCTTGGGTCCTTATGTCCCTTCACTTTCTCCTCCTAATTGTCCTAATTCATCATCCATTTTGGGTCCTTACATCCCTCCATCTCCTATCTTTCCTCAAGATCAACATAGATGCATACCCTTGAATCATTTTCATCTATCCACCCATCTAAACCAGTCGTATTTTCCTTCTTCTTCCACAAGTCCCAAGTCTTTTGGAAGTAACTTGAATGTTCAATACAAGAAAAAGAAGCAATACAAGAATCCATCAAAAAAAGATCACCATGTCTCCTTTAATCGACATGGAGGCATAAAGTCAAAAGAGATATCTAAGAAGAAAACTACAAGACAAGTATGGGTTACAAAACTCATCATTGAAGATATTCTCTCTAAATTATCAAAAGGAAATAAAAAGCCTAAGGCTATATGGATTCCAAAATCTCTCTTGAAAGAGTCTCATGTTGAACAAAAAGTGAAATTGACATTCAAGCTTCCAAAGACTTCTACTTCATCTTCTTCCAAAAACATTCTTTCATTCCATGCACCTGAACCACAACCTCTGCTAAACATTTGCCATATTCCTTCTCGTATTTCTCCATTCACATTTGAAAATTATAACAAGCACACCAATCCTCTTTTTGAGGAGTCAAATAGCAATAATGAACCAGAATATGGTTCGCACTTGGACTAGAATATGATTTACGTTTCCTCCATTTTTCTCGTCACCCTTCAAGGTGTGTATTGACGTGGATCTTACCTTTCTTTCCATCTACCTTTTCGCATTCCTTCCATTCATTATCTTTCTACCTTCTATCATTTTTCCTCATTTGCCTATTCTTCATGCGTCTTCCTTTCCCCTTCAACATCTTTGAGCATATCATTTTGAATCCTTGGCATAACATAGTTTATCCTTTCAAGGAGCATTATCTAAAAAGCTTTCCTTCTTCCAAAAATGAAAAAAATAAAAAATTGAAAAAAAAAAGAAAAAAAATAAAAAATTTTAAAATGTACCATGGTAAAAACCTGGAAACAGGCGCCTTGGTAGCAAAAGTAAAGAGAAATAAATTCGTCCTATGGTGAAAACCACTCCCTTGTGGCGCCTTGGATATGTACCGTGATGAAAACCTGGCAATCAGGCATCATGCATAGTTCTTCTACATGTTTCATCCATTCCATCTTCTCTCTTTGGTCTTGACAAGGTTGAACTATACGCGAACAATTGGCTATCTTGTGAGCTATCTTATGATGGTCGTACTTTCATTTTGTTCATTTTTAGCCTTCATATTCATTTTTCTCCCTTCATTCTAGCCTTTCGCTATATTTTTCCCCTTTGGTCTTGATCTAATAAAAAAGAGTAAAACACAATGCTATGAAGTCTCTTGACATGTCTACTCCTTTGGACTGCATCCTTTCCTTCTTTTTCATTACACTTTTGAGGCTTATCCTATGTTGGCTTTTCATTGCTTATCCAAATGTGCTTTGCATGACATTTTTTTTTCCCTAGCTTGGGTACTATTGAGGAGTTTGACCTTGAGGATTTCTTCCCTTCGTTTGCCTTCATTCTCCTTTCCTCCATCTCAGTCACCAGCTTGCTAATCCCTCTTGTTCCCCACCTTGCTAGACATTGGGACTACACGATGTAATCTTGTTTGGAAGTTTGATGCCCATTCTGTCTAGGGGCATCTTTTGTACATATTTTATGATCCTGAAAAAATACCAAAAAAATTGATATATGATGCTGAAAAAATCCTAAAAAGCATAAAAAATCTTGAAAAAATACAAAAATAAAAATTAAAAAAATTTTAAATTCAAAAAAAATAGAAAAAGTGCCTTGGTGAAAACCTGGAAACAGGCGCATTGGTAGTAAAAAATTGAAAAAAGAAACAAATGAAAAAAGATTCTAAGTGGTGAAAACCTAGAAACAGGCACTACTTGAGGCCTTTGCACTCCTATTTCTTAGCATGCGTCCTTGACACCTAGCCACTTTCCACCATGCCTTGACCTTATTTGACTTAATCTGGAATTGGTCTTTGTCTTTGTCTAGGGGGCATACCTGTTAGCATAGGTCCTTTAGGTGCGTTTATCTCTTGGAGCATTTCACAACAGGTGTTTTTCAACACCATCCCAAAACAGTGTTTTTCAACACTACCCTTGCGTCGAGTGTTTCTTAACACTTATCAGGTGTCTTACCCAATAGTCTAGTATGATGTGACGTTGCTCATTTGCAAATGTGATACTCAAAGTCTGACTCTATGACCAGCACACACGCACTTAAACAATCAACTCGCTGGCGATATGATGACTTTATTTTTCTTTGTGTGCTGTCTATGAGGATGTCTTTGATGAGTGGTCTCTTCCTAAGAAGTTTTCGATGATGCATAACTAGAAGACTGAGGGTCTGAGAACATGTTTTATTTCTTTATCTGCTTGTGGGTATATTTTGTTGATCCTAATTGTCATGAGCATTTATGCTAGTCTTACTTGACACTATGGATTGACAAGGTATTATCCTTGACTATTTTGTGAGTGCATGCTTATAGCTATCTTGACTTTCATGTGTCTTGATACAAGCATAATCTCACCATAACAAACTTAGGTAATCTCACTGCACTAGTCATCTTGACCTACATGTCTTTGGTGCCTAGGTGAGATTCCCACATTTCTATCTGATAAAGATCATATTCATATCCACATAGTTATGCTAGTGTGCATTGTATGATCTTACGACGCTACCAATAACGTTCGATGATGATAATTAGATGTCTATAAGCGTTGTGACCTTGCAAGTCAACCACTTTCATAGTAGCTTGCATTTTTAGGGTCATGATAGTCTAGTTTTGCATTTCTTGCATATGGAGAGAGCTCTCCTTTTCATCTTACGTGGACCTGTCAGTCGACTGTGCTCATTTTTCTGATGCTTCTTGATCATATCTTTCATTTTTGGTCTTTCATGTCACATCATTTTCTATCCATTTCGGACTCGAAATTGAAATTTGAGTCGCATTTCCAAGATTTCTCATTCTTCTGCATAGTTGACTGACCTTTTGAGGCATAATCCAATTTTCAATGGACTTTCTTCCTTCCACGTCTCTCAAATTTTCTAGTCTCTCATTCGCTCTATTCCTAGTCTTCTATTTCTTTTCTTCTAATTCATCACTGGGGCATGCTTTCATTGCCTAATGATTAACCTATTGACCTTTACCTTCGATTGTGATTTCATTCTGATTTGATCAAATCTTTATTGATTTGCTGTCTCTCCTCTACCTAATTTCGATTTCGATTCCGAGGGGGTAGTATTTATGGGATTCTCGTCCCTGATTTTCTTGATTCTCTTGATTCAGACATCTTTTGTGAGCTTTTGCTCAAATTTGAGATTCTTAGTATTTATGGGATTCTCATCCCTGATTTTCTTGATTCTCTTGATTCAAACATCTTTTGTGAGCTTTTGCTCAAATTTGAGATTCTTATCTCCTACTTTGAGTGTGATCCCGAATCGACCTCATGTTCAAAGGCCTTTGTTCATGCTTTGTCCAGATATGATCCCGAATCGACCTCATATCTGAGTTGTTTTGTGATCTCAGATCGATCTCACATTTCAACTTCATTCTTTGACTACATGTGTTCCCAAATCGATCACACATTAGTCAAAGAGGGGCAAATGTATGCACCTAAAAATAGTCGCCTAGACTTTGGGCCCCATTTATTCAATTTATCAATCTTGAATCATTTTTATCAATAATCAATATTTTCAACATTATCAATCTCTTGATCAAGTCTTAATTTCGATCATATATTAAATTTTTATCCTACGGGCTAACCATTTATCCTAAGTTTTTATTTACCTAAAAGGAATATTTCCTCCCCTTCTAATTAAATAAAAAGCCCCCACTTTCCTCTTATCCTAAGTTGCACAAATAAAGTATTATTCATATTTTATAAAAAGGAGAAAAGCACTTTTTATCTCATATGGACATAAAGTCAACTCTTATTTTCCTATTAGAGGATACTTGTGCACATGGATTGCTCCTCTTTCAAGCTCCACCGTTGATTAAGACTTTTGCCTCTTAATCTCCATGGTCCATTCCTTTGCATTTCTTATAAAAGGAGAGCTCTCTCCTTCATTTGCATAGACCATGTTTTTATGCTAATGTTATGCTGCAAGTTTTAGGTGCATTTGGAGCTTTTGAGGATATTAAAGACTTGTTGCTTTCATCATTTAGTTGCATATTTACTTTCTTAGTTGCATGATAATGGCATTCTTAGCATAGATTTCCTTTTATGCAATAGATTTAATTCACATAGTCTAAATAGGAGGCATTGTAATCCATTGCTATTTCTTTTCATAGATTAGTTGCATTGTATTTTCCTTTCATAGCTTAGATTGCATCCTCATTTTAGTTGTATTGCATTACATCTTCATAGTGATTCTTGGAGATATTGGCATTGTTGCCCTTGTCTTCACTTGAATCTCTCATTGTGTGGTTGACTAGCAAGGTCACAAGCTTGTAGCTCTAGTTGAGAGCAAATACACCATAGTCCCTTGCAACTCCATGCATAGAGAGCTATGAGCCGCTTTGTGAGGCCTCATTCTTGAGCAACCTTACATGTAATGGTTCATAGAAGTGCACCTTTTTAGTGTGTACACATACAAGTCGGCTTACAAAATGTATACAAACATTTAATACAACATGTCGGCCTCTAGATCCACATAGGAGAATCCAACAAAAGATACAAATAATAAATGCACCAAGTCGGCCCAACAAATCACACAAAACTCCAGCGACAAGCCAGATCTACCAAGCGACAGTGAAATAACCGAGCCAACCAAGCATCGTCGAGCACTAGTGTCGATCGAGCACTGCAGGCATGACCGAGTAACCTATTCACCGAGCGCCAGAGACTACCAATTTCCTTCAGCGACCGAGCTTCCTTCAATGACCAAGGCCATCGGTCAAGGCTGTAACCAAGTAAAACCGGCCAAAACACAAACTTTATGCAGTTTCACCGAGCACACAAAATGCACCCGCTCCAACCTTGGATGCCCCTACATCAGTTGGGGTTTTGGTTTTAGGTTTAAGATTATTATTATAGTTAGGGTTAGGGTTTACATCATGATTATTATTATTGTTAGGATTAGGTTTTAGTATTAGCATCTAGGTTTATGGTAAGGATTGGGGTTTAGGATTATGATCAAGATTTAAGGTCTTTGATTAGAATTATGGTTAGGGTCAGGGTATATATCATGGAATTAGGGTTATGGTTTATATCAGGGTTGGAGTCTAGGATCTGGAAAAGGATTTAGCTTTATGTCATGTTTAGGATTAAGATTGGGTTTAGGGTTTGTGTTAGATCTCATTCAGAATTATAATTATTAGGGTTAGGGTTTAATATTTGGCTTAGGGTTTAGGGTTAAGGTTAGTGTTAGTGATTACAATTTAGGATTGGGATTATGGTTAGTATTAGGATTTGGGTTTACGGTTTAGGGGTAGGGTTTATGTTATTAATAGTATTGTGGTTTTCATTTAGGTTTTGATTAGGGTTAGGGTTAGGGTTTGGGTTTAGGGTTTAAGATTAGGATTAGGATTAGGATTATCACTTACGTCATGGTTATTATTATTAGGGTTGGGGTTTAGAGTTTAGGATTAGGATTATAATTAAGATTGTGGTTAGGGTTAGAATTTACATCATAGTTAGTATTATTATTAGTGTTAGACTTTAAGATTAATATCAAGGTTTAGGGTTTAGGATTAGGATTACAGTTAGCATTGTGGTTAGGTTTAGGGTTTGTATCTTGGTTGGAATAATGATTAGGGTTAGGGTTTTATTCAAGGTTATGGTTTAGGATTAGTGTTAGGAAAAGTGTTTAGCATTACGTCATGGTTAGAGCTAGGGTTGGGTTAATGGTTTAGGTTATGAGCTTGTTTAGGATATGAATTATGGTTAAGGTAAGGATTTACGTGATGTTTAGTATTATGGTTTGGTTAGGATTAGGGTTAGAGTTGGGGTTAGGGTTTAGGATCAAGTAAGGTTAGGGTTCACATTGTGGTTAGTAGGATTGTTAGGGTTAGGATTAGGGTTTAGGTTTAGGATAAGGATTTAGAGTTTGGGTTATGATTTTATTTAGGATTAGGATTATGGTTAGGGTTAGGGTTTAATGTTTGGGTTAAGATTTAGAATTAGGACTAGGATTAGGGATTAGGGTTTATGCTTAGGATTATGGTTAGGATTGGGATTTGGATTTATGGTTTATGTTTAAGGTTTATATCATGATTATAATTATAGTTTCAAATTAATATTAGGGTTTATTTTGAATTAGGATTAGGGTTTAGGGTTTAGAATTATGGTTAGGTGGGTGATGGTTAGGATTTTAATTAGGGCTAGGTTTTAGGATTAATGTTAGGACAAATGTTTAGCTTTATGCCATGGTTTAGGGTTAGGGTTGGGTTTTGATTGTGATCTTGTTTAGGATTATGACTATGGTTATTTAGGGTAAGGGTTTACATCATGGTTAGTATTAGGGTTAGGGATAGGGTTAGGATTAAGATTAGAATTAGGATTAAGATTAGTATTCAAGTTTTAGCATTAGGATTATCATTAGGAACATGGCATTACATCATTGCTAATATCATGGTTGGAATGAGGGTATTAATTAGGGTTAGGGTTTAGGGTTGGAGTTGGGTTTAGGATTTAGTGTTTAAGATTAGGATTATAGCTAGAATTATGGTTAGGGTTAGGGTTTACATCATGGTTAGTATTGTTGTTAGGGTTAGGGTCAAGGTTTAGGGATTGGGGTTAGGATAAGGATTCAAGGTTCAAGATTAGGATTATGATTAGGGTTATGGTTAGGTTTAGAGTTTATATCATGGTTGGAATCAAGGTTAGGGTTTTCGTTAGGGTTAGACTTTAGGATCAAGGTGTTGCCCAAAAATTCCCTATCATTCATTTTTTGCCACGGTCCTATTTTCCAAAGAAGTGCTCAAGTGTCGAAAACCCAGTGTGTTTTCTACTTTTTGGTTCAAAAATCCAATGTGTTTTCGACCTTCTCCCCGAGATCCCTCTGTGTTTTCGACCTTCAAGTGTGCAACTCTGACCAGGCGGGTCCTAGTTCCTCATAGCCGTGCAAGTGCAGTGGAGATCCGACGGCTGTCGCATAATCTCATGGAATCTTTTGAGCCCATGAGATCATGCGACAACGGTCGAATTAGAATCTCAGTGGGTCCACATTTTTTGAGTGAGATGGCATATTTCCTAAGCGCACTATCGCAACCAGGTGGGTCCCAGTTTTTAATGTTACCATGGGCTCATCCAAGTAGTTAGCAAGCAACGATTTCATGTTGGTCACATGATCGCATGAGATCTTTCGATCCCATGCGCCCATGCGACTAACCATCAGCAGGTAATGGGTAGCATCTTGCGGTTGGTCGCATGATCGCATGCGGCCTCTTGACCGCATGCGACCATGCGACAAGCGGTCAACGGGTCTTTGGCAGCTGCTGGTGGGTCCTCTGGTGGTGACATGTCCGGTCTGCGATGGGCCGGAGGTATAACATGGATCCTCGTAGATTCAAGATCTACAGTGGTCGCATGTTCACATGGGATCTTTCGATCCCATGCAATCATGCGACCGCTGTTAGATCCTCCTGATGCTTCCGGGTGATGTTGTTGTGGGTCCGACCGATGCGGTCGGCTCCTGTTGGTCCACGTGGTGCAGGTGGGATTTTTTGCGAGCCCGAGCGTCTATGTGGCAAGTGGAGGCAAATTCTCAAAGGCTTGTCACATGATCGCATGAAGCCTTTCGGGCTCAAGCGATCATGCGACCAATGGTATTTTCAAGCAGTGCGACTAGTTTTGGCGGGCTTTTTTCTATGAGATGGTTGCAGCGGTGTGGTAGCTCAAAAAATTGATGTCGCCAAGACATTTTCTAGTTGCAGGTTGCAGAGTTGATGAGGGAGGTGTGGGCGGCCGTCAGGGGTCGATTCTTTGTCCCAGCAGGTTACGTTTGTGCATTCATGGCAAGGCCAATTTACAGAGAGGTTGATGAATCCAGGCTGTTGTGTCTGCAGGTTGTTTACAGTACAAGGATGGGTCTTTTATCTGATCAGTTTTAATGTTGCAAGGATATCTTTTATAATCAAATTTGATTGCTAGGGTTGGTTATTAAATTGGAAAATTTGTACCCTGGTTAACTTTTGACTCCTGCCTGCGTGCAGTGAGGGGTGTATATAATTTGTTTTTTGGAGCCTTAGTGCTGGAGAGAGTTCACATTTTGTAAAAAGGAAAGTTTCTTTCCTAGAAAGCTATCTGAGACACTTTTCTATCCTCTGGTTTTCTACTCTTTGTAATCTCCCATTGATAATTCAGATATGGCAAAGCATTTTGTGACACTCTTGTTGTCCTCATGCCTTCTTATGTGAGTTATCTCTTATTGGATTGAAGTTTATGAATGCTGTCAATAGAAATTGGGGTTCCTGGTCCCTCTCACTTTCTGTGATTTTGTGTGTTACTGTGTCTGATCTGATTTAGATGTTTTGTGGGTATGCTATAGCCCCTAGCAGTCTTGTCTCTTTCCTACACCTAGTTGTAGAGGAGGATATTTGTTTGCAGGTCATAGGTTGAGTCTTCTATTCAAGCCTTCCTATGAAATACTTATGCAAACCTATCTAGTGAGTGGTGACTTATTAGACCTGATTCCTCCATTGATCTCATCCCTCTATACTGAGATCCAAACCCTAGTTTCGGTGCATCACCTAGTAGGTAGTTTGCTTTCAGTGATTTCCCTTTCATGCACTCCTTCTAACCCTTTCCCCTCAAAGTTTACTTTCCTGTCTAAGATCAAACTAAGGTGATTATCCAAGAGGAACCAACCTAGAATCTGGAGGTCTCATCTCAGTTAGCAAAGGTCCCACAACCTTGAGATGATTCCCATGTTATACTGGATTATCAAGACTACGAGAGCTTGAGATCAGAGGCGCAAATTCAGTGTATAACACAAGGTTAGGAAAAGGGCTTAACTTTATATCATGGTTAGGGTTAGGTTTAGGGTTTGGGTTATGATTATGGTTAAGGGTTAGGGTTAATATTAGAGATTAGGGGGATTAGAATTATGGTTAAGATTACGATTTGGGTGGGTTTAGGGTTTAGGGCTATGATTTATGGTTACAATAATCATTAGGATTAGGGTATAGGATTAGGATTATGATTAGGGTAATGATTTACATCGTGGTTAGTATTATGGTTATGGTTTTTATTAGAGTTATGATTTAAGTTGGGTAAAAGTACAAAGTTGTGTCACACTTTTATAAAGGAAATAGTCAACATTAATTTAAGTTTTTAAATTAAATCAGTAAAAAGTAGGATATATGTTTAGAATTATTCAATGATGTAAATTAATTAAGTGTTTAATTTTTAATGTATTTTATATTTGTAATTTTTGTAAGAAATTAAAAATTTTAGAAGTATATTTTTAATAATAAACACTAAAATTTAGTTGTTGATAACATGTTGAGATTGGAGTTACATCATTTGTCAACCTTTATATAGTATTTTTTTCTTTATTTATTTAATTTTCTTTTGTGTGTACAGATAACTTCAAACTTTAGTGCACAAATATATCTTTTCACTATTTTTATAAATGTATATTCAAATGTAAAATTAAAATTTTATGTATACTAAAAATCACATTGCTTAAAAAAAAGATAGCTCTACTAGAAGGAGCAAAAATAAATGTGAAATCTAGAAAGCAGTTTGATTTCTTCTACAAAACCAAATACTGCTTTAAGGATGTTCAAAGATATCAATGCAACCTCAACAACTTTGTGGCACTTTGTTCCCACGAAGATATTTAGCTTAAGGAAAGTATAGTTTCACATAATCAAGGGCTCAAAATAGTGAGACAAAATCAACATAGGGCTCAAGAGTTCCACCTGTCCAAAAGAGAATTTCATCAACAAGATAAGAAAAAAATTAGTTCTACATCTAAAAGAAGAACTTACAGATGGAAATGGAGGCAGCAGAACCCTAGTGTTGGTAATTTCAGAGAAAACCCATTTGAGGAAGAAAATGATGGTTGGCAATTGGTTAGAGGGCATAAGGAAAAAATAACCCTAAAAACTAGGGTAGATTCAAACAGGGTAGGAAGGAATTATCTCAAAAGATTATGGGTAATACCCATAACAAGCAAGCTTCCCCCTTGGGCATTTAGGTTGAACAAAATTTTGTTGGGCAGAAATCCTCCCATCAAATCACAACCCTCTGAAACAATTCTAGTTTCGATGACTTCTCTTATCAATAAGCCAACCAAACTTCCTTGACCCGATTTTTTATCATCCTCTTCTAATAATAGTAATATTATGGACACAATGTAGAATCATCAAGTTAACACTAAGCCATCACAAAGAGAGAACATTGGGCCAATCCTAGAGGCCACAATTCTAAGACCCCACTACCACCATCAAGATGCCATATTGGAGACGACATGGTTACCTTAGAGGTCTACACTAATATTGAAGGTAGGAATTTCTTTCTTTTCAGAGGACTTTTTTCTATGTTGATTTCTATAGCGTAGAATTAAAAGCTGAATTTTTATCTGGTAAATGTCCATGCTTTAAAGATTATAGTTTATAATCTTGGACTGGCAACCAAACTTTAACCCTAGCAATCTTAAAGATTTTAAAGTTAATAGATTAGTGATGCTTCCTAATCTGCCTATGCAACTGATGAATACTAAGATCATTAAGAAAATAGACAATCAGTTAGGAGAGGTTTTAGGATATGAGGAAGATTTGAGTTCATATTCTGATGCATTATGATGCAGGGCAGGGATGGAGGATCCAATAATGGACAGCCCAAGCCTACATTGTTGATTATAACAACAATATGCACAGCGGAATACAACAAGATAATGATTCAAAACTGAATTTCATTCAACATGCCTGGCTGTAAGGCCTTTCGGGTTTTGGCCTATTACAATGAAATAACAAAGTATCAGCAAGATCTCGCAAGATCCAGGAAACCACTAACTAGTTCAGATCTGCAATAGGCAGCCTCTAATAGGAACAACCACCACAAGATCTAAACTTGTACTCACACTTCCAAGCAACCCCTTGTTGTCCTAAGCCCGCAGGCCACTAGTTATGCTACCAAACTCCCAGATTCATAAATCTGCTTCTACACTACTCTTCCTAATGATCTAAGGATCATCTACTACTCAACTCACTTCCTAGCTACCTTCTACATCAACCTAAGCTCTCAATATATAGCCAGCTAAGCCACAAGTCGGCCAGTCAGGCTTTTAATTACAATATAGGTCCAGTCCAATAAAAGAAACCAAAACTAATGCAAAACTGATCAAAACTTAATGCGCCTTTGGATTTAGGTCCACACATGACCCAACAACATGCCTTTAAGGGCGCAAGGCCCCATTTGATAACACAGAACCGCGCAAGAATAAGTGCAAATGCTTATTCATTAAGGATCAACGACACCACATCCCACAATCAGCTCCAAAACTGTAGGAAAACACTGCTCTGACGGCAAGGAAAACAACTCCAACTTTGAAATGGTTCATCCAATATCTCCCAAACCATGCCACCTCAAGAGATGTGACCTTAGACATATCTTCCACACACATAAAGGAACAAACTCCTTTAATCACACATGCTAAATATCTCCACAGATCAACACAACCCAGAAACTCAGAAAGCTGCCCAAAACAAATCATTGCATCCCTCTGCCAGGGAATTCCTCCAACATAAAGAAAGATCTTCAAGAACCCAAAATGCTCCTGCATCACATTATTAGAAGTTAAGATGGATATTAACATTTACACATTAAAATATATTGAACTAAATTTACTAAAGATAATACTATAAACCCTATATTTTTTAAAGGAAAAACTAAATACAAATCAGAAAGATTGATAGAAAAATCTCTACCACAATTAACAAACCCTCCATAAGCTATGAAAGTAAAATGTAAATGCAATTGTCTAAATTTGGATGAGGGAAAGGAAACTCTTGATAAATAGAAAGATATATCATTGTCAACCTAAATTAGGAAGGAGGGGGGTTCACTATTTCACAAGGAAAAAGGGATAAGGAACAAGCCATGGGTGCTCAAATGAGCATTGGTAACCAAGGGGTTTCAGAGGTAGAGGAGGGGAGATTTTGGATGATAGAAATGAAGTTACCTCTAATAGGGAGGAAGAAAAAAAATCAGATAAAAGCCCACTGACAAAGGAATACCACCAAATAATGGAGCCGAGTAAGGAAATTAAAAAAAAACCAGCAATAAGGATCTAAGAGAACCCACATATAGAGTTAATGAAGTAAAAGTTAGGGAGGAGGATAAGATCAATGAGATACAAGACAATAACATGATCTCAATAGATATATCAGAGCTCCTTGATAAAAAGGAAAGTGGTAATAATCACACTTCTAAAGAGATACTAATATAAATAAGACCAAAGGACATATATGAGCAAATGTATCAAACAGAGATGGAGAAGAAAACTAATGAAGGAAATAAATCTACTTTCAATATCATAACACCTGTTGAATCAGAGGAAGCGAGTAGACAGGAATACAGGATGGGAGAAGGAGAAAAGCCTAATTGCTCCAACAAGATTGAGGAGGAGAATAGGATAATTATGAACTATGTAGTCAATGAAGTGGTCAATGAACTATGGAATGGTTTGTGGATAAAATTGTTGATGATGAGGAGATGGCACTCCAGAAGTAGTTGGTTATTGCAAAAATAATTGCACTAGATGAAGAAAAAATGAGGAAAGAGGATGCTATAATGATGATAGAACTAGATAATAAGGAGAAGGAAGAAGAAATCTTGGGTATTGCACTAAGTGAGGAAGGGAAAGAAATGCCAGACTATACTAAGATGAAGAAAAAAGGGGCGAGTAGTTTATGAATAAACTAAGAACTAAAGATGGTGAAGTTGAAGGACTGACCAAACTAACATCAATATTCTATGTAGGGAAGGGGAAGGTCCTTCCAATTAGCCATGAGGATTCTAACTTGGAATGTTAGGGGAATCAATGCCCCTAAAAAGAAGCAAATAATTAGACACTACATTACAAAAACTAAATCAGAGATAATTTACTCCAATAAACTAAATTAAATACAAAAGAACTGGAGATCTTTAGGAAAAAATTGGGCATCAAAGAGATAGTTGGACAACCAACAAATGGAGCCTCAGGGAGGCTGGCAGTGATATGTGATCCAATATTAGAATGGTTCCAGAAAGAAAGGTGTCATAAAAACTTGATGAGCAGATGGGTCAGGAGCTTTAAGTCAAACATAAAATTCCTTTTAATAAATGTATACGGTCTAACACAAAACAGAGATAAAAAGAATAACATGGAATGAAATAGAACTATATTGGCAAGCAATCCCCAATCAAGTCTACATCATAGGTGGAGACCTTAACACAATTCTTAATCAGAGAGACAAGAAGGGAGGCTTGAGGACAATATCACAATCTAAGAAGTATTTCAGGGACTGGATACAAAAACTTAACTTAATGGAAATTTAAGACAACAAATGACTCATTCACATGGAATAATAGAAGGCTTGGATTTAGTAACACAGGAGAAAAATTGGATAGGTTTTTTTATCAAGGGAAGCTTGACAGGCATCCCTAACACTTTATCAATAGAAATCCTTCCTATATCGAGGTTAGACCATTATCCAATACAACTAACTTTCATGGAAGACATAAGGCCCAAAAAATGTCCATTTAAGTTTGAACAGATGTGGCTTAAAGATGACAATGTAATGGAATTGATTGAACGATGGTGGAATGAGACAAAGGTCACATGATCCAAACTATATAGAATAGTTAGTAAATTAAAATTGATTAAGAACAACCTGTTAATATGGAATAAAACTCACTATGGCAACATCTTTTAGAAAAAGGAAAAATTAGAAGAAGAAATGGAGGAAGTAAATAGAGAGGTAATTGAGAAAGGGATGGATGAAACACTCTACCTTAGAGAGAAAGAGTTACTTGCTAGATATGAGGATATCTTCGCAAAAGAGGAGATATTTTGGAGACAAAATTCCAAAGAGACATGGCTAGAGGCAAGAGATGGGAACACAAAATTATTCTGGAAGAACACTAAGAAAAGGAGGATAGTGAATAGAATAACAAAAATTAAAACTAGTGAAGGCATAAGTGCTAAGGATCCGAAACACATTGTAGCAGAGGCACTAAACTACTATGAGAAAATCCTAAATAATTAGGAAGGATCCAATCTTGGTACAAGGGATAATATAATAGAAAACATCCCAAAAATCATAACCGCAGAACAAAACATGTTACAAGTGTGGTTTCCATTGCACCAAAAGATCGACCTACTAATGCCTGATACAACCACTAGACTTATAGAAGACACAGGAGGTGGTTAAGCCATGTCACGAATCTTGAGGGGAGCGCTGACCATTTTGCCAACAATCTCCCCCTCAGCATTACCCAAGGGGATTTGAATTTGTGACCAAGCTTTGATACCACTTGTTACAAGTGTGGTTGTTGTTCAACCAAAAGATTGACCTGCTAATGCCTGATACAACCACTAGACTTATAGAAGACACACGAGGTGGTTAAGCCATGTCACGAATCCCGAGGGGAGCACTGACCATTTTGCCAAAAAAAACATAGGCTTAAGAGCTAGATTCTCAAAAAATGAAGTTGATGTAGCATTAATGCAGATGAATCCAGATAAGGCACCGGGTCCTGATGGGTTCCTGACTACCTTTTTAAAAAATTGTTGGCATTTTATTAGAGATGAGGTAACTGAAGCTCTGGAGGGGGTCAGGAATTTAGGAAGCATGCTCAAGGAAATAAACAACACTTTCTTAGCCTGTATTCCAAAGAAAGTGAAAATAGATAATTATGATGATTTTAGACCTATTGCATTATGTAACATAATTTATAAGCTACTAACAAAAACCCTAGCAAACATATTACAAAAATTGCTTCCCTTATTAATCAATGAAGAACAAACAAGCTTTGTCCCGAGTAGGTCAATACATGATGGGGTGATTATTGCTCAGGAAGCAATCCACTCAATTCAACATAATAAGGAGCCAAGTATGCTCATTAAGCTATTTATTAAGAAGGCTTATGATAAAGTTGACTGACACTTTCTTTGTAAATGCTTGGAAGCCTTTGGCTTTGCTAAGCAATGGATTAACCTCATTTATTAGTGTATATCATCTCTAGGTATCTCTATTTTAGTAAATGGAACCCTGGAAGGTTTTTTTAGTATCTCTAGAGTACCGAAGCAATGGGATCCTATATCTCCCTTCTTATTTGTCATTATGGAAAATTCTTTAGGCAGATCCGTAACCAAAGCTAGAGAAATGAATGACCTTAAAGGCATCAAAATAACAAGTGAACTTGACCCAAATACACGTCAACAATTCGTTGATGACACCATTCTATATGGGCAAGGAGAAAGACAAGAAGGTAGAGCTTTTAAAAATGTACTAGGCTCCTGCACTAGAACCTCAGGACATGATATAAATAAGGAAAAATTTGAAATCTTTTTCTTTAATACTGACAAGGACACAAAAAATTCATATACAATATTTTGAATTTCAAAAAGGGGGAACTACCTTGTAAATACCTAGGACTACCTGTGGATAAAGGTTGTAGGTCCACAAAATTATGGGATCCAATAGTATCAAACTTTAAAAATAAAACAGAGTCCTGAAAAGGGAAATGGCTCTCATCAACGGGTAGGGTAACCATGATCAAATATGTTCTATCTGCAATGCCAATTTACCAAATATCATGTATAAATTTTCCTATGGCTAGGAAGGAGGAATTAAATAAACACATAAGAACCTTATTTTGTCAAGGTATTGGGGACAACAAAAAAATATCACTACTGGCTTGGGACAAGATTTGCAAACCTAAGGATGAGGGAAGGTAGGAATAAAAAACATTAGGGAATAGAGCAAAGTGCTAGGAGCTAAACTTGTATGGAGAATTTACAAATATCCCCATTTAAAATGGGCAAAAAATCCTAAGCAAAAAATTCTTAGAGAGTAACAAACCCACTATAATATTTAGAACAACAACCCCCCCAAGAGGCTCGCGTATCTGGAACTTTATGTTAGACTGTAGAAGCACTATAAATGACAAACTAACTTGGAACATTAGTGATGGTAGGAAGGCCTTATTTAGGTTAGATTCATGGGGAGGCTATAAAACAATTTGATAAAATGTTCAACATTGAGACTTCTAGAACCATCTTAAAAGCAAGATAGGGAAGAAAGATCAAAAACAACAGAGACACTAAGAATGGGGACATTGCTAATGGATGGAGGTGGAAATAATTTGATGATATAGGCTTACTTGATAGATAAAATGAAGATCTAATCAAGATTCTAAACTCTAGAAGGGTCACCTTCCATCCGGGAGAAGATACATTGGTTTGGAATTGCTCAAAAACTAGGAATTACAACACTAAGGATCGTTATAACTACCTAATGAGAAAACAACTTAAACCAAAAACAAATATACCACTAGAATTATATTGGGATAAGAAATGTCCACCTAAAGAAAAGTTATTCTCATTGCTTGCATTACAAAATAGGATACTAACAACTGATGTTTTTAGAAGAATGGGATATGTAGGCCCAAGCAAATGCCCTCTATGTGAAGAAGAGGAAGAGAGCACAAATCATATATTACTAACCTATAAATTCTTTCACCAATGTTGGATTTGGCTACACAATAAGTTGGGATGGAACTCAGTTTTACCAGATCAATCCTAAGTATGTTTCAACCATACCCTATTAAAAATAAGGGATCTCTGTATAAAGGCCTATGGCTTGCAGCCTCATCAATCATGATATGGGAGTTGTGGAAGGAAAGGAATAAATGTATATTCAAAGAGATGAAGATGGGATGGGAACAATTAACCAATAAAATAGAAGTTGTCATCATTGAGACTATTACTAGTAGAATCGTGAACAAGCATATAGTAGGTGCAAATATGACTTATTGGGATGAGAAGATGAGGAGTAGATGGATAGGCATGAAGATTCCTTCTTACGTTGGTCTTGTGGCAGAGAGAGAGAGAGAGAGAGAGAGAGAGAGAGAGAGAGAGAATGCGAGTGGCAACCACTCGAGAAAGGATGGTGCAAGCTCAACTTTGATGAAGCTTGAAGTGGAAACCCAGGACAAACATGTATTGGTTGCTCTCTTACGGAGCTTATGGCCCTTATTGAAGGAGGGGATGGCCTCTGCAAAAACACAAACTTTGAAACATATAATTTGGATACTATGCAACCGAAGTATGACGTCAACCAAATCTAATGGTATCTACCGCACAAGCGCAAGGTAAAATAGTCAAAATAGACAACTCTTCATTGAAATACAACAAGGACCCAATTGTTAATAGTATTTGACAATATTTAAGAAATCGCAAGAATAATTAACAAAGGTGTCAAAAAGAAAAGAGAGGTAGAAATCTAAAGATATATAATATGATTAATATTGAAAGCTATAGAGAGAAAAAATAATGTATTTTATTTATTAAGTTAGATATATGTACAATTCATTTAATGTGTACCATATAAAATACAAAATATAACTATATTATATTATATTTAATAATTTATGCTATGGAAACTAATTTATAGTGATAAATATAAGTATAATAAAGATACAATATAATTTTTCATATTTTATATAAAGTTTTATATATAATATGAAAAATAATTATATTATGTTATCTTGGTTTATGGATTCGATTGTGTAGAATTTTTTTTTTATCATCAATGTTTCAGATCATACTACATGATCCATCATCAGGATGCTAGAGAGCAAGAAGAACAAAAAATAGTATACTTTAATTGTATGTTATCTAATAGATTTGATAATTATATTAGTTATAATTTAATGTGTATTATCCTATAAAATAGTATACATTAATTGTATGTTATCTTATATTTATATTTAATAGTTTATAGTATAAATATAATATATATTTTAAAAGTGTATTTAATGTATATCATATATAAGATATAATATTAAATTTTTTAACTATGATTTTAAAACAATAGTTTATTTCTTCATAATGAATTACCCTGTATTATTGGGAAGTAAGATAATATAAGACAAATGAGGAGCAATATGTAAAAATAGAATACCAAACAACACTATATGGTATAATTAATATGTGAAAAATAATTCTAATTTATTTTTAATTAATATAATATAATTATTTTTTAGCAATATTTTATTATAATAAATAAATAATGTATATTATTAATAATTATCTTTAATGTGAGATAATATATTAGCCATATATAATGCATGTCATACATAATCATAAATAAATATTTCACTAAAATAAATTCAAACTTTAAAAAATATTAATAATATTATTAAATTAATAAAATATATAAATATTACATATATTTATTAGTAATACTTCTTTATAATGAATCACTCTCTGGGAAATAATAAAATATAAGATAAAGGAGGAGAAATATGTAAAAATAGAATATGAAACAATACTATTTGATAAATGATCTATAGTATCTAATGTACTATACATATATACAAGAAATAGTTTTAATTTATTTTTAATTAATATATTATAAATATTAATAATATGATTAGATTTAAAAATATGTAATAATATTTTGTAATATTCTTATTATAATAAGTAAATAATATATATTATTAATATTAATAATTATCTTTAATATAAGATAATATATTAGCCATATATAATCTTTATATAAGACATGCCATATATAATCAAAATTAAACATTTAACTAAAATAATATGAAATTAAAAAAAAATGAAACTAATTAATTATGAAACCATATAAAATTATCCATTCATTGTACATAGCATTGATGTTTGGGATATTCTTAGTATGCATTTGGATATTTTTTGTTTTATGAAATGGATGAAAATGTGTTCATATGTGCATTGTTAGTATTTATGTGTTGTATAAAAACGTGTCGTGAGTGGATTCCACTGCATAAAGAAGCGGTTGATGTTTGTGTATATTTTTTTGTTATTTTCCTCTGATAAACGTACAATTGAATTTTTTAAGTTCGTTTCTGTTGTGAGCCGACAACAAAGCATTCAATAAATGCAATCTACCTAGCAAAAGAAACTTGCAAAATTGAAAATATTGAAAAAATAACGAGATAAAGTAATAGTAATGTACAAACACACGACTTTGTTGTACTAATTCTTGACATGCTCAGTAACTTGTTCCTACCATGCTCAGTTACTAGCTGATATATTACTATTTAAAAAAGGACAATGAAAAGGAGGGGCTATCCGGGTGGATATACTCATCTTTTAAGAAGCGTAAAATTTGGTGAAAAAAATAAAGGGGCAAGATGTATTTCATCGTCTTGCATGCCTCTTCAGCATTTTGAACCGTTGATTTACAAACCTAGCCCGCCCTTCTCATATAAGAAACACCCTCGACGTAAAAATAAAGGTTCTTACCCATTGATGACTCTTGCATGTCAACACAAATGTCAGCATGCACAAGCTCTCTAGGAGATTTGGCTCTCCAAGATTTGCCCAATGGAAAATTGTCTCGATGATGCTTGCCAAGTGCACACCTTGAACAAACTTCATTTTTTTCCTTGATTGCAAGAAGCCCTCTCACCATGTTCTTCTTATTCAATAAGGTTAGCCCTTGAAAATTCAATTGACCATATCTTTGATGCCATAACCATGAATCATGTATGGTTGATTTGAGTGCATGCAACTTACTAGAAACCAATGTGAGAGGAAACAAACGATTTTCAATCATATAAGTCTTTGCTACAAGATGATGATTATCAGATTTATCAAATATTTTGCAACAATTATCTTCAAAAACTATTTTGCAATGTTTTTCTACAAGCTGCCCAATACTCAAAAGACTGTTGTAACTTTGGCACAAATAAAGTATTATGAATATGGGTATTGTGTATTATCTTGAAGACTATGATGTATTAGTTTGTATCTTCTTGTATGTACCTTTGATTTCATTGATGTAATGAATGTATCTTATTATTCAGTTGTAAGGTATATGTTAGTTTACTTTATGATTCATGTTCTTTTTATTATGATTAAATAAATGATTAGGAATACTTCAACTTGGGTTCTAAAATGAATGTTAGATATATCGTGTGATTAGGTTATGGAATGTACTTAGTAGATTAGTTAACTTATATGTAGTTTTACATCATGGAACTCTTGAGACTTGTAATATGTTAATGAGTTATATTTATGAGTATGTATGTCTTATGTTATGTTGCTTCCACATTATTGTCTTATGTTATGTTGCTTCCACATTATTATTCATTATTAATTGTAAACTCTTAAGAAAAAAATTATTCGGTAAACTTAGTAACATATTTTAGGTTAATTTCTCATGGGTTCCCTGACAGGGCATTATAAATCATCCATAGTTGGTTGTGGGTGTGACAGAGGTATTCAAGACATGACTAGCTAAGGCCATTGCCATGGATTTGGTGGATGAGTGGTGCAGGAGCACCCAAAGGTTGGTTAATCCAATCCATCTTATTTTTCTTTGTTAGCCATCTTTGGCATGTGTAAGATTTTCCTAAGGTCATGTTGACCATAGTGTGGGATCCAATAGGGATGAAGGTTCTAAATAGGTCCTAGGTCTTAGGTCTTTGCAATCTTGAGGCTTAAATGTTAAAGTCTCTTTCTTGGTTATTTGTTGTTAAGATGATGTCACTATGATATCATTGGGTCTAGGGTGTGTGAGAAGTCAGATTGAGTCTGGCATGGAGTCTAGAACTCTCTAGGACTTAGCCAAAGTCTTTGGTTTGCAAAATTGTAAAAGTTGTAAAAATGTTGCAAAAGTTGCTTAGCAACTTTTGCAACTTTTAAAAGTTGCTTGGACAGAATTGTCCAAACACCCTAAAATGATCTTGGAGTGCCCTAATGGCAACCTAAGACAAACCTCAAACTATTTAAGTCATTTTTGGACAAAATCCCGAGGTTGGACAATCTTGTGTATGGAGCTTTGATTTTGGGAAGTGTGACAATGTATGAGAGTGCGTGAATCTAAGTAATCAGTGAATTAAAGAGGAATGTTCTGAGTTGAGTTATGGACTGAAATCTATGGAATGCTTAGTTTAATTCATTTCCTCGCATTTTGTGTTACTAGATTAGAAGTTTTTGTTCATTTTATTGTTTTGTATTAAATCTTTATCTCTTTCCTATTCATTGGTTCAAACTAGGAACGTGTGAGAAATGAGGATCTAACTCACTATCCCACCGCTCAATCTGTACGGCCTCTTGGGGATAGTGAGTAGACTCCATGTATATATCTTGTACATGAGCATGGGCCCTAGAAAGCTTGGGAAGCATTTACAAATTCTTGCCCTATGCGAGCCTATGGTGAGCCCGACTAGGAGAGACTGAGACACAACAAATATAACTTGCAGAGGTGTGCATGAAGCTACCAGTTAGTGATTGGAGGTCAAAGGCAAGGTACTTGCCAATAACTGTTCGAAGGGAGAGGGTCTAACCAATCCATTTGGTTACCCAAAGTTTGTAGACAAGCCATGCAATCAAAGAAATCCTAAAACCCTCCCAAAACACCCATTTTTGGTTAGGGGATTGTACGACAAAGTGAAACCCTAAAACCTCCAAAATCCTTGAGAGGTTGGATATTGAAGCAAGAATCCACAATTAGGTTGCAGGGTTCTTTGGAATCATTTGGGAGAAAAGCCCTATTTTCCCGGAATAGGAGGTCTAATTGGGGCTCCTTGTAGCCCTACTTTGTGAAGGATCTATGAGATCAGTAAGAAAGATAATGAAAGTAAAACCTCCAAGACCTCTAAATGAACCAAATGAGACATGTTCAAGCACCTCCTCACCTCTACAAGAGTCTATGTCAGTATTGGAGGTGGTGAGCCCTTAGATGGCATTAAGGGTCAGTGTGTGCATGAAGGAAGAAGAGTACCAAGAACTTAGCTTGTCTTGGTAATTGTTACTTGATAGTTGGGTTGGTTAAGTGGACCAGGGGATCAAGCCTCAAGGGGGATCCTATAGGTCATTAGGTGTCAATAGAGAACAGCTTAAGGTCACTTGTGAGACCTAGGCAAGAGCTTGTAATTGGTTCTCCCAACCTCCCTATTAGATTGGTATAAGATCAATACAAGATTTGGGAAGTAAGTGCATGTTAGAGTGCGAGTCTAGTAGATCTTCTAGGATGGTGACCAATGCAGAGTTGGCCAAGAAGGTAGAAGACTAGGAGGAAGAAAATAGACAGTTAAGAGAAAGAATAGACCTACTAGCCAAGAAGTTGGAAGCAGTAGAAGATAGAACATAAGAGGTGAATGAGAAGATAGATGAAAAGGCAGGGAAGGATAAATTAGTGGAAGATGAAGTTCCTAAACCAGATCTAGTGGTGGAGCAAGAACCCTTCCTAAAAGCCTTGAAGGCCTTAAGTGGCAAAGCACTAGAAGGTGTACCACTCTTTAGTGGTAAAATAGAGCCTGACTCAATCGTTGATTGGATTGAGGGCATGGAAAATCACTTTGAATGTGATGGAATCAGTGAAGCTCAAAAGGTGAGAGTAGCCAAGTCAAGACTTATAGGCTCTGCTCTCACATGGTGAAAGTTCATTCAAACTGAGAGGGAGAAATAAGGAAAAAACCCCATAGCTACATGGAAATGATTGGTGGACAAGGTTAGAGAGGCCTATATGCTAGAGGATTATGAAATCCAGCTACATAAAAGGAGGCAAAGTCTAAGGCAAAAAGACAATGATGTCAACACCTACACCGAGGAGTTCCAAAAACTTTGTCTAAGGTCCAAGGTGGTAGAAGAAGAAGTATCAAGGTTGCTAGATATCTCAAAGGATTGAAATGGTATATCCAAGAGGAGATGAGTCTCCTAAGCCCTAAAATGGTACATCAATGTTATCAATTGGCACTAAAGATAGAGGAAAAGAGTAAGAGGAGGCAAGACTCTAGTTCAAGGAACAAAGGTAGAGGAAGAGATCAACGGGGTCATAGAGGTGGTCACCAAGGTAGAAGGACTAAGCAAAGAAGCCAAGGAGAGTCCAAGCTTGTAGAGCAAAGTGGTGAAACAAGTTCTAGAGGAAACTATGGTAGAGGTAGAGGTAACAATGGAGGCTCTAATAGAGGAAGGGGTGCATGAAGAAATAGTTCTTACTTTGCTAGTATGGAAGGTTATAATTGTGGGTAGATGGGACATCCAACATATAGGTGTCCAGATAAGGCATCTTCCTCCAATGCAGAGAAGAGAGTGGCTTATGCTCAAGAAGACACATCAAGTATCAGGTCACCGGAGGTCAGTCACATAGAGTTAGAGATGGGAGAGAACCTCATGTTTAGGAGAGTCCTCATTAGACAACTAGTGAAAGAGGAGCCAAAGCAAAGAAAAGCTCTCTTTAGAGTGAGATGTAAAATCATGGGAAAAGTATGCAAGGTGATTGTGGATTCTAGCTCCACAGATAACATCATTGCAGAGGAAGCAGTCAAGAAGCTCAATCTTACCAAGATGCCCCATGGCAACCCCTACAAAGTGACATGGTTGAACAAAGGGCAAAGTGTCCTAGTGAATGAACAAACATGGGTTGAATTCTCCATTAGAGGATATAAAGATAAATTGCTATGTGATGTGCTACCCATGGATGCCTGCCATCTTTTATTGGGTAGACCATGGCAATATGACAGAGAAGCCATGTATGAAGGGAGGGGAAACACAATTACCTTCAAGAAAGATGGAAGAACCTTCAAGATCCAGTCCTTGATGGATGATGATGAGGTACAAACCAAAACCCCTAGTGTATTGCTTAGTAGTGGAAAAGAGCTACTGCATAAACTTAGAAAAGGAGACAGTGAAGGGTATGCTATAGTTGTAAAACCCAAAGAAGTAGAGAAGCCTAGTCAAACATCTATACCAGCAAAGATCCAAGATTTACTTGGGAGATATAAGGACATAGTAAGTGATGGGACACCAACAACATTTCCTCCTAAAAGGTCTATAAGTCATCAAATAGACTTTATACCCGATGCCTCATTGCCAAATAAGGTAGCCTACAAGCTCACACCAGAGCAGAACCAAGAAGTGGCAAGGCAAGTCCAAGAACTACTCGATCAAGGGCTAATAAAGAAGAGCATCAGTCCATGTGCAGTATCGGTGGTCTTAGCATCTAAGAAAGGTGGTGAGTGGAGGCTTTGCACTGACTCAAGAGTAATAAATAGGATCACTATCAGATATAGGTTCCCTATACCTAGGATAGAGGATCTAATGGATTGCCTAGGAGGAGCTCAATACTTCACCAAGTTGGATCTCAAAAGTGGATACCATCAAATTAGAATAAAGGATGGAGATGAGCGGAAGACAGCTTTCAAAACCACTGAAGGGTTATATGAGTCGCTTGTGATGCCATTTGGGCTTACTAATGCTCCTAGCACATTCATGAGATTGATGAATGAGGTGCTAAAGGACTATACATGTAGATTTGTGGTGGTATATCTTGATGATATACTCATCTTCAACAAAACAAATGAGGAACACCTAAAACATTTAGAGGTTGTGCTCAAGAGACTCAATGAAGAACAGTTAGCCATTAACTTGGAGAAATGTGAGTTCCTCAAACAAGAATTGGTCTACTTGGGATTTGTAGTGTCCAAGGGCACATTGAAGATGGATCCAAGTAAGGTGGAAGCCATCCTAAATTGGCCTATACCAACCACAAGGACAAAAGTTAGAAGTTTTCATGGCCTAGCCCAATTTTATAGGAAATTTATAAGGAATTCCATTGGCATATGTGCACTAGTGCTAGACACCATCAAAGGTGGATTGAAGACCAAATTCAAATGGACTCAAGAAGCAAGCAAGGCATTTGAGAAATTGAAACAACAAGTAGCCACCCAACCTATCCTACTACTACCAAGCTTTGATAAGTTATTCACCTTGGAGTGTGATGCAATTGGGATAGCAGTTGGAGGAGTGTTAAGTCAAGAAGGTAGGCCCATAGCCTTCTTTAGTGAGAAGCTCAATGAAGCTAAGAAGAAATACTCATCCTATGACTTGGAGTTATATGCCTTAGTGCAGTTACTTAGGAAGTGGAGGCATTACCTCCTTCCTAAAGAGTTTGTGGTGTTCACAGACAACCAGGCCTTGAGCTACATTAACACACATGAGAAACTAAGCAATATACACCTAAAATGGATGGAGTACATGCAAGCCTTCACCTTTACTATTAAACACAAGAAGGGACAAATGAACAAGGTGGCAGATGCATGGAGGAGGAGGTTGTTGACAATCAAGGAAGTCCAACTCCAAAGTATTGGAATAGATAGCTTCAAGGACCTCTATAAGGATGATGAAGACTTCTCATAGGCTTACAAGGTATGCTCTGAATTTCAAAAACATTTTCATAGCCAGTTTGTTGAATACACCTTGTAGAGTGGACTATTATTTAAGAGGAATCAGTTATGTGTTCCCAAGGGGTCCACGAGAGAGAATCTCATTCAGGAGAAGCACAATGGGAGTCTTAGTGGCCATTTTCGCATCAACAAGACAATGGAGTTAGTCCAAAGGTTCTACTATTGGCCTAAACTACCTATGGATGTGAGGAGATATGTGGAGCAGTGTGTCATATGTATGAAAGCCAAAGGAGGAGCAAGCAACGCGGGCCTATACCAGCCCTTACCCATTCCAAATAGGCCATGGGAGTGCATCAACATGGACTTCATAGTGGGGCTTCCTAAGACCAAGACAAGGTTGGATAGTATCTATGTGGTGGTAGATAGGTTTAGCAAAATGAGTCACTTTATCCCTTGCAAGACAACTCAAGATGCTTGCCACATAGCTCATCTCTTTTTCAAGGAGGTTGTGAGGATCCATGGACTTTCTCTTAGTATTGTGTCAGATAGGGATGCAAAGTTCATGGGCAATTTTTGGAAGATCTTATGGAGCACATTGGGTACTAACTTATCTTTTGGTTCAACTTACCATCCCCAAACAAATGGTCAAATTGAAGTAATTAACAGGGTGTTGGGTAACTTGCTAAGGTGCCTAACCAAGGAGTATGGACAGACATGGGACTTAGTCCTCCCTCAAGCAGAGTATGCCTACAATGATAGTGTGAACCGAACCACTGGCAAGAGCCCTTTTGAGATAGTGTATGGGATGCACCAAAGAGGAGTGAATGAACTTAGAGAACTAGGAAGCATGGAATATAGGAGTGGGCATGTAGATGACTTCTCCCAAACTATGAAGGAGATCCAAGAGCAAGTCAAAAAGACCCTAGCAGAAGCAACTCAAAAGCTAAAAGACAAAGTGGATGAGAAAAGGAGAGATGTCCAATTTGCAGTAGGTGACTATGTTATGGTTCATTTGAACAAGTCTAGATTGCAGAAGGGAGTGCCTACCAAGTTGTAGATGAAGAGGGTAGGACCATGTATGATTTTGGCCAAGTATGGAGCCAATGCCTACAAAGTAGACCTTCCTTAAGATCTAGCCATCTCACCAGTCTTCAACATTGAAGACCTAGTCAAATACAAGGGGCCATTGTCTGAGATCAGTCAAAACAACCAGGAGGTACTTTCAGATGTTAGCACAAAGGCCTTACCTCCTAAGACCAAGCCTCAAGTAGAGAGGATCTTGGAGTCTAGAGTGAAGAAGTAGACCAGACACATGGTCAACATGGAACACCTGGTACAGTGGAAGGACCACTTTGAATATGAAGCTACTTGGGTGGAGGAAAGCAACTTCAAACTATTGGGTATTGATCCTTCTCTTGTGTCCCCTAATGTACCTTAGCTACTTTTGTGGAGAGGGGGAGTATGGTGCAGGAGCACCCAAGGGTTGGTTAATCCAATCCACCTTATTTTGCTTTGTTAACCATCTTTGGCATGTGTGAGATTTTCCTAAGGTCATGTTGACCATAGTGTGGGATCCAATAGGGATGAAGGGTCTAAATAGGTCCTAGGTCTTTGCAATCTCGAGGCTTAAATGTTAAAGTCTCTTTCTTGGTTATTTGTTGTTAAGATGATGTCACTATGATATCATAGGGTCTAGGGTGTGTGAGAAATCAGATTTGAGTCTAGCATGGAGTCTAGAAGTCTCTAGGACTTAGCCAAAGTCTTTGGTTTGCAAAATTGTAAAAGTTGTCAAAGTTGCTCTGACAAAATTGTCCAAACACCCTAAAACAACCTTGGAGTGCCCTAATGGCAACCTAAGACAAACCTCAAACTATTTAAGTCAGTTTTGGACCAAATCTCGAGGTTGGACAATCTTGTGTACGAAGCTTTGATTTTGGGAAGTGTGACAGTGTATGAGAGTGTGTGAATCAAAGTAATCAGTGAATTAAAAATGAATGTTCTGAGTTGAGTTATGGACTGAAATCTATGGAGTGCTTAGTTTAATTCATTTCCTTGCATTGTGTGTTACTAGATTAGAAGTTTTTGTTCATTTTATTGTTCTGCATTAAATCTTTATCTCTTTCTTGTTCATTGGTTCAAACCAAGAAGGTGTGAGAAATGAGGATCTAACTCACTATCCCACCGTTGAATCTGCACAACCTCTTGGGGATAGTGAGTAGACTCCATGTATATATCTTGTACATGAACATGGGCCCTGGAAAGCTTGGGAAGCATTTACAAAGCCTTGCCCTAGGTGAGCCTATGGTTAGCCTGACTAGGAGAGACTAAGACACAATGGATATAACTTGCAGATGTGTGCATGAAGCTACCAGATAGTGATTGGAGGTCAAAGGCAAGGTACTTGCCAAGAACTGATCGAAGGGAGAGGGTCTAACCAATCCATTTGGTTACCCAAAGTTTGTAGACAAGTAATGCAATCAGAGAAAGCCTAAAACCCTCCCAAAACACCCATTTTTGGTTAGGGGATTGTATGGTAAGGTGAAACCCTAAAACCTCCAAAATCCTTGAGAGGTTGGATATTGAAGTAAGGATCCACAATTAAGTTGCAAGGTTCTTTGGAATCATTTGGGAGAAAAGCCTTATTTTCCCAGAATAGGAGGCCTAATTGGGGTTCCTTGTAGCCCTATTTTGTGAAGGATCTATGAGATCGGTAATAAATATAATGGAAGTAAGACCTCCAAGACCTCTAAATGAACCAAATGAGACATGTTCAAGCACCTCCTCACCTCTACAAGAGTCTATGTCAGTATTGGAGGTGGTGAGCCCTTAGATGGCATTAAGGGTCAGTGTGTGCATGAAGGAAGAAGAGCACCAAGAACTTAGCTTGTCTTGGTAATTGTTACTTGATAGTTGGGTTGGTTAAGTGGACCAGAGGATCAAGTCTCAAGGGGGATCCTATAAGTCGTTAGGTGTCAATAGAGAACACCTCAAGGTCACTTGTGAGACCTAGGCAAGAGCTTGTGATTGGCTCTCCCAACCTCCCTATCAATGAGGGTCAAATGGAAGTGGATCATAATGTTGTTTTCTCAGAGCTTGGTTTGATCATATAATTCCAAGACTTGTGGCCAAGTTTATGTGAGCTTCACAACTAGATTTCAGAGTTCTAGGAACCGATTTTGATTGGACAAGTTTATGTGAGCTTCACAACTGGATTTTACAGTTCTAGGAGCCAATTCTGAATGGACATGTTCAAATTTATCGGGGTGCCAAGGTTTTTTTTCTTGTAGTTTTTAAAAATGTTTGAGATAAGAATGATATTTTACGTGAATGTGTCTAGAGTTGGGAGAATAAACATCACTTGATGTTGAAACCCTAACATCCGACCTTTTGTCCAACAAATGAAACTTTTGACAAGGTTTCACTCTGTGTAAGGCTCCTAAATATGCCATTACATTTCTGGTTTGATTCATGTTTAGAAGTTATAGGAAATTTCCTAGGTACCTTTTTAATGGTAGATGAAGAATCTTCAAACCTCTTGCATTCAACCTATGCTCAGATTTTAGTGGAGATGAACATGGTCAATGGACTTCCTGAAGAAATAACACTCAAAACTTCAAAAGGGTTTGGGTACAACCTTTGGATTATGAAGGGGTACCCTTCAGGTGTAGGAGGTGTTTTTAGACTAGGCATATGGCTACCTAATGCGTTAAACAAAAAATGGCCAAGTAGACCTCTTGGTGGAAGAATGTTTCTCACCTGCATTATACAGTGGAGAAGAAGGGAGAACAACAGAAGAGCTTTTCACAAGTAGTAAGTGGAGTGATGCCACAACATTCTTGTGAGGATGTGAATCAGAATGCACAACCAATACTAAACAGTGTTAAGGTTAGCATGTTTGGTTGTGATAAGGAGCTTGTAAACAAGAAAGCTATTACTACATCATATGGGAGGGAGAAAAAAAGGCCTATAGAGGCTCGAGAGGAGGGGGATAATCTTTTTGTTGAGAATCAAAATCAACAAAGACGAAAGGAGTATAGATGTTGTTAGGTTGTCTGAATGCAAGTTGATGGAATGGCAAGATGAGACAGTTAAGGTGGAGGAGGGTTGAGTGATTGTGAAGGGTGAATAAGTCAAGCAACCAAAGACTTCCTTTGATATGACTCTACACTCTCACAAGAAGGGAGGAAATAAGATGTTGTCATTTATTTTTGTTCTTGACTTATTTATGGGTCTTCTTGATGTTTAAATCCTATTAAGGAGATTGCTTTCTTCTCGATATATTAATAAAACACTAAAACCTTATTATGGACCCAAAAAAAACTATTATGACAAGTTTTTAAATTCATATTTAAAAATAATATTATTAAAAAATTAAATTTGAAGAATATCTAAATTAATTTTGTTAATTAAAAATGTTTTATAAATTCATATTAAAATATTTAAAAGTTTACAAACATTTATATTCTATCATTTTAAGATATTCTAAATAGAATTTTATTTTATCATAAATATTCTAAAATAAAATATATGTATATTATAATGTAGAACATTATATATTAGGTAGAATATTTTTTACAACTTATTAATAATGTAAAGTGTCACGTGGTTTTTGAACCAAAGGCAGATTTCAATAAAACTATTTAAGGGTCCATTTGGGTGTTGGAATACCAAACGCTGGATGTAGTCAATTATGAAAGATACAAATCTTGAAAATGATTTACGAAATATGGGCTGACCCGTTTGGTTCACCCGGAAGATGACTGAGAAGATGCATAAGGAATTTTAATTTCTTTGACTATGGTGTGTATATGTCTGTATATACACACACATACATGTGCATATATACACATATGCACACGTGTATATATACACATACACACATGTATATATACACACATTTGTGTATATACACATATGCACACATGTGTGTGTATACACACACACACGTGTGTATATATACACATGGGTATATATGTATACACAAATACACGCATGTGTGTATATATACATATACACATGTTTATGTATATATACACACGTGTATATATATATATATATATATAGTCACATATCCAACGAAATATTAAATTTGGTTTTATAAAAATTGGAATTGGAATTCGAAATTCCAATTCCACCTACATGAGTGGAAGATGCAAATGCCCATTTTGGGGCAAAATTGGAATTTCGAAATTCCAATTCCATTTTTTTGGATGGACACAAACATGGAATTGACATTATCCAGAATTAGATAATGCCAATTCCAATCTAATTCCAGCCCCCAAACGGGCCCGTTTGGGTGGTGAAATTAGATTTCCGGATAATGTATCTTCTATGTTTGTGTCCATCCAAAAAATTGGAATTGGAATTTCGAAATTCCAATTTTGCCCCCAAAATAGGCATTTCATCTTCCACTTGAAAAGGTGGAATTAGAATTTGACCACCAAATTCCATTTTTCAAATCCCTATTTTAAAAGTCTGTCGGGTCCGCGTGCAAGGAAATTTATTTTTGAGGTCCGCTAGAGCATTTTCACTGCTCGCACCCTGCAAAGCGGACACCATTCAACCTTCGACTCAATGCGATTTTGTAATAGTGAGATATAGAGAGGGCACTTAGCATCCATGCAAATTTTATTTGGAAAAATTAGTCAGCAGTTTCAATATCAATAACAGGTAAGCGTTCTTCCTGATTTTTAGAGCTCAGACCCAATGCTTTTCAAACCAAACTTGCTGAGATGAAGCGTCACATAGGTCCCGATTCCCTGTGGGTGACTAGTCAATTGCAAGAAGCTCGAAATGCCTACGCTGCCCTAATCCGAAATATTGGGAAAATCAAAAGCAGTGCCTAGTTTGAAACATGCCCTGGAATATACGATCTAGTTGTTTTGTAGGTTCGAAGAAACATTTGGGCCAAATGGGCATTACATTCTCAATGGACGAACCAAACGGTTCAACACATATTCTGAAAATCATTTCGAGGATATCTATCTTCCAGAATTGCAGCATCTTCCAGAATTGACTATATCCAGCATTCAGGATTCCAGCACCCAAACGGACCTTTACGAATTCAAATTGAAGTCAGGACATGACTTCTCACTATTGTGCATGCAAATTAAACGCAGATAGTCGAATCCTATACAAAGCAATCACTTTGATTTCTTGAGCGATTATCACATACATCACTACATAAGGAAAGTAAGTGCCATTGATTTCTACTACATTACCTTTGAAGCAATTGCACTTGTTTTGTCTGGACTTCCTCGAATTTTGTTTGCACTCAAAATTTATTTGTCCGATTTTATTAAATATAAGATCAGTTCAAAATGAAAGTGAAGTATTTGGGTTACGAACATTTGAATGGTTTACAGAGTGCTCTACCGAAAACAGGTGATACACTGCTCAGTTATATTGATTTAGATGAATTTTGGACAAGAATAAAAAATCCTAACTGACAACTTGTTACCTAAAGATTGGTAGAGAGTGTATTATTGCAAGCAGCAGCATTCTCAGTAGCAATTTAGTGCACGGAGATTGTCATGGAGTGCATTTGGGGATACAATCCCCAGACAAGGTAGATCAAAACAAACGATGATAAGGTCCTTTTGACACTGGAAAGGGCTACCATTCTTGCCTGTTTCCGCCTACCCGACCAAGAGGTCTACGCAAATTGGAAACCTGAACCTTTCAAAAAGTGAATTTAGTATGAAGACATGTTACTATAGGGGTATTATAGCAAAAGATTGGTTCACGGTACCCAGAAAAGGACAATACCAACTCCTAAAGACTATTCACAAGTCACATTTGAAGGTGGAGATTGCAGACATTATTATCTTATTGCACAGGCACAGGCAGACGTCGATGCCTTCAATTTGGATGAACGGATGTATTTCTTTGTGCAAGTCATTTGTGCTAGGTATCGGTATTTAGATTGAGCTGGATTAATCAACAACAGCTTGCACAAGGTAATTTCTATTTTTCCTTTGGACTTATCTTTCTACATTTCATCTTATTTCATATATGCACTGGCCTGTACAATATTCTGGCCCAGACTCCGCCATGTGGAGGAGTTTGATGATGATATTCAAAATATTTATTTTTACTCATGACTGCAATTGCATAAAATTTATGCCAACTTTAGAAGACTGAATGATGCATTCAATATGCAACTAACCTGGGAGTTACAAGGGGATTTAGGGCAAAGGTTATCTCCAAAAGCAATTGAGTTGATTGACATCTATGGTGGCTATTTTATCCAGTATCCCCAATTCACATACCTCAGGGTAGGAGGCTATGATGGTTCTCCTGAGAAGCTTCCCAAATATGTGGAGGATAAATTTATACTAATTAAAGTATGCGAGTAGAGAGGTAATGTTAATAAACGTTGGTCACAGAGAAGAAAACTAGCATCCAATTCCCAGTGAAAGTACGATTCTATATATGCAATTCCCAATTTGATGCATTGAACATTGTTAAGACATGACCAAAAAACAATTCTCTACATTTGATTAGTTGCGGATGCATTTTGATAGCAAAAATTATGTCTGGAACAACCTTCAATTAGGCCCAGCCAACTGTAATTTACCCCAATTAGAAGATTTTTGGGTAGATTGCCCAGATGATTATGAAGTCCGTAAGAGAGATTGGATGAGGCTAAGCCTCAAACAAATTAACGATTTCTGATTGGGATGGGATATTAAATGAATTGTTGATGATGGGACCGACTTTGTTGACTATATCTATGCAGCCATGATTCAAACATAGCCATTGTCTTCACTTTATTGGGATGCCCCTGAACACGATGACTCTCTTGTTAGAATTGTAGAAGTGCTGAAAAGAACCCACATTTGACTTGCAAAGAAGTGGGGAGGAGATTCTAAGACTAACATCTGGCGGGAAGAAAAGAAGGGGGAACAGAGCAACTCTTCTGCCATAGCAGTTTTGAATGTTATTACTTCTACCACTCCTTTAGCCCAACATACAATGACCTCAGGAGGAGGTAAACAACCTCCTGAGAAAACATGCGGAGAAGGCTCCCAACCAAACATTGGAGGAAATGAGATAGATAAGCCATGACAAGATGACCCTCACAACAACAAACAGAAAAGGACAACGAAAAGACAATAGCCACCGATATAGGAACGTCAGATACAACAATGAATCCCACTACTAACAGAGTTTGCAAAGAGTGGTAAGTTTGTACCTCCTTTTCCTTTTGATGCACAAAAGGTCGGGGGAACTCCTCCAGTAAAGAGGGCCTTATTTCTTACAACAGATTTTGTGAACAACGCTATGAAAACCTTGTTTTCGCCTTATTGGCTTGAAAATTCTTTATCTAAAAAGAGGTATGTAGAATATGCCCGAGTACCACCAGATGATGCAGTAGAACAACTTCTGCAATCCCCTCGTGCACGTAAGACCAAAAAGCTCAAGACTACAACTAGGATAATGAAGGATGATAATAATGATCATTTGTTCCTCGAAGTTGCCACTCCCACTTTACAAAAGGATCCAAGCCAAGCTACTGCAGCTGGCTTCAACTTGGTGCGCATCGATATGGGTCCTCCAAACATAGATTCAGATTTGCACGATTTTAAGGTCAGTGCCCCACCAAATTGATGGAGAGGATAGAGAGACAAATATGACAAGGCTGAATTGAAGATGATGGTGGATGTATTTACTATCATCAGATTGTTTGAGGTCCTGTCTGAAACCTACTGCAAATGTGACAAGCTCTTCAAATACAATTCTTGATCCTTGTATAGAGCTAACAAATAATTGATTTAAATAATGCAAGAAGATAATTATTTCGCTAACTAGGGCATGATACAAAAAATCAAAGATAAAGGACGACCTTTTATTGATAGTATGCATAATGCATATCATCGATTCATCCTGGCTAGGAATGGCATAAGGTCGGTCTGCAATTGAAACAACAAAACAAGAGGATGCTACTCATCAGCAGACCATAAACAAACTCCAGGAGATTATAATCATTGGCCCAAATACTGATGTTGCTGAAAAGATACTTCCAGATGCCCAGGATACCCAATATATCATCTGGATTGAATGCCTCAAATGGAAGTGCACCTTCTTGCAACAGAACAAAAAGAACATAACAAATTATTAAAAGAGGCTAACAAAACAATCCAAGACCTTGAGCAGGAATTACCAGATATTGGTTACCAGATAAGGAGAAGTGATAAGACAGGAGATGCCACCGCAGAGGAGCTCAAGGCAAAGTTTGAGAATGTTCTGAACACCCTCGCAGATCCTAAAACATTCACTGAGGAAGCACAAAGAAAAATAGCACGGATTAATTCTTCCTTAATAAATCATGCCAAAACCTTTTCGACAAAGTGTGAATCCATCAGATCTCACAGAGGTTTGTGGGGACTCGGGTCAAGGAGTGTCACCATCATGCGCATGCAACGCATACCAGCAATTGTCAAAGCCAGATTATAAAGACTAAACAAGCACAAGAGGCTCCACCCCAAAACACAACTCCTCCAACTCAGTAAACAGGCTCATTCACTCAACCATGAAAAAGACTGTAGAAGTAGAAGAAAGAGAAAACATAAAGATCAATTTTGAAAATTTTGTTAGTTTAAAGAGTGAGTGAGTTTGTAGCTGTCAATTTTGTGACAAAAATGACTTATATATAGGCATGAACTCAGACTGTCTGTAAAAATAGAAGATATAGAAAACATGAAACTCTGTTTTGAAAATTTCGTTAGTTCAAAGAGTAATTGAGTTTGTAATTGTCAATTTTGAAAGAGATAAGAGCGATGCCTACAGTATCTTTTTAATGGAATTGTCTGTAGCCTCGGCATTTAACGTGAAGATTGACGTAGTGTATTCTTCACTTTGACATCAAACCTCAAAACATCCGTTTGGATGAAATTTTTTGAGGCCACAGGAAACTGGAAAGAGGAACCCCCAATCTGAATAAGCGTTAACGGGGGGTTATGGCTCCATAATTGTTGCTGCAAAGTGAAATCAGAGATAAGAGCGATGCCTACAGTTTTCGAATGGTGTTGCTTCACCTGATAACCGAACGGAAAAATATGGATCTGAGCAAAAAAATGTATTGCATCGCCTGATTCGTTACTTTCATTCGCCCAATAGCTGTGTAGATGACTCCTCTTGGTTCGCCTTTTAGCATTTCCTAAAAAACAAAAATTATAAATTAAAAATGCGGAAATTTGTCCAAGAAAACTAAATCAATAGCATTTGAAGGAGTGAAAGGGCTTGGGAGATCATAAATAAGTACTAAATGCCCAACCTATAAAGCACTCTGGATGCGCCAAAATTTGCAATTTTAACCCTAACTTCCACTTGTCTTAAATTTTCCTCCAGATTAGCTCATGTTCTGGATCTACTTAACCGCTATCATGCGATTGGAAAGGAATTTCCTGTGATGTAACGCCGTTACCACTGTTAATCTCACGGGCGCGTTGATTTCTGGCAATTTGTCTGCCCAATCTCACGGTGTTACTCTCCAAGCCAATGCTTTTAGCGGTCCCTTCCAACTGTCTGTCTTCCATTACATAGGAGAGTCAAAACCCTAAGATTGGACGGGCAATGTACCAGTAGTCAAATTGCCGTAAATCGACGCCTCCGTGAGATTAAGAGCAGTAACGGAGTTGAATGTATCACAAGAATTTCCATTCCAAGCGCATGGATTCTGGTGAGACTCCAACCATTCCGCGTGCCCCTCTGCACTCTCTTCTGGATTGCCAGAGGAGAGTTCAGTACAGAAGCAAAAGCAAACAGGTGACAGTGCAGGAAATGAAGCTCCTGCTGCCGTATAAATGGTAGTGATTGGACATTTTTTAGTTGCGTGTGCCATAAAATATCCAAATTTTGATGGTTATTATTAGAAATTATTGAGTTGCTTGTAGCACAAGATTTCCTATTTTTGTTAAACGTTTGACGAGGTGGAGTGTTGTGCACTTTGGAGACGTGATGTTAGTTGTGACATCACATCATGCTGACGAGATGGAAAGATAGGAGTAAGTAGGTAGTGGCCATTGAAATAAAATGAAATCTTTTTAATGACGTTCATAAGACCATCGGTTTAAGGGACCAAAAAGTAAGCTAGGTATCATGCTGTGATTTTTCTAAAGTTGTTTTTTTTGTTGTGGATCTGGATTAGGAAGCTTGATGTCTTGTGTAATCTTGCCTTTTCAAAAAGTTTTTTCATGTTGCTGACTTGTAAGCAATTTTTGTACTCGTCGTGAATATTTTCATATGACGCACATTCATTAATAAAATGTCATTCTGTTTCCACTACTCCCTTGCTGCAGAAAGCACAAATTTTCTTTTCCCACCTTTCTTTAAGGACCATCCATCTACCAGTTTCACATCATAAATGGTGGGAGTTAGTCCTTAACTGAGCAATTAGAATCTTGGTCTTTCCTTTAATTGTGGATCCTAAATATGCGTTATCTCCATGATCCCATGTGTGATTAAATTCCTTAATATAGTAGGCCTTTTTTCTTCCTATCAGATTCGTCCACATGGCAGTTCTGAATTTTTCTAACACCCATTTATGTATTTCCAGATTGATGTTTGGGCACTCTTGGAGGGTAATGTTCCATTTGCTCAACCATTTGTTGTTTTGTTAATTTCACGTTCTTTTCCTACGTGCTAACTCCTCTTCAACCACCAATTTAGGTCAGTGATGCTTATCCATACTTCCCACTTTTTTCAAATAACTTAACAGTCGGATAATTACTAAGGCCTCAATTGGGAACATACCCACCTCCGCCAAAAGGATCTCATAAGGGACCCTTGCCTTGACCTTGAGGTTAGTAGTAATGAGATGCTTCTGGATTCTTTCTATTTGTCTCCATTTATCATTTGATATGCTGTTCTCCCAAACCTCGCATTCGTAAAGAATAACTGAGACCACTAAAAGACCAAAGAGGGTATTCCTAGATTTCCAGTCGGAAAGTTTTGCTTTCCTGCATCTATTTTGAAGAAGGTAGGAGGCCTTCCATCCCCCCTGAATCCGTTTTGACCTGCATGTCTCCCAACTTTGATGTAGCCCAAACCCTTCAAAACAATAACTCGAAAAAATACACAACACAGAAGTTTCAGAATGCTAGATTCTTCATTAAATTTCTCCAACTCTACTCTGCCTCTACAATTCAAGAAAAACAACTACTTATTACAATTTTGAAAATTACCATATTTGGCAAATTTTTAGGAAAAATAGATTTTTTCATTTTTGGTAATTTTCAAAACTCATCCTACGAATCTTGATTTTTCCCAAGAAAAGCCCCCAACTAAGGCAAGATGAATTGTCAACTAATCTACGAGATCAAGAATATGATTTCAAATTTATTATAAAAATAACTCTCAAAAATTTAAAAAAACACAAAAATCTAATTTCGGAAGCCAAGATGATATTTTAGGCTCCCGAAAAAATGTCAAAACGACCACTAATCAAGTTGATCTCATTAGCAATCCAAAAAACCCCTCACGCAACTGCCTGTAAAATTTCAGCCAAAACTCATATTCGAGTCAAAAGTTATAACCCTCAGAAGTAAATCTCGATCAAATTGAGTCAAAAGTTATGACCCTCAGAAGTAAATCTCGATCAAAACCCACATCTGAGTCAACAACCTTGATCCTCAGATGCTCCTGAATCAAACTTAGTCTAGAATGGAAGTCAATACCTAGATATTTGTACTCCACCATTGCTAATGGGCTGCTCTTGAATATGAAAGTGCGTTGTTTTTTCTTTTTCAAGGAGAAGATCATGACTTTAGTTTTAGCAATATTGACTTCCATCCCAACCTCTGAACAAAAGGATTCAAGATTTTTCAAATGCTCTCTCAAATCTTGCCCACTCTTTGCAATTAGTATAAGGTCATCAACATAAAGGAGTAACTTTATCACATAACATGACAATTGCACACCTCCCCCATTGGCTTTGTTTAGCCACTCTTCCAATTTATCGATGTATAGGCCAAATAGAGTAGGCGACAAAGGGCACCCCTGTTTGACCCCAATGTCACTCCCAAAATATTCTGACATGCCCTCTTTAGTTCTGATTTTTGCTTGAACTTGTTCGTACAATTTATGAACAACAACCTTGTACTCTTATGAGACCTCCAATTCTTCCATTTTGTGCCATAGTTTATCCCTAGGAACAATGTCAAAAGCCTTCTTAAAATCCACAAAATAGCAAAAAGCCTCTTCCCCTTGCTTTTTCCACACACTTTCAATGAGGTGTCTTAGTGTGATGCAATAAACAATGGTGGAATATTTTGGTCTGAACCCAGCCTGACCTTTTGCTCTTTTCTTCTCTTTTTTTGCCTAGTCGCTGATTCTACACTCTAACATACTCCCAAAGAGTTTGTCCAACAGAGGGTTCACCATTATGGTTCGGTAATTGGAGGGATTGTTGATGTCTCCACCCTTGTGAAGGGGGATAACCACACTAGTAGTCCAATCAATAGGAAATCAACCCTGTGTGACCTTGTTGAAAATATTCTTAACGTGTGGAGCCAAGAGATCTACCCCCCACTTTAAAAATTCTGCTTGCAGCCCATCAATATCTTGGGCTATACCACTTTCAAGCCTCTTTAAACCTATTTTAATGTCCTCAATAGAAAATAACTCTGTGTTATTGTTAGGTATAGCTGGTGGAGTCTCTTCATTTGGTATCTCATATAATAGCTTTGCATAATCCAACCATTGAGTGTCTGTAATGTTGTTTTCCACTTGTTTTCTAGCCTGTTGTAACTCTTTCCAAAAACCCTTAGGATTGTGTTTCCCTAACAAGATTAGCTCTTTCCTTCGAGTGATCATGTAGCTATCCTTTTTTAATTTTATTAATTGCTTGTAGGCCTTTATGTTTTCTTTGCTTTCGTTTCTCCCTTTAAGAGCTCTCTTTGCTGTCTTACATTCTTCGTCATACCATGGGTTAATCGGAAAGGCGTTTGAGTTGCTCCTCCTCGGTTTTGATCTCTTACATCCCTTTAAGGCATTTTGAACTAAAGGGATTACCCTGTTGTTGTTTAACTGCTCATTCTCTTCCTTGTTGTCCCTGAGATTACTGTTGTACCCATTTATTTGCATTTGTTGTTCAAGGGCTTAGTAAAATATCTCCTTGTTCTCACAATTTATGAGGATTTTACCAAGTTTATGCCCTTTTGTGTTACCTTTATGGGTATGCCCATCTTCAGAACTTCTTGCTCTAACATCATATTTAATAAATAGAGGCATGTGGTCTGAGTTTAATTCTATAGGGAAACTTTCTATCCTAAAATCCACTAATTTGTGAGTAGCCAATTGAGAGTATATCACATAGTCTACCACACTTTGCCCGTTGTATGTTTTACAAGTGATTCCACTAGATCTTGGCCAATACTTCATGCCATTGCAAATAACCAGCCCGTGAAGGCTACACATACCCAATAATTCTGCACTAAAGTGTGACACACATCCCATCATATCCTGGGAAATTCTTTGACTAGAAATATCCTTGCATTCCTTTAGCCACAAAGGATTATTGTCCTCTACTAGATCCCTGCCTAGCTGAATAGCTTGGTTACCTACTGTCCTAGCATTGAAATCTCCTATTAAGATCATGTTTCCTGTAGAACTAAAAGCTAAGATGTCTCTCTTTAATGCTCCAAAATGATCTTCATTATCTAAGTTTCTCTTCTTGTAAAATTTTGAGCTTTTAGGCACGAAGTAACATGCAGCCAGTCATGTGATCTCCTTTCTGTCCTCAATTTTCAACCATATAAATTGTTTGTTTGAGTCTTCTTTCTCCACCTTTACATTTTTGTCCCAAATTTCTCTTATTAAAATTGTGATCCCACCATGTCCCTTACCTGTTTATGTCTCTTCATTCCAAACAAAATCTTGTTGTATCCTTTAAATTCTGGAATTTTATATCCTTCATGTTCACGTGTTTCTATGAGACAAATAATGTCTTGTCCCTCGGCTATGGGCCCCAACCCTAGCCCTCTTCTCCATGGATAACCCCTACAATTTCAACTCACCATGTTTAGATACACTTGTGGGGCCCCGAGTTCCTATTTTTGTGTCACTGGTCTATCCTCGATCTAATCTTTACCATTTTTCAGCCATGCCCCTTTGCCTGTAGCTCTTGTTGATCTTACTTTCTCCCATTCTTTCCTCCTCTCCTCTTGCTGAAAAATTGTTAAATCATCTTCTAAATATATTTGAGTTCCTCTAAGTGACCCCCTGTTCTTCATAATCACATTCTTGTCCTCTATGTTGTCTAGGATAATCCTCATATGCCTATCTTTCCCTGTTCCCATACTTCTGCCAATCCTTTTTGCTTGCCTTATAGACCCTGTCCAATTCAGCTTGTCCTTGAGGAAGTTCCGTGCCAAAATATCTATTTTTTCACAATCCCCATAATCTTTCAAACCTTTAATAATGATGTTCACTACTTTCTCATTTTTGTCTTTTTCCTCTTGAATATGTTTCTTTATTTATTTTTCAGTTATTACTATTTGCTTGGGTGATATTTCGTTTACCACTTGAGCCCATGATTTAACCTCCTTAATTTGTTCTTTTAGTTCATTTTCTCTTACAATCATATCTGCTAGAGCTGCCTGGACCTCCTCTAGTTGTATTGAAGATGTTGATTTTGTTGGTTCCAGACACTCCTCCAAAATTTTCCCGCATACCATATCTTGTTTGATGCTGATTAATTCTTGTTGACCTCTCTCCATGTCATATTGTAGACTTACAACCTACTTTTTCAACATTTTATTCTCTCTTTCAAGTTCCCACCTTACTACTGTAACTTCGTGTAGCTTTTCACTCTCTAGTTGCCCCTTATCCTCTAGAGCTTCAATCCTCCATTTCATGTCCATAAGGTAGCTTACGTACAATTCCGATGACCAAAGCAGTGGGGAGGAAGAGGGGATGTACGACTCTTGTAGGAGCCCCCCCTCCTTTTCTGTTTTGGTCACCTCTTTAACAACCCCGTCAACTTTGATCTCCTCTTACACTGTATGGTCATTTGCTGCCTCATTTGTGTATGTTGTCTGGTTAGTTGAGGCACCTAAAGACAAGGTTTTAGCTATCCTCGGGAGAATCATGATAAGCTTTTTCTTCTGCAGTTGTTTTTTCTTCCGAGCTTACCTCCATTTTAGGATTCCCAAATATTGTTTTTCATTTACAAAAATGAACTTAGTGTTTATGTTGAGTGCATCCTCTTGTTGAGCTTCTTGAAATGATTGTTGTTCTGAATTGAACCAATGTGCTTTTGCCTACTGAACGTTACCGAATGTTCTCGTTGCCATTCCTAGGTTGCCCAGGTAAGAGTTTTGGCCTAGACGACAGTCATTGTTGATCCCTTGAGCTCTGGATATAGAATAATATATTCCCAATTTCAGAATGCTCTGCATGTTTCCTAGTGGGACTAGAACTCAAAAAGAAACTAGGACCCTCAAACCGGACTGTCTCCATCGTGTCACCTAGAGTAGCCTCAGTTTAGGTGTTGATATGTGTGAATGAAACCCTCAATTTGTAGTTATCAGTTTGTGTTTGAAGTTTGTATGTGCTAGTTTAAGGAATTAAAAAAATACTTTGGAAGACTGAAAGAGACACAAAAGGATTTGGTAGGACCAACCTGTTCCCTGTAATGGGTTATGAGATTCGTTTTGGTTGCTTGTTTTAAACTTTGTTCCCTGGTGGAGCCGACCTATTTATGTATTCAACATCTTTGACTCTGTGTCCACTACCTCATGCTGCCCTCGTTCCTGTAGCTTGTCTTTGTTCCTGCAGCTTCCTGCATTCACCGACATCCTACAACTTTCTGCCCTCATGCTTATTGCCCTCGTTCATGCAGTCCCCTCATGCTTATTGACCTCGCTCCTGTAGTTGTTGTTGTGACCATTGAGAAATGGGGTGTATGACCCATTCACACGACAATGAATTGAATCAAAGGGAAAATCAATAAATGTCAATGATAGGGAAACCTTATAGAAGATAATAATTGTGATATTGTTATTAGGATTTAAGTTTGAGTTTGAGTCAAAATCATTAATTCATGTTTTATGAGTAGTGGTTCACAAGAACCCACCACTCATAAAAATTAATGGAACACTTAGTACTTATTGCATTTAGGTGCTATTCACAGAGGTGAAGCATTGGGTCTTTCCGAGATGTCACCCATCCCAGTAGTACTCCAACTCAAATGCGCTTATCCATGGAGTTTCCTCCAATGTTAAGAAAATAAAATAGCAAGCCAAGTATGCTTAGCCTTGGAGGAAACTCCATGGTTAAACATGCTAGAGTTGGAGTAGAACTAGGATGGGTGATATCCCGAGAAGGCCGAATGCTTCGTCATTATGAGCATCACCTAGATACAATGAGTGCTAAGTGTTCCATTCATTCTCATGAGAGATGGATTCTTGTGAATCACTATAGTTAGAAACATGGGTCAATGAGTTTGACATGAAAACTACATAGTTGAATCCTTTAGGAATATCACAATTTGACTTGCTATAAAAAATATCTCCCACTTATCAAGATAACTTTGGCTATCAATGAATGTATAATAGAGTTTGTGAGGCCAAACAATCAATGGGACTCACTATTCACAAATAGCCTAAGTAGAAAAGCATGCAAACTCTGAAATATAAAAGCCTAAAATATCGTACCTATTAAGTCTCTTTTTTCATCTACATCTTGGATCTTCTACTGTGTATCTTGGTCAGGAAATTTGCAACCCTTGTCATCTTTTCTTTTTCAAACATATTACTCAAGGTGTTAGACAACCACTATCAATTTTAAAACACAACTCAAATCTTGTTGGGCAGGGTATGTATGCCTAAATTTTATTATAGTTAGGTGCTCCCTTTGTGGAGTATAGGGTACTTCCATATTATTAGAATTTATATATAGACCCAAAAATAGACTATTTAATATCACAGGCTATGAAAGAATCCATTTCCATTTTTACTCACCATACCATATAGAGAGAAAATGGCCCTTAATAAAAATATTGAATTAATTTATTTTAATATATGTTAACAATTAAGTTGTTCATACTAATAGAAAAGTGCTTTTTAAGGTTGATGTTTTTTATATTTGATTTTAGTATATAATTTGGTTATTTTAAATAATGTGTAATTTAAAAGATCAATCTAATATTAAATTATGACACTTCTTTTTTAAAAATCTTATTTTAACCTTGTCTCATCTCTTTAGTCAATTTAACGTAGATTGCAAATACGAATTCGTCATGTGAACAAGATTGTTGGAATATCATGTGACTAATTTTAACATTATGGAGTTAATAGCTCAAGATTTGATTATTACTTGTTGGTTTGTTGACATTAAAAGTTTCGATTATATGTGTAGGGTTGTATATATAAAGACATCATCTTAAGACACTTTCATATAATCAAATGATAAATTATTTTTTAAAAAATTTCTAAGAGTTAGTCATCAATCCTTGTTTGGTAGTATCAACCATCAAGAAAAATGAACATTTATTCTTCAAGCATATTCAAAAACACCTTTGGACATAGTCACACACTAATTTGTATTAAGCTGCAATAGCTGCCCTTAAACAACACACACTAATTTGCATTAAGCTACAATGGTTGCCCTTAAACAACACACACCAAGGAACAAATTAAGCCTGGGAAAAGTTAGTCAACTCAGACTATTTTACACTTTTAATTTGGGAGTTAGATGTTAGTGTGTGTTGTTTAAGCCATTCAAGCTACAACAAGAAATCAAGGATTGATTCAACAACATTTACCACCAACACATATTAGTACATGTCAATTTTTATCTTTTAATACTAATATCTTGATCTTGAGTCCTCATTAAGACATAAAGAAGTCTTTAAATTCAATTCTTGCATAGTAGGTTCTATAATGCTCCTTAGCACCAACAACTTGATGAACACACTTTAGATGTTGGCAGGGGAATCAACATAAAAATAAAAACTCCAATAACTAACTCCAGTAACCACCACAAGAAACAATAATAAGTAAAGCATAGAACCAACAACACAAGAACACCAAGATTTATACATGGAAAACCCAAACTGGGAAAAACCATGGTGAGCACTTGCCCACAAAGATAATTCTATGAAGTATATACTCTGATTACAAAAGATTAGGAGCTCATTGCTTCAGTATACCAATCAAAGGCTCACTACCAATACAACAATGCATGTGAATAATGAAGAAGGCTCACTGCTAGAGTAGCAAGATACAATAACAAACTCAAGTACTCAAGACTTATTGTCTTAAAGTACTTATTTCCTTTTTAAAGTATATATAAATGAATTCTCTTGATAATGCAGCTAATCTACACAACATTGCCCACACTACCAGTAAACTATTACTATATTCTCTTCTTTGCCATTGTCACTAGACTTTGCTCTGCTAATTGTTTAATTGGTTCACACACTTTACTTGCTTGCACTTTACGCTTATATTTTTCCAAGGCATCAACAATCCTTATATACAAAATAGATCATTGGAGATTACAATAAGGTCATCCAAATGAGGATATTACAAATAAGTTCCATCCATGGTATAAGAAAAATGCAAACACGATTAATATCAATAACACCTTAACTATGGGCCCAAATGGATAAGTGATAAACATTAAATACATAGGTCCCATATAGCATGAACCCATTCGGATAAAATATAAGCATTGATTATAAGAAACATACCTAAATATGATATTTCAACCTTCAACAAATATAGCACCTAGATCTAAAACTGAAAGCATGATCCATCCTAGAAGAAAGATGAACCAAGAACATGCTACACATGTTCTCTAATGGCATATCTACAATAAGCGACACAACAACCAAAGATAATTTAAATGTGCAGAAGCAAATTGTCAACTACCAGTACTACCCAGACCTCCACATACTATGGAGAGATCTATATGCCACATTAGAAGCCATGTCAACATGCCACATCAAAAGCCATGTTAACATGCCACTTCAAAAGTTGCTACAACATATTTCCAAATCAAAACAATAATAGGTAAGAATGACAACACAAGATGACACAGTCTTTGGAACACCATGAACACACTTTTGATCATCAGAGAATGCCACAACCTAGAACAAAACTTGAATATATATGAATGAGTAGCAACACAACTTCAATCCTGATTCTTAGGAGAGAATTGCTCCAGAAAGATGAATAACTGCAATTGTAAAACTGCTACTTGCATTGCAACACAATGCTACAACAATAGAACAATAGACATTTAGACCAATAAGACTTTTGAATTAATAGTATAATACAAGAGCACTGCAAAACACCACCAACTCATGAGCACAAGATACATACCTATCTTCTATTGTTTAGACACTATATAGGATACATACTTGTCTTTCATTGTATTGTACAATTGTACTAGGAACATTATGTTTTTCCAATATACTAAATTTTTAGCATATATACCTACATCACCAAGAATAGCAAACTTCCAGACCAAAAAACTTGAGGGAACACAAACAACTCTACTAAAACATATAGAACACAATGTGTGACATTAATAACAACAAACAATAATCACATATTTCTAACACAACTTTGCCTTGCTTTAGATAACATGTCATGTGAACATGTCTTGTAAGTGATGAAGGTCCAATTATATATAAGATGGAATCCTGCCACTTATCAAGATAATATGTGTAATCACATCCCAAATGCTCAACCTTACAATTTTAATATTTTTAACTTGTTGGTCCAAAACCAAACTCCAAAGTTATATATCTCCTGCTATAGCATGACACAAGCCAAAATCCACCTTTAATAAATTTCAAGGTACATACATTTAATTACCCTCAATTTCATTCAAACATGTATCTATTTTTCTTTGAGTTGTTTTGCCTTATTTAATTCACCATATTTAGATCCTTTATTCTATCTTAAGTCTGAATTATTCATTCAGGGCCAAGGTATAAAGCCTAAAAAACAACCCAAAAAGGAGTTTCAATTAGGCTATACATGCAAAAGATTTGATTGGAATGGGGTTCCAACAACATGTAAAAAACAATTAGATAACAATAATAGAGAGAAGAAAATAACGACTAATTTATAACTATAATGATACAATTTTAGTAAAATGTACAAATTTGTGAGATCATTTTTTTTGGGTCATACCCTTGTTTAACTCTCTTATTGTTTAGCATTCTCATCTTTATTGTATAACCTACAAAGAACTACCATGTAAATACATATATAAAAAGAGGAAAATCTGAGGCATTAGTGAGGACATAATGATATATATCTTGTTCCAATGGTTACAAGCACTTACAACTACATACAATAGAGCTAGTGTGGTGATACTAGCATGGAGTTATAACTTGTAGAGTTAGAGTTAAGCATTGATTAGAATGGGAATGGACCTATGAATTCCATCATCCACATTTATTATGTGTGTTATATTTTGGTTTCCTTATCCCATTAGATCAATTGACCCTCCTTAAAGAGCAATGGTCCCCATTCCAAAGAAATGTAGCATAAGATGTGTAAATTGATTGAGTACCTATATTCACTTTCCCTATGAAGTTAATTGACTCACTTTGATGATCTAAAAGAGAAAAAATTATTGTTATCATATATGTTTGACCCTAACTTCAATGACTTAATTCTACTTTGTTGAAACATTGTACATTAAGTTGATTTTTACTTTTTGAATTGCATCTATAACATCTAGAGCACCTTGAAGATATGAAACAAGCAAACACCTAAATGAAAGATGTACTGATAACAAACAACATGCAAACATACACTTATTTTGTAAATTTCAATGAAAACCTTTTCACTCCTACTATCATTGAAAGGTAACAAGAGATTATTGAGGGCATTCACATCATGATATTCACTGTAGTGTATTTTACCAATCTCCATGCAAATACAACAATGTTCCTTCTCTTTGTACTAGGTCTTCTACTGGTGAGTCTATTGTTCATGGCTTTGCTAATCCTTTTGCCCCTTCCCCTTTGGTTGATGTTTGTTCCAATTCTTTGCTGGCTGATTCTATGCATGTTGAACCTTCATTGGGTGTTGGGTCTTCGGTCCTGGATTCATTGTGTTGGTAGAATGAGGCTGCTAAATTGGAAGAGGGTTGGATTACAGTTAAAGGTAAATGCTTTATACGGTCTTTGCCCTCATTTGACATGACTCTATGGTCCCATAAGAAGGGGACTAAAGGAAAACTCTAATGTTTGGTTTTAATTTTGGGTTGTTGTATCTCATTATTTTATCTTGAGTAGCATTCTTGTGTGTGGTTCTGGGGGCTAGTCGTTTGTATCAATTGGCCTATTGTTTTCTTAGGGGGGCTTTCATTGCATTATCTTAAGCTTAGATCTTGCATAGGGTTTCGAGGCCTCTTCAAAACCTACTTATACTTTAATAAAAAAACAATGTCAACGTAGCATACACATGAATCACTTCAAATTCTTTTAGATTTAATGCAATATTCATATATGACGATGTATACTTCTCCATCGGGAGCCATTTAATGGGCATTCAAGATAGTAAAAGCTTAATAATCAATCACATTATCGCAAAAGGGACACAAAGAAAATGAGTCACTCAAGGGCCACTAATCATATAAGATAAACAAGAATCAACATTGAGGAGACAGTCACACCAGGGAAACTCCTCAACATACAAGAGGGTCACACAAACATTAAACAATAAGATAGCTATCATTTTACAACACAAACATACTTAGCACATAAAAAATAAAACTCCTAGTTTATGAATATGAGCTTAGATACTAGATGTAATACCCTGCCAAGGAACCCTTGGAACTAAGGGTAAAACATGCATGAAATATTTTTAAAAAGAAACCAATAAAATTAACATGTGCATAAAATAATTCAACATTGATAACAACATTAGCATGCACATAATGATTGCTTCACGATCATGCACAAGTGGAAGCCTTAATATATTTCCAAGTATTCCATGACACCCAACTACACAACTAGAATAGAATTCTCACATTCCTCAAGTTTCCTCACAAGCTCAGACTAAATCCAATGAGCCACCTACTAAGCCAAGAAGGTCCAAGATGCATAAATTCTCCTAGAGGATATTAGGTCAATCCTTTGAACCCATCCAACCACATAATTCATTTTAAGCATCGAAGGAAATGTTCCTACTCTAACAAATCTTTCAAAATCATTTAAGAATTAACCTTAACACAAGGCCCAACTTGAAATTACCATAAAGCAAGTACAAGTAATATAGCTTCTCAAATCAGTCTCACAAACCTATTAAGGAAAAGTTGCTGAAGGACAATTGTAGGTGTAGGCATCAATTCATAAATTGTCTTAGTCGAGTGGACATGCAGGTGCCAATGAACAAACAAAGTTGCCAAAATGAGCAAGTGCTAATTTACAATTTTGCCTACGCTAGTGGCCTGATATTCCTTAGACTAATGGGGTTAGAGGTTCCCAAATCTAGGTGGAGGCATCAATCAATGCATGTGCCAAAATGTTAGCACAAGTGTCGATTGATGACTGTTAGTCCAAACATTAAGATTTTCAAATTCGAACCTATGTTGACTTCAACGTATGACTAAAGTACATCTAGTCCCACACTAGGGAGTATAATAAAATGATCCTCGAGGTAAATTCACTCAAGTATAAAAACATTTAAATCAATTTACTTCATTATTTTAGCATAATTACAATGTTTGTTATAATATCCATCAAGGTGCATGATATTAGTACAAGTATGAAAATTAAACTGAAATAGAGGGATAAAGAGTGTAGTGGAGCCAAATCAAGGTCTATAAAGCAATCCATCATCTGTACAATGGTCCCCAAAAGCATCTTGTAATGCCACTTGACCATGGTACGTAGCTCCCTTAGGCCCACCACACCATGCTTCTGAGGATAGTCACACAATCCAAGCAATAATGAAACACACATGTAAGGAGTGAATTAGGCTTACACATTGTATAATAGAAAATGGTGAGCAATGTTGTGATGTAGATCACTCACCAAGGTCCTATTATGCATTGGAATACAAACCCACCTTTAAACATATATGATTAGCACAACCCAAAAAGGATGAAGGGCTGCTAATGCAAGATCTAGGTAAAAGGGAGATTTGGGTATTCCTTGTTGAATAAAGTGTGATTGATATGTACATGATAAAAACCATACATATTTGATATGTAAAAGTAAGTGCAAGAGGAAAATAGAAAGGATGAACACACCTTGAAGCTAGGAGAGGAAAAATGAACTTCAAATCTAGATTTGACTGTCATAGAGTTGTCATAATTAGATATGGTTATGGATCTGGTATTCTAATTCTAGATCCAAAGGACAATGTCGAACAAAGTTGACCTTGTCTTGGAGACTCTAAATATATTGAAATATATAAAAGATCTACAACTGGGTCTGTAATTGTTGAAATCCATATCTGAAACTTTGAAAACCTGTTCCTACACACAAAAAGAAGGGGAAAAGGTTATGGGAAGGGGCTTGCCTTGGTCAAGCCCTTGTATAGGAATTAACCTTGAAATGAAATTGAAGAGGAAATGTAATCTAGATCTAAAACAAAAATCACCTTATACCACAATGATGCAATGCCCATTTGGAGATGATCACAAGTGTTGATACAATAGCTTGGACTCCAAAGAAACCCAATATAAAATCATGAAACCAAACCCTTGAATGATGAATTTTGTAGTTTGCAATAATGTTGGATTGAGGAAGAAATAGAAGAAGAAGAAGAAGAAGAAGACTTGAAATGCTTGATGGCTTCCTTGCACTTGAGTCTCTTGAATGCACAATGGATGAATGATAGCTTGCATGTGTATGTCTATTGATCATGAATTATAGGTGTGAAAATAAGTGGAGGATGTCTCCTTTTATACACATTTTAGGGCCCAGGTTTCACAAGGTTGACCCCAATTAATGGTCTAAAAGATAAACCCCCGCATCGGTCCCAGAGCCCACTAAAAAGCAAATACCTAAGACAAGGATGACTTGGGTTGACCTTGTCCAGGACAATTTTACTTTATTTTTTCCAGGACCCAAGGGTTAATGCCAAGAAAGCATGTTGAAAACCATAGCTTGCTTGAAAATTAGGGCAAATCCCAAAATTTGAAAATGCATGTAAATGACCTAGATGGAAGATAAATGATGTGATAGGATAAAAAATAGGAAATCATGCTTATTTGTGTTCATTCTATAATTTAATCCAGTAGAATACATGAGTAAACATATAGTTGAATGGAATCATGGGCATACTACAAGCTATCTTCTTTACTATCAAATAATTCCTCTTTTCCACCATTTTCTCTTGCTCAACATATAGAGCATCCCTCTCTAACAAAATAGCTTTTAGTCTAACTTAGAGGTCATCTACATCCCACATGCATTCCTATCTCTACGATGGAAGTGACCATACTTATTAATCCTATCCCTATGTCTCCTATACATCTATATCCATGACCTCCCCTTGTCCTTTCATTTATAATTTCCCCTAGCCCTACTATCTATCTCCTGCCCCTCTTTCCATTAGTTGTTCCCTAGGTACCCCACCCATCCCATGCTACTTTTGTTGGCTTATATATGCCTCTAAATCTAATACTATAATCCTCTCTTACACCATTACCTATCAAGGAATAGTTAATCTTAGTGGCTTGTGTTGGTTCCACCATGCACTATATAAGTTGTCATCCAAAGTCTACCACCCCTTTTTGACATTCCAATAAATGCATATGACATGCCTCTAGCTCAACCTTATTAGTTACAAACCTATCCTTAAACCCAATCTACCCTCTTCTTGAGAAACTCATGCAAACACATGAGGACCATCTATTAGGACATCCTATTATAAACTAAATTTCCTTTGTTCATGGTCAAGCCTATATCACTCAATCAAGTAATGATGCCAACTAATAATGGAGCATGGTGTCTACACAAAATCCAATAAAAAAACATCCTCCACACACTCCTTATATCCCAACCATGGTGTCTATACAACTAAATATCCCTCAAGTAACACCCTCTTCTAACATCCCAAATCCACCAAGTGTGTATACGTCTACTCACTTACAAAAAATGTAGCACTCTTCCTCTACCATCTCTACTCTATCCTCCATTGGCCTGAGCATTATAATATGCTCCTAAAAAAAAAATTACAATAGTGAAATCAACACTTTACTCTATCCATCTTTGTATTTGGAAAACTAGAAACCCTATAGAGTTATGCCAAAATGCTTAATCCCACATAAACTATTACTCCTCTATGTACATGTATACTACACAATGTGTTAGTCCAATAAGGAAAATGTGATAAAATAACTTGCACACAAGAGGAAGATAATATGGAATATGCTACAAATAATTTATAATATATGAGAATAACAAGCCACTTTAAGGGGGAAAACCTCCACATATTTCTAATGACAACACAATCTATGATTTGATGAACAAATGAGACTAGCTATGTCCATATATACCTTAGTTATGCGTAGGATATCAGCCACACCAACTTAGATAGCCACATATAAGCTCTAGGATGACCTAAATAACTAAATTTAATAATATGAGAATGATAATATGACTTAATTAAGAGTTAGGATAGCCACAAGCCAATAACTCATAAGCTTATGTATACTTTACAATCAAGGGAATAAAATTGATCCCATCTTCAAAGATGAATTTTCATTAATTCAAATCAAGTGAGGATTCTTGTGAATGAACTCTTCATTTTCCCAGTTGAAATCTTCAACTAGTAAGTTATTCTAGTGGATGAGATACTCAACAGGTGTTTGAGTCCTTCACTTCTTTTCGCATGATTAAAGAATGAGACTTGGTGCCAATGTGATTCTTCCTTCTTCATCAAAATTTGAATAATATTGTACACTCATTTACTTTCTTCAAACAACAAGCATGACAAATTGGATGTATCTTTGTTGTTGGTGGAAACTCAAGCTTTTAGGAAACACTTCTTATCTTTTTCCTGATGTGTATGAACCATACTATTTTGGAGACAACTTATTTTTTGTCTATTATTTTAGTGACATGTGCTTGTAAAGTTGTGATCTCAAGAAAACCCAATCCCTAACTTCAATTTTTTTTTAATTGTAATGTTGGTCTATTTCTTGCTTCATTCAATTTTGTGCTATGGAAATATTCTCCTTGAGTCCTAAAATTACTTGTTGATGATGCATTTAGAATTCCACAGCTTGAATTCTTGGTGACACCCTCGATGATGATGTAATTGAAGGAGGATGATATTGATATAGTGCCATAAATGAAGATGTTTTTGATGAGCTATGAAAGGAAGTGTTATACCACCATTATGGTAGTGGCAGCTAATCTACCCATTGAGAGTGCTTTTTTGAAGTGAAAAAATTGAGGTATCCTTCCCAAAAATTATCAACAACCTCAATTTTTCTATCAGATTGAGGATAGTATGAAGAACTATGAGACAATTGACTATCCAAACATGGGAATAAATCTATCCAAAATTTTCTTCTAAAAATATGATTACAATGATTGACAGTAATGTTAGGTATACCATGCAACTTTTGTTGTTCTCTAGAAATAATTTTTTCATTGTACTTGTTATAAAAGGATGTTGTAGTGCAATGGAATGTGCATGTTTAGTGAGGCGATCCACCACCACCATGATGACATTCTTACCTTTAGATGTTGTAATTCCTATGACAAAGTCTATGGACACCTTTTCCAATGTTGACTAGGAATAAATAAGGGTTACAAGAGAATGAACCCATGTCTTGATTGTCTCCCATTTATTTCTTTGACTGACCAAAGATTCAACCATTTGTTTAAACATACCCTTTTAGCCATACCAAATGAATTTATGCTTATATCAATGATACATATTAAAAAATATTGAGTGAATAATGAATGGAGAAGCATACAAATCTATGATAATATTTCTTTCTAGGAGTGGAGATATTACATAGGTACAAAGAAAACATTGTGGTAAGGTTAACAAGTTATTGCAAAATGAAGAAGTTATTGTTAAATGAAGATTTAATGGCCAAATTTTTTATGCTTGTGCCATCCCATTTGGTTTGGCAAGGCCTCCTTATCTCAAAGGCATGTTAAGAGATGTGGTGGAAGTAATATCCTCTCATGCCCACTTTGGAGAACATAGATTGCAGAACTCCATTCTTAACAAACAATATTTAAAGGTGTATATATTGATGATGGATATATGACAGACATGGATGAGGACTAATTATTCCATTATCAAGGATTGGTAGATTGATATTTGATATCAATAATTCATTAATATTATTATTATTTTTATTATAAACAACAACAAAACAAGGGTGTTGTCCCTTACAATGTTAGACCAAAAATTCCATTTATAGAAAGGTAAAAAAATAGAACCATTAACAACACACTAGCAGAACAAATAGAAACCCACATCAAGAGTGGGAAAAAACTCACTCACAATGTGGGGGGGAGGATGAGAGATTGAAGAATTATTTTTCTTATGCCAACGGACAACCATACAAGAGATACTATCACTAGGGTTCCCACCACAATGAGGTGCAAGTGGTGGAACCTGTATGCACCCTAAAATGGTCGCCTAGACTTTGGGCCCCCATTTAGTAATTTATCAAATCCCTGAATCAATATTTTCAAAAATCAACATTTTTTCAATTATATCAATTTTCTTGATCAAGTCCTATGTTATCATTTATTCGATTATTCCTTGGGCTAACCATTTTATCCTAAAGTATTTATTTATTAAAAGGAATATTTCCTCCCCTTTTATTAAATAAAAAGCCCCCACTTTTCCTCTTATCCTAAGTTGCACAAATAAAACATTATTCTTATTTTATAAAAAGAGAAAAAAACACTTTTTGTCTCATATGGACACAAAAGTCAACTCTTATTTTTCCTATTGGAGGATACTTGTGCACATGGATTGCTCCTCTTTCAAGCTCCACTCTTGATTAAGACTTTTGCCTCTTAATCTCCATGGTCCATTTCTCCTCATTTCCTATAAAAGAAGAGCTCTCTTCCTCATTCTAGGTCAATTGTTTTATGCTAACTTTATGCTGCAGGAATTCTTGAAGACTTTGGAGCTTTTTGGAGATCATTGTTGCATTACATCTTAGAGTTCTTCATTTGCTTCATAGGTTAGCTTCCATTCTTGCATAGTAGTTCCATATTTATGCTTTCATAGTTTAGATTCCCTTTATGCCATAGATTAGTCTCACATAGTCTAAATAAGAAGGATTTGTAACACTTGTTCTTTCCTTTCATAGATTAGTGGCATTGTTCTTTCCATTTCAATAGATTAACTTGCATATTCATCTCATTCTTAGCTTGCATTGCGGTGCATTCATAGTGATTCTTGGAGATATTGGCATTCTTGCCCTTGTCTTCACTTGAATCTCTCATTGTGTGGTTGACTAGCAAGGTAATTAAGCCTATTAGCTCTAGCTGAGAGCAATTTTAAATCTTGCGACTTCATACATAGAGAGCTATGGATCAATTTTTGAGACCTCATTCTTGAGTGTTCTTGATTGTAATGATCCATAGAAGTGCACTATTTTGTGTGTACATTTTTGGCGCCCATCGTGGAGCAGAACATTAGCATTTTGTCCTTTATTTGCTGCATTTCCATACTTTTTTCATCAATTTTTAGCATCTTTTGCGGTCTCTGGTTTTTCTGTCTCAGAGTGTCGTACAACATTTTTCACTAGTGTTGTGTGATAGTTTCTTGTATAGCAGCATGACACTTTACCAATTAAAAGTGTCGCACTGTTTGGTAGATAATATCGCCCTGTTTAGTAGTTTCTATCGCCTGTAGATATAGAGAACTGTCGCACGGAGATAAAGTGTCGCATCCGTATATGGAAAAGTGTTGCACGACATTTTTGGTGACTGTACTGTCACCTGTGTCCGTCAGTGAGCTGTTTCTTACATCTTTTTGGCCGAATTCGGATTTCATTAGCTTGCTGGTTTAGTTTACTATAGTTAGATAGATTTCATTTGGATTTTAGATTTTGCTAACCTTGTGGGGCTAACTAGTTGTGGTTGTAGGTACATTTTCTTGAAAATTTTGCCAAAATTGCATGCTAAAGGGCTACTAACGGTTTTTTGTAGGGCTGCCCAAAAAGCATAAAAATACCAAAAAAAATTGCTTGTGATTTATTTCATTTCAAGTGTGGCAATCTACTAGTTGTTTCCTTTAGTAGGCACATAATATCTTGTGGAAGAAATTTTGAGGTGGTAGGAGAAGTATGCTCTTCACCTTGGTGGTGAACTAGAAAATCTTGACCCATCTTAGGATTTTGGAAGCAAGAGGGTAATTGAACTCTTCTTGGTGTGTTTGGGAAAAACTTTGAGATAGGGGAGTATGCTCTTCACCCTTGTGGTGAAACAAAAACCTTGAACCTCATAAGTTGATCCATTTTTGTTTAGTTGTTAGAATCCTTTAGCGGGCCTGCTCTTGAGCAATCAAGAGGAACGACCCAAGTGGGGACAAGCTAATACCGAGCTATTTCGACCCACTATAAATTCAAGGCTATCGAGGACACAAAACCTTGGTAGACGTAGTGCTTGTCTTCGCTTGATGTGAGTAACTTGTGGGATTGTGACCATGAGGAAAGCATTGAGAAAAAATGCTTAAGGTACTCTTGAGGCCGCGAGGTCCTAGTCCTTTTTGAGGAGCAAGAGGGGTACTATGAACGGAAGCCCTTATTAAGAACCATAGTTAGAAGCCACCCTATTTTTCCGCTTAGCTTCTTGGTGCAAGGATTGATCTAAGTGGAATAACCCAGATCACCCCAAGATTACTCACCATATGTATTCCTTTGGTTGTGTCTTTGGCACTTCCATGAGAAAGTCAATATCTATTGTGGGCAACCACTTTGTGTGAGGCAATGGAGCATCAAGTTGTGGGCTAAGTTGTTAAGTATTGAGCCTTGTCTTTTTAGAATAGAAAGTGCTTGAAGTGTTCTCGTTGTGCTATACTTGTGTAAACATTCTTGCATACTCAACATCTTGGTAGCATTCATAGGGTTTTTCCATTTTGATACCACAATTGTTTGTCTTGGCAAGGTTGCTTTTGCCCTTGTTTCAAGTGTTTGAAGACATGTTTGATCCCCTACTATTTGCAAACCTGTCAATTTACTGCTGTCATTGTGATTGAAATTGAAAAATTAACCCTCAAACTGAAATTTTTGAACAAACAGTCCCAAAAATTGAGATTTTGCACTTCACTGGTCAAAGAGTCACACAACACTGAACAATTGTTGCACCCTATTCTGAGAACTATCACGCGACAGTTCGTCCCTGAACAACTGTCGCCCTGCTTTCCTAGAAAGTGTCACACCGTTAGCCTGGAAACTGTCACTTGGATAAAGGCGAAGTGTCACCTGGTTTTAAAGTGTCGCATCGTTAGCCTGGAAACTATCGCCCAGGATTTTTCTGCAGTCTGTCTAATTTCAACCATTTTCAGTCTCTTTTAGTTGACCAGATTTTTAAGTGAGTGATTTACCCTACTGCTGAAAACCTGTCTGTACCTTGAGTTCCTATTTTTAGGCCTCTTGGATTAGTATCCTTTGATTTTACAAAGTCATCTTGTGAAAAAATTACCAAGTTAAAAATCATCCTTGTTGAAAAAGTACATCTCTAGATTTGTTGGTAACATTCTTGGAGAATTTCAGTCCTCTTTTGTCCAATTCGCTTCCATAAAAAAAAAAAAAATCAGTTTCAATTATATAATTTGGGTAAATCCATCCTCCTGGTTCATATGTGCAAGGATACTAGAATCCTTTGATTTAAGCACCTCTTTGACAGTGTTGTTTTACACCTTTTGCAATTTTCTATCTCACCATCTCTTTTTGAACAATTGAGCACTTTTATTATCCTAGTTTGGTATTGACATTTTGTGAGGTCATCTTATCACCAAGAGTCTTTTTATTTCATGTCAGTTACAACAAGATACCAAGTTAGTCAAGGGAAATGATCTCCAGTCATCTTCAATCAGTTGCCCTTGGTCAAGACTCGTCAACAACGAAAGGGAAAGGAACCCATTTTCAATCAATCTCCTAAGAGTGAGTCTGAGGTTTGTTTTGACCCAAAGAGTAATCCTAGTGAATTGAGTACTTCTTTAGCACCTTTTTCATCAAATATGGACATGAGTTACACCTTCACTAGACAACAAAGAGAAGCAATGAATCAAACTCTTGATGATATTTTTCAACACCATAGGGGTAACATGGCATCTAGTGGCTCTTCTTATGATAGTCCACCTGGGTCACCCCCCATCAACACAAGATATCTAGATGCTCACCAACGAGCTGAAAGACATCATAGGCAAGCTCACTCAGATGCACAGTCACAACATGAAGACCAAAACAATGAATCTGGTGATGCTCATATCAATGCAGCTAATGTATCTAGACATTCAAGACAACCTTCTCCACTTAGAGACACCTCATGATACGCGAGTGAGAGGTTAAAAAGCATTGAGCGAGAAAAACAAGCCTTCTTGGATGAACAAGCTGCCAAAGAAGAAAAGCTTAAACAACTAGAAGCTGAAAGGCAAGCTTTGCTAGACATAAAGAGAAGAGCCGCACAAGAAGAACAAGATAGGCTCCTAGCGCAACAACTTCATGCACAATTCAACAATAGGGGTACCAACAGTGGAACCAACTCTCCACCATCTACTCCCTCAGCAACTCCAAGAAGTAGAAGGAGGTCAAGGACCCCTTCAAGATCACCTAGTCCTAGAGGAAGAAGGACTTCTCGACATGCACATTATAGGAGACACACACCTCCTAGACTATCAAGAGATCCCTCCCAATGAGCACATCATGAATCTCAACATGGAGGAAGTAGTGCCAACTTTGATGCTCACAATTTTATGAGAATGCAACAAGAGCCACTATTTCAACAATATGTGGAAAAATACGTTGAGCAAAATAAAGATCAATTCTTGGAAAACTTGATTAACAAGGGTGCAAGAGTCCCATACAATTTTGATGTGGACAGAAAAATTAAGAAGCAAAACCCTTCACAAGAGGAGGAGATTAAACAAATGAAGAAGATGATGGAGAAAATGATGGCTCCTAAGAGTTCCTTCAGCTTGGATTCTATATGTCCTAATCCTTTCGATAAAAGTGTAAGTATGGTCGATTTTCCTAGAAAAATTGAAATTCCCTCATACAACAAATATGATGGTAATGGTGACCCACATGACCATGTGTGTCAGTTCTATATTATGAGTTTTGAATTCCACTATGAAGATTCCTATCTCATGAGGTTATTTCCAAGGAGTCTAAAAGGTCAAGCAATGGAGTGGTTTACCAACATTACCCCTCCTGTTAAAACTTTTAAAGAACTTGTCCAAAGATTTGTGCAACATTTTGCATATAATTTATCAAGGTCAGTCACCTTGCTTGATTTGTGTAAATTAAAACAGAATCAAGGGGAACCCTTTGTTACATTTTTGCAAAGGTGGAGATGGTTATGCTCCCGATATTCTAGGACTATTCCTGAAGATGAAAAGATTGACATTATTGTCAGCAATCTAGTGCGAGAATTGTGATATGAGGTTAGGAAGATGGTCTTTGATTCTTTCGATACTATGGTCGAAACTGCATGTAGAATTGAGGATGTCTTAAAAGAACAAGGAATTTTGACTAAACCAAACAACAACAATAATAGTCAAAATAACAACAACCCTCAAAAGGATAAAAGAAAGAACTCACACTGGAATAAAAATAAGCAAGTAGTCAATGACATAGTTGTTGACTCTTCTCAACCAAAGGATCAAGGTGTCCTTAATTTATCTAGTGCAGTTCAAGCTATGAAGCTTCAAACATCCTCTAACCAACAAGAGCACAAATCAAAGTACCAAGATAAATCCAAAAAGGAGAGAAGACAATTCTCCAAGCTTGGTGACTCTTATGCAGATGTCTTTAAGACCCTCATTGCTCACAATTTGGCACAACCCCAAGATCCAGCAAAATTCCGCATACCGGATATTAAGCCACATTGGTGGAATGAGAAAGCCTATTGCGTATACCACAACGGTATAGGACATGACATTGATAATTGTTACAAACTCAAACATCTTATTCAGGATCTTATTAAGAGTAATAAGCTTCAGATTGATGGGTTGACTACTAATGCAAACCACAAGGCATTCAAGGAGCCTTTGCCCAAATATGACAAGGGGGAAACCTCTAAACCCAAAGATGGCAAGGCAGCAATTAACTACACCTACTCATCTATAGATAATGTCATCAATATGCTTGAAGTTGTGGACAATTATGTCAACATGATGAGGGGAAAAGATTCCTACGGTTATGATGTGAACTCACCTCCCATATTTGATGAAGGACCCGTTGTTGTGCTTAGAGGTCCTCAATCTCAAAGGTCATCCCAACCTCTCAATGTTGTTACTAGAAGCCAGAGTCAAGGCCCTATGGTCATTAGAGGGCCTGATTCCAAACCCAAGCAAGTGACATCCAAGAATGTCACCAAACCAGCAGTCACTCCAGAGATGAGCTATAACCTTTTTGATCAGTTACAACAAACACCCGCTCAAATCTCTATTTTTAAACTCTTGGAATTATCCCCAAGACACAAGCGTATCCTTGAAGACGCTTTGCGTGCAGCTAATGTCCTGAATAACATAGATGTTGATCAATTCCAGAATATGGTTAACCACCTTGCTAGCCCACATTACCTTACATTTTCCAAAGAAGACGATAAAGCTTTGAGCCATCTGCACAATCTTGCCCTTCACATTGAGGTCATGATCCATAAAACCCATGTTAGGCGTGTGTTGATAGATGGGGGTGCTGGGCTCAACATTTGTTCTTTAAGTCTTTTGAAAAACCTGGGTTATTCAGAGGACATTATTGATACCAGGAAGAAAATCACCATCAAAGCCTATGATGAGGCTGAAAGGAGTTCTAAAGGGTTAGCTGTTATTCCAGTCAGAATTGGTCCTGTTGAAAAGGACATTTTGTTTCAAATCATTGATGTTGGTCCTCTAGCATACAACATCTTATTGGGTAGACCATGGATTCACGACATGCAAGCAGTACCATCTACCTATCACCAATGTGTCAAGTTCCCCTATAATGGAGTCAAAGTGTGTATACCCGGGGATAGCACATTGTCTGTCAATGCAATTTCAGCAGGAACCCATGTTCCCCTAAATAGAGCAGCAAAATTTTTTGATGCAACTCTTTAGCAGTGCAAGAGTAAGTTTAAGTCCATTGACCTTGGCATGGGAGATTATCAAATTGAATCCTTCACGAAGTTACCAATTTCACCTAGGTCCTATGGTAAACCATCACAAGAGATGCGTCCCTCATCTTTAGCCATGACTCTGTTTGATACATTTGTAGAGTCTTCAGTGCCCATCCAGGCTGAGAAAGAGGAGGTAGCTGTTAGAGATTGGATATAGAAAGAGGAAAAATACCAACATAATGAAAATTTCTCCCCATCTCCTAAGGCTTATGGGAGAGGATACACGTTGGATACAAATATGGGTTACCCAGGTCATGGTCCTCTCAGTCATAGATTGGATGCAAAAGTGGAACCACTGGACCATGCTCTTTTTGGGCGTAGAAATAAGACAACTGTTGGCCTAGGTTTTGAAGGTCAAACCAAGAAAGCTGTTCCTATCCTAGCTGCGACAGATAGTGACAATGAATCCATTTATGTTCCTAATTTACAAAATTAGCAAGATAGGTGTGAAGATTGGGTTCCTTCCACCAATCTCCTTTGGGGAGATTCTGATACTCCAGTTGCCAACCCAACCAATTCCGACATAGAACAAGAAGAGTCTGCTATTGAAGATCATGTTGAGGATCCTAATCAAGAACACCAATACACAAATGGCATGAGCGAAGGTGTTACCCTTGGTGACATTGAAGCTTCCACATCTAGACTTCATAAGCATGCTTGGTGTAAACACCCCAATTTGGATTCAGAAACAAATTCTCATGAGTATGAGTGGGAGTCTCTCTCAGACTCTTCTACTATTGAGATGAATATTGATGTTGTTCATGCCTATAGTACTCAACTTGCAGTAGCTGACGATTCTAGTGTAGGTTTAGAGGATTGGAGTTTGCAAGTCACCTTAGTGGATGATGCTTCGTCCGGTAGGATAAATCCTGATTTGGGTACCTTAGAGGGATACTTAACGGATCCTAACTTTTTAGTCACCAGAGATGACACCTTTCGTATCAATAACATTGAACCTGCCATTAATCTACCCCTTGTTCACTATGACCACATTGACTGGTCTCAGTGCTATCAAGAGCCTTAGCTCCCAACCTTCTAGAATGACTACGAGATAGCGTGCTACTTGAATGCCCTTGAGCCTGTAGTCTCTTCCACCGGCGAACCAACTCCAAGTATGATTGAACCAGATATCAAGTACCTCAGTTACAAAATGAAGGGAAAAGAAAAAAAGAATAATGGTTATGATGGCGAAAACCACTATGTGGAGGTGTCAGAACCCAAAAAAGTAAAAATAAAGGACGTATCCGAAGGTGAAAACCTCTGTGAGGCACCTAAGGATGGGGTACTTGATAATCTTCCCCCAGCTATTTTCAAGACAGGTCATCAGTTCTTATTGAGCCTACACAATTAGTCAATCTGAATACAGAGGAGGCTCCGCAAATTGTACATTTAGCTCAATCTCTATCACCACAAGAAAAAGAGGCATATACTAAGTTCCTACAAAGAAAGAAGATCAATTTTGCTTGGACTTACTCAGACATGCTAGGGTTGGACACTAGTCTTATTATGCATCATTTGTCCATAGCTCTAGGCATTAAACCAGTAAAATAAAAGTTGAGGAAAATGCATCCTCACATAGCTCTACTCATCAAAGCTGAACTAGAGAAACTCTTAAGTGTAGGATTTATCAAAGCCATTCATTATGCTGAATGGATTTCCAATATTGTCCCAGTTTCAAAACATGACGGGTCCATTTGTGTCTGCACAGACTTTAGAGATCTTAACAAAGCTTTCCCAAAGGATGATTTTCCACTCCCAAACATAGACATGATAGTGGACATGACTATGGGATATGAGATCTACTCTTTGATGGATGGATTTTTCGGCTACAACCAAATCAAGATAGCTCCTGAGGATCAGGAAAAGACAACATTCACTTGTGCGTGGGGAACCTATTGTTGGAACATCATGCCATTTGGATTGAAAAATGTAGGAGCTACTTACCAAAGAGCTATGACTACTATATTCCATGACATGATGCATAAGAACATGGAAGACTATGTGGATGACACTTTGGCAAAGTCCAAAAAAAGGAACACACACCTAGAAGATCTAGAAGCCATTTTAGATCGTATGGAACAGTTTTAGTTGAGACTGAATCCCAAAAAGTGCACATTTGGAGTCACCTCTGGTAAACTTCTAGGATTCATTATTTTAGCCAAAGGAATAGAGGTGGATCTCGAAAAAGTTCAAGCAATATTGGATATGCCACCTCCCAAAAATATCAACCAAATGAGGAGTCTTCAAGGACGTCTTTAGTCTATCAGGAAGTTTATTTCATAATTAGCAGATAGAGCTCAAGCCTTTAATAAATCATTGCATAAAGGGGTTAAATGTGTTTGGAGCAAGGATTGCCAGAAAAGCATGGATCAAATTAAACAGTACTTGGCTAATCCTCCAATCTTAATGCCTCCTATCCTAGGAAAGCCACTCAGCTTGTATGTTTCAGCAATGGAATCTTCCCCGGGGGCATTATTGGCTCAACTTGATGATACTAGAAAGGAATGAGCTATTTAATACATCAGCTGAACACTTGTTTCATATGAGGTCAATTATACTAGTATTGAAAAGTCTTGCCTTGCTGTGGTGTTTGCTTCCCAAAAGTTGCGACACTATATGCTTGCACATACAATACACTTGATAGCCAAAATTGATCCTCTAAAGTATTTTCTCGGCAAGGCTTCTCTCATGGGTAGACTTGCTAAATGGATGATGATTCTTTCAGAATTTGACATCGAGCATGTTGAGCGCAAAGCCATAAAAGGACAAGCTATCGCTGATCAACTGGCTGATTTTCCCATTCAAGACAATATGCCCATTCAAGTTGAATTTCTAGACGAGCACATCATGTACATGACTACAAGAACATGGAATATGTTCTTTGATGGGTCTTTCATGCAAAATGGTTCGGGAGCTGGATTGTTATTTGTTTCTCCCCATGGGTATACTATCCCTAAGTCCTACAAACTTTTGTTCCCATGCACAAATAACATTACTGAATATGAGGCCTTAACTAATGGATTGAATATGGCCATAGAATGGAATATCACAGAGCTACACATTTATGGGGATTCACAATTGATTATCAACCAAGTAAATGAAGAATACCAAACAAAGGATGACAAGTTGGTCCCTTACAAGAAGATGGTTGACTCATTGTGATGATATTTTACATTTGTTACATTTCAACAAATCCCTAGGGCAGAGAATAAAGCTGCTGACACTATGGCTACATTGGCTTCACTCCTTCAGCTTGAATAACATGAGTCCAGATTTGAATTCCTGGTGGAAGAGCTACACTACCCTATTTTTGACTCCTCAGATAGCCATGTCATTTGTACCTTGGTTAGCCATGACTCATCCCACTATGGTGCTATTTACTCATACCTCCATGATGGCATCATCCCTGATACATTTAATCGTTATGAAAGAAGAAACCTTGTCCGTAATGCCTCTCGCCATACCCTTATCTCTGGTGATCTGTATAGGAGGGGTTTAGATGGGACCCTTCTTAGGTGCTTGGAAAAAGATGAGTTCGACCGAGCGTTAGCTGACATTCATGAGGGCATTTATGGAGGACATTCCAATGGTCTTGCCATGGCCTGAAGGTTGCTTAGGGTGGGGTACTTTTGGCCCATGATGCATATGGATGCTATAGCTTTTGCCAAATCATGTGAAAAGTGTCAGAAACATGGAAACCTGATTCATGCTCCAGGTAGGGAGCTTATTCCTTCTATTTCTCATTGGCCATTTTAGCGCTGGGCCTTTGACCTTGTTGGGTAGATTCATCCTAACTCATTAGGTGGACATAAGTTCATTATTACTGCTACTGACTACTTTACCAAATGGGTAGAAGCTGTGCCACTTTCTGTTGCTTCAGGAAAGAAAATCTCTTTGTTCATTTTGAATCACATTATCTGTCGATTTGGGATACCTTTTGAAATAATCACTGACAATGGAGGTTAGTTTAAAAACAAGGACCTTACACACCTCTGCAAGAAATTCAAGATAAAACAACATTGGTCCTCCATTTACTTCCCACAAGGAAATGGACAAGCAGAGGCCTCTAATAAGACCATTCTCAAGATTCTCCATAGAACAGTTCACAAGAATGGTCGAGACTGGCACTTATAGATCAATCTAGCCTTATGAGCTTACAGAATGAGTATACGTACTCCCACAGGGGCTACTCCTTTTGCCCTCACTTATGGTGCTGAAGCTATGTTACCTTTAGAAGTTGAGATTCCTTCACTTAGAGTCTCTCTCAAAGGTCTGGTTACTGATGAAGATTATCGTGCCATGAGATTACAAGAATTGGAACTTCTTGATGAGAAAAGACAAGCATCTTTTGATCACATGAGAGTTTACCAAAAGCGTATGTCCAAAGCATTCAACAAGAAGGTTCACCCTAGAGAATTTCAAGTAGGAGATCTTGTCTTGTGTGAGAATCCTAAGAATCAACAACATAGAGAGCAAAAGGGTAAGTTTGAACCTAATTGGCTTGGACCATACATTATTACTGTTTCTTTTGGAACGGGTGCTTATTTGCTATCTGATGAGGATGGAGAACAACTCCCTGATCCTATCAATATTTTGCACCTCAAGAAGTTCTACCCATGATGCCTATTCAGCCTTGGGGCATCCTTTGTACATATTTTATGATCCTAAAAAAATACCAAAAAAATTCATATATGATGCTGAAAAAATCCTAAAAAGCATATAAAGTCCTGAAAAAATACAAAAAAATAAAAAAATAAAAAAAATAAAAATAAAAATAAGAATAGAAAAAGTGCCTTGGTGAAAACTTGGAAACAGGTGCTACTTGAGGCCTTTGCACCCTTATATTTTAGCATGCGTCCTCGACCCTTAGCCTTTCTCCATCATGCCTTGACCTTGTTGCCTTGGTTTGGAATTGGTCTTTGTCTTTGTTTAGGGGGCATAACTGTGTTAGCTTTGGTCTCTAGGATGCGTTGGTCTTTAGGACATCATGCAAACGATATTTTTCAACACCACCTCCAAACTGTGTTTTTCAACACTACCCTAGCATCAAGTGTTTCTCAACACTTATCAGATGTTTTACCTGCAGTCTAGCATGATATGGTATTTCTCACTAGCAGATGCAATACTCAAAGTTTGACTCTATGACCTACACACACGCACTTAAACACTCGACTCACTGAGACTTGTTTGACTTTATTTCTTTGTGTGCTATCTATGATGATTTCTTTGATGAGTGTTCTCTCCCTATGATAGTTTTCGATGATGCATAGCTAGAAGACTGAGGGCATGAGGACATGTTTTATTGCTTTTTCTGCTTGTGGGTATATTTTGTTGGTTCTCATTGTCATTAGCATTTATGCTTGTTCCACTTGACAATAGGATCTACAAAGTATTATCCTTGACTATTTACACAAGTGCATACTTATAGTCATCTTGACTTTCCTTATGTCTCGATGTGAGTATAATCTTGCCATATCAAATTTAGGTAATCTCACTGCACTAGTCATCTTGACCTATATGTCTTTGGTGCCTAGGTGAGATTTCCACATATCAATCTGATATAGATCATATTCATATACCCATAGTCATACTAGTGTGTATTGTATGATCTCGCGATGCTACCAATAAATCTTGATGATGATTATTAGATGTCTATTGGCGTTGTGACCTTGCAAGTCAACCACTTTTCATAGTAGCTTGCATTTCTAGGTTCATGTTAGATTAGTTTTACATCTTGCATATGGAGAGAGCTCTCCTTTCATCTTTCATGGACTTGTCGGTCAACTGCGCTCACCTTTCGCTTCTTCTCGATCATGTCTTTTGCTTCTTGTCTATAGCATTTTGACTTTTTTGACCGATTTTCAAAACACCTCAGAATTCCACAAAAATTGCACCCCTAGCTAATTTCGACGTCCTGGATCCATTTTTGGACTCAAAATTGAAATGTAAGTTAATCTTGATAGTCAAAATTACATTTCAAATTTTTTCCCTCTTCTGCGCAGTTGGCTAACCTTTTGAGGCCTGATTCATTGATCTTCACTGGGGCATCTTCATTTCTTCATCGCCATCTCTTTCGACCTTCTAGTCTTTCATTCATTTTTACTTCATCTCTCTGAGGTTTGACTTAAATTTTTATCCTACATATTTGTCAGTCAAATCTAGTCAAACTGTGGCATATCTTCACTGCTTGATGGTTATCCTATCATCCTTCATCTTTGATTTTGATTTCTAGTGCTTTGGTCAAGTTTATCAATTTCCTGCTTCTCCTCTACCTGATTTCGATTTCAATTCCGTGGGGGACATACCTATCAGCTTCAAATCTTTGATTCAGCTTTATCATTCAACTCAGCTTGAGATTTTTATTTTGAGACTTGATTATCACTTAATAGCAACGGTGTTGATCTTGTCTTTTGATTCTTATCTCTTATTTTTAGACTTGACTATTGTATGCACCCAAAAATGGTCGCCTAGACTTTGGGCCCCATTTATTCAATTTATCAATCCTGAATCATTTTGATCATTAATCAATATTTTCAACAATATCAATTTCTTGATCAAATCTTAATTTCGATCATATATTGGATTTTTATCCTTGGGCTAACCATTTATCCTAAGTCTTTATTTAATTAAAAGGAATATTTCCTCCCCTTTCAATTAAATAAAAAAAGCCCCCACTTTCCTCTTATCCTAAGTTGCACAAATAAAGCATTATTCTTATTTTATAAAAAGAGAAAAGTACTTTTTGTCTCATATGGACATAAAGTCAACTCTTATTTTCCTATTGGAGGATACTTGTGCACATGGATTGCTCCTCTTTCAAGCTCCACCGCTGATTAAGACTTTTTGCCTCTTAATCTCCATGGTCCATTTCACCTCATTTCTTATAAAAGGAGAGCTCTCTCCTTCATTTGCATATCCTTGTTTTATGCTATTGTTATGCTGCAGGTTTTCTAGGTACATTTGGAGCTTTTTGAAGACATTGAAGACTTGTTGCTTTCATCATTTTAGTTGCATTTCATAATAGTTTTGCTTTCATAGTTACCTTCATGGCATCATAGATTAGATTTCCTTTCATGCAATAGACTAGATCTCACATAGCTTAATTAGGGGCTTGAAATCTATTGTACTTTCCTTTCATAGTTTAGTTTGCACTTTCCTTTCATAGATTAGATTTCTTTTCAAGCATTGCATTGTTATCATTTAGCTTAGCTTGCACATTCATACTAGTTGCATTTGCATTTCATTTCCATTTAGATTCTTGGAGATATTGGCATTGTTGCCCTTGTCTTCACTTGAATCTCTCATTGTATGGTTGACTAGCAAGGTCACTTTCTTGTGGCTCTAGCTGAGAGCAAAACTCATAGTCCCTTGCAACTCCATGCATAAAGAGCTATGAGCCGTTTTGTGAGGCCTCACTCTTGAGTAACCTTGCATGTAATGGTTCATAGAAGTGCATATTTTAGTGTGTACATTTCTGGCGCCCACCGTGGGGCAGAGTAGATAGCTTTGTCCTTTTATTTGATGCATTTTTGGTCATTTTCGGATTAATTTTCGGAAAAATATGCGTCTCTGGTTTTCTGTCTCAGATTATCGCGCGACACTTCTCAGAAATATCGCGCGATATACTTCCTGTCTTGGCGCGATACTTCGCTCGGGAAAAGTATCGCACGCCTATATTGAATTCTATCGCCTGGCATCGTGCGAAGTATCGCTCGACTGGGGAAGTATCGCCCGACTATAGGAAACTGTATCGCGCGATACTGTTGAAGACTGAAAAACATCGCCTGGTCTGGCAGAGACTTGCGCTTTCAGTTTTTTTGTCCGAATTTGACTATTTTAGCTTGCTGTTTTGTTTTACTTTGTTTAAATAGGTCTAACCTGTATTTTTTAGCTTGAATCCATTAGATTATTGCACATTTACATTTGGATTTTGATTTTGCTAACATTGTGGGCCTAACAAGTTGTGTTTGTAGGTGCTTTCCTTTGCTTGAAAATTGCTAAAAACGCATGTCAAAGAGGGCTACTAACAGTTTTTGCAGGGCTGCCCAAGCATAAAAACAAAAAAAATTTCTTGCTTGTTTATTTGCTTTCCTTTCAAGTGTGGCATTCACTAATTGTATTAGGAATCTTAATACCTTGTGAAAGGGATTTTGAGGTGGTAGGAGAAGTATGCTCTTCACCTTTAGGTGAATCAGAAAATCTTGACCCATCTTAAGGTTTTGGAAGCAAGGGGGTAATTGATCTCTTTGCTTGGTGTGTTTGGGAGAGATTCTTGAGATAGGGGAGTATGCTCTTCACCCTTGTGGTGAATCAAAAACCTTGAACCTCAAGAGTTGATCCATTTTTGTTTAGTTTAAGAATCCTTTAGCGGGCTTGCTCTTGAGCAATCAAGAGGAACGACTCAAGTGGGGACAACCTTGTCATCATTTTCCTTGGTGGCAAGTGATTCCAACTCACTATAATCTCAAGGCTATCAAGGACACCAAAAACCTTGATAGACATAACACTTGTCTTCGTTTGATGTGAGTAGCTCATGGGATTGCGACCATGGGGAAAACATTGAACAAGAATGCTTAAGGTACTCTTGAGGCCGCGAGGTCCTAGTCCTTTATGAGGAGCAAGAGGGGTGTTGTGAACGAAAATCCTTATTAAGAACCATTAGATAGAAGCCACCTTATTTTAGCCGCTTATCTTCTTAGTGCAAAGATTGATCCAAGTGGTTTACCCGGATCACCTTAAGATACTCACCATATGTGCCCCTTTGGTTGTGTTGTTTGACACTTCCATGACAAAGCCAATATCTCTTGTGGGCAACCACTTGGTGTGAGGCAAGGGGGCATCAAGTTGTGGGCTAAGTTGGTAAGTATTGAGCCTTGTCTTGTAGGAAGGTATTGCTTGAAGTGTTCTCGAATGTGCTAAACCAGTGTAAACGTTCTTACATACAAACGATCGGTAGCATTCATAGGGTGCTTTTTCAATTTTGATATCACAAGTGCTTGTCTTGGCAAGGTTGCTTTTGCCCTTGTTTCAAGTGTTTGAAGACATGTTTGATCCTTTACTGTTTGCAAACCTGTCCAAATGCTATTAAATTTGTGACTGAAACCAAAAACATCAACCCTCAGACTGAAAATTTTGACCAAACAGACCCAAAAATGCAAATTTCACACAATTCTGGTCAAGAGTTGAATAATTCTACAACAGTATCGCACCTTGTAAGGCGAAGTATCGTGCGATACTTCTCTCATGCTAGAAATATCGCTCCCTTTGAAGAGAAATATCGCGCGATAGTTCTCCCCTGACGGACTATCGCCCGACCTGCCTGAAATGTATCGCCCGCAAGTGTTAAGAAGTATCACCTGGCTTAGGGCGAAGTATCGCACGGGTGTAGGTTTATCGCCTCAGTAGCCTGGAGTATATTGCCTGGTTCATTTTTGTCGTGCTTAAATTTTGGTCAGTTTCAGTTGCTGTCAATTAGGCCAGGTCTTAGAACAGGCTTCTCACCCTGATGTTTGAGATCTGTCTTGACTCCAAATCTCTGGTTCTTAGTTCTCCGGGATAGCATCATTTGATTTACAAAGTCACTTTGGAATAATTGTCAAGTTAGAAAGCCATTCTTGGTGCCAAGGTTCATCTTTAAAATTGTTAGCTATATTCTGGGAAAATTTTAGTTCTCTTATTGTCCAAATCGCTTTCATTTTCAATTATCTTTTGGCCTAGTCCAACCTCTTGATTCAAAAGTGCAAGGGTAGTCACCCTTTGATTTGAAGCACCTCTTTGACAGTGTTGGTAAAGCCCCCTTTCTTTCTTTTTTTTCTCATCTCTCTTTGGACAATAGAGGATTTCGATTATCCTAGTTTGGTGTTGACACTTTGAAAGGTCACCTTATCATTGAGAATATCTCTCTTTCATGTCAGTTACGACAAGGTACCAAGTTAATCAAGGGAAGCGACCCCCTGTTACCTTTAGCCAATTACCACCTATCAAGACTCGTCGACAACCTAAGGGAAAAGGACCCCTTTTTGACCAATCTCCTAAGAGTGAATCTGAGGTTTGTTTCAATCCGGGAGCTAACCCTAGTGAAGTGAGCACCTCTTTCATACCACTTTCATCAAGTATGGACATGAGTTACACTTTCACCCGACAACAAAGAGAAGCCATGAATCAAACTCTCGAGGATATCTTTCAACGACACAGAAGAGAGTATGGTGGTTCTTCTCATGCCAGTCCACCCGGGTCACCTCCTAACAACGCGAGGTATTTTGATGCTCATCAACGAGCCGAAAGACAGCATAAGTCAGCCCACTCAGATTCAGGGTCACAACACAAAGACCAGAACAACGAATCTAGTGATCACCATATCAACGTAGCTAATGCAATAAGGCATTCAAGACAAACCTCCCCACTTAAGGACACTTCTCGATATGCAAATACAAGATTGAGAAGCATTGAGAGAGAGAAGCAAGCCTACTTAGATGAACAGGTTGCAAAAAAGGAAAAATTCTGACAACTAGAGGAAGAGGAACGTGCATTGTTGGATATACAGAAAAGAGTCGCCCAAGAAGAAGAAGATAGACTCTATGCACAACAACTCCAAAGTCGATTTAACGGGAAGGGAGCCAATAGTGGGATCAACTCGCCCCCATCTACCCCTTCCCCTAGCCCTCGAAGAAGATCAAAGACACCCTCACGATCCCCAAGTCCTAGAGGAAGAAGGACTTCAAGATATGACCATCATAGGAGACAATCGTCTCATAGACATTCAAAGCAACCCTCCCAACGAGCACATCATGGCTCACAACACGGAGGCAGTTATGCTAAATCTGATCATATGGACTTCATGACTATGCAACAAGAACCATCCTTTCAAGCCTATGTGGAGCAATACGTGGAACAAAACAAAGACCAATTTTTGGAAAGTCTTATCAACAAAGGCGCTAAAGTTCCATATAACTTTGATGTTCACCAAAAAATCAAGAAACAGAATCCTTCAACTGATGAGTTAATCTTACAAATGCAAAAGGATATAGACAGAATGAAGGCTCCCAAGAGTACATTTCATTTCGACTCCATATGTCCTAATCCCATTAACAAAAGTGTGGTGATGGTAGAATTTCGTAAGAAAGTTGAATTCCCAACATACGACAAATATGATGGCACGGGTGACCCTCACGACCATGTTCGACAATTCTACATAATGAGCTTTTCCTTTCACCACGAAGACTCCTACTTGCTGAGATTATTCCCAAGGAGTTTAAAAGGTCAAGCCATGGAGTGGTTCACCAACCTTTCCCCTCCAGTAAGGACATTTAGAGAACTTGTCCAAAGATTTGTGCAACATTTTGCTTACAATTTATCTAGGTCGGTCACCATGCTTGATTTGTGTAAACTTAAGCAAAATCAAGGGGAATCTTTTGTCACCTTTTTGCAACGATGGAGGCGATTGTGTTCGAAATACCCAAGGACAATCCCTGAAGAAGAGAGAATTGATATCATTGTGAACAATCTAATACCAGAACTCAAATATGAAGTCAAGAAAATCCCATTTAATTCCTTTGATACTATGATAGAGGTGGCATGTCGCATTGAGGATGTCCTAAAAGAACAAGGAATTTTGGCTAAACCAACAAATAACAACAATAGCCAAAATAACAATACTAATGGTAACAAGGACAAAAAGAACTCTTATTGGAACAAAAACAAACAAGTCGTCAACGACGGAGTTGTTGATTCATCTCAGATCAAAAATGAAGGAGTTCTTAATCTCTCTCATGCAGTCCAAGCTATGAAGTTGCAAACATCGTCAATGCAACAAGACAAACCTCAGTATCAAAAGAGATCTAAAACGGAGAAAAGACAATTCACTAAATTGGGAGAATCATATGCAGATGTTTTTAAGACACTAGTTGCTCATAATCTGGCGCACCCACAGGATCCTACAAAACATCGAATACCAGATCCTTTACCTCATTGGTGGGATGCTAAGGCTTTTTGCATTTTCCATAATGGGATTGGACACGACATAGAAAATTGTTTTAAACTCAAGCATCTTGTCCAAGACCTTATTGAGAAAGGACAATTACAAGTGGATGGGTTAACTACTAATGCAGACCATAAAGCCTTTAAAGAGCCCTTGCCTAAATATGAAAAAGGAGAGAATTCTAGCAGTAAGAATGGCAAGGCGGCTATTAACTATACATACACACATGCTGATAATGTGATTAACATGCTTGAAGTGGCTGACGATAATATCAACATGGTGAGAAAGAAAGATCCTCATGGACATAATGTGGACTCAGTTCCTATGACTAATGAAAGACCCGCTGTGGTGATAAGAGGTCCTCACTCACAAGGAATGCCCCAGTCCCTCAATGCGGTCACTAGGGGTCAGGCCCAAACACCCATTATCATCAAAGGTCCTAGCACTAGCAAGTCTAAACAGCCCGTGTCCAAAGGTGCTCCTCCAAAATCTGTCGTTGGTCCTGATTCCAATTATAACCTTATTGATCAACTACAACGTACACCCGCTCAGATATCCATTTTTGAGCTTTTAGAATTATCTCCTAAGCACAAGCGCATCCTCGAGGATGCTCTGCGAGCAGCCAATGTCCCTAATAACTTAGATATCGACCAATTCCAAAACATGGTCAACCATTTGGCTAGCCCTCATTTCCTCACCTTCTCAGAAGAAGATGACAAATCCATTAGTCACCCACATAATTTGGCCTTACACATCGAGGTCATGATTCATAAAACCCGTGTTAGGCGTGTACTGATAGATGGGGGTGCGGGGCTCAATATTTATACTCTGAGTTTGCTGCTAGCTCTAGGGTATTCCGAGAATGTCATTGACACAAAGAAAATAATCACAATCAAAGCATATGACGAAGCAAAAAGAAGTTCTAAGGGATTGGCTGTTTTGCCTATTCATATTGGTCCTGTAGAAAGAGACATATTATTCCAAATTGTTGATGTTGGACCTCTCGCCTACAACATTTTGCTAGGTAGGCCATGGATTCATGAAATGCAGGCAGTCCCATCGACATATCACCAGTGTGTTAAGTTCCCCCATAATGGTGTAGAAATTTGCATCCCGGGAGACAGTGCTCTATCAGTTAATAACATTTCTGCGGGATCACATGTACCTTTGAATAGAGAAGCTGACAGTCCTAGTAGTTCACTTGAACAATGCAAGCAGAAATTCAAGACCATGGACCTTGGGATGGGAGATTATAAGATTGATTCTTTTACAAAAATGTCAATCTCTCCTAGGTCTTATGGGAGACCCTCCCCAAATGTGAAGCCTTCATCATCAGCAATGACGTTATTTGGGAAATTTGTTGAGTCTTCGGTCCCCATTCAAGAAGAGAAAGAGGAAGTTGCTGTAAGGAACTGGATATATCACGAAGAGAAATACAAACATAATGAGAATTTTGCTCCTTCACCTGAAACTTATGGGAAAGGATATACACTGGTTAAAAATATGGGATATCCGGGATTTGGTCCCCTTAGTCATAGGCTGGACGCTAAAGCTGAGCCTCTTGATCATGCTCTTTTTGGATGCAAAAATAAGTCCACGATCGGCTTAGGTTTTGAAAATAAGAAGGAGAAAGGTATCCCTGTCCCAGCTGCAATGGACAGTGACAATGATGCAGATTATACGCCCGATCTCTCCAACCAACATGATCTGTCTGATGATTGGGTGCCCTCAACGAATCTCCTTTGGGGAGATTCCACAGATTTGATGCTTAATAGTCCTACTATCCCAGCTGCGACGGATAGTGATTGTGTGACTTCTAGATCGACAAAGGAAAGTGTTACTGTCCTAGCTGCGACGGATAGTACCAATACTAGCACTAGAGAGGGGGAAAACCTTCCTAACCTTGAGGCTTCTACATCACGAGGCCTAAATGATGACTCAGAGACAGACTCCCATGAATATGAATGGGATTCGCTTTCAGATGCAACAATTGATCTAGACGTGGATATTATCCATGCCTATAGTACCCAACCCGATGCAACTAACGATCCTAGTGTCAGACTAGAGGATTGCCCTCCTCAAATTGCCTTAGTAGACGACACTTCGTTTGATAGGATGAGCCCCAATTCAGGTATCTTAGGAGAAGACTTGATGAGCTCCGATTATATGGTCACCAGAGATGACACCTTCCACATTCACAACATCGAACCTACCATTGACTTGCCCCTTGTTCACTTTGACCTGATTGACTAGCCCCAGCGCCACCACGAGCCCACATTCCTCACATTTCGCAACGATTACGAAATTGCTTGCTATCTGAATGCTCTCGAACCTGTGGCTTCTTCCACCAGTGAACCAACAACCAGCATGACGGAGCCTGATATTAAGTACCTCAGTCTCAAAACAAAAGAGAAAAAGAAAAATAGGTCTGATGGCGAAAACCACTTTGGGGCGGTGTCAGAACCAAAAATAGTAAAAAGAAATGACGCATCCAAAGGTGAAAACCTCTTTGAGGCACCTAAGGATGGGGTACTTAATAACTTGCCGAGTTATTTCCAGGATAGATCATCAATCTTGATTGAACCAACAAAACCGGTCAATCTAAACACAGAAGAAAATCCTCAGATAGTCCATCTTGCTCAGTCTTTATCAGAGGAAGAGACCAAGGCATATGTACAGTTTTTACAGAAAAAGAAAATTAATTTTGCATGGACCTACTCAGACATGCCAGGGCTTGACACAAATCTCATAATGCATCACTTATCTATAGCTCCAGGAGTCAAGCCAGTAAAACAGAGACTAAGAAAAATGCATCCACATATAGCTCTACTTGTCAAAGGAGAATTAGAAAAGCTTTTGAAAGCTAGATTTATTAGAGCCATCAATTATGCAGAATGGATCTCAAACATAGTACCGGTCTCTAAACATGATGGGTCCATTCGTGTCTGCACAGATTTTAGAGATCTAAACAAAGCCTGCCCAAAGGATGACTTTCCACTTCCAAACATTGACATGATAGTGGACATGACGGCGGGCTATGACATATATTCCCTAATGGATGGTTTCTCGGGGTATAATCAAATCAAAATAGCTCCTGAAGACCAAGAGAAAACAGCATTCACATGTGCATGGGGAACCTACTGTTGGAACGTCATGCCATTCGGGTTAAAGAATGCAGGAGCAACCTACCAAAGAGCTATGACAACTATCTTTCATGATATGATGCACAAAAATATGGAAGATTATGTGGATGATACCCTGGCAAAATCAAGAAAAAGGGACACACACCTCAATGATCTGGAAGTAATTCTAGATCGTATGGAACAATTTCAACTCAGATTGAATCCAAAGAAGTGCGCATTTGGCGTCACCTCAGGCAAACTTTTAGGATTCATAATATCAGCAAAAGGTATCGAGGTTGATCCCAAAAAAGTCCAAGCAATCCTAGATATGCCACCTCCTCGAAATATCAGCCAAATGAGAAGTCTTCAAGGACGTCTTCAATCAATTAGGAGGTTTATTTCTCAGCTTGCAGATAGAGCGCAACCCTTCACCAAGACATTGCATAAGGGTGCTTCTTGTGTTTGGAACAAAGATTGTCAAAAGAGCCTAGATCAGATCAAACAATACTTGGCTAATCCTCCGATCTTAATGCCTCCTATTCCAGGGAAACCATTGATCCTATATATCTCAGCTACAGACACTTCCCTGGGGGCATTATTGGCTCAAATAGATGATACTGGGAAAGAACGGGCCATCTACTATATCAGTCGTACTCTAGTCTCTTATGAGATCAATTACAATAATATTGAGAAGTCTTGTCTCGCGGTGGTGTTTGCTTCTCAAAAGTTGCGCTACTACATGCTTGCTCATACCATACACTTGGTTGCCAAAATTGATCCCCTTAAATATTTGCTTGGTAAGGCTGCCCTGATGGGTAGGCTTGCTAAATGGATGATGGTCCTCACTGAATTTGACATAGAGTACGTTGAAAGGAAGGCAATAAAAGGGCAAGCTATTGCTGACCAATTAGCTGATTTTCCAATCCAGGATAGTATGCCAGTCCAAGTGGAATTCCCAGATGAACACATCTTATATACCACTACTCGCACTTGGACAATGTTCTTTGATGGCTCCCGCATGCAAAATGGATCAGGTGCTGGAGTGTTATTTGTTTCTCCACATGGGTACAACATTCCGAAGTCTTATAAACTATTATTCCCATGTACCAATAATATTGCAGAATATGAAGCTTTAACTAATGGCTTGAAAATGGCTATAGAATGGAATATCACAGAATTATATGTCTTTGGGGATTCTCAGCTAATCATCAACCAAGTCAATGAAGAGTATCAAACCAAGGATGACAAATTGATACCCTATAAAAAGATGGTTGATTCTTTGAAACACTATTTCACCTTTGTGACGTTTCAACAAATCCCTAGGACAGGGAACAAAGCTGCAGATGCCATGGCCACATTAGCTTCACTTCTTCAGTTGGAGACACATGAATCCAGATTTGAATTCTTGGTGGAAGAGCTACACCATCCCATCTTTGACTCATCTGAAAGCCGTGTCATTTGTGCCATTATCACACACGAGTCTTCCCGATATGGTGCTCTCTATTCATATCTTCATGATGGCATCATCCCTGACACATTCACCCGCTCCGAACGCCGAAACCTCATCCGTAACGCCTCTCGCCACACCCTCATCTCTGGTGACTTATATAGAAGGGGTTTAGATGGGACACTCCTTAGGTGCTTGGAAAAGGAGGAATCCAACCAAGCGTTAGCTGACATCCACGAGGGCATTTGTGGTGGGCATTCTAATGGTCTTGCCATGGCCCGAAGGTTGCTTAGGGCGGGATATTATTGGCCCACAATGCAGATAGACGCAATCACCTTTGCTAAGTCATGTGAAAAATGTCAGAAACACGGCAACCTGATTCATGCTCCGGGTAGGGAGCTGATTCCTTCTATTTCTCATTGGCCATTTCAGCGCTGGGCCTTTGATCTGGTTGGGCAGATTCATCCCAACTCATCAGGTGGACACAAGTTCATTATTACTGCCACTAACTACTTCACAAAATGGGTGGAGGCCGTACCACTTTTTGTTGCTTCAGGAAGGACCATTTCTTTGTTCATCTTGAATCATATCATTTGCCGATTTGGAGTGCCTTCTGAGATCATTACTGACAATGGAGGTCAATTTAAGAATAAGGACCTAAAGCACCTATGCAAAAAGTTTAAAATCAAACAACATTGGTCATCTATCTACTTTCCACAAGGAAACGGACAGGTAGAAGCTTCTAACAAAACCATTCTTAAGATTCTTCATAGAACAGTACACAAGAATGGTAGGGATTGGCACTTACAAATCAATCCAGCACTATGGGCTTACCGAACCAGCATTCATACACCTACAGGAGCCACTCCTTTCTCTCTCACCTATGGCGCTGAAGCAATATTGCCTTTAGAAGGCGAGATACCATCCCTCAGAGTCTCACTCAAAGGTTTGATTACAGATGAGGATTACCGCGCTATGAGGTTGCAGGAACTAGAACTTCTAGATGAGAAGCGTAAGGCTTCCTTTGATCATATGAGAGTGTATCAGAAGCGTATGTCCAAGGCATTCAACAAGAAGGTTCGCCCTAGAGAATTTCAAATAGGTGATCTTGTTTTACGAGAAAACCCTAAGAACCAACAAAACAGAGAGCAAAAGGGCAAGTTTGAACCTAACTGGCTTGGACCATATGTCATCACAGCTGCTTTTGGTACTGGTGCGTATTTACTGTCAGATCCTGATGGAGGACAGCTCCCTGATCCCATCAACATTGTGCACCTTAAGAAGTTCTACCCTTGATGCCCGTTCTGTCTGGGGGCATCCTTTGTATATATCTTATTGGTCCTGAAAAAATTCCAAAAAAAATTCATATATGATGCTGAAAAAATCCTAAAAAACATAAAATGTTCTGAAAAAATACAAAAAAATCAAAAAATTTAAAAAATCAAAAACAATAGAAAAAGTGCCTTGGTGAAAACCTAGCAATAGGCACCTTGGTAGCAAAAATCTAAAAAAATGAAAAACTGAAAAGAATCCAAGTGGTGAAAACCTGGAAACAGGCGCTACTTGAGGCCTTTTGCACCCCTATTTGTTAGCATGCGTACTTGACACTTAGCCACCTTCCATCATGCCTTGACCTTATTTGGCGTAGTCTGGAATTGGTCTTTATCTTTGTCTAGGGGGCATAACTGTTAGCATGCGTCCTTTAGGTGCGTTTGTCTCTAGGGGCATTTCATAACAGGTGTTTTCAACACCACCCCAACAGTGTTTTTCAATACTACCCTTGCGTCGAGTGTTTCTTAACACTTATCAGGTGTCTTACCCAACAGTCTCGCATGATGTGATATTTCTCACTAAGTAGATATGATACTCAGAATTTGACTCTATGACCAACACACACACACTTAAACAATCAACTCGCTGACGATATGATGACTTTATTTTTCTTTGTGTGCTGTCTATAAGGATTTCTTTTGATGAGTGGTCTCTCCCTGAGAAGTTTTCGATGATGCATTGCTAGAAGACTGAGGGAATGAAACCATGTTTTCTTTCTTTATCTGCTTGTGGGTATATTTTGTTGGTCCCAACTGTCATGAGCATTTATGCTGGTCCTACTTGACACTATGGATTGACAAGGTATTATCCTTGACTGTTTTGCGAGTGCATGCTTTTAGCTATCCTGACCCTCATGTGTCTTGATACAAGCATAATCTCACCATATCAAACTTAGGTGATCTCACTACATTAGTCATCTTGACCTATATGTCTTTGATGCCTAGGTGAGATTCCCACATCTCTATCTGATAAAGATCATATTCATATCCACATAGTTACGCTAGTGTGCATTATATGATCTTATGACGCTACCGATAACGCTCAATGATGATAATTAGATGTCTATAAGCGTTGTGACCTTGCAAGTCAACCACTTTCATAGTAGCTTGCATTTTTAGGTTCATGTTAGTCTAGTCCTGCATCTTGCACATGGAGAGAGCTCTCCTTTTCATCCTACATGGACCTGTTAGTCAACTGCGCTCACCTTCTCTTCTTCTTGATCATGTCTTTCGCTCCTTGTCTTTTTCATCTCGAACCTGTTCCTGTTCATCACAAGGGGTTAATAACATCATCATATCCATATCAAAAACCGTCATTTTAAAAAACATAAGTCCACATCATACATATGAGAATTAAACATACAACTATGAGAGAGAACACACATAAGCACATACATAAGCATTTTGAGCAAAATGACAAGACAATATACATAAACTGATACATCCATCATAAGTGAGACAAATACACATGATACATCGAACATCCAGTAATCTCATAAATCAATAAATGTCATGATATACAATATGAGATCCCAAAATCTGGATCAAAAGTCTCAAAATATGTCCAAACATCTAAAACCTAACCCTAAGACTCGCTGCCACCCTCGTGAGGAACTCGTGGTGGTGGAGGAGGCATGACTCTCCTATCGAGTACCACGTCTGATACCCCTGCCCGCTGAGAGTATGATGGTGCTCTCTCACCCTCTGGGACGGCCTGCAGATATAACCCGTGATAGTAAGCAGCTCTCGCTGACTCCCGTCGGAGCTCCAATGCCTCGGCCTGTGCCATCGCCTCACGGCGTGCTATCTCTGCTCTGAGATCAGCTATCTGCTGATCCCGCTCTGCCCTCAGATCCAGGAGCTGCTGATCTCTCACAGCTATAGTGGTCCGCAGCTGCTGTATCTCGATCTCCCGAACCTGTATCTGGGCTCTCAGGTCCTCTCCCCCCGCAGGCTGCTCCTGCTGTACCTCTGCCTGCCGGCGAACTGGTCTCGCCTCCTCCTCAAGAGTGGCTGATCTCTGTCCCTGTGACCGTTTCCGGCCACCTGATCCCGACCCCTCTCCTCTCTCCATCCTCCTCCCTCTCCCCCTCCCGCCATCTCCACCATCTCCGCCATCTCCACCATCTCCCCCCTCTCCTCCGTCCCCTCCGTCTCCTCCCTCTCCCCCCGGCGCTGGCACCTGAGCATTTGGTACTGTAAATCGAGGGAATGGTACCCTCCGCCACTCTGCTCTGTAGGCTCCATCAGCCCCTGCGTCTGCCACATCTGGGAAATAATCCCAAGGCTCACCCCTGATAGCTGCTGTCTCTGTGACAGCCTGCTGATAATCCAACATAGGTAGCCACCCATGTCCCTCCTCATCCCTGGCTCTGGCATAAGTAGTAGTCTTTGTCGAGACTCGCTGCTGCCTCCCAAACTGCCGCCATACCCGAGTGATGCAGAATCTCTCTACGATCTCTGCATATCGACCTACCAGTGGCCGACTGCACAGCATATAACTCAGCTCATCTGCAGCATCCCCCCAAACCTCAACCTCCCTGTATGGCCTCCATGTGAATGAGGCTATCTCGTCCAGAATCTACCGATAATAGGTCACATCCCCTGAATGGGCATGTGATATAAACCCGATGTACCTATAAATAAAGGGGTACCTCCTCTCCCTCGGCTGAACCCTGGGGCGCACCACAGCAATGTGCTCCCATGCCCATACCTGTGCCAAGATGGCACCACATGCCCATGTCCGACCATCCCTGTAGACGATCTCATGCAGCTCATGATAAATCTCTGCTAGGATCGCAGGCCCCCATGCCATCCGTCGGGGCCTGCCTACCAAGTCTACTAGTAGCCTGCCCCATCCGAGCGGGAATCCCTTCTGACTGCGATCAGTCATCAGGATCTGTGAAATAATCGATGCCACAATACATGGCACCGGATAATCTCGGCCAAAGTCATCAAGCAGTCGCTCCCAGCTGACATGCCTGTCTAGGATGGTCACGTCCTGAAACATCTCCTAAACCAATCGACGCCCCTCAGTGACGTCCTGATCATAGTATACTTGTGGCAACACATAAATCATGTTAGTTTTCATCTTTTGGAAACATTACATTTTACATGACTATCTTAAAAACATGATTATACTTACAGGCTCTCCGTGGCATGGAACTCGAAGGATCCTATAGACATCCTCCAGCGTGATGGATGCCTCGCCTGTAGGAAGGTGAAAGGTGTTGTGCTCGCTGTGCCATCTCTCGGCCAGCGCAGTCAACAACCCATGATCTGCTCTGATATACGGATACCTCAACAGATACCGAAATCCCATAGCCCTGATATCGGCAGTGCCTGGATCATCCAGATCTCGGACACACCGCAACCTAGTCACCTTTGGCGCTCTGATGATGAGCGCCGGAAAAACCTCCTGCAAGCCAAAACCAAACCCGTTGTTAGTACATATCATGATGGATGTCCAAAAAACTCAGTATAAAACATCTTAAAAATGTAACATTGTCTAGACCCATGTCGTTTTTGCTCAAAAATGCATTAAATATCAAATTTTTCAACTGGGCGATATTCTTTTTTGGAGAAGTATCGTGCGATACTTCTCCCTATAGTGGGGCGATAAACCTTATGTCGAGCGATACTTCACCCAGTATCGCGCGATCTTTTGCCCAGTATCGTGCGATACTGGTGTCTAAAGCGTGCGATACTTTTGGGGCGCGCGAAGTATCGCGCGATACTTCTCCCCAAAGCGCGCGATACTTCTAAAGTATCGCGCGATATTTCGCCCAACAAAAATTTTTGAAATTTAAAATTTGAAAAAAACGTGCTAAAAGAAGCTATTAAAAGCTAGAAATGACCAAAAAGCTTGAGTTTTTCGAAAACATACCGGGGCAGGATAGTGTGGTGGCCGGTTGTGCAACCGGGCGCGCTCGAATCGATGCCTGTGGACGGGAACTCCTGCTTGCTGAGCCATTTTCTCTCTCTAAAGCTCTGAAATTCTCAAATCACTAAAAGACAAATGATTTTTGAAAATGACATTTTGACCCCTTTTATAGCATTTTGACTTTTTGACCTAATTTTCAAAACACCTCGGAATTGCGCAAAAATTGCACCCCTAGCTAATTTCGACGTCCTGAATCCATTTTCGGACTCGAAATTGAAATTCGAGATCATCTTCATAGTCAAAATCGCGTTTCAAATTCTTTCCCCCCTTCTGCGCAGTTGGCTGATCTTTTGAGGCCTAATCTTTTAATCTTTGCTGGGGCATCGTCATTCCTTCCTTTTCATGTCTTCCAAACTTCTAGTCTTTCATTCATAGCCATTTCATTCCCTCATTTCTCACGTTTGACTGTATCTTTTTAGTCAGGCTGGGGCATGTTTTCATTGCCTAATGGTTAACCTATTGACCCTTACCTTTGATTGTGATTTCATTCTGATTTGATCAAATCTTTATCGATTTGCTGTCTCTCCTCTACCTGATTTTGATTTCGATTCCGAGGGGGCAGTACCTATGGGATTCTCATCCCCAATCGCTTGATTCTCTTGATTCAGACATCTTTTGTGAGCTTTTGCTCAAAATTTGAGATTCTTATCTCCCAGTTTTAGACATTGATTATTGCCTAGCAGCGACGGTGATGGTTTTGTCTAAAGCTTGATTTGCACCTAGCAGCGACGGTGTTGGTCTAAGCTGTTGTTTATGTTTGTCCAGATGTGATACCGAATCGACCTCATATCTGAGTTGTTTTGTGATCCCAGATCGATCTCACATTTCAACTTCATTCTTTGACTACATGTGTTCCCAAATCGATCACACATTAGTCAAAGAGGGGCAAATGTATGCACTCAAAAATGGTCGCCTAGACTTTGGGCCCCATTTATTCAATTTATCAATCCTGAATCATTTTGATCATTAATCAATATTTTCAACAATATCAATTTCTTGATCAAATCTTAATTTCGATCATATATTAGATTTTTATCCTTGGGCTAACCATTTATCCTAAGTCTTTATTTAATTAAAAGGAATATTTCCTCCCCTTTCAATTAAATAAAAAAAGCCCCCACTTTCCTCTTATCCTAAGTTGCACAAATAAAGCATTATTCTTATTTTATAAAAAGAGAAAAGTACTTTTTGTCTCATATGGACATAAAGTCAACTCTTATTTTCCTATTGGAGGATACTTGTGCACATGGATTGCTCCTCTTTCAAGCTCCACCGCTGATTAAGACTTTTTGCCTCTTAATCTCCATGGTCCATTTCACCTCATTTCTTATAAAAGGAGAGCTCTCTCCTTCATTTGCATATCCTTGTTTTATGCTATTGTTATGCTGCAGGTTTTCTAGGTACATTTGGAGCTTTTTGAAGACATTGAAGACTTGTTGCTTTCATCATTTTAGTTGCATTTCATAATAGTTTTTCTTTCATAGTTACCTTCATGGCATCATAGATTAGATTTCCTTTCATGCAATAGACTAGATCTCACATAGCTTAATTAGGGGCTTGAAATCTATTGTACTTTCCTTTCATAGTTTAGTTTGCACTTTCCTTTCATAGATTAGATTTCTTTTCAAGCATTGCATTGTTATCATTTATCTTAGCTTGCACATTCATACTAGTTGCATTTGCATTTCATTTCCATTTAGATTCTTGGAGATATTGGCATTGTTGCCCTTGTCTTCACTTGAATCTCTCATTGTATGGTTGACTAGCAAGGTCACTTTCTTGTGGCTCTAGCTGAGAGCAAAACTCATAGTCCCTTGCAACTCCATGCATAGAGAGCTATGAGCCGTTTTGTGAGGCCTCACTCTTGAGTAACCTTGCATGTAATGGTTCATAGAAGTGCATATTTTAGTGTGTACAACTATAACTTAACAGCAACGGTGTTGGTCTTGTCTTTTAGCCGGTTTATTTTTGTCCTAACGTGTTCCCAGAATGATCACACGTCTGAATTGTTTTGTGATCCCAAATCGATCTCACTTTTCAATTCCATTCTTTGACTGCATGTGATCCCAAATTGATCTCACATTAGTCAAAGAGGGGTAGATGTATGCACCCTAAAATGGTTGCCTAGACTTTGGGCCCCCATTCAACAATTTATCAAATCCCTGAATCAATATTTTCAAAAATCAATATTTTTTCAATTATGTCAATTTCCTTGATCAAGTCCTATGTTATCATTTATTCGATTATTCCTTGGGCTAACCATTTTATCCTAAAGTCTTTATTTATTAAAAGGAATATTTCCTCCCCTTTTATTAAATAAAAAGCCCCCACTTTTCCTCTTATCCTAAGTTGCACAAATAAAGCATTATTCTTATTTTATAAAAAGGGAAAAAAACACTTTTTGTCTCATATGGACACAAAAGTCAACTCTTATTTTTCCTATTGGAGGATACTTGTGCACATGGATTGCTCCTCTTTCAAGCTCCACCCTTGATTAAGATTTTTGCCTCTTAATCTCCATGGTCCATTTCTCCTCATTTCCTATAAAAGAAGAGATCTCTTCCTCATTCTAGGTCAATTTTTTTATGCTAACTTTATGCTATAGGAATTCTTGAAGACTTTGGAGCTTTTTGGAGATCATTGTTGCATTATATCTTAGATTTCTTCATTTGATTCATAGCTTAGCTTCCATTCTTGCATAGTAGTTCCATATTTATGCTTTCATAGTTTAGATTTTTTTTATGCCATAGATTAATCTCACATAGTCTAAATAAGAAGGATTTGTAACACTTGTTCTTTCCTTTCATAGATTAGTTGCATTGTTCTTTCCATTTCAATAGATTAACTTGCATATTCATCTCATTCTCAGCTTGCATTGCAGTGCATTCATATTGATTCTTGGAGATATTGGCATTCTTGCCCTTGTCTTCACTTGAATCTCTCATTGTGTGGTTAACTAGCAAGGTCATAAAGCCTATTAGCTCTAGTTGAGAGAAATTTTAAATCTTGAAACTCCATACATAGAGAGCTATGGATCAATTTTTGAGACCTCATTCTTGAGTGTTCTTGATTGTAATGATCCATAGAAGTACACTATTTTGTGTGTATAGAACCCTCTTTGCAAGGCTGTTAACATAAGGGGTAGAGTGTTGGCAATGTTGCACATCAACAACCAAAGGTTAGATATTGAGTAGTAGTTGGAGAATGGTCCACACGACTAGAGGGGGATACATTAGTAGAAAGATGTGGAATTGAGTCCATCCAGAGGAGACAACAAGAGAATCACTCTAAGAGGAGTCCTCATTGTTAGCTAACAAAAAGTCATCAGAGAAATAATTTATTCCTAGGATAGTCAAATGATAATCATTCACAACTTTCCACAAAATGGAAACTGCTTTACGATGCATGGGAGAACAATTTGTTGCCATATGATGTAAGATAGCCCCTTTTTCTGATAAATTTTAAACCATTTTTCTCACATGAATTTTGTCAAACAATTTGCATACAATTTGTATACTAATTTTCTATTTCAATTTTCAAGTTACTAATGTAGTAATATTTATTGCAATTGCTAAATAAACTTTGACTTTTCAGATTGAACAATACAAACAAATATATGCAATTCATTAAAGAGTTCAAACATTGATTACAAATAAGAAAACCCAGATTTACTTCATAACTCTATTCATTACAAATAAAGAGAATAATTGTTGTAGACCTAGTACGCCATCCAAAATCTCAATCAAGCTTGCTACAACCCTTCTTGTCAAGTATGACACATTGGGAACAACTTCTAAGCTTGTCTGATAATCCTGCAACCTTCTTATAGATTGAATGACTCACTACAGTTGGTAATCAAACTTGTATCAACCTTTTTGGAGAGGTGGACACCTATAGAACTGATTTTGTAGTAGTTTGGGACTTGTATGACTTTAGCAAATGCTCCTAGACTTGTACAGTTTCCAGCAAGAATGTCCTTGACATGTACAACTACAACAAATTTCTCTTCTAGCTACTACATTTCCCTTATTCCATAGCTATCTTAGTATACTTACAATTACAATTCTCAGAGGGATCAACGAGCTTCCACAATGCAAAGTAATAATCTCTTTCTGAACCCTTATCACCTATCTTGAATTTTGAACCTCCTGATATCTCACAATCTCTTTCAAATGCAAATAAAAAATATCACAAATAATCTGATTTACCTTAAGCTCCATAAACCCTCCTAAAGGTATCTTGCATCTGCAATAAGAATGCTAGCATAGAGGGATTCATCCTCCAAGCCCTAGAGAAATTCTCCACAATTTGATCAAAATCATAAAATACCCGAGCATGCTAAAGAATGAGTTCTTCACTTTATTTTATAACTTCTTCTTATCCACTTTCTCAATCAACCCATCCATGTGGGATAAATAAATTTTCCTTTTAAAATATTATTTCCCACTTAAGTGAATAATAAAGTCTTATATTAATATGTACCTTATTTAATAGTCACTTTATTAATTTAAACTATTTAATCTTCAAGCATTAAAATAAATAATCAATCAGACTCAAAAAACCATGTGTGATAGCTCGTTGGAAAGGTCTCAACGAAATGCTCCAAGTCCAATACTGAAATTTTAAAACAACTGAACCTTATTGACTTACTATAAATAGTAAGTATCTGGAAACCTTGTTGAATCAACTCCGATTGGCCTAAAATTGGAATTGCTTAGACCAAATCTCTCTTTGATCCTTATAAAGTCCTAGTTAGCCCATGGGACCAAAGCAAAATGGGCTAACGACACATCACAAACTAATTGGCTAAAAAATGAGACATTAAAATCTGCCCCTCTTGAAATTGCTTGTCCTTGAGCAATCTCAACTCTAGATGATGTAAGATGTATTCACCCTCCCATGTAGCATCCTCAATCGACAAGTTCTTCCTTTTCACTAGGTAATCTTGGATAGCCCTTTTCTTAAGTGTGTGTTCTTTGGTATCTATGATAGCCTCTGGAACCATAATGAGCTTCCCCTAATAATCAAGACAAGGCAATTCTATTGATGGTACCACATTATGACCCAATGCCTTCTTGAGGCATGACACATAAAATACATTATGAACCTTGTTATCTACCAACAACTTCAATTCATAAGCCACTTCCCCTCCTCTCTTGGTAACCCTGAAGGGTCCATAATAGCAAGGATTCAACTTCTTTGCACCACTCTTTTTGAGAGCGAGTTGTCTATAAGGATGCAACATGCGATACACCATGTCACCCACCTCAAATGACCACTCAAGTCTATGTTGATCCACATACTATTTTTGCTACTTTTGAGCTTTATGAATGTTTTCCTTCAATGATATCATAATGTCTTGACTCTCCTACAATAGATCCTTTAGAGTGCCCCTCTATAGTTTGTTTTTATGTTATTATTGCCAAACTCTTTTCTGCCACTTTTATGTGTGCATTGATATTTCAATTTTATTATGATTTTAGATGTATGACACTACATGGTGAATTTTAATAAATGGATGATTATGATGATTATATTGATTCAATTATATGTTGTTAGTTATGATGATGTTGTACTTGTTTTGAAATGATGTTTATGATGATGAATGTACTTACCCCATACTTGCATGTGTATGGTGTTCATGTATAACCCCTTGCTTGAGTATGAATGTTGTTCTTTAGGTTCTTTCGATTCTTTTGATTTGTGGTTATTGGTGTGATTTCTATAATTAGATCCTTGCTATTTTTAGCTATGAGATATTATTTAATTTGAATTGATTAAATACAATTATTAAGTTTAAATTATTATTTAAAAGTTTATTGTATGGTAGAAGTATTTAATTAAAGAGAATTAATTAAATACATGCACCTTAGAATTATGTAATTGTAAATTTAACCTTTTTCAATTAAAATGCATTTGTTAATTTAATAATTAATTTGGCATGTGGTAATTATTTTAGACTAAATATTTTATTTTTAATTAATTGAATGCATTAAGTTACACAATCAGAATTGATTAAATTAAATTAAAGGTATTAGTTAATTTTGGTTAAGTGTTTTCAACAAAAGGCAAAGTGCAGAAGAGACTTTAGTTCAATTGAAATTGAATTGAAAATTAGAGTCTAATTCATGCAAAGCTTTTTGGTGGAGTTGAGTTCCAAACCCTTATTAGGAATGGGAAACCTTCTTTTTTTTGGGGGGGGGGTGGGGGGGGGGGGTGAATCAGTGTTCATTGTATTTTAACTTTTCTTTTTAATCTTAATGCCAAACTTAAATGCTTAAGTACTGAATTAAACATTCACATAAACATGAAACATGAAATCAACACATGACACCAATATGGTTACGGGGAAACCCAAATAGGTAAAAACCCCGGTGGGACTTGATATCCACTAATATTTTGCACTAGTGTTTTGTGATCCTTGCTAGAAGATCCTTTACCCTGTTAGGAGTAGCTTTACAATGCTTTAAGTACAGTAGACCTTGTTAAGGGTCAGACCCTATTAGGAGTCTTTTACAATGATCCCTGTTAGGGGAGTGGACTCACTATCCTAGAGCTCACTACTCAAATGATGAAGGCTACAACTTTCTAAATTCAGATACACACTATATCTGTAGGTGAATTGTCACTGTGACACTGCTTATCAGATCAGTTCCTTTGGTGCATTGATGCTTTGACCTCTTGCAAAGCTCTAATACATTTTATGCTCTCTTTGCATACCTCTTCTCTTCTTAACACAACTCTATTACCACTTCCATACCGAATACAATGGGCGCATCTTATATTTATATGCTCATATAAACAAAACAATTAGGTCAGCCCTATAACTAATTACAAACAATGCTTCCAAGTGAATTGGCTTAAGCATGCTTACAATAATACATATAAATATGTCGGCAACCTAAATACAATGGGCACATGCCTTTTACAACATTATATTATAATCGCAAACCAAAATGCTAATTGTTGGCTCTATGCTCTGTTATCTGCTGGCACACACTAGCTATACAACTTCAACTGACTGTAACTTTCACATCTTTGTATATCTACTTATGCGCTCATAGACTAAGCATAAGTATAGTCTAAAAACCTTATCTTCCAGGACACATACCATAATTCATCCATACAAACGTGCAGTGATGCTTTGATCTTCAGGAACTCTGTCCAGCCTTCAACACTTAACTGAATTTTGATCTTTACACTAAGTGCGTTGACTCCAAACTGCTATATGACTTTGTTTCCATAATGACAACACTATATCTAGTCATATACTTCAGTATAGACAACTTGCCAACAATCTCCCCCTTTGTCATTAATGGCAACAAAGGAATATGGCCAAGTCTCTAACTGTCCTTAACATAATTTTTTTTTGTCTTCTATACATTTTTATACATAAGCTTATATCTCCTTATACATATATGTACTCCATATTCTATACAACTCCCCCTTTGACATTAATGACAAAGGTGTATCAAAAAACTGTATCTGTATGCACCCTAAAATGGTCGCCTAGACTTTGGGCCCCATTTTTCAATTTATCAAATCCCTGAATCAATATTCTCAAATATCAACATTTTTAATTATATCAATTTCCTTGATCAGATCATAATCAATTCAATATTTCTTAAGATTTGAGCCTTATTTAATTAAAAAAGAGAAAAAAAATAAAAAATAAAAAAATCTTATAAATTTTTTTTTTAATTAAATAAATAAAAAATCTTTTAATTAAATAATAAAATCACTTTATCCTAAGCCACATTTAATTAAAAGAACAAATCTCTTTTAAATAAATAAATAAAAATCTTGTTATTAAATAATGGAAACCACTTTTCTAAAAATAATAAATAAATAATAAAATAAAAAGAAAAAGAAAAAGATTTTTTGTCTACACATTGAATGCACACTTTCCAAGGTGAGTGGAATCTTCTTTTGCCTCTTAATCTCTTCCACATATCTTTTTGCCTCTTAATCATGTCCATTGATTTTGCCTCTTGAGAATCTTGAGCATATGGATCAACCAAGATTTAATTTCCACCTTTGATAATTATTTTTTGCCTCTTAATCTTGACCGTCTATTCATTTCTAAAATCCTTTAAAAGGAGACTCCCTCCTCATTCTTAATCATTCATTTTTGCATTCATCTTTTGCATAATCCATCTTTTGCATGATTCATCCTCTAGGGGTCTTGGCATCTTAGCATCTTGGAGTCTTGGAGCTTCTCAATCTTGGCATTTTGGAGCTATGGTATTCTTAGATCTCTCATATTGAAGTATTGCATCATCATTTTTATTTTTCTTTCTTGCATCTAGTTTAGATCTACTTTCATTCTCATTTTCATAGCATCCATAATTTAATTTCTTTTCATTGTCTTAGATTAACTCACCTAGCTTAATTAAGAGGATTGTAATACTTTCATTTCTTTTCATAGCTTAAATTGCATACTCATTCTTAGCTTAATTTGCATTGCATTGCATTTTCATAGTGATTCTTGGGGATATTGGCATTCTTGCCCTTGTCTTTATTTGAATCTCTCATTGTGTGGTTGACTAGCAAGGTCATGAGTTTATAGCTCTAGCTGAGAGCAATTTTACAAATCTTGCAACTCCATGCATAGAAAGCTATGGATCGATTTTTGAGGCCTTATTTTTGAGTGTCCTTGAATGTAATGATTCATAGAAGTGTGGTCACTTTTTCACCATACATTTCTGGCACCCACCGTGGGGCAAGACATTAGCTTTGTCCCTTCATTTTTTGCATTTTCGTCAATTTCTACTAATTTTTTGTCAATCTTTAGCGCTGTTTTCGGTCTCTGGTTTTTCAGTCTTAGAGTGTCGTGCGACACTTTTCACTAGTGTCGTGTGACAGTCTGCTGTATGAAAGCATGACACTTCTTCAGTTAATAGTGTCGCTCTGCTTGACTAGAATTGTCGCTCTGTTTCAAGGATTCTGTCGCCTGCAAGTTACAAAGATTGTTGCTCCAGGAAGAACTGTCGCGCTAGTATATAGAGAAGTGGCGCACGACATTTTTTGGTGACTGTACTATCACATGTACCTGGTAGTGAGTTGATTTTTGGATTTTTTGATTTTTTTGAAAATTTTAGCGTTTTCAAATCCATGCCACTTTGGAAAATTGGCACCCATTTAAAAAAAATTTCACAAATGGTATCAAAAGTTTAAGTGTGATATATCGTTGGAAAGGTCTTTTCGAGCCTAATCCAACCATGCTAGTTTCATTCTCAGATTTTACCATTTGATTAGCTATTTTACTTGCAGATTATTTGATTTTTGATGTGCTAACCATTGTGGAGCTAACAAGTTGTGCTTGTAGGTGCTCTCATTGCTTAAAATTTTTCAAAAGAACGCATGTCAAGGAGGGCTACTAATGGTTTTTGCAGGGCTGCCCTAAGCATAAAAAAACTAAATCAAGTGCTTGTTTAATTACTTTCTTTATTGAGTGCGGCATATACTAGTTGTTTCATTTCATAGGCACTTAATATCTCGTGGAAGGGATTTTGAGGTGGTAGGAGAAGTATGCTCTTCACCCTTGTGGTGAACCAGAAAATCTTGACCCATCTTGGAATTTTGGAAGCAAGAGGGTAATTGAATTTGCTTGGTGTGTTTGGGAGAAATTTTTGAGATAGGGGAGTATGCTCTTCACCCTTGTGGTGAACCAAAAACCTTGAACCTCAAAAATCATCCATTCTTTGTTTAGTTTAGGATCCTTTAGCAGGTCTGCTCTTGAGCAATCAAGAGGAACGACCCAAGTGGGGACAAGCCTTTTGCCGGCTATTCCAACTCACTATAATCTCAAGGCTATCGAGGACACAAAACCTTGGTAGACATAACACTTGTCTTCGCTTGATGTGAGTAGCTCATGAGATTGCGACCATGGGGAAAGCATTGAGCAAGAATGCTTAAGGTACTCTTGAGGTTGCGAGGTCCTAGTCTTTTATGAGGAGCAAGAGGGGTACTAGGAACAGAAGCCCTTACTAAGAACCATAGATAGAGGCCACCTTATTTTGCCGCTTAGCTTCTTGGTGCAAGGATTGATCCAAGTGGAATAACCTGGATCACCCCAAGATTACCCACCATCTGTGTTCCTTTGGTTGTGTTTTTGGCACTTCCATGACAAAGCCAATATCTATTGTGGGCAACCACTTTGTATGAGGCAAGGGAGCATCAAGTGTGGGCCAAGTTGTTAAGTACTGAGCCTTGACCTTTTAGGATAGATATTTCTTGAAGTGCTTTCGATTGTGCTATACCAGTGTAAACGTTCTCAACATTCAAACAATTGGTAGCATTCATAGGGTGTTTTTTCCATTTTCGATATCATAATTGTTTATCTTGGCAAGGTTGCTTTTGCCCTTGTTCTAAGTGCTTGGAGACACGTTTGATCTCGTACTATTTGCAAACTTGTTGAATTACTGCTGTCATTGTGATTGGAATCAAAAAATCAACCTTCAAACTGAAATTTTGATCAAACTGTCCTTAAAATTGAGATTTTTAGCACTCACGAGTCAAGAGTCCTATAATACTAAAAAGTCATCGCACATCCCCCTGAGAATTGTTGTCATTAAGCTGATTCTTGTCATTTCTTGGTTTTCCTTGGCCTATCTAGGTCAGATTTTAGGTGGTGTGACATGTTGCTCAATACCCATATGAATTTCAATGGTATCAAATTGCAAACAATGACTCTTGGTCTTCTTTCTTCCACATCTATCATGTCTTCCTAGTCTCCCATTTTCATTCTTTATCTTCTTTCTTCATACTTCTTCCTAAATTCTTCATGTCTTCTTGATTCATTTCCTCTTATTATCTAGTCTACCTTCTTCTATTCATCTCTTCTATTCATTTCTTCCATGCTTGATTCCTTCTCTTCTACAACCATGAATTTTAACTACCTTGTCATGGAACCTCTCTTGAAAATGGATGATCTCGAACCCATTTCTCAATTTGAAGAATTTTATTCCTCCAATGGTTCTTCTAAATATGGCATGGGTGATAAACTTATAGCAAAAATAAAAGAAAAGTCGAATGAATCAGACGCCTTTGCTAGAATCATCCACATGATCATGTCGCGACCTCCTTCTTCCAAACATTCTTTATCTTCTAAGTCTTCTCATCATTCCTCGCATTCTAAGTCTTATCATGACTCTTATAAACATTACTCGCATTCTTCATCTTCCAAATCTTATCATGACTCTTCTAAATGTTATTCAAATTCTTCATTATCCAAGTCTTATTCTTCCACTAGGTCTTCATTTTCCTCTTCTTCAAGATCTCATTCTTCTTCTACTTCTTCAAGGAGTCTTACTTCTCTTCACAAGACATACCATAATGAGCAACGTGATAGTCCTTATGATACCTCTTCCATGAAGAGTGACGCACCCACCTATGATGATTGTGATGATTATGATGATGGACAATGTAGTGAAACCTATGACACCTCTATTCTTAAGAGTCCTCCTAGTCGTGTGCTCATGCTTGCTAATGGGTCATCCTATTGGGTAGATCATGATGGTGATCCATATGACTCTAATTTTGAGAGAAATCATGATATTTATTGTGAACAATATGATACATCTACTTCTATTGAGGAAGAGAAATCTTTCTGTACTGATTATAAATGTAGATACTATGAGCATTTCTCCTCTAAGAACTCTCGTGCTAAAAATAAAGATTGCACTCTCAAGCAAGATCATGTTAATGCTAAACCTTTGTCTTGTGATGGTTCCCTTCCATCCCCTACTTCCTCCAATACTCATACATTTCCTAAAGCTTCTGAGTCTTCCAAATCTTTCACAAATTCTTCATCCAACAAAGATCCTAATGCTTTTCATGCGGTTCCCTATAGTTATCCTCAAGGGCTACCTCTTAAAGAAACTCAAGCTAACCTTCACTTGGTTGCAAATACTTTCAATGATGCTAAACCTAAAGAGCCTAAGTCTTTATATGCTATAATTCCTACTTCAGCTAGTCCTTTACTATCTCTTCCAAATTCTTCCATACCATTCCAACATGCTTCCTCATCCTTAGAAGTGGCTTCATGTCAAGAGGACTCTAAAAATGATAAAGAAAAAAACATAAATAAAGATCAAGATCAAGAACCTTCCATGTCATCCAATCCTGTTCATAATATCTCTCATCCATTTCATGGTTCTTTTGATCCTTTACGCTCTATTCCACCATGTCTTAAGTCTTCTCCTAAGCAAGATCAAGCTACTACTTACACCGTTGAGCTTATTGAAAATCAAAATAACCTTACTACACTTGCACTTTCCAAAGATGATACTTCCGTTAAGGTTATTAAAAATGGTGTTGTTACTTCCGATGTTAAGCTTATTGAAAATCAAGAGAAAAATGATACGCTTATGCTATCCAAAGCAACTTGTCAAGATCAAATTCCATCTTCTTGTTCTACCACTCCATGTTCGCTTCCACTTTCTACTCTTCCTAAGTCTTTGCAAGCTTTGAACAATCCTATCGAAGAAGTTTCTCCTATTCAAGATGTTCATGATCCTATTGCAAATCCTAAAGCTCATTCTAAAGATGCTGATATCCTTGGTTGTGATATAGATGCTGATGAACTTATTGATTATCCTTTTGCATCTTCCACTTCCATCCTTGGACCTCTTCCATCGCTGCTAAGGGCTTCACGTCTACCTTCCATATTGGGTCCTTATATCCCTTCACTTTCCCCTCCTAATTCTCCTAATTCATCATCCATCTTGGGTTCTTACGTCCCTCCATCTCCTATCTTTCCTCAAGATCAACATAGATGCATACCCTTGGATCCTTTTCATTCACCCACCCATCTAAACCAATCATATTATCCTTCTTCCTCCATAAGTCCCAAGTCTTTTGGAAGTAACTTGAATGTTCAATACAAGAAAAAGAAGCAATACAAGAATCCATCAAGAAAAGATCACCATGTCTCCTCTAATTGACATGGGGGCATAAAGTCAAAAGAGATATCTAAGAAGAAAACTACAAGACAAGAATGGGTTCCAAAATCCATCATTGAAGATATTATCTCTAAATCATCCAAAAGAAATAAAAAACTTAAGGCTATATGGATTCCAAAGTCTCTCTTGAAAGAGTCTCATGTTGAACAAAAAGTAAAGTTGACATTCAAGCTTCCAAAGGCTTCCACTTCATTTTCTTCCAAAAATATTCTTCAATTCCATGTGCCTGAACCGCAACCTCTGCTAAACATTCACCATATTCCTTCACGTGTTCCTTCATTCACATTTCCTCCATCCTCTCGCCACCCTCCAAGGTGTGTGTTGACGTTGATCTTGCCTTCCTTTCTGTCCATTCTTTCACAATCCTTTCATTCACTATCCTTCTACCTTCTATCCTTTTTCCTCATTTGCCTATTCCTCCTATCTTCCAACCTCATTTGCTTTACATAAAACCTTATCCTCCATTTTTCTCTTTCATCTTCCTTTCCCTATCAGCATCTTTGAGCATATCATTTTGAATCCTTGGCATATCATGGTTTATCCTTTCAAGGAGCATTATCTAAAAAGCTTTCCTTCCTCCAAAAAATTCAAAAAAATAAATAAAAATTGAAAATGTGCCTTGGTGGAAACCTGGAGACAGGCACCTTGGTAGCAAAAGTAAAGAGAAATAAATTCATCCTATGGTGAAAACCACTCCCTTGTGGTGCCTTGGACAAGTACCATGATGAAACCCTGACAATCAGGCATCATGCGTAGTTCTACATATTTCATCCATTCCGTCTTCTCTCTTTGATCTTGGCAATGTTGACCTATACACAAACATTTGGCTATCTTGTGAGCTATCTTACGATGATCTTGCTTTCATTCCATTCATGTTTAGCCTTCATTTTAATTTTCCTCCATTCATTCTAGCCTTTCGCTATCCTTTTCCCCTTTGGTCTTGATCTAATTAGAAAAAAGAAGAAAAAAGAAGAAGAGTAAAACATGATGCTATGAAGCCTCTTGACATGTCTACTCCTTTGGACTGCATCCCTTCCTTCCTTTGCAGTGCGCTTTTGTGAATTATCCTATGCTAGCCTTTCATTACTTATCCTCGACTGAGTTTGTCTAAACCTTACCCTTGATATCTCTTTTTGTGCCTTCTTAATCTTGTCTATCTATCCTTGGTAGACATTGTTGCACATGTTTACATCGGTGGATGTGTCTGTCACCGAGTTCTCCACCTGATCAATCATTTCTTCTACCTCTTTTATCCTTTTGAAATGAGCATTGGTGAGCTTGTCTTGATCCATGCATGTTGCAATGATCCTTCTTCCTTCATCAGCAAACTCTTTCAATGATGCTAGACCAGACTTAAGAGAAGTCAAGTCTAGTGCAAATTTTCTCATTAGTTCATTGAGTCTCTTCTTTAGATACTTCTCTTCTGCCACTTTGGACACAGATTCTCCTAGGCTAGAAAAATTGCTTTTGAACTGTGAGATGATTGTACTCACATCATCAACTGAATGTACTTTCTACACTTTCTTATCTTCTAGTAGCAAACTGTTCAAAATATTCACTGATTCCACCAAGAGAGGATTTCTCATGACTTGCTTCTCCTTAGCCTTCTCCATAGCCATGACCTTGAACTTAATCAGGTCTTCTTCCTTCCAAGAGTCCAAACTACTTGTGTCAGGTGTCAAACTTGACAACAATGCTGAGGAGGGGGTGATGGGAGTGCTATCCATCACTTCTTGTTTCACCTTGACCAATTCAATAGAAGATTCATCTTTATCTTCTTTTTCCTTTTCTTCTTCTTTCTTTTCTTCCTCTACTTCTTCTTTCTTTTCTTCTTCTTTCTCATCAGATATGTCTTCAATGTATATTTCTTCTTGATGAGTGGGAGGAGAGTTGCTACATAAGATTTCAGCTTCTTGTGTGCTCACAAGAGCTTCCTCAAACTTATCCAATTATGTGTCAGTGGCCACCATGGCTATCTCTACATTGTCAATGACAATAGTATTGTCTTTGTGTGATTCTGAGATGGGTGCAGACTTATCTACCTCTGTTTGAGTTTCTGCTATGGGTGCTGAGTCTTGAGGACTTGTCACTGGTACATTAGAGGTCTCTGCTGCTTTGTCTTTCTTATTAGATGCATGAGTGATGGGCGCAGTAGGTAGTTTTATCTATTGTTCTAATAACACCTTTTCAAGGCCCTTCTCTATGTCTTTCGTTATCAGCTCATGGTCTTTGTTCATGATGTGAAGAGTTCTCATCTTTTTCCTTAGGTGTGGCTTCACCAAATTCAATATCAGCACCTCTTCTTCTTTAGAACATACTGGCAGAGTATCTTGTAATACTCTTTCTCTGATCCTTAGATCCTCTTCATTTGCTTGTTTCTTTTGGTATTCTAAAATATCCCAAACTTTATTAGGAATAGAGGTCTTCAATTCAAGAATTGTTTTCTTGAAATTGATCATATGTTTGATAATCATGCTGTGAATCTCTGACTTGTCAATCTCAATGAATGATTCATAATGTTTCCCTACTTGATCGATTCTACCCTCATCAACAATTCTAGCGCTCAAAACTTTGAGGCTTGGTTTGAATCCTACCTTAGGAGGTGCTTGAATGTTTTTCTTGCGAGGATGGATGATCAGTGCTAGTTTCTTTCTTCCTCTTGACCATTGGTTTATACTCTGAAGGAGTATCTTTGGGTGCAGAAGGAGTATTGTCATCCTTACCCTTCTCACTATCATCTGATTCAATTTTTATCTTTTTCAGCTTAGGATCTTCTTGTTTTTCTTCCTTTTCCGCTGCAACTTTTAATTCTAAGGCAATCTTTTCATCCCTTGCTCTATCAAGGTATGCTTGAGACACACCATGTATTCTCAAGATCTCAGAAGTAACCTTAGCAACTTTTCTTTTAGTTACATCACTGTTTAGTTTAGCATCAACTTCTCTGGTCTTTTCTTCATAGGTTCCCCATCTAGGTTCATTAGGGTCTTTAGGGGCTGACAGAAGTACCTGCGCATATGCTTCAAGGACTTGTTCCTCTACCTCATAGCCAAGTGGATAAATCCACTTAGTTCTTGGTTCCACAGCTTCCATGCAAGTGGTATCAATCTCCACCATAAAGCATATTGAGTCCTTATACTTCTCTACAATATTCTTAGGAATCTTATACCTCATCTGCATCTTGGCTCTAAAGGTCTTCAATTCCAATGTGATATAGTATCTTAGTGTGCTTTCTGTGGATGCCTTGTTGGATATCGAAGGCATGGTAGGAATGGACTTGTCTAGATACAAGTTTGATATTCTTCCAACTATATGAAGGTACATATAGATGATTAGGACCCAAACCTAAATATCTTTGTCTTGTCATGTTTGATAGCCTTGATGTTATCTATCAACTGTGTGCACAAGATCTCACACAAGTTGAACTCTCCATCTTCCTTAACAATTTGGATGGCTGCTAGAATAGTGCCCATAGACACTATTCACCCTGCTGGTGTGATGGAATCTATAACCAAGTATCATTGACATCAATTTGATGTATGTTTGCTCAATCGACTCAATAGTCATGCCACGCTTATTGCTTCTTGACTTACACACTTGCTCCACCATTTTCTTGACATCCTTACCCATAGAAAGGACAATGCCTATCCTACAAAGGCCTGTCGTCTCATGTATCAGATCACTTGTGATTCTTATAGGTACATCTCCAATCCAAAACAGATCATCATAGATTCTGCTCAATAAGATTTTTATCCATTTAGTCTCATAGAACTCATATGTTGTAGCATACTCAATAATAGGGTGATCATTCCATTTGGTGTATTTATCCATGAAAGTTTTATCCGATTTCAACATTGTATCTATGTGCACCCTTAACCTATCCAGTCCAACAGGTTCCTTCTTATAGCAAATGTAAGCCCTTATGTCTTCCACATGCATGATGCCCATAGGCGTGCGGGAGAAAGCTCCCTCTAAATCATGTAGGGTTGATTTAAATGGGTGCCTCTTGAAAACATATCTTTTCTTCTTAGCAACATCATAAACAATAGGAGTGGCCATGACTTACTTGTTAATCGCTTTCCAACTGAAGTTTAGAGATAATCTGACAACTTCTGAAATGGCACAATGAGCTAGGGTTTCTGCAACCGATCAAATGCACTGCAAATACTGATAGCTCAATCTCCAAGACTTCACAACAACTTCCAAGGCTCAATCTACTCTTCAATCACTCTAAATTTGAATGCAATGAGTGAACAAATAATCTTCTATGTACTTAAAGTGAGAAATTTGCCATTAATGCAGATCGCGTAAACCAAGCTGTCACTTCAAAATTTCAAACTCGAACTTTGCTAACAATCAACATGTGCATTCTTGCACAAAGGTTCCAATACACTCCAATATCTTAAGTCCAAAGGCGCATACTCTGAGGATGAGTATACCAGCCACGCAGGGGTCTAGAGCTAAATTAGCTCCCCCTATGACCCTGAGGGCCATTCATGCAGATGTAGAGGGTGCGTCCACTGGGGATGCATCCAATACATTCTCATTAGTCTTATCCTTCTTCTTTTCCTACCAAATCAAGCTCACATCCTTTGAGGCTTTCACAAACTTGACTTCTCCTTTAGGATCCAAAACTGGTTCTTTGGTCTTTTTAGGGCTTTCCTGACCTTGCATCCTTGATCTACAAAACTTTGAGATATGTCCAGCCTTGTTACAGGAGTGACAAATGACTAGAGGTCTATTATTCCTTGGTGCATTAACATGAGTCACCATTTTACATGTTCTGGCTGAGTGACCATTATAGTTACATATTTGACATGTAACATTCTGAGAACTTATTACATTTGTCTAATTCTGATTCCTCTGATCATGTTGAGTCCTATTCTTCTTACTAGTCTTGCAATTCATAGCTTTATGACCAAATCTATTACATGAATAACAGTAGCCATTAAAAGGTCTTACCTTTGTACAGTTCCTTGTAATATGTCCATGCTTGTTACATGCAAAATAGGTGCATTCTACAGGCTTGCACTCATTCTTAGGAGGACCACCATTGTCTTTGGTTTGATCTTCAGTCTTCTTAGTATCAGTAGACCCTTTTTGTGTCTCCTTTCTTGCTCACATATTATCAATCTGATTTTGTGCTTCATTGTATCCAATACAGCTAGTGTCTCCTTTGAATCTTCTTGCATACAACTGAGATTCTATCAAATCAGAACTGGTGTGCAATTTTTTAATGTGATTCTTTGCTTCTTTTAATTCAGACTCCAATATTTCTTTGCAATTCCTTAGATCCAAGATTTCCAAATTGGCTTCCCTCAATTCATCATTGAGTTGAAGGTTCTCCTTGACCTATTCATTATAGACATCTTGATTGTTCATCAGTTTGTCATCAAATTCTTCAAGCTGACTCAATAGAGATGCATTTTCTTCATTCAACTTCTTGACTTTTTCTTCAAGATCACTGTTAGAGTGTCCTTTCAAATCCTTTCTTAGTCTTTTGATAACTAATTGAGCATCATTGAATTTTTCTTTTAGTTCTTCAATTTCTCTTTCTGAATTGTCCACGTCTTCAAGAGCTACTTAAAGATTCTTCTTTAGATGTTTCATTTATGCTTTGTCCATGATCTCCTCAAGTGGTTAAACTTCTTTGTTGAGGACCAGAGCTCTGATACCAATTTTTAGGAATGGGAACACTGAGAGGGGGGGGGGGGGGGGGTGAATCAACGTTCACTGTATTTTAACTTTTCTTTTTAATCTTAATGCTGAACTTAAATGCTTAAGTACTGAATTAAACATTCACATAAACATGAAACATGAAATCAACACATGACACCAATATGATTATGGGGAAACCCAAATAGGTAAAAATCCCAGTGGGACTTGATACCCACTAATATTCTGCACTAGTGTTTTATGATCCTTGCTAGAAGATCCTTTACCCTGTTAGGAGTAGCTTTACAATGCTTTAAGTACAGTAGACCTTGTTAAGGGTCAGACCCTGTTAGGAGTCTTTTACAATGATCCCTGTTAGGGGAGTGGACTCACTATCCTAGAGCTCACTCCTCAAATGATGAAGGCTACAACCTTTTGAATTCAGATACACACTATATCTGCAGGTGAACTGTCACTATGACATTGCTTGTCAAATCAGTTCCTTTGGTGCGCTGATGCTTGATGATGCAGTGCAAGGTAGGAGAATCCCCGATGGAGATGTCCTAGCCCCCAGAAAATAACCACATAATAGAATATAATAACAATACAAAGATTTAGATCTACACAATGCAAAAACTCATAATATATTTTCATCCAACATGCCCGGCTATAAGGCCTTCCGGGTTATGGCCAAATACAACGTAATTACAATAGAAACTCCACAAGATCTCGCAAGATCAAAACCAAACCCTAGCTAGCCCAGATCCACACACTAGTAGGAACCCCAAGGAAGATCTAAACTTGTGCTCGCAAGCTCACCAAGCAATCTCCTTGTTTCCCAAGCTGCAGCTACTAGCTCTCCTCAAAACTCGCTCCACAGCCACCTCCTCTTCTCCCAGGTGGTTCCATAATGACCAAAGACTTCCCCCACAACCCCTACTTATACCAATCTAAGCCACAGGTCGGCCCTAAACATAAATTAAATACAAATACCGAAATTAAATGCCACAAGTCGGCCAACAACAACAATTAAATGTCCAAAATAGATGTCTTAGTAAAATCATGATATCTCCTAGCTCCAAATGAATTAGAACTCGTGCTTCGAACTGTAGGAAGAAATATAGGCCCTCTTTAATTCCTAAAATTTTTAGCCTCTAACTCTTTATGAAAAATTACTTATATGGCCTGAAATAGGCACCAAATTCCTAAGCAAGGCCGAGCTCCCCTAGGCCATGCTGAGCAACCAAGACCATGCCAAGTTCCATTAAATACATCAAAACCAATTACCCAAGACCCAAGTGGGTTTATCCAACTCTACCAAACCCCTCACATATGAAAATAAGTCCACACAACTCAATCAAATCTCCCAAACATGTAGGATAGCCAACTACCCTGGGATGCTCCTGCATCAGATTCCCCAGGTGTGAAAAGAAGTATGCCTCATACTTTGACACTAGATGAAATATTTGCAACCATCTTCATCTTCACCAAAGGCTTCCACTCCAATAGGGACAATATAACCAACATGCAAATCATCCAAATCCACATCCATCTATCAACCACTAGAATCTCAACCATCCAATCAACATGCTCACTCCCAGGAACAAACTGAACATAGTGCCTCACCAATATTCTCTGTAGCGGATCACTACCAACAACAACAATATCCTCAAACATGAAATCCATGTCACCAACATGTAAGCTCAAATCCACAATAGGAGCAACATGTAAATCCTCAACCATGTCAACCACCAACAGGTCCACATCAGGAACATACAGATCCGTAGTATCATGTAGATCCTCAACCACATCAACAACTAGTGAATCCACACCAGAAACATCCATATCAACAACATCCATATCACCAACATATGGATCATCACCCTTAGCAACCTAATTATCCACGACCAAGTGCTCCATAATTTCCATGTCAGACTCAACCAATTGATCATGAAAACCAACCTCAATCACAACATCAACAAAGTTAGGAAGCTCCATAGAAACATCCACAAGTTTCTCCGTAGGTTTCACATCAGCCTCCACACATTGATCAACAAAACCAACTTCCATATCGACCTTGCTATGCTCTCTTCTCTCTCGAACAAGTCTTCTAACCGGCCAGACAACTCTCTTCCTGATCGGTAGACTCCAGCTCCATGGTTTCAAGATCTCTCGAACTCTCTTATGAAATTTATCCAGAGATGGATCACTCTCAACCATCCCTTCCTTAAATCGATTAGTCAATCTAGCTTCCAACCGAGCATAAGTCTTTGAAATATTCTTCTCCACCACATCATGGAGTTTTGCAATCATCTCAGGGTCCAATGTTCTTAGAGCCATCTTCTAAGATCTTCGCAAACCCTCTGCAACAAATCACCAACTAGATCCAACCTTCAACCAGGTCCTAGTGAAAACTACCTCACATTTGGTGCTCTATCCACACAATCAAGAACAACCTTCACTCTGAAAAACTCCACCCAAGGTCCTGGTGTAAACTGCCTCACATTCGGCGCTCTGTCCACACACTCAGGAACAACTATGCTCTGATACCACTTGATGCAGTGCAAGGTAGGAGAATCCCCGATGGAGATGTCCTAGCCCCCAGCAAATAACCACACAATAGAATATAATAACAATACAAAGATTTAGATCCACACAATGCAAAAACTCATAATATATTTTCATCCAACATGCCCGGTTGTAAGGCCTTCCAGGTTACGACCAAATACAATGTAATTACAATAGAAACTCCACAAGATCTCACAAGATCCAAACCAAACCCTAGCTAGCCCATATCCACACACTAGTAGGAAGCCCCAAGGAAGATCTAAACTTGTGCTCACAAGCCCACCAAGCAATCTCCTTGTTTCCCAAGCCGTAGCTACTAGCTCTCCTCAAAACTCGCTCCACAGCCACCACCTCTTCTCCCAGGTGGTTCCATAATGACCAAAGACTTCCCCCACAACCCCTACTTATACCAATCTAAGCCACAGGTCGGCCCTAAACATAAATTAAATACAAATACCGAAATTAAATGCCACAAGTCGGCCAACAACAACAATTAAATGTCCAAAATAGATGTCTTAGTAAAATCAGGATATCTCCTAGCTCCGAATGAATTAGAACTCGTGCTTCAAACTGTATGAAGAAATATAGGCCCTCTTTAATCCCTGAAATTTTTAGCCTCTAACTCTTTGTGGAAAATTACTTATATGGCCTGAAATAGGCACCAAATTCCTAAGCAAGGCCGAGCTCCCCTAGGCCATGCTGAGCAACCAAGACCATGCCAAGTTCCATTAAATACATCAAAACCAATTACCCAAGACCCAAGTGGGTTTATCCAACTCTACCAAACCCCTCACATATGAAAATAAGTCCACACAACTCCATCAAATCTCCCAAACATGCAGGATAGCCAACTACCCTGGGATCCTCCTGCATCACTTGACCTCTTGCAAAGCTCTAATACATTTTATGCTCTCTTTGCATACCTCTTCTCTGCTTAACACAACTCTATTACCACTTCCATACTGAATACAATGGGTGCATCTTATATTTATACACTCATATAAACAAAACAATTAGGTCGGCCCTATAACTAATTATAAACAACGCTTCCAAGTGAATTGGTTTAAGCGTGCTTACAATAATACATATAAATATGTTGAAAACCTAAATACAATGGTCACATGCCCTTTACAACATTATATTATAATCGCAAACCAAAATGCTAACTGTTGGCTCTATGCTCTGTTCTCTGCTGGCACACACTGGCTGTGCAACTTCAACTAACTGTAACTTTCACATCTTTGCATATCTACTTATGCCCTCATAGAATAATCATAAGTATAGTCTAACAACCTTAACTTCTAGAATGCATACCATAATTCATCCGTACACACATGCACTGATGCTTTGAGCTGCAGGAACTTTGTACACTGTCCAGTCTTCAGCACTTAACTGAATTCTGATCTTTACACTAAGTGCGTTGACTCCAAACTGTTATATGACTTTGTTGCCATAATGACAACACTATATCTAGTCATATACTTCAGTATAGACAACTTGCTAACAACCCTCGCATGTGGAATATGAATTCCTATATGTTGGAGATTTGGCCATGATTTTGAGGGAGACAAGTTGAAGAATTTTTTGGTGAAGAATTTGATTTTGGGAAAAGCTTGAAAGTTTGGAATTTGTCTTCAGATCTGGTCTTCGTTTGAATATTTTCTTTAGTGTTTGAGGTAGGGTTTGATTTTCTTTATGATTATGATGTTTTTCAATTTGAAAGGGCTATTTTCTTCGTGCCTGTTGGTTATCATGTTTGCAATTTTTTTCTATGAACTCTCTCTCTCTGTCTCTCTGTCTCTCTGTCTCTGTCTCTGTCTCTATCTCTCTCTCTGTCTCTCTGTCTCTCTCTATCTCTGTCTCTCTCTCTATGTCTCTGTATGTTGGAATTTATTTTATGAGAATCCTTGTTGCATGTATTCATCACTTTCAAATTTTGGAATAAGTTTCATTAGGGTTTGAAGTTGGGTAATTCTGGTTAAATTAATACTAATTGAGTTTTCTATGAAAATTGGTTCATCTAGAAAACCTAGGTTTGGAAAATACGTATCTGGTAGATTATAAGATTTGATATGAAGCCCTAATTTATACCCTTGGGAATGTTTGGTTATTAATCTAATTTTCTTCTTCTTTTATTCTGTAAGTAATTCTATTAAAAAATATGTATATTTTATTTAGTTGCTGCCTTGAGAGCCATAAATTAAATTCTGGTGTAAAAAAAATAGGGATATTTAATAAAACAAGATTATTGTTTTATGTTATGTTTTAAAAAAATAAAAATAAAAAATAAATATTAATATTTTGAGTGGGGACGGGACACCACTCCCCGTACCCCACGCAACAAGGAAATCCCTGCCAGCGGCTTTCCCCATGGGAGCCGCACGACAGAGGAGACCCTTGCCGACAGTTCCCCATGGGAGCTGCATGACAGCGGCATGCCCTATCGGCGGTACCCATAGGGGGCCGCACGACACAGACTCCCTGCCGATGACATACCTTGGGGGTTGCACAGTGGGGAAAGGGGGAGGTGTGGGCCAACCCCTCCATTGTAATGTATGTAAATTTAAAAATAATAAATGTTTTTTTTATTATTTAATTTTTGTTTAAATTGAATTAGTTTATTTTGAGCATGTTTAATCTAATTTTATTTTGTTTGTAATAATTAGAGTTAAATTTTATAAGTTTATTTAGATTATGTTTAAATTAATTAAATTATTATTATTTGGTCATTTTATCTAATTAAATTATTTATAATTGGTTTGGTTTAATTTTAATGTAATTTAAGTTTTTAATTAGATTATTTTATATGAAGATTACGTCAAATTGTAATATGAGGTTGTTGTATTTATAAATAAAAATATTTATTTATATTATTGATAGTGAATTAAGTTTTGGTGTTATTTTTGGTTAATTGTCTCTCTGTATTGAGTGATATTTTCATATTGTGACATGGGTTATTAATGCGACTTTAGTCGATGTGGATTATTTATTTTATTTCTTTTAAATTTGTTTATAGAGGGATGTAATGGACTTTTTGGGGATGTAATCCAGAGGCGGGAATTGGGTATTTTGTTTATCACGTTTGTTTGCCTTGCATACTATGTTGTATCGATTGATTTGTTCTAACCCTATGTGGAGATTGTTCTATGATGATTTTTGGTCTTGCATGTTCTTGTCATTGTTGGAACTAGCTATTGAGTTTTATGAGTTGTGTTAACTCGAAGTTATGGTTTGATCTTGTGAAACCCTAGGGTAGGTTAACTAAGTGTATAGGTGGGAAGTGGCTTGTAATTGGTGCTAGAGCTCGCAAGTGGTTGCCAAGATATCCTATTACAAGTAGCTTAATAAGTGATAATGAATGACATTGAGAGTTTAAAATGAATTAATAATATATTATGTGCCTCGCCCATGCCTGAGTTCCTGAGTTCCAGAAAACTCAAAGCCTCATATCCATATAGGGCCATAAACAGTGACATCTGAATGGACATATGGTAAGTATTATTGTAGCAGTATTCTCCCAAATGTAACTACTTCACCCATGCCTTCTACTACCCTACAATATAATTATAGAGGTATCCCTCTACCCACTTATTAACAATCTATGTTTGTCTGTATATTTGTGGGTGATGCTTGGTACTTGGGGTGAGCTCTATCCCACATAGTTCGAAGAGCTCTTGCCAAAAAAATTTCATGAACTTATTATCCCCGTCACTAACAATACTCCATGGCAACCCATGCAATCTAAATATCTCCCTGAAGAGAAACTCCGCTACCTAAGCTACTGTATAAGTGGACAAAATAGCAAACAAATGCACAAATTTAGTCAATTGATACACTACGATGTAAATGCAATCCCTGCCTTGGACCTTAGATAGGCCCGTGATAAAATCCATTGATCCACTATCCCATTTCCTCTCTAGAATGGGTAGGGGTTGCAACAAACCACCTGGAAATGAGTGATCATGTTTATTCTATTGGCATATCAAGAACTCTCTCACATAGTGTAACACATCCATTTTTTGACCCTTCCAAGTGAAGGGCTCTCTCACCTCCCTGTAAGTTTTGAAGTATCCCAGATGTCTCTCCATGGGTGAGTCATGAAAATCTTTCAATATTCTTCTTAATAGCATACCATGGTACCAAAAATATCCTCTCCTTGTAAGTGATCAATTCATTTACAACACTGTACATTTAATCCCAAATAGTTTCATCTATGAAACCAATGGCCCACTTGTCCTTTGCATATTCTGCATAAATCGACTTTCTCCAATCATTTGCTATCACTCCCAATGAAAACAAGTGTGGTCTTCGTGAGAGTGCATTTGCCACTATATTCTTCTTTCCTTTGACACATTCAATGTCAAAGTCATGGGCCTGTAACTTAGTAATCCATTTTTGTTGCCTGTCATTAAGATCTCTCTGGTTCATGAAGTACTTAATGTTGTTATGATCTATTTTAATGACAAATATGGCATGTACAAGATAAGACTTGAATTTTACCAACACATGCATGATGACCAACATCTCTTGATTGCAAATAGAATAGATCTTCTCCACCCCTCTCAATTTCCTACTCTCAAAAGCTAAGGGGTGCTTCTCCTACATCAACATAGAACCAATCTCGTCTCCTAAAGCGTCACACTAAAACTCAAATGGTTTGGTGAAACATGGAATAGATAGAACTGGACAAGAATACATCACCTATTTGAATTTCTCAAAACACTTATGCGCTATGTTTGACCACTCAAATGCTCCCTTTTTAGTGAGATCTGTCAATGGAGCTGCTAGCTGCAAAAATCCCTTTACAAATCTTTTTTAGAACCTGCATAGGCCAAGGAATCCCTTCAACTGTGAGGGATTAACCAATGTTGGTCACTCAATAATGGATTGAGTCTTCTCAGGATCCACTCTCACCCCATCTTCAGTAATAATGTGCCCCAGATAAAGAAGATCTACCATTCCAAATTCACACTTTGATTCTTTGGTGAATAGGGATTCACTCTCCAAAATAATCAAAACTTCCTCCAAGTGCTGCAAATGTTCCTTCTAGGTCCTACTAAAAATGAAAATGTCATCAAAGGAGACTAGCACAAATTTTCTCAACTGCCTCTTGAATACTCGATTCATACAATCCTAAAATGTAGCAGGGGCATTGTTAAGTCCAAACGACATTACCAAAAACTTGAAATGGCCATAGCGCCACCTGAATGTTATTTTCTCAATATCCTCATCCCTCATTCTAGTACGATGATATCCACTTTCAAATATATCATAGTGAAATAATATGTTCCATGCAACTCATCTATGAGCTCATCTATTTGTGGAATTGGGTACTTGTTCTTGATTATTTTTTTGTTCAAGGTCATGTAGTCAATATACATCTGCGTAGTCCCATATTTTTTCTTCACTAAAACCACTGCTGATACAAATGAGCTCTTGTTAGGCCCAATGTGACCCTTCTCTAATAAATTCTTAATTGCATTTTCAATTTCATCCTTGTGTTTCTTTGGGTGTCTATATGGAGTAGAGATCACAAGTTTAGATTCCTCCTCTAACTCTATCACATGCTCAATGTCTCTCTCAAGAGGAACTCCATGTAGGGTGATGTCGAACACCTTGGTGTGACCAGATATAATAGTATGCTACACATTGTATCTCATCATGTCTGAATAATCACACTATTCTCCTAAGTGATACCACCCTGAGTCCACCGTCTAATAAAGCTCTAAGTACCACTTTCATGCCTTGGTGCTCAAAACACAACTCCATTTTATCTAAGTTAAAAGTAAACTCATGGAGAGAATTCATCTAGGTCATGCCAAGAATGACATCATAATATTCCATGTTGACTACATAAAATTTTCCCACCATGTCATAGTCTTCCATCCACATATGTAAATCAGTAATCATGTGAGTGCTCTGTAACTTATGTCTTCTAGCCACTATCATGCAGGTCAAAGATGGTGGATCCAATGAAGGATAGTCTAACCTTGCAGCCAATCAACAACACAATGGAAATAACACAACAAGATATACTCAAATCAGATTTTCCATTAACATGCCCGACTATAAGGCCTTCCGGGTTAGGGCCAATTACAAACAACAATAATTTTGCAAGATCAACAAGATCCAATCCAACACCAGCTAGTCCAGTTCTGAGACAAATCTACAAATGATGGAAACCCTAAGGTAGATCTGAACTTGTGCTCGCAAGCCACCAAGCAATCTCCTTGTCTCCAAGCATGCAAACCACTAGCTCTGCTATTACAACTATCAGAAATCAATCTGATCTGCTAGATCTCGTAGGATCCAAGATCTTTTCCACAACTTCACTTATTTGATTCCCCAGATCTGCTTTCAGAACTTCCAATCTGATGCCTAAAATATCTACCCAAACATCCTATAAATACTAGTCTTTAGCCACAAGTCAACTAGAAGAAACAATTAACTCCTACAAATAAATATTAAATGTAATACAAGTCAGCTCTCAAATAGCCTTACAATTATTTAATTCTCCATGTGGGCCTCTAGATCTACATAGGAGAATCCAACAAAAGATACCAACATTAAATGCACCAAGTCGGCCAACCAAATCACCAAGAACTCCAGTCGGTAAACCAGAACTACCGAGTGCCATAGAAACAACCAAGCACCAATGAAACAACTGATCAAGCCAAGCAACACCGAGCAACAAAGGCATCACCGAGCACCAAAAGCTTCACTGAGTTCCTTTAGCAATCAAGATTCCTTCAATAACCAAGTAAAATCATGTCTATGTCGAGCTCATCCACCTCCTCGACCGAGTGCCAAAAAATCACAAGGAATCAAACAAGAAGCCAGGATGCCACTGCATTAGACTCCCAGGGTACAAAGAAAAGTGTGTCCCACACTTTCTCACCAAAGGGAACATCTAAACAACACCAACTCCACTTCATCTTCACCAAAGGTTTCCACTCCATCATAGGAAAGAGGACCAATCTGCAACTCAACCAATCAGCATGTCCAACATCCTGAACAAACTGAGCCTTCAACCCATCACCAAGGATCAAGGAAGAATTCTATCTCAGAATCTCATCACAAGACTTATCATTGTCAACTAGTGACCCAAGTCTGCAACCAACAAACAAACTCTACACCTTAACACCGAACAAAAGCATTTCGATAACATCATCATCACAAAGGTGTTCAACAACAGGTAACTCCTCATCAACAACAACCTGATCAAGCACAACTAGATGCTCTGCAATCTCCATGTCAGGCACAACTGACTGAACATGAAAACCAATCTCCCCACCAATCGTAACAAGGTCAACATCATCAGTAAGCACATGTATCTCAACAACAGCCACAAGTTGCTCCACAGGTTTCATGGTAGAATCCACCAACTGACCATCAAAACCAAAATCTCACATACCTCTTCAACCTCCATACTGTCATAAGAAACCTTGTCAAGATGTCTTCTCTTTCTGACCAGTCTTCTAATAGGCCAGACAACTTTCTTCCGGATTGGCATTTCCCAACTCCGGTAAACTTTACAAAGCTCAACAAAACTTTTCTTCACAAGGTTATCAACCTGGTTCTCCACATGGCTCAACAAATTTGTTTCCCACCGAGCAAACCTTTCAGAAATCTTCACTTCCACCACATCAAAAAGAGAAGCAATCGCACCATGGTTCAATCCTCTCGAAGACATCTCCAAAGATCTTCGAAAACCCTTTGCAACAAACCCAACACCGACCACCTTGTGACAACCTCCAAGTTGTATGCAAGTCAGATCGCAACCTGTCACCTCGCACAAACAACTAAGCCAAGATTCCACAAGTTCAGTGCCATGGATCTGCAACCCAGATCATACGATCTCTTCGCCCACAAGATCAACTTCACAAGATCAACCTTGCTAGGTTAACCTTCGCTCCACAAGATCAACTCAACTCTGATACCACCTGACGCAGGTCAAGGATGGTGGATCCAATGAAGGATAGTCCAACCTTGCAGGGAATCAACAACATAGCAGAAATAACACAACACAATATACTCAAATCAAATTTTCCATTAACATGTCTGGCTGTAAGGCCTTCCGGGTTAAGGCTAATTACAAACAATAATAATTTTGCAAGATCAACAAGATCCAATCCAGCACTAGCTAGTCCAGTTCTGAGGCAAATTAGCAACTGATGGAAACCCTAAGGTAGATCTGAACTTGTGCTCGCAAGCCACCAAGAAATCTCCTTGTCTCCAAGCATGCAAACCACTAGCTCTGCTATTAGAACTATCATAAATCAATCTGATCTACTAGATCTCGTAGGATCCAAGATCTTTTCCACAACTTCACTTATCTGATTCCCTAGATCTGCTTTCAGAACTTCCAATTTGATGCCTAAAACATCTACCCAAACATCCTATAAATACTAATCTTCAACCACAAGTTGGCTGGAAGAAACAATTAACTCCTACAAATAAATATTAAATGTAATATAAGTCGACTCTCAAATAGCCTTACAATTATTTAATTCTCCATGTTGGCCTCTAGATCTACATAAGAGAATCCAACAAAAGATACCAACATTAAATGCACCAAGTCGGCCAACCAAATCACTAAGAACTCCAGTTGGTAAACCAAAACTACCGAGCGCCAGAGAAACAACTGAGCACTAGTGAAACAACCGACCAAGCCAAGCAACACTGAGCAACAAAGGCATCACCGAGCACCAGTTCCATCAAGCACCAAAAGCTTCATTGAGTTCCTTAAGCGACTGAGATTCCTTCAATAATCGAGTAAAAACATGTCTATGCCAAGCTCATCCACATCCTCGATCGAGTGCCAGAAAATCACAAGGAATCGAACAAGAAGCCAGGATGCCACTGCATCACACTATAAATCTGAAGCCCACATGACCCTCAATATGAAGCCTTGTCTTCTTGACCAGTATCTCTAAGATAAAATTATGGGTGGCCCTTGTGTCCACCAATGTAATAACTCACTGCCCTTGTATTGCACTTCTCACCCTAAAGGTTATTGCCTACTCATCACCTGAAAGATGTGCAATACTTTTTCCACCACCTGACTCCTCTTTTGTGGTATTTTTCTTCATTGCTACCCTTCGAATTAGATTGTTGTTCTGCATCCTCTAATTCTGACTCCTCAGTTGAAAAATACTCAATCTATGTTGCCTTTTTTTTGACTGAACTTTTGTGTGTATGATCCCAAGGCTCTCTGCAATGAAAATATAGTTCCCTCCTCCTAAGGTCATTTAACTGCTTGTTGTCCAACCTTTTTGTTTTGTTTTTAGGCTGAGAATCTTTTTGGAAAATTTTATTATCTTTATCCTTCTTGGATGGAAAACCCTTTGAATGAGACCTTTCTTTAATGATGAGGGTTCCATGTCTCTAGCCTTCTTGTATGATTCCTATAATGTGGCAGTATTGAGGTCCTTAATACAACCCTTCAAAGGTTTTACAAGACCATCCATGAAAAACAATAACAACCTTCTCTATGAAATGTCTGTAACCAATACTGATAGTATCTGAAAATATGATATATAAGTCTCAAATGATCCCCACTGTTTAAGATGAGCTAACTCTTGAAAGTGCAATTCTAGGTTCTTGTTAAAACGATCAATCAAACTCTCTATGAGCTCAACATAGGAAGTAATATGATCATGTCCCATAATGACCATGGCATGATGCCACCACTTGTGTGCTAAGCCATCCATATGTAACACTGCAAATCTAATGGCCTCCACTTCCGGCATTGGATTTAACTAAAAATAAGTATCAACCTTCTGCACCTATGCTCTAGCGGTAGTCTTCCCTGAACCATCATAGTATGGCAATGTGAGCTTGCTCACTTTATTCCATAGATTACTATGTTTTCCCCTACCACTTGTGCGAGACAAATGCTTCAACCTAACCTCCATATATTCTCTGAAAGTGATAGCTGCCCAAAATTCTTCTTCTCTGTCTTCCCAATCTCTCTGAAACTGTGCCTGTAATTCTGTAATATGAGGCTCATTCTTTGGTTGTACTGGAACTCTAGGGGGGAAAGTGGGTATAAGTGGCCTTAAACACAATGTACTCTCTGGTCTAGATGCATGACCAAAATTATCAGCCATTTGTCCACCTCTATTACCTCCATTCTATCCATGATGCCCTTCATGATTTACACCATTATTTTCTCCATTGTTTCCACCATTATTACCTCTATCTTTATTCACATTAATTCCCATCTATCTAGCCATCATTTGCATTTATAAGATCCATGCACTGGTTTTGTTCCTAAATTCTTTGTTATGCCTGTCGCTACCCCAACTCTATATCCTCTAGCAAATTAAAAATCTTTCTTTTCCTAGATCCTGTCTCTCACTCATATTGCATGTAACCTGCTCTTTATGTTCCCCTTCTTCTCCTTGACCTATGTTATGCAAAACACTATTTCTCCTTATGTTATAGTGATGAGTTAATGAATGTCACTGCCTGTTCATTCTGTATTGTACCCAATAGGATGGCATGATACACTGCCTTGATACCAATGTAAGATACCCCTTTGTTTGATAAATTTTAAACCGTTTTGCTCACAGGAACTTTGTCAAACAATTTGCATGTAATATGTATAATGATTTTCTATTTGGATTTTCTAGTTACTAATGTAGCAATATTTATTACAATTTCTAAATAAACTTTGACTTTTTAGATTGAACAATACAAGCAAATAAATGCAATTGATTAAAGAGTTCAAATGTTGATTACAAATAAGAAAACCTAGATTTATTTAAGAACTCTATTCATTACAAACAAAGAGAATAATTGTTGTAGACTTGGTATGCTGTCCAAAATATCAATCTCAAGATTGCTACAACCCTTCTTGTCAAGTATGGCACACTGATAATAAATTCTAAGCCTGTTTGACAACCTTGCAACATTCGTACAACTTGAATGGATCTCTACAATTGGTAATCAAACCTGTATCAACCTCTTTGGAGAGCTGCAGACCTGTATAACCGAGTTTATAGTAATTTAGGATTTGTATGACTTTAACAAATGCTCCTAGACTTGCACGATTTCCAACAAGAATGTCCCAGACATGTACGACTACACCATATTGCTCTTCTAGCTGCTATGTTTCCCTTAATCCACTCTTAGAATAATTGCAATTAAAATTCTCACAGGGATCAACCAACTTCCACAATGCAAAATAATAATCTCTTTCCAAACCCTTATCACATATCTTCAAATTCGAACCTCCTAGAATCTCAATCTCTTTCAAATGCAAATAACAAATATAACAAATAATCCCATTTACCTTAAGCTTAACAAATCCTCCCAATGGTATCTTTCAATTGCGATAAGATTGCTAGCATAGAGGGATTTCGTCCTCAAAGCCCTAGAGATTCTCCACAATGTGGCTGAATTCATAAAATATCCAAGCACGTTGAAGAATAAGTTTGTCACTTTATTTTATAACTTCTTCTTAGCCACTTTCTCAATCAACTTGTCCTTGTGGGATAAATAAATTTTCCTTAAAAATATCATTCCCCACTTAAGTGAATAAAAATTCCTTTTAATAATAAAGTGACTTATATTAATTTTAATAGTCACTTTATTAATAAACTATTTAATCTTCATGTATTAAAATAAATAATTGATCGGACTTGGAAAACCATGTGTGATAGCTCGTTGGAAAGGTCTTGGCGAGACACTCCAAGTCCAATACCGAACCTTGTTGACTTACTATAAATAGTAAGTATCTGGAAACCCTGTCGAATCAACTCCAATTGGCCTGAAACTGGGATTGCCTAAACCAAATCTCTCTCTGATCCCTGTAAAGTCTAGGTTAGCCCACAAGACCAAGGCAAAATGGGCTAACGACACATCACAAATTAATAGGCTAGAAAAGGGGACATTACATATGACTAGTAGATAAGCACCACCAACATCAAAAGGGGAAGCCCTCATAATCCAACAATTGAGTCCATGGCCTTTCCCCAATCATGAGAACCACATCCCCAGGAAGAGGTATGTATATGTCAATGTTGGCCAAAATGTGAGCAAAGCTAGAGAGACCCATAGTGGTTGTTTCCTCATTCACCTTTAAAAAAAAACCAATAGAAATGTCGATGGCCTCAAAACAATAATTCTCCCGAAAATGAAGGGAAAGAGTGGGAAGATGGACCCACACTAAGCGTTTCAATGAGATTATTGAAGGAGACTATCCTAGGGTTTGGCAGAAAGAGAGTGAGTCCTCCATGTCCACAACTTGCTCAATACCAGACTTTGGTCATCAAAAGAAGAAAAACAAACAAAATAAAAAACCCCTTAGTATAAGGGAAAAGATCAATGTTACCCGAACTAGAGATCTCCAAGAATCTATCACCCAACAATGAAGATCTAGAAGAGAAGGCCAGAAACCAATGAATTTGTAAACCAACCCTCACATTGGTAGAAGTCCACATTATCCACCACATCTAGGCTACACACAACCATAGGGGAGGTCCTGGCACATACAATAGGTCAAGCTTTCTTCTTTGGAGGAATAGTAGTAGCAAATTAGGCATCATGAGCACAACTTTATCTACCAACAATAGATTTTGGTGGGGGAACCCCCTCCTTCATGACATTAGTTAACCCAGTACCAAGTCTTTGAGAAGGGTGTCCAGTGAGCACTACTTCAACAAAAACCCCTCCACCAGCAGTGCCATGAGAAACATCAAGAATTCCCAAACCACCCACAACCAAAGATGAAACACCTAGTAGTGGGGAAGCACCTAACACATCCATAGAAGTCGAAGACCCCAACCTAGGGAACATTGAGGTAGAGAGTGGGTTTAAATATGAGCATGAGCCAATGAGGGATGTGGCTATTATTTTTGCAAGCACCAACAAGGAGGCATCATCGACACCTAACAAGGCCCCATCAAGAGATGTTGCAGAGGCCTTCAAATTCATACATATAGCATGCATGAGAATAGTTGTTGGAGCATAAGCATACATCAATGCAGACATTGTGGAAGATCTTCACACGATCTTCATTTATATTATTGTTACATGTTTTGTTAACTTGTACTTTCATAGAACTATTAATTGCTCTAGGAAACATAAGGATGTTGAATATCGATAGCTTTTTGAAGGACATAAAGGAGGTCGGTCTTCTGATGTTGTGCAAGTTGTAACAAATTAATTTTGTGTTTGTAAGTTAATCAATTAAATATTTGAAAGTTCTTACAAACATATTTTCTAGACTCCTTATTGTGCATATATTTTAAATAATGCTTTGAAAGACATTGGCAAAATGGATTGGGTAAAGTTAATAGTTGAAACTAGAGGCATATATATTAGACATCTCTTACACCTATTAGATTGAGTTGTCACTTTAATGTATCCTTTGTGAATATTATTAACTACGAGCTTTGATAATTGAATGTTCATTTTTTGCATCATTCTGTCACTAATGTGACTGTCATTGACAATTTTGATAGTTCTGCACTCATCCATCCATATCTTTCAAACCCGATATAATTTTGTAAATCGCTCCAATGAGGATTTAGATAACTAGGTTTTCCAAAACATATCCAAAATTTAGCAAGATCCAATGGTGGGATTAATAGTTATGCCCCACCGCACTGAGACTGATTTCCTGTCATCATAAAGTTCGTGATTGTAAGTTGCATTGAAAATTATAACATTATTCATGACAATACTTACAAATGGATCACCACCTTGAGCTTCTCTTAAGAATTTTTTTTTGATTTAATTCCATCTATATTTGGTAATCCTTTGAGAAGGTAGAATTTTGTGATATTTCCCATATAGAAACTGGTTAATCATCAACCCAATTGTGCATGGTATTGTTGCTGCTAGCAATATTGGCATTAGTATTTGTTTCTATTGCTATCACTACCATTATCAGCTGATGTTGAAAGAGCTCAATCATTGTGAATGGAATCCATTCACCCAATCCCTTATTTTGGTTTAAATAACAAACATAATGTTCAATTCCATCTCAATTGTTCCATTGATTTAAACTTGAATGTCATGTAAATATCCATAACATATCAATCAGTGACCGAGCACCAAGCATATTGAAGTCTTTTCTCAACAACACCCATTGATCTCCGAATGCATAGGATATTTTGTGAGTTCTATCAACAACCTTTCATATTCCTTGTATTTGGGAAATTATCAGACTTTAAATGTCTGAAACTGTGAACCTTGAACCTATATGAACCTATTTGAACCTGGATGAATCTCAGCGAACTCATTGAACCTGATTGAACCAGTTTGAATTGAGTTGAACCTCCTCGAACCATTTTGAACAAGTTTGAACCATGTCGAACCTGATTGAACCAAATTGAACCATGAGACTATGCCTATGAATTGATGAGTCAAGCCTTCGAACCTGGACCTTGAACTTTTGAGTTTGTTTAACCCATGAACCTTTTTGAACGATTCTGAATAGGTTTGAACCAGTTTTAACCAAGTTCAAAGTCTTTTTCCTTGTTCAAATTTAGCATGCAAATCATAAATAAAATTCTTGCCAAAGCGCAACATGCAAGTTGGGGGAATTTGACTATGGGAAATTTTAAATTAGGGTCAATATGTGGGCCAACACAATCCATGATAGTTTTTGGAGAGTAGAAAAAGTGGGCTCAAAGACAGAAGAAGGGAAGAGAGTAAAAAAAAAGGGTGCTTAATGACAATGGCGATCCAATAATAATGATTTAGTAATCAATATGCTTCTACCTTGAATTTTTTTTACATTATTAATAATGTTAACATTTTATATTATTTCAAATGTTGTTTGCAAACTTTTTTGCTCTATCATATCACATGTTGTGAGGGTAATCACGTATGCAAATATGAATATTCCTAATCTTTAACAAATTTATGAGACTTTTGATAACACACATGATCAAATAAGGCAAGCAATTCGTGACAAGGATCCTGTAGTACAATTATATGAGGAGCATATTAGATTTGTTGTCACAAAGAAGTGGGACATAATGAAGAAGATCAACCAATAACTAGCATAACATCATACTAAATATTTGTAGATCAAAATTTCTATTCTATATTTTTATTTGGGCTCAATATTTTGATATGCTACATGTACTAATCTATTCCATGTATTGATCTGTTATATATAGTTCAAGCATAACCATATTTTGAAATTTGACACTTTGAGTTTAAACTTTAACTTTAATTTCTAAGCTTTAAACTCTAAAATTTGAACAATTAAATACTATTTTTATAGTTATATTTTAATATATTGGTGTTGTTGTATTGCCATAATATTGTTATACTATTGACATTATTAAATTTATTATTTCATTGTTGTTGATTTGTAGATATTTTAGTCTCTCTACAAATTTATATAAATTGTAGTCCTTCCATTGTCTCTAAAAAATGGACCTCGAAATATTTTCCACAAAATGTGCCCCTTGTCATCCTATCACCCCCATCTTGGAAAGACTTTGGAACACATACAAAGAGGCATCATATTTTTAAAAAAAGATTAATGCCTATCATAAAATAGACTATGAACCTTGAGATTAATTCCTCTCTTTATCTTTAAAATAGCCTCTTCAAATCCCCTTTTTCGAAGTAAGAATTCATCAATAAAAAATCTCCTCACACAATCATCTTTCCTTGGGCAACCCCTCTTAAAATATAGAGGGAATAAAAAATACATATATGATAATTTTTACACCTCTTGAAAACAAATATAAACAATAATTAATAATTTACTAAATTTGACACTTATTAAATTATTAATTGAATAGATTTTTTTTAAACATAATTTATGTTAGAATTTTGTATAAATATTATAAAGATATATGACCCCTAATAACATTATACTCTTAATAATAAGGTCAAAAGAATTATAACATTTACTTCTGCGATGGACACTGCTCATGCATTTCAAACAGTGGAGCCTCTACAAAGGTTGGGGCGTCTGGGGTTCTGCTGCTCCGTCTAATGCCAATATCCTGACACACATTTCTTCTACGCCCACCACTGCATCGTGCCTGTGATGGTTGGGGCGCCATCTCTGCAAACTTTGACTGTCCCTCTTGCTTGTGTGTTGTGCTTGGGGATTTCTAACTTGGGATCCTCTGGTTTGTAGACTGGGGTTGTGTCATGCTTGGGAGTATTTGCCCTGGCAAGTTTTGGTCCCCATGTTTTGTTTGGTCCTACTAGACAACAACTTGTGTTGGATGCTATCATTTTTGTTCTTGGCACTAGTGGTTTTGGCCTTGGGGTTAAGGATGTAGTTCCCCCACCAAAATCTATTGCTTATGGTGGAAGGAGTTATGCCTGTGCCACCAAATCTGCTGCTACCAATCCTTCAAGGGTGAAATCTCGACCTATTTCCTGTGCCAAGCCTCCCCTGTGGTGGTTTCCGACCCATATGTGATCGACAATGTGGATTTTTACCAATGTTGCGGATTGGTCTGCAGATTTGTAGGTCTCTGGCCCTCTCTCCCAAATTTACATTACTGGGTAACTAGTTCTTGACAATCCTTAGTTTCTGGTAACATTGAACTCTACCCTTGTGCAAAGGAGTTTCTTATTGCTTTGTTTTCTTCTTCTAAAGATTGTGATTTGATTTTGAACAAGTTGTGGGTTTAGGGGAATCAACCCTCTTACTAGACCACTCAATGTGCGTTCAGTGTGAGTTCACCTTCCTAATCTTCCACTCCATTTCTAGTAGCTATTTTGCTTTGATGCCATTGGAAACTTTATTGGCCACTTTCTAAAGGTGGATGATGCTACAACCACTTCAGGCCATTTTGCTTTCGCCCGCATTCTAGTTGATATGGATATCTCCACACTGCTTTTGGGGATGTGGTGCTCATGGTTGGGGAGCGGCCATGGACTCAAGCGCTGGACTATGAGGGCCTTCCCTTCCGTAGTCGGTGGTGCTTCTCCACTAGACACATGGCTTCTGATTGCACTCTTTGGCATCGTAAGGGAGCGACTACTTGGTGGAAGGATGATAAAGAGGACCATTTGACAATCCATGCTTCTGACTTTGATTCTTCCTCTGAGGAATCACGGGCTAGTGATGAAGATGATACCCCTATTGAAAAATCTGGATGATGCCCCTTCTTCTAATCAGGGTCAGGTTTCTGTTGCTAATCAGAGTTCTGCTCCTGCTGCAAATCTGGATGCTGCCCATGCTTCAGGAGCAACTCCCTCCAACCATGTAGACCATTCTACTCCCATTGCTTCTGCTCTTGCTTTGCACCAAGTTCCCGCTGTCACTGCTCAACTTCTTCAGCACTCTGGCTGCTATGCTGACTGTTTCCCTAGCGAAGTTTCTTTCGTTGGGGAGCCTAAGCATAGCATCGCTTGGACAATTGTTTGACGATGTAGAAAGAATTGTTCTTCAATTTCTCACACATTTTCTCTTGCGGTGTGAGTTTGACCTTTCTTTTGAAGGGCTCCTAGCCTTTGGGGTTTGTGTTTGTTTTTCTAGTCAGCACCTGTTGTGTTGTCTATGTGTTGTCGATGCCCTGGTTTTTTCGCCTACATGCCTTGTTTTTGTAAGGGTCAGCCCCTTTTTTAGGCTGCTTAAATTTTCAAAAACATTATACTCTTAACTAATTGTCATTTCAACTTCTTCATTGCACGTGGTGGAAATATTACACGTTTTATATATATATATTTTTTAATTTAATGATGCTGATTTGAACTTAAGACCTCTGAAATGGGAAGGCTTCACAGCAACCACTGTGCTGCAGGGTCATACACCACATTTTATATTATCTTGAGTACCTAACTTGCTTGCTTTTTCAAGAAAATTAATGTGCTAAATAGAAATTCCATATGATGTAGACAACCATTAAATAATTTAATAATCCAACGAAATTCCACACATTTGAAATGCACAAGTTAAAGGTGGACTGTTTGATTGAGCTTTTTGAGGCAGGGCTTCACAAAACGGCCAGTTTCTTACTCAAGATTCATAACAGAAGAACCAACATGGAAAAGCATTTGAAAATGTGTTGATTTTGTATCTCTTGATTCCTTAGACCACTGGGTTGTGTGAATGTTATTAAAATTCCTACATTCATTCATTCATGGTACTTGTAAAGGATCTGTAAGATGCATATACTAAACCTTGATCTGAAAATAGAAAACCCAAATAAAAATCGGAATACCAGTTTTGAGATGCAGGGAATTTCTTAAAATGCTTCTATCAGTACATGTAGCAGATCAAAATATTCAGCCCAAATAGAAATATGGAATAAAATTTTTGAGATGCAGAGAATTTTCATAAAATGCTTCTCACCAATATTCTGATGTGTGGATCATTCAGATCTAATAATGACATGGAGATAACTGTGCCAGGAGCTCTCATTTAGGATTGCTATACATTTACTAATCAGATTAAAAAAATCCTATTTACAGACCAGTGTTGCAAATATCATGATGTGTATTTTCAAAACTAACAGTTCCCAATAGTGAGTAACAAAATGTGTTCCTCTTTGACAGAAATTCAATGCTCTCTCATTGTCCAGAATATCATATGTAGCAGACTAAAATATAGAGCTCAAACAAAAGTATGGAAGCAATTTTGCGATGCAGGGAATTTTCATAAAATGCTTCTAATATCACAGTAACTTGTCGACAGTGATTCCATGCTTTCTCATTGTCTGGAATATCACTTGTAGCATATTGAACTACTCCGCTACACAAATTTGCTGATTTGTGGATCATTCAGATCTAATACTGACATGGATAACTGCGCCAGGAGCTCTTATTTAGGATTTCTATACATTTCTCAAGTTCAATAAAAAATCCCTATTTACAGAGTGTAGCAAACATCATTATGTATTTACAGAACTAACAATTCCCGATTGTGAGAAACAAAAATGTGTACTTCCTTGACAGTTGACAGCAATTCAATGCTTTCTCATTGTCCGGAGTAGCACAGTACTGACACCACCAATGGCTAAAAGAAAAACGAAGGAACAAGTCATGTAACCTACATTACTGTTGTTTAAGAACTTAGTTTTCTCATTCCTCTCTTGCTGATTATGATGACCCAAGTTTTCATGTAGGAGAGTGCTAAGAATGTCCAACTGATGCCCTATTTGCCGTTGACCCCTGGTAAGAAGTGTTATCTGCCATCATATTATTAAAACACAATCCTCAATTCATGTGAATGGAATGGGTACAGAGTACTGTGAAAGATAACCAAAAAAATAAAATGAGGATCATCTTTACCTCCTCCATCAATGATGATTCAACTGTAAGCTGCCCACTTGATGTACTAACTGGCATTCGAGGCCCATTCATGATGTTACTTGATATTGGGGTAGGGACACCGCAAGGTTCAGCTTGAAGAGTCAAATTTTGATGGCTATGAGATCCACTTACAGGGGCAGATTTAGCATTCAATTTGTCAAGACGAGAAACTAACTCATCCAACCTCTCATTCAAAGTAGATATCTGTTCTGATAGCTGAGTTATTATTCCCTATAAAAGGAAAAGGAAACACTAAGCAGAATCATGCCACTGGTCAAATCATAAATTAGCTTTTAATGTCAAAGATCGATTTTGGCAATTACTGATATTTATTTCCAGTGGTGCTCACCTGGTTCTCTGATAAATATGCTGGTGAATCGGGCAATCGACCGACAAATCTTTTGTTGTTAACATCTAGTCTTGGTAACTCAGTCCGATTGCGATCTCTTTGATTTGAAGGCAAACGATTTAATTCACTGCTCAAAAAAAGAATGCAACAGTACCTGATTAGAACATGAAGATAGGGATCTTGTAAGGTAAACTATAAAGTTGCATGGACACAGCTAGGGATACAAATACGGATATGGCCATTTTTTAAGACCTCCAATATGGTTATGGCTGGATACAACATTCATAAATAACACATACACATATTTAACACCATGTTCTAAGTTTTTAGAGATTTTCATTACTTCAAAAGCAACACAGACACATAATTGCTATAGGTTGATTTAGCAATTTACAATATGCAAAGCCAAAAAAAATAAAATTACAATAGGCAAAAATAGTAGAGTTGCATTGGAAGATAAACTGAAAAAATGGGTCACTTAAATAGAAAAACATTTCATTTGTCTTTCTCATTTGGTGTAGGTCTTTTTAAATTAAATTTAGGAAGATATACATCAAATTAAGATAAAAAACAAGTCACGCAGTATTTGACACGACTGGAAAATCATGTTTTTTTGGGCACACACGGATACAATATTTGATGTGTATTCGGTCTGTATCGGATACCTATCCCTTTCAGATACGTATCCACATTCGATGTGGGGATACACATGCCCGGGGAGATACAGAGGTGTATTTGGCTACTTTGGTTAATTTATTTTCGAAAAAAAGCGAATCACCTTACTGGTATGCCTTTGGTGGGATTCCTTGTCAAGCTCAGACTGCACGTAGACAAGAACTAGAGTTATTGAGATTACTTGTTAGATTGTCACTCAGATGACCACAAAATTCTATCATTTGGCAAAATAGGACAAATTTTGATCCTCAACGCTGTCAGTTTTCCCATGCACAAAGCTCAAAGGTTACCTCTTTGAGTATTTCTTGTCTGTAGGTAGGTTATGTGTAGGAGTTCCAGGAAGTGACAGTCTTGGACTAGAAACAAATTCTTCATCAATGCTGAGCTTTGTTTTCAGATCTTCTGGTAATGCCTACAAAATCCAGAGAAAATAGATCATGTATGTTAAAATATTTGAATAAATCAAAATATGGGCATAATAAATATAGAAATAATTTTAGCCCATTGACGAATTTATAGGTGTATCACACCTAGGAAATTTCTCATCAATATTGCAAAAATGAAAAATGCCATACCATAACTTCTTTCAGAAGTCTTTCCAGCTGAATTTGCTCGATGTAAGTACGAGGAATATAAGAACCTTCCAATCCAAGCTGTTTTGCTACATCTCTTACTGTAGTACGGTCTCGACCTTGTACCTGTTCTAATATTTACAAAAATGAGTGATATCAACTGATGGGGAGCTACTTGTGACAAAAGTAAATGATAAGTGATTTAGATTGCCAATCTGTCAACTGCAGTGTTTGTTTGGTTTCCTCATTGGCATTTTTGTTCTCCTTACCACAATAGGAATATGAAATTTCACAGGGAGGGTACATGAGATTTTCAGTCCATTTGATTGAAAGGAAAAGCTCTGGAAAAGAATTGTGTATAATTTGTTTATATCTCGCAGATACTTATGAAGCTGTAGAATCTCTTAAGTTTCAGCATGCCTTCAACTATTTACTATGAAATTCCACCTATTTCCAAAAGCTTGGACAACCTTAACTTCACCAACCAAACCATGAAATATTTTGTAAAGCAGTATCGAATCTCAAATAACACCAAATGTGGTACAATGTTGCAATAAGTGAACTATAGAAAGACAAGATATTTTACTCTAAATTATTCAAGAAGCACATGATATCATCAGATATATAGTTTAGCATGAAATTAGAGGTGAAACACTATAATGCTACTCCAACAGAAAGGCAGTAAAAGCTTTGGGTAAATGTGATCCATTCCAATCTTAATCTCATACCCCAATATAGTACATTGCAAAATGAGTTTCAGGACAAGGACCAACCATCTGTTAATAGATCAAAAAGGACGGCTGTTCATTTAATGGAACAATGTTTTGGAAATAGAAATTCAGAATTCAAGATCAAAGAGACGGTGAGATGGAAGCAAAAAATAATTCGGCCAATGAAGCCTATGTATAAATTCAAATCACATTGCTTCAATCTGAAGATGGGAAGGTATGATCATTAAGGAACTAAAGATTGAGGAGATGGAGATAGTTAAACACGGCTTCTTATGTAAGAATAACTCAAAAGGGAGAAATACCAAAGCCTATTTATCAGATATTTAAGGAATACTTCAACACAACAACAAAAATAAGGAATTGATGAAACTGTATTAGAGAACGATCTCAAGAATTGAGCATTCTCTCTACAATCAGATAAATGTCTACGTAGGATGGGTTTCCATCAAAATTCTATTAGAGATATCTTAATAATGAAGATACATTTATTTGCGATGGTAAATGAATCCAAGAATGCAGAAAATACTTCCTGAACATGTAAGCTTAAAGACAGCATTAATCTCAAAATAGATACACCTACCAATCTTTACAAATCCAGATCAATATCATTGTTCCACAACACATACGATTTTCAAAGCTTCTAACAGTCTGTATTCTGTTTTTTTTGACATTCCATTGGAATCGGAAGTTGGATTTTCAAAGATATTACATGGTACACAACATAATAATTTCTTTAAGAGAAAATACACAACCAAATGCAGTCAAAGCATCTAAGAATATTTGTTAAAGAATATATAAATAAAGCATTTCAATGTTCATGGTCGAAGCTTTGCATTCAAAATTTAATTTGCTTTGTGTTTCCAAAGGAATGGATTGACTAAATTATGTGGTGCAACATATAAAATCGTAGTATGCTCAGCCAAACCAGAAAGAAATATATACGGAGGATACATAAGAACTTGTCAGTTTGTTCATGTACTGAATGCAATATACAACAGTTGCATCAGAGAAATTCCCAACATATTTGCATACAACAATATAAAGATGAAGCAGGGTCGGCCAAGGGGTGTATATGTGAACAATTGATGACACTTCCAGATACACTGTTCCCAACTAATAAAGGAATGAGACTTCAGCGTCTGGACATAGCATAATATGGGTCAGCTAACACATTCATCTCATCAAGTCTTTGCCAAGTTATTAGAATATAAAATGTATATCAAAACTAACTATTTAAATTGATGCCTATATCTATTCCCTTCTTCCCACCCTCTAGATTTACAAATGAACTAACTTGACAGTGTGTGGTATCTAGATCTTTGGGGAAAGCCTCAGTAGTAGAAGACTCAGGCGGCTTGGAACTCTAGACAAATGGGGAAACTGCAAAGGAAGTGACTTGACTTGGGATACTCAGCCACTAATAGCGTATAAGAAATCAATTCTCATCATAGTCATACAACACTACAAATCATATGACTATATGATTGAATTTAGCCAACCAATTTCTGATGATTTAAGTTCTTGGTAAGGCTTGCGAATGCATCTACTTACTATTTATAATGATAGAAAATTTCCAACTCAAATGATCAGTGTGCTGTTCCAACTTCCCATGCTATAAAAAATCTGAAACTTCTTCCCAAAAATTTCTGTTGTGGGAAAGTGTGTATTTCTGCAACTACAATTTAATTTGTAAATTTATGCAACTAGGAAATGCACTGCTGATCCCATATGCATTATCTAGTTTTGTACTGAAAAATAATCTTGTTACACACTATTAAAAAACCATATGATTACCTTGAGCCTCATTTTTAATTGTTCCACTTCCAATGTTTGGTCACAGCCACTTTGTCTGCAATTCAACTTGCTCATTTCAGTGTTTACCAGGGACACACCCTTGAGTTAAAAAGGGCCAAACCCAAAGTGGGGATGTTCCAGGGATGGCATATAGGGGATGAAATATCCCTTCACCATCCCTCTGGACACCACCTGTGGTGGCTGCATGTCCTAGACGTTCATTTTTCAAAATCAAAGTTAAGCTCTGTAAATCCTCATTACCATTTCCGGACAAGTAGACAAAGTAAAAACTAAGAAGAAAATAAATAAAAGAATGATGTTATTCCACTTCAAATGTGCAGCCCTCACAATCAGCTTCCATGCCATGTATTACACGGCCACTCTGTAGCCTTTACACTATCCTCTTCATTCAGTCTTAATTTGAAAAATAAAATAATTTTGTTAAAAAAAAGCTAATATCAGTTGATTTTGTTTTTTATTTTTTAAACCTTGAGTTTCAACTAGATGTAAGTATCAACGACTTCAACTCTGAAAAGCACAATTAATTTATTATAATTGATATCTATAATATATATATATATATATATATATATATATATATTATTGGTAAATCTGAGGGAGTCATCGGTCCCTTGATCTCTTTGGAGCATAATGAGGGCTCCAATTACCATCAAAAGTGGGAGCTTGAACTTAGATGACCACTATAAAGGCACCAACATGGTACTAAAATACTATGCCATTTTAAATATATATTAATTAATATGCTTAAAAGATAATATTTACATATAGTTATATAAATTTCTTTTTGTTGTTGGTGAATTATTACCATGGGGTTGTGCCCTATTTATTAACATCACAATAAAAAGAAGCACAAAAATCAGCATGGAAGTTTCTGAAATAGTTACAAATTGATAAATTGAAGATCTTTTGCAGAGTAGCTGGAAACTCCTCTCTCCCTCCTCAGGCGTGCGTATCCCCATATCCAATTTAGATGCATATCCAATAAGGCCCGGATACATGTCAAATACTGTACCCATGTGTGCCCAAAAAACCTTGATTTTCCAACCGTGCCGAATACTATGTAATTTGACTTTTCTGAAATTTGATGCAAATCTTCCCAAATTTAATTTAAAAAAACTTCATTCATGCAATTCTTTTAGTTTTTTTTGGTATAAACAAAACCTACACTAAATGAGAAAGACAAATGAAATGTTTTTCTATTTCAGTGACCCATTTTTTTGGGTTATCTTCCAATGCAACTCTACTATTTTTGCATGTTGTAATGAGTTAAATTAACTTATAATTATTTATATAGCATTTATGTGTTTATATTGCTTTTAAAGTTATGAAAATTTCCTCTAATAAATTACAAAATTGTGTTAAATGTGTATGTGTTTTCTATAAATTGTATCCAGCCATATCCATATTTGGGGTCTTAAAAAATGGCCGTATCCCTATTCGTATCTGTATCCATGTCCATGCAACTGTGATCTTTTGCTTTCCCTATGTCACTTGGAAGAACTATAAAACCTAAACTATAAATTTTATAAATAATAATACATTAGAGCTAATGCCTGTGAAATAACCAACAAAACAGACAAACCATTAACACTACCACTATCAGTCACCTTCCTCCTTTGAGTTGTTGCTTACTAGAGAGGACATCTAATCAATCCCTTTTGACTCTTTATGCCCATGAGTTTCTTGACAAAGATAACCACTTTGCTGCTTTCATCCTGTGTTTAGGTTCATTCTACATGAAGGTAGAGATGACAAAGGGTCAGCTTGGATTGTAGATTTTCAAACTAATTTGTTTTGGATTTGTACACATGTTTGAGCGAATGCCACTGCGGAAGTTTCTAAATTTGTGGTGAAATTTTTAAATGTTTGACAAAATGCATATAATGATAAAACAGAAATAAATTGCATATATATGTTTCATTCAACAGGTTACTAGCATACATTGCATGTATAATCTATTATAGCATTACATCAACAGATTAAGTGAGAGTAATCTGATCTCTAAATGGACAATAATCTATTGTTGCTTGCTGTTGCCAACATATGGAATGGTTCATTTCAACTTTATACCTCTTTCAGACCAATATTCTTCCACTGTTGCTGCTACGGTCACACCCAAACTGTTGTTGTAATCACTGCAGACTTGAAATGACTCTCGAGTTTTCTTTGGCAAGCAATGGTGACTCAAACATAATAGTTGTAATCATTCACATAGATTGCATTTGAACTATAGGGTTCCAGAATTCCCTATATAAACAGCAGTGACTTCCCTTATGTCTTCTTTTCACCCTCACATCCCAATTTATGTGCTGCAGACAGGAGTATTTAAGTGGATATTTCCTAAAGTAAGGGTGGCGACAGGTTGTATAGGGGTTTAAACCGATAGAAAAATAGCTGCAACTCCTACTAACTCCTTGGTCTCACACCCCCTGGGACTATGGTGGCCTGCAAACTAGGAAACCTTCACAATATCCTCATTGACCTGCCTAAGATCTGCCATGAACTCCATACACTTGCTCCAATTTGTATGGTCTTCTGATAGCCAATTTCAAGACCCCCTCCAAAAATAATCTATCAAAATTGGTTGGAAATAATATTGGAAATAATTTTCAGACTCACTCCCAAGCATGGCCACAAATTGAAGGAAATATTATTTCAATACCTAGATACAAATCTCCTCAATCTCCAACTATTATACATACCTGTGAATCTTGTATGATCCACCTATAAATTAGCTAGGTTGGGCTTCCATCCTTGAAACCAATATTGCCATAGGATTTTGTCCTGGGGCAAAACATGAATCGTTGCTCACTTCTAAAGTCATAGTTTTACAAAATGAAATGCCACGAATAAACTTTCCCTTATCAATTCTCCTTTTTATATACTTCAAAAGATAATAGATACTATTTCCGATAACCTTTTATTCTTGCCTAAAGTGACTTTATAATTGAACTTCATATTTTGGGCCGGATAATCTTAAAAGTCATTTTTCAATTTAAACTGTTCAACTTTATGAAAATAATCAGTCATATGTAAGTCATCTAAAATTAATACAACTTAATTTAATTAATTAATTATTCCCTTTTAACCTCCCAATTAACCTACAACGGGAACATTGCATGGACCCGCTATTTTGCCTCTCTACAATCTTTAGTACCCTTCTATTGGGGGTAATCTTACGGCCTCCTAGAAGACCATGTTGAGACTACCTAGCTGTAGCAGGCAAGGAATAAAAGAAATATGTTATAGTCAGCTATGTAATAAACAATTATGTTTTGTATTTATGTGAGTTAGTCCCCGACCGATTGTTAATTGCTGGTTAGTAGTTACCGACGTTTGGTACCCTTAACCAACATTGGTTTTTATATATGTGCATTTGTTGTTCATAGTTTGGGACCACTCTAATGATATTCTTTACTTTCACATATCTGACAAATGATAATAAAGCTACATCTTTCTGAATATGTTGCAACTAGTTCATATTATTATGCTCTGTGACTCTGTTTCCGTTGTAAACCAATTAAAGTAGAATAGACAAGTAAACATTTGGCATCGTTGCCGATTCAAACTCTAGCATGATATAACTCACAGACAAGAATCAGTGCAAGTCAATGAAGAATGAGAGGATCAACTGACATAGGATCTGATATATATGTGGGACATCTCATTAAGAGAGTACATTCAAAGGGAAGCTCTCACCAAGGAGGTCCCTCAGGACACCATCTTAGATAGTCTCACCATCAACGAAGAAGTATGTGATATATTCTGATTCAATTTGGCTAGCATTTGTGACATCATATCTGTTGACGGGTGTTTTTGCTCTATCCAACACAGAATAAAATACACTGGACATCCTAGTCTCTCTTGAAAGGGAATCCTATTTGATGACTCAAATATTATTATTCCCAAGGTTCTGGTAGTTAGGTCTTGACTCTGCTTCAAATAACTCAGTGAATATATGTAATTTTGCTGGTATCACAAAGGGACTCACACCTAAAAGTTGGAATTCTGTCCCTGTAAGATTTCTTAGAAAATCCTAAGACCTAAAATCTCAATATCATCAAATTTGGCATTAAGAGTGGATGCTTTTCAACTTACCTAAATTCATTTCAAAATAAACTTAAAAAGAGTAAGGTATAGAAAGCTAAACTAAAACTCTGTCATGTCCCCTTTCTAGTGACATGATATTCATAGTAGATTTGCCTATCATGGACTCTCGTAGGCAGATGATTTTGGTGAGAGAGTCATCTTGTTGATTATTTGGAGATTAGTTGGTCGTATTTGCTCTTGGAGAGATGTTGTTGAGCCTACTTTCATTATTATGTGATATTCGGGCCTACATGTTATAATTTTAAGTTGAGATTGCACTTTTTATTTTATAAAGTTATTTTATTATAAAGTGCATTATAATGAGATTTTATAATGGATGCTTCTAGAAGTTCTTAGTAACTTCTTAGAAAAGTGAATAAATAGAGGGTTGGGCCTCTCATTTGGACATCCTTGATTTGATGATTCTACTACATTTTCTCTATGAGCATTTGTGGCACCATCTAGGTCTGCAGATTTTCAATTGATCTTTGGGAACGGAGTCTCCTAAGGATTTGCATAACTGAGGAGGTGAAATATTCTTTGAAGGGTTGCACATTGGAGGTGGTTTTCTGCCATTTCATGTTGAGCTTCATTTGTGTATTCAGACTTAGACTGAGATCTTGATATTTTGGAGTCAATTTGTGAAGAAGATTGCATCATTTTCCTTTGGAGGGGTTTTACAAATAGTTGGGCAATATTTTATTGCAAATCTGATACAACACTGGACATTTTCGAAGGGCATTCTGGAAGCATATTTTGAGATTTTTGGGCCCTCAGACCTGGTCGAAAATTGATGTTGTTGGCACCAAAACATTTCCCTGGCCTAGGCGATCAAGTTCATGGTTTTTTCGGCACTTGTTAGTGAAGACAAAAATTAATATCAAAACCGCACCAGACTGTACAGTACGGCCTGTACTTGCAGCAGTGTACGGACAGCATTCTGGGCACAACATACAGTTTGGGTTTCATCATTGTCATCAGCAAACTCATGTGGGATCCTGATTTCATCGACAGCAACAATACATCCATTGTAATCAACGTCATAGTCCAGGTTCCTCTTCTTTAATTGTCATTGCTTGGTACATGTTTGTAAGACACATTTTTGCTATAAGGGTTTAGGTTTACAGTCACTGCTGTACCAGTCATTTGCATATCCAATGAACAATGCCATTTGATGTTCATATGTCAAATTTTGGTTATGAAGGTTTGCATTTTTAGTCACTGAATTAGTACCCAGCTGTATAAGTGATTCAAAGGAAGGGTTCTATTTACATCTGCATATCTATAATAGAGATTCATTTTGTGCCAAGCCTTTGTATTCAGTCCATAATAAGAAGGGATAGTATTTGCATCTAGTTGCATTGTGAGTGCCAAGTTGTCTTGTTAAAATCTGAAAGTTGCAATCTATTGTAAAAGAACCTATATCTTCATTGAATGAATATATTGGCACTGATTTTGAATTATTGAGTTGAGTGGATTTGTTGCACAACAATTATCTCTTTCAGCATTTACATTTCAGCAGTGCTATTCAGTTTTGCATGCCAAGTGTTTGTTAAAATTCCATACTTCAGCATCAGTAGTTTTAGTGGCCTTTTTAGTAAGGGTCATTAAAAAATCCTAAATGAAAGCTTGTTGATACTAATAGATGAATTCCAAAATGTTAATCAGATTTTGCTTCACCAGATTAAATCACAACTACGACAGATTCCATGCAATCTTCGGAGGAATGCTTCGGAGTTTCAGATCACAAGTCATTTATTAAAACCAAACAACAATGCAAATTAATAAACAATTGATGATTGAACTTCAGTACATAAATAAAGGGGTTCAGACTAACCATACATTGAAAGTTACAATCAGTGAGCACCAAATGGTATGAACATAGAACCTCATCAAGTACCAATCTCAACAAATCTTCATACTATTGTACTTAAATGATTTTTGAGAAGCAAGAAGCCATGCTAACATTCAAACTTAGCACAAATATTCACCAACAACAATGAATTTCTGTATTAATTTTGGCAGTCCTTTGGCATCAATTCCTATTTACAATGAGAGTGGCCAAGGCCTTCTATAGATTTTGTCCTTGAAATGAAGGGCCAGGATTTATCTTTACAAATGGCCAATATTTAATGCAAACCCTAGGGCAGTTTAGGACTTTTTAAAATGCAGTTTGTTACAATAGCAATAAAAGACAAAATTGGCATAAATCCCTATGAGGAAAAGACAAAATGCACTTTCTGGCACAAATTTCCATCAGGAATAAGACAGAAAAGTCGCAATTTTAATCTTAAATTAGTTAAGGGTCTAGATTACATGAAATCATCCTCAAGCACAAAATGCCCAACATTCTTCTCCTTTGCAGCACATCCTGGAAATCTTGAGATAGCATTTTTGGGTGGCATGGGTGTAACTCTCATCCTGTATTCTAAAGATGTCGACTCAGTAGTAGATACTAGATTCCTTAAAAGTTTTATTCCATTCCAGCTTGTATTCCTTGAAAGTGTGCATTATTATCAAAAAAGTGGAGGCATCTTCTAAATTGTCTTCTAAGAAAAAAGAGTTTGATTGTTGGAAAAAGTTATTTTTCATTTGATTTTTGAATATATCAATATCAATTTTCTCTTTCTCATCAACTGTTTTTCCAATTATTGCCTTAGAGCAAACACCCCTGTTGTTGCATATAGCCACGATCAGATAAATTCATATTACTAATGCATATATCAATTAGAGAAATTCATAATGCTGAAGCATATATCATCGATCAGATTAAAGAGACTGTTAAGGTTTTAGGATCATTGCAAATGTAATAGCACTATCTCATTGTATGTGTTTTCCAAATGCAACAATCTCTTGCATTTATATATGACAAGGACAAGAAGAGACATGTCCCTTCATGGGACATGTCTATTCATTAATTTATTTTATCAATTTAACTATTTAGTTTTAATGAGAATAATTATAATCTAACTTTATATATATATCTATATATATATATATATATAGTAGTATCAATTATTATATATATATATGTGTGTGTGTGTGTGTAATAAATCATTTCTCATAATAATCATATAGTCAATATTATTTATCTGACCGATGCTACAAACACTAACACTCCCTCTTAGCTAGGGAGGATAAATCAATCCAATGTCAACACTTAAGACACTTGACAACATCAATTATATGAAGCAAGCAATTAAGGCAACATCCTCATGATGTAATCAATAGAAACATAGTCTCAATGTGTGGATAGAATCGCCGAATGTGTGGATTGCCTCCATCGGCAATTCTATCCACAAGTCCTTAGGTGGATTGCCTCCATCGGCGATTCTATCCATTTGATATCTTGAGTATTGGCCTATCAGAATGTCAACACATGACATTCACCTAAGTACTCAAGAGTTCAAAAAGATATCATTTCATGATATCGAGAGCATTGGCCTGCAGAATATCAACTCTCAAGAAATTCACCAAGTGCCTAGAGTAATGGCCTACCAACATCAATTCTCATGATGTCCACCAAGTACTCAAGAGTTCATAAAGATGTCATCTCATGATATCGAGAGAATGGCTTGCAAAATATCAAGTCTCATGATATTCACCAAGTGCTCAGAGTAATGGCCTGTAGAATATCAAGTCTCATGATATCCACCAAGTACTCAACAAATGTCATAGGTAATGTGCACTTACCATAAGAACATTCACATCATCTATTATGATTTGTTTCAACCATCACAAGATGTCTATCACAATAGAAGATGCCATCTATTATGATCTGTTTCAGCCATCACAAGATGTCTATCACAATATAAGATCAAGTTATTGTAAGATTGTCACCTTCCAATAACTTTTGCAAATACAAGTGATAATCATTTGGAAGTTGTCACTTCCTCATGATTTACAGAGGGGGCAAGCCCATTAAAAACATTCATGATTCATTAGTATAATAATAAATTAAATCCATTTTACCTGTTTCACCTTCAATAGTGAACTCCCTCTCAATCAATATGATCAAGATTGTCACAAGTTGATTGAACCATCTGCTCCCTCTGAAGCTCAAGTTTATCAACTTCTTGACCTATTTTGAAATGTCAGACTCCCTTTGCATCTAGTCTCAATCATCAATTCTCTTGCAAGCATCAAGTTTGTTCTCCCTTGAATGCAATTATCTTGTGCTTTTATCCTAAAGGTATGTCAGAGAGAGATTACAAATAGCTCACTAAACTATCTTGATGGGAAATAACAATGATAGAAGCATACAATATTTTACTAACCAATAGTATAGCATGAATTACAAACTCAAAAATTATGTGCATTAATAAAACATGAAATACTTTTGTTTTATAAATTTCAAGTATTTCATTTTGTAAGGTGAGCCCATATAGAAAATATCATGCAAATTTACAAAATGATGTCGCTATTCTTGAACATTACCATAATTCTTCACATGACTTGTCTTGAATATCCAAAGGTTCTATACACTATGACAACCTTCTATATGATCGGATCTCCCTTCAAGCAGTTAGGCTTTTAAAGAAAGAACCTTGCTCTTTTAGAGATTTTGCATAGACCCGTACACATTTGGTCATAACTTTTGAACTTGACATTTTCTCTCCAATCGCTCCAGTGAGATTCCTCTACATTTGTTTATCACCAACATATCCAAAATTCAGAAACATCCAATGGTGCATTTGTGAGATATGGTCTTCGTACTGAGACTTTATTTTCTGAGACAGTCACACATTCACCATCAACAAACTACTCTCTGTGAAGAGCCCAGCTGGCTCTCATTTACAATCTAGCTCTTTCCTCAAATTAAATTACACTTCTAAATTTCTTTCAGAATATATAGAAATTAATGAACATCAAATATAAATTTCAATGATACTTCTCAGATTTTTAACCTCTTCATAAATAACTACAGCCATTAATTCACCACTGAATGCTTACAAAAATCAGAATTACAATAACTATCAAATTAAATCCCTATTACAAGCATTCACAAATAAATTTGGGCACAAATAAATTTGGGCACCTTTAATTACATGTGATTGTTGGAAAAGAAACACAGCCAAAGGGAATTGAAGCACAACTGCAAATGAAGAATGTAGCCTCTTAGATTATTAACGCAGCCATCATTTGAACAACCACAACCTCCAATGAGTGCTTGCAGCCCCTTGAATAAATAACGCAGCCTGCTGTGAGTAAAACACAACCACAAGGTGATGCCAACTTCCAAATGAATTCGCAGCTCCTAAACAGTGAAGTCTGTAGCACTTATTTACCATACGCTGCCAGCAGATAGATCGCAACTCCTGTAGAAATAGAACAAGCTTCTACCAAACAATAGCCACTAGGAAGAAAATCGAATCACCAATTGTAATTCAGAATTTATTCAAATATCCTTAAATTTGATATACTTCAGCATCAAATTCGAATACACATGACCATAATTGTATTCTTAGAATTCAGTGGCAAAATTCACCATCAATCAATGATGATTCAAATTGTCAAAATAGAGGAATCAGTCCTCAAACCCTAGCCATCTTCTCCACAACCAAATTTTATCAAATGATCAATGAATATCTTAGAATGAGCTCTCAAATCCCTTTTTATTCTTTCTTGTGAGAGCTCAAACACAATTCTTACCAATGTGGGATAAAAGATATACTTTTCCTTTTAATAATTCATTTACTCCAATACTTTAAATTAATACCTTGGCTTAGGCTTCCATGAATTAATTAAATAAATGGCCCCTTCCTATGATGACTCAACCCTCAACTTAAGTAAAATTATAAAGTTAAATTATAACTTTATAATAAGCCATTTAATGATTTAATAATAACCTAGCCACCAAAATAATAATAACTCCCAAAATACTTATCCTTTTAATATGTCGTCTGAAACAGGAGTCACACCTATTATTTCCCCATGTGACCAAATGCACTTTCCAAAAATAGAAAGGGTCCTTCTCAAACAACATTAGGCTTACTATAAATAGTAAATGTGGCAAAACTATAGCAAATGAAGTCTGAATGACGCCAAACGAAAGCCAAACCAAAGCATACTGAATCCTGAAGTAGATGCCCACTGAAAGAGACCCTCTATCCATCCTCATTAGCCTACGAGGGTCACATGATAGGCTAATCCCAAGAGCCTGAAAAACGGGGACATTACACTCTCTTACATTTGCAACTTGGCTCTAATACCATGTTAAGGTTTTAGGACCATTGCAAATGTAATAGCACTATCTGATTGTATGTGTTTTCCAAATGCAACAATCTCTTGCATTTATATATGACAAGGACAAGAAGAGACATGTCCTTGAAGGGACATGTCTATTCATTAATTTATTTTATCAATTTAATTATTTAGTTATTATCAGAATAATTATAATCTAACTTTATATATATATATATATATATATATATATATATATCAATGTATATAGTAGTATCAATTATTATATATATATGTATATATATATATATAATAAATCATTTCTCATAATAATCATATAGTCAGTATTATTTATCTGACCGATGCTACAAACATCAACAGAGACATATATATATATATATATAGGATTTTTATCATGCTCTATATTCTCTTTATGATCGAATATATAAAACAAACCCAATTACTAATTGGAATCGGTATCAACCCGATAACTAATGAATCATAATTGGTATTGAATCGGTGTCAAACCCGGTAATGAGTTTCAATACTTTGTATTACTAAAGGGTGTAATAATTAGTCACGCTTATGATAGGTGTGACTCCTCAAGGAGTCACATCTATCATAGATGTGACTGATCACATTACCATGCACATATTTATATTGCTCGAACTGTTCACTACAAGTACAAAAATTGATAAGTACTTAGTATTTTGAACGACACACACACACACACATATATATTTCTTCATTACAATTTGATCATACTCAAATTACAAGTTCATTTCAATTACATACATTCAGTTCTTCTACTCCTGCAAATAAACATTGACATTGTTAGAATCAAGATTTATATATATAATCAGCATTGCATATATATATCTGAAAGAATAAATTGAAATCTGAATAAGAAGTTTGCCTTGAATTAACAACCTCTCATAGATACCCTTAACTCTCTCCTCTACCTTGGTGCAATCATTTTTAATTTTCTCCATAACCTCTTTTCTGAAACTTGGAGCTTGAAACCAATCATTTGGATTATGCACATTATCTGCATCCGACATCTTCTCATTTATAAAAATTGGATCAAGAATGCCTAGCAATACATTAAAACAAGGAAGGGTCTTGTCTAGGAAAGTGTTTAAGTCTTCAAACTCAGTTGCTATAATTTTCACTCTCTGAAGGTACGTGTTGATGCGATTTTTGTTCCACTTACACAACATGCAGGACTAAACACACAATGCTTTGAGAAACATAGAGCATCAAACCTTCTCTTGAATAAAGTCATCTCCCATGCTAAGCTTTGCAATGATCATAGAATGACTCCAAGGTCCCTTACACCTGTGGATATCTAACTCAGTTGAAATGATGTGATTTGTTGGTTAATCACTTAGGCGGGCTTACGTAATTTATTCAAGGATGCCAACTTACTTGCAATTCTAAAGATTTGGTTTCACAATGTGCAATAAAAATATAACTGTGATTTATATCACTTCCAACTTTGCTCTTCAACTCCTACTATCTAGACTACTTCTAACTATGGATGGGAAGACTAATGGATGGACTAGGACTCCTACCAAATGGAGGTTTGTCTGCAACTTCAACTCCACCTAGTGCAAAGCTTCAAAGGATCTCAAATGGTTTTCATATCAACACCTTCTCCTCAATCCAACTTAGAGTACAAATCAAGGGTCCAATGCCAATTGAACTTGAGTACAACTACAAGATTACCACACAAGGCACCCCTGCATCTACAAGGAGCTAGTGGCCTAGTTTTATAGAGTCAACCAATCAAACGTCCACCAATATCACCACACAATCTATCTACTTTTACTCTTACTTTAACAACTTTGAAATAAAATCCTAAATTTAATTGTGGAAGTAGAAACCATGCAATAACACCAAGTGTTCCAACTCAATCACCATGCAAAGCACAACAATGATAAGAAGAGCAATTTTGGCATTACTTAAGCAATAGTTTTCTTCAACCTCCCAACTAAATTACAAATGAGAGCAAATGGCCTTATATAGAGGCTCACGTACAATGAGTGGCTAAGATTAAGAGGCCAAAAACTGAAATCAAGGGCCCAGATTACATCCCATAAACCCTAATTAGGGTTACCACCCCATCGGCCAATGAGAAGATGACACCTCATTCAATGGGCCAGTGAAATGGTACCAAATGGTTAGCCAATCAAAATTAGACACCTACCCAACCCAACAAGAAAGGAAAATCTGCCACTTGGGCTTACGTCAAATGATCTTCTAAGATAGTCTTTCTTTTGTCCTTCATGTTCTTAGCCAAATCGATGAACTTGGCTAGCATGTTGTTGATCTCATCTAAGGAAGGGCAATGGGTGCATCGAATCTTCCTCTCAGCCTCATCCATCATCTTCTTTGTCATCTCAAACGTCTTCTCCTGCTCAGCTGAACCATCTCTAGTGCCTTGGAGGAGTTCGTATCAGCCATGTCCCCTACAAAGACCACAATCCACCAATTACTTCCCTTGAGTATAAATTGTATATAATATTAAGTTAATTGAGTTAGATAGTTATTGTTGTTTATTCATAAAACTTAGTCAATTTAGCCTTTGCATTAATTCTAACTGTTTTTGTGAATTTGTTCGTTTCAATTATCTAAGTTAGCATGAATGTTCATTTTAAACCTTTGATTTGTATTGCCCATTCAATTGTTGCTCATTTGTTGTTCATTTTAAACTTTCCAACTTGTGATGTTGTATTTGTTAATTAATTAGATTAGATAGTTGTTTGTTGTTAATTTGTAGCTTGAAAGAAACAAAGCAACACCTAATCTAGGAAAGCAAAGAACCAACCACGAAGTTCACCACCTTGGGGTGAACCTCAAACCAAAAACAAAGTCCAAGTCCATTAATCTTATTATAATGGTGCTCGCATTGGCACACTTTACCTTTTAAACTCAAAGATTGAAAAATCTAAACTAGGACTAAGTAAACAAGGAAGTGGATCCAAGTTGGGTCCTCAAATTCAAAGGGCTCTCTTCCAAATCTCCAAGTCCAAGCTTCCAACAATCCAAGCCCAAGCTCCCAAATCGAACCTACGATCCACATTTTAAATTATTAATCCAATCAAGATGTAAACATGTAGAAAAGAGTTAGCTGCCATGTTATAATAATCACATAATACACTTATCTATGATGCAACTAACACTACCTCAAACCTCTAAAAGTTTGAATTATGCTTGCCAAGATGCAAGAGGTCGCTGTCCAAATCGCAAGAGGTCACCCCCCAAGTTGGTAACGAAGACTCTACAAGTTGCCGACTTGATCAAATCAAAATGCCAAATTGATGCTCCCAAATGACTAAGAGTTACCTCCCAATTCACAATGTATACAATCTGAGATTTCAAAATTGATGCTTCTGGTTGATTAATTCACTGCCAAATAGAGGTAAATCGCTCTCCAAATCAGAGATAATTGTTGCCTAAAAGCAGAGATGAATTGGTTCCAATGAGAGCAGAGATAGCTCGCTGTTTGATATCAGAAATAATTCGCACATGAGACAAAGGAGATCGCTGCCAATATAGGAAGAAAATCGCAGTCCAATTAAAGAAGCAATTCACTCATAAGCTGAGGCAATTCGCACTTGAGTTGAAGAAACTCGCACACCAAAAGGAAAAGAATCGCACACCAAAGAGCAGAGGCAAAATCACATATGAGCTGGAGGGAATCGCAGTCCAATGAGAGCAGAGGCAATTCGCACATGAGCAGAGATAATTTGATTTTGTAAATTGCCCTATGAAATGGCCAGCGATACCCATTATATATGCCTCCCACAATGGTGAAATAAGAGGGACAACCTGCCCTCTTGGAGAAATAAACAAATTACTACAAGAGGCCGACCCTATTTAAGTTTATTTGAAATAGAATTTAATCAAAATGGGGCCCTCTCAATTTCGATTTTAAATATATCAGTCCAGATTTGGTATCGTTTTTTTAAAATCAAATGGCCCTTTCAATTTCAACTTCAATTTACAAAATGGCATCAAATTGCATTGATTTTTTAGATTGTAGATTGATTTAAAATAAAATACAAATTGACCTCGATTTTTAATTGGCATTGAATTTGGCATCGAATTTGTATTAATTTTTTTTTTTAAAATGGCATTAAAATTGGTATCGAAATTGTCTTGCGAAATTAAATATAAAATCCAGCCCATATTATCATTGAAAATAAAAATATTTAATGGGCCACCTTGAAAGGATCGAATTTACCAAGCATGTGAGGTTTGCCATCGAAATTGTCAAATTGCCAAATTGATCTCTCCATCTTGCACAATCACCTCTACCAACTTGCAACACCACTTCTCCCAATTCATAATAACTTGCACAAGCCCACTTGCCAAGTTGCAAAGACTTGCTTGCCAACTTGAAACCATTTCATCTCCTTCGTGCAAATTGTAATTTTCCTTAGCCAAAATGATTTTCTCAAGGTAATAATTCTACTTGGCTAAAGGAAAATCATTTTCTCATGTTGAAATTTTATCAAGTTATTGAAATTTTGCCAAGATGCATGAGCACCCCTACCAACTTGCAGAAACCCTCTTACCAAATTGTGAAAAGTGAACATTAAAATTGCAATTTTGACACTTAGAATTTAGATTTTTCAAAACTTATTTTATCAAAATTGCATGATTAAATTGCCCAAATTTATCTATCCATTTTCCACAATTTGCAAAATTTCACCAAATTTCCCAAAAACTTTCTAGGTCCACAAAATCCAAATTTTGCTCAAAATGTCAAACCAAGAATGTTTATAATTGAATTATCCAATCCATATCTTTAATTTGGATTGATAAGCAAAATCATTACATTTAGGAAATCAAGTTATAGACTTCATAAAATTCAGGTTTTATCGTTTTCAAATCCACCATTCATCCTCTTGAATGTAAAAATCTCATTTCTTGATCCTACAAATTTGCTCCAAATTTCAGCTTCAATCCTTGATCTGAGAAAATTGCCCAAAACAGTCTCAAAAGAGGGGGGTCCTCATAAATTGTGGGGCGATGGTGTGAAAACCTCACAACAGTACGCTTGGGCCATATCATGTGCATGCACTAATTCTTCTAGAGTCTAAATTCCTTTAACAAACACATTATCAATCCATTTCTCAGTGGTCTTGGCAATGGATTTCATCTATTCTATTTTATTGACTGATTGCTTGGAAAGGACTAATGGAGGCACAAAAGATCCCTTAGCTTGTTGGATTGGACTGGCTAGATGCTTGATGTAGTCTTGCACTCCTTGCACTTGAGCCTTTAGTTGAGATTTGGCTTATTCCTCCAATCTTTTCACAATTGTCTCCATTGGATCCTTCAATTCCTGAACTTCTTGCTCTTTTGAAGTGGGGCCTAGGTTGATAGAAGTAACATGGTATTCTTCAAGAGCAATATCTTCTCTAGACTTGTCAACCATTGGGGCAACAATATATGCAATTCGGGATCCAAAACTATCCCTAGTGATCCTAGAATACATTTTAGCTTTCTTCTTTTTCTTTGATCTGTTTATTCTAGTCAATAAGTCTTCCAAATTAGTGGAGGCAGATTCAATCATAGGCTTCTCTTTAATCTGTTCTTGCAACTAGGTAGGGGTTGTTGAAACATCCTCATACAACATGAAACATGAAACATCCTCATACACATCATCAAGTGCCCATAACACTAGTATCCACATCGTCTGATTGAAACTCCTCTGCTATCTCCTATTTCTACATACATGACTCAATGTCAACATGTAGATCAACATCACTATGGCATGAATCTACATCATGTAACTCCTCAACACTCAAATCGTAAGTGTTATCACCAAGTGACTCCATGCCCTTGTCTTCTACACATGAGAAGACTGTTGTCCCCTGCACTGACCTAACACTATTACTGCTTCCATAAAAATCAGAATTGTCAGTGCTCATATCCTCCTCGCAGTCTTCAAATACAACCCCATCATCTAATGAGTCAAAACCCATAGTGGCATCAACAACACCATCAACATGATCAAATAAAGAACTGTTGTCCTGAAAATTATACCTTGTGTCACCGACAGTTTTAGTACCACTAACTGGTGTGAGGCTGCTATCAAGAGTAGTCAACATGTCATCATTATTTTCTTGTTCACTAACTCTGGTCTCATCAAGATGCTAGGACTCGGTGCTACTGTCCTCTTATGAAACAGACATATCCACATGTCCCTATGTAGAATCTCCAACATCATAACTGCAAATAGGACTAGTGGCTGCCCCACTAAGAACATGATCATCTTCACCATGATCACTAGCTGCTGAAAACTCATTGTGAAGACTCCTGGATGTCTCACCTATGAAAATCTCTAGTTTCTCTTCCTGCATTCTCCGTGACAAAGACTCTTTGAGGAAGGAAACCATAAACCTCGCTGCCTTGCCAACAGTTGCCAGATCGGAAAGCCTTGCATTTAGCTTTTCTGAGTTTGCCTCAGTTTCTCCATTTCATTTGGCACGACAACTATTTGCTTCCTGAACTTAGACACACTGCTCAACTAGTTTCCATATTTACCAGATTTCTTGTATTTATACATAATTAAAATAACCTGCGAGAGTGTTAATCACTCACAAATCAAGTGTGGGAACTAAAAATTTCCAACCCCGCAGGATGGCAGGAAACCGCTCTGATACCCCCGTAAAGAGCCATGCTGAAGAATTTATTTTTTTGTTTTTTTTGAAACTTTGCAATTTTTTCTTTGGTTTCCAACATATATGAATGCAACTAAACTATAAACTTTAAATGCACAATTTTCAATTCTAAAATATTATTTGCAATTCCCTTCAATTTTTGCAAATATATAGATATAATGTTGATTGATAAAATATAATTTCACTATCCAATGTGTGTTAAAACTTAACCAGAAAGATGCATAAAATAGAGACCATACAACACAGTCTGGTTACCCTAGGAAAAACCCTCTTAGCAGAGGGAAACAACCCAGCCCACAAAGTAGTACTCCTTTATTAAAGTATGAAATATAGAATGCAATACAAGATGTCCACTGCAAAGATGCAGGGCACTAACACGATTAGAACACAAAGGTGAACCAAGCAAGGAACACAAATCATAATGTGAATATGCTACAGGAAGCCTGGCTCAAAGATTGAACATACATGCGAATATACAGATTGCTCCGAGCATGCTAGAAACCAACAGAGGTTGACAATGCTTGAGATTATCGGAGATTGATAATGATTGAATCTGTTCAAGCTAGAGAGCACACATACGAGCCATGAGACAATTCTCACATCCGAGAGCACTCATACAGGAAGACTAACTCTGTTACAAGCACCGTTTTCATGCTCAGAAAGCATATACGATATATACAATATAGTCATACACAGACCAGGAGAAGAGACGGTCCACGCATCAACTTCCTTGCTATTCGATGCCGTGAACTCACGCTGTGAAAGAACAACCGAATGAATCAAAATGAACAACACGGAAGAGAACAAAACGTGAACGCAAGAGTGAGTCGCCGAGTAAGGTGACGCTTCACCTTGCTAGGCATTACAGCCAGCAAGGTGGAATGTCACCGTTGTGACCGTTGCGGAAGGGCCGAGCTTAGTAACCGCTCACCAGAATGGAAGCACGAGGTTACTCACTGCACGGGAATAAATGCACATGACGATGATGATCCAGTGCTGATAAATGACACAACCCGACAGATGGTAAAAGGTTGCAGCAGACATCAACCGGTAATATGCTTAGAGTCTCTGTCGCTGCTACCATTGTTCAACACTCCCTCTTGGCGAGAGAGAGACTTCCGATGAAGTTTACCTGAACAAATGGACTCAACTGCAAGGAAACAACATCAGTAGATAACTTTAATGAACATTCAAAAATTAGTTATCATTAACCAAAGAACTTCACCATAGCTCATCCCAGAGGGTGAACGAAAGATAGTTACAAAATATTCATCATAGCATAAAATCACAACAAAATGTTCAACATGATCATTCAAAGATCAAAAAAATAATTTTAGAGCTCACAAAAGTGACTCCCACCATGGCTGCTTCCAGAGGGTGGGTTAAGGACTTTCACCTCAAACTTCTCCCTAAGAAGAATGTATTATCACCTTGCCTACACACAGAGGGTGACTCCACCATGCCTACTCGCAGAGGGTGGATCAAGGGCTTTCACCTCAAACTTCTCCCAGAGAAGAATGCATTAACCACCTTGCCTGCATGCAGAGGGTGGGTCAAGGGCTTTCACCTCAACCTTCTCCCAGAGAAGAATGCATATAAGATATGGAGCAATCCGCTTGAGGTGCCTTCTCAGCAAGAGCTTCTTTTTCCACCAAACCAAGTTGTTCTCAAAAGTAACAAAACTTCACCCTTGGAAGCGGCTTGGTGAGGATGTCTGCAGTTTGTTCTTCAATAGGAACGTATTTCAGTTCAATTGCCTTTCTTTGTACCATGTCTCTCAAGTAGTGAAACTTGATCTCCACATGTTTGGACCTGTCATGGAACACTGGATTGACTGAAAGCTTAATGCAGCTTTGGTTATCACACATGATAACAAAAGGCTCAAGAGGCTGTCCAAACAATCCTCCAAGCAATTTGTGAAGCCATACGACTTCTTTGGCAGCCATACATGCTGCCACATATTCTGCCTCAGCTGTGCTTTGAGCTACACAAGATTGTTTCCTGCTGCTCCAGGAAATCACAGTAGAACCAAGATTGAAATAGCTACCTGAAGTGCTCTTCCTATCAGACACACAACCTGCCCAATCCGAATTAGAGAATCCCTATAACTTCAGCTTGTTACAAGAAGAATACTTGAGTCCATATCCAATTGTGCCACGAACATATCTCAATACATGTTTGGCTGCCATATGATGAAAGTGTCTTGGCTTAGACATGAATTGACTTAATGTATTGACAGCGAAGCATATGTCAGGTCTTGTGTTGACCAAGTACATTAAGGAACCAATGAGTTGACTGTACATGGCAGGATCAACTAAATCTGAATTAATTGAATAATCATGAAGCCTCTTCAGATTCACTTCCATAGGAGTTGCCATGGATTTACAGTCCAACATACCAAACCTTTTCAAGATATCAATAGCATATTTCCCTTGACTTAGGATGATGCCATCTGAGTTCTGTCATACTTCAAGGCCAAGAAAATAGTACAACATGCCAAGATCTTTCATTTCAAATTCTGAAGTCAGCTCCTTCTTACACATGATGATAAGACTATCACTGCCTGTGAGAAACAAATCATCTACATATAGAACCAAAATCAGAATTTTATCATCTTGAAGCTTTAAGTATAAGTTAGGATCAACAACATTCTTTTGAAAGCCTAAACCCAAAAGATATTTATCTATTCTCTCATACCAGGCACGTGATGCTTGTTTGAGTCCATACAGGGCCTTTTTCAACTTACACACATGAGATGCTCTGTCATGAATGATGAACCCTTCTAGTTGTTCCAAGTAGACTTCCTCTTCAATGACTCCATTCAAGAATACTGTTTTCACATCCATCTGGTGGAGTTTCCAGCCTTTAATTGCAGTTATGGAAATAATAGTTCTGATGGAGGTGTAACGAGCCACTGGTGCAAATGTCTCATCATAGTCAATACACTCCTTTTGGGAAAAGCCTCTAGCCACAAATCGTGCCTTGTATTTGTCTATGCTCCCATCAGCCGCATGCTTAATCTTGAACAACCATTTAGATGAGACAATTGATTTGTCTTGTGGCCTAGGCACAATGTCCCAAACGTCATTCTGTATGATGGATTTGTATTCTTCCACCATAGCATCTCTCCACACTTGATGTTTGGAGGCCTCTTCAACATTAGGAGGTTCAGAAGAAATAATGTGACTCATCAATCCAACATAACCAGCGAACTTGTGAGGCCGTTTGCTTTCTCTGAAAGTCCCTCGAGGAGCTGCAAAAGGTGTAGCTTCTTCCACAATATTTCTAGCCCATAGAGGTCTCTTTTTATTGGTGGAAGAAGAGTGGGGACCTGTGGGATCAGCTAGTGAAGGAAGAGGAGCAGGATCAACAAGATCTTCACACTCCCTCTCAATCTCTGAAGGAGAGTCTGGATCAGCCATGGTGAATTCTTGAGGGAGTTCAAGATCTTCCTCATTAACTCCAACTTCAAATTCCTTCGGAAGATTGCAAGCTATGTCTTCATAAAAAATTACATCTCTGCTAATCTCAATCTGCCTTTGACCAGGTACATAAATTCTGAAAGCTTTGGAAGAGTCATTGTAGCCAACAAAGAATCCTTTCTTGCCTAAAGGTTCCAATTTTGATCTTTTCTCTTTTGGAATGTGAATCACTACTGGGCAGCCAAAGATCCTAAAGAAACTAACATTTGGTTTAGATCTTGAGAAGGCTTGTTCAGGAGACATGTTACAAAGAATCTGATGAGGGCTGCGATTCTGAATTAAGACAGCTGTGCTGCAAGCTTCAGCCCACAAGAACATAGGAATATTCTGATCATGGATCATTGCTTTCGCTGCCTCAACAATGGTCCTGTTCTTCCTTTCAGCCACACCATTTTGTTGAGAGTTATAAGGAACACAAAGCTCTCTCTTAATCCCAATGTCACTACAAAAACTGTGAAAGATTCCGGATACAAACTCCCCACCATTATCAGATCTCAAGGTCTTGATTCTTTTCTTAGTGGAATTTTCAACCAGGGCCTTGAAACTTTTGAAACGAGACAACACTTCATTTGATTCTTTTGACTTAAGAAAGTAGATCCAACACTTCCAAGAAAAATCATCAATGAAAGTAATGTAATACCGAAAACTGCTAAGAGATGCAACAGACATGGGGCCACATAAATCTGAATGAATTAAATCTAAAATACCTTTAGCTCTAGATTCACTACTATGAAATGTGCTTTTAGTATTCTTACCTAGAGCGCATCCCTTGCAAATACCTTCATGATCCTTCTTCAGTTTAGGAAGGCTAATGACAACCTTTTCCATAGATGCCAAGGTTCTGAAATTTAAGTGTCCAAATCTCTTGTGCCAAAGAATGTTAGGATTTGAGGAGCAAAGAGAAAGAGCTTGAATAGGCCGGGCTGAAAGTCTGTAGAGGCTGCCATGACGAACTCCTATCTCACGAGCTGAAGTGAAGTTACAGTTCTTCTTCCAAGCCAAGACCTTACCATCAATGAAGGATACATGATATCCTTTGTCTTCAAGAGCTGAAATAGAAATTAGGTTTCTTTTGATGCTAGGAACAAATAGAACATCACTTAGGTGCAGAGGAATGCTTGAATCAAGTTGGAAAGAAGTACAACCAGCCCCTTTCACTGAATAACTAGCATCATCTCCAATGATCACTTGAAGGTGTGAATCCTTTTCACTGAGGTTGAAAAGGTGATCACAGTAACCTGTGATGTGACGTAAAGCTCCGCTATCAATCAGCCAAGTGTCACAATTGGTAGGAATGTTGCTGGATAAGGCAGAGATGAAACTAAAACCCTCAGGTTCATCACATGATTCTCTCTTGGGAGAAGAGTCATCAACACGTGCAGTAGAGACTTGAGGCTTCGGCCTTAAGGTGCAATGCCTAGCATAGTGGCCGAATTTGTCGCATCTGAAGCATTGAACTTTAGAGATGTCAACTTTCTTTCTTTTGTGGGAAGAATCTGGATGAGAGTTGTCATTCCTAGACCACTTGAAGTATGGTTTCTTTCCTTTTCCTTTAGAGGTGTGGGCTGCCAGCACTTGATCATCTTCATGATGATTTTTGCGACCATTACCTAGCCTCAAGTCTGCATTCCTCTTGAATGCAATCAGCTCTCAGTCTGTCAAATTTAGGGATATCGTCACGTCCACTGATTCCTTGAATAAACAATTCCCAAGAGTGAGGGAGACCATTCATAGCAAGCATAACCAGGTCTTTGTCAGGAATAGAGTCACCAATAGTACTAAGCTGGTCCCTGAGCTCTGAGATTTTCATGAAGTAGGATATAGTTGATTCTCCTCGAGCCATCTTGATGTGAAGGATCTGGCGCCTTAAGACCAAGGCTCTGCTGGTATTATTAATCTCATAAAGATCTTTCAAGGTCTAAAACATCACATTTGCTGTAGACAGGTTGGAAATAATGGGGAGAAGATGATCCTTCACAGAATCAATAAGAATTTTCTTTGCCATTATTCTGTTCTTTTTCCAAAGTGCTTTCTCAACATCATCAACAGGTTCTTCCGCATCAAAATTTATGTAGGCAAGAAGATCATTTTCCTCTAGAGTGATCAAGATCCTAAACTTCCAGGAAGAGAAGTTGGAAGAACCGTCAAGTCTGTCCTCGACCTTTAAACCGTTGACCATGATGGCGTAGCAAGACGAAATGTAGGAGAGGATATCTAGTCTTTCTGATTCAGGATCGAAATGCCTAAACCCGCTCTGATACCATGTTAAAACTTAACCAGAAAGATGCATAAAACAGAGACCATACAACACAGTCCGGTTACCCTGGGAAAAACCCTCTTAGCAGAGGGAAACAACCCAACCCACAAAGTAGTACTCCTTTATTAAAGTATGAAATATAGAATGCAATACAAGATGTCCACTGCAGAGATGCAGGGCACTAACACGATTAGAACACAATGGTGAACCAAGCAAGGAACACAAATCATAACGTGAATATGCTACAGGAAGCCTGGCTCAAAGATTGAGCATACATGCGAATATACAAATTGCTCTGAGCATGCTATAAACCAACAGAGGTTGACAATGCTTGAGATTATCGGAGATTGATAATGCTTGAATCTGTTCAAGCTGGAGAGCACACATACAAGCTGTGAGACAGTTCTCACATCCGAGAACACTCATACAGGAAGACTAACTCTGTTACAAGCACCATTTTCATGCTCAAAAAGCATATACGATATATACAATATAGAGTCATACACAGACCAGGAGAAGAGACGGTTCATGCATCAACTTCCTTGCTATCTGATGCCATGAACTCACGTTGTAAAAGAACAACCGAATGAATCAAAACGAACAACATGGAAGAGAGAAAAACGTGAATGCAAGAGTGAGTCGCCGAGTAAGGTGACGCTTCACCTTGCTGGGCGTTACAGCCAGCAAGGTGAAACGTCACCATTGTGACCGTTGCGGAAGGCCCGAGCTTAGTAACCGCTCGCCAGAGTGGAAGCACGAGGTTACTCACTGCGCGGGAATAAACGCACATGACAATGATGATCCAGCACTGATAAATGACACAACCCGACATATGGTAAAAGGTTGCAGCAGACATCAACCAGTAATATGGTTAGAGTCTCTGTCGCTGCTACCATCGTTCAACAATGTGCACGTTAGCATATATGTAAATCGCTGCTGCTTGGGAATTACAAAACACAGCCTTCCTATAGCAATCACAGCCTCTATTGAAGTTGACGCCAACACTGTAAGTCAATGCAGCCTTCTATATAATGTTTGCAGCCCACTTAGAGTCTAACACTACTCAGTATTGGAGACGGCAGCCTCCACAAACTAGTCGCACACCCTCATAAACAAGTCATGGCCCCTTAATATGTATACGCAGCCTTCATGAATGTAGCTGCACTGAATAAGCACAATTCACCATTCTTATAAACTAGATGCAACCCTCAGCATGTAAAACACAACAAATAGTGAACAATTTTGATATACAACAGCACCAAAATTGTAACTAGCATAATCAGAATTAATTGTCAAATATTAAAAGCACAATTCACCACATCTTTCAGTGATTCAGAGTGCAGACAGAGAGGAATCAGTCCTCACAAAACCCTTGTTGAAACCCTTTAGCAAATTCTCCATGAAATTAAAACAAGAGCCAAGAATGAATGAATTGCTTTTGCACAAAGCATTGCTTTTATAATAAAATATATCTTCTTCAAGACACCAAAGGCAAATAGCTTCTCTCACACATTTTTCACTTAAATGCCCTTTGCTTTTGTTAGCCCTTGTTTTAAGCATGGTCTTCCTCTTTGTTTTGGAGTTGCCTTTGTTTCATTCGTACCTTTCCTGTGTCCAAGCTATCTTCTGAGAATCGATGTTTCCCTAAGGTTACCCTTATTTCATATTTTACTCTTGTCAAAATTGAGCCTAGAATCGCAGCCTTGACCCTTGTTTAACCTCTCCGTTCAAATAATGTCAAGTCTACGTTTTTCGTTTTGGAGTCCAAATACACTTGAGCAACCTTGAACCTAGTTCAAGACAATTCAAAGCGATTCAAGAAGGTTCAAAACAACTGAGAAAGAAAACAGTTTTATGCGAGGCACAAGTGACAGCTGGCATGTAGTCCGTTTGGACCACTTAGAGAGCTCAAGGAAAGTGAGAGGTTTTGTTTTTCCGATACCTTTTCCGAGTTGACAAGTGGTAGGGCCCTTTTTTTCGGCCATGAACTCCTTTGAACCTGTTTGAAGTGTGTTCTCTTCTATTCATCATGGTTCAAGGTATATACGGAATCCCAAAGAAAGAAAGAACATCATGGTACAGCTCAGCAGTGGTCCCCGATAAGACGTGCATTAAATGGCGACCGTGGCAAGATGAGGTGGCAAAAATCGAGGTAATTAAGTGATGATGGCAAGTTATGGTATCACAAATTGTGCTGAGGGAAAATAAAAAAGTGAAGTGTGCGAACATCTAATCAAATCTAAGGTGAAGCCACGTCATATGATTCACATTAAATGAGTAAGACCTTTCCTTTTTCTTTTTAAACTCGAATTGCCTTAGGCATTTTCCATATTCTGTAACATTTAAAAGCTGGAGACGGGGGCAAGGCTATAGGAAGCTAAGGAATTGGCAAAAGGTTTTTCACAGGCGAGAAGGTGAGTTAGGCCGCTCTCTCCTCTGGTAATTTTCAGGATTTGATTGCAGGGCTTTCTTTTTGTAAATTCTTTGTAAATGCCATGAAGTCGGCCCTTCATTTCTTCGAAAATGTTTTTAGCTTAGCTTGTGATGGCCCTGTAATTTCTGATACGAATTTAAAATGGTATGACTTAGAAGGTTTAAAAGTTCGTATAATTGATCATGTTGCAGAACCCTTCATAGTAGAGATTTTGGGTAGTGGTCTGTTTGAAGCTTCTGCTTTCCCTGCCGCCGCGGTCTGCCCTAAGTTAATTCTTGAATGCATTAAAAATTACAACAGTCAAACAGAGAGTATCTTAAAGAGGGACGACAGTGCACTATTAAAAGTTGACAGAGATATTGTGGCTTCTGCCTTTAGAATACTAGAGCGAACTTTCTCTGAGTTTTCCCCCGCCCAAGCCATTGTCAAATTTAATGAGAGGGAGAAAAATCGTACCTCCATTGCAAAGAATTGGTTGCTAGTTCCTCAGTGAGGTGGTTCACGCTTACCCAAGAAGTTAAGCAGAGAGCATGTTCATTCCTATATACAATATCTCCTAGTTATGCTACAAAAAGTCAAAGGCTCCTCTGAAGCTTTCTTGTTTTTAGAATGGATGTACTTTTATGTACAAATCATATAGGAGGGTGAACAATTTATGGATTGGGAAGGGCTAATTGCCAGTTCGTTAAAGGAGCAACTCAACATGTCACAACTGGCTGGCAGTGATTTCTTCATGTCCTCGTACCTGATGTACTGTTTGGCTTGCAACTAGGATTTAAGGGGAATTCTGCGAGAACCATGGTTGGAAGACATATGTATCTACGAATATTGCCCTATGTTACAAAGGAAGAACATGCTAAGTAACTACAAGATTATTACGATGTCTTTGCTGGAAAGATGTGTTTTGAGTTAGCAGGTCATCCACCGAAGTGTTTGTCTTTGGAAGCTCAGAGTGCCTTGAAGAAATACGAGAGTTTCTATATTCAGTTCCCCCGTTTCACTTGCATTAGAGTTGGAGGTTTTGAAGATGAACCTCTCTAGTTGTCAAGGTAGAATTTTGATAGTTTTGTCCTGGCTGAAATATGCAGACAAGTCGCAGTGGTGTTGAAAAGATTCCTCCCTGAAGCGAAATGGGAGCTCCGTTTCCCCATTAAATTGGGCAGATTTACATGTAAATCTTTAGATGATGCTCTAAGCATTGGGAGCGATCTCCGTGGTTTCGGTTTTGAAAATCATGTACATAGAAAAGGCTTTGACAACAAAGGTTTCGCCTGTGGTTTCTTGGGTCTTAAAAACCTCATTTTTCCCACATCTCATCTCGAAGATCTTTGCCAGGATTGTTCAAATGAGCACGAGGTGTTAAAAAGAGAACACGGTAAGTTACAAGTCCCTCAAATTATCTCCATGAGTCTGAAAATGAATGTCAAAGGGATAGAAGAAGATGGCTCAGATTTAATTGAACTAGAATTTGAAAAGTTCACAAAAACCGTTCGTATACATTGTTGATTGGGCAAACACTGAGGAGGAGAGTTTACAGTCAAGGACTAAGAAAGTGTTCCAGATCACTGAGAGATGGTTGAAGGCGAAAAGGGGATTTGAACACCCCAGAGCAGTAGTGGATGAGTCTGTAGCGAATCCTCTTTTACCCTCCGCTTCTGGTTCTAATATGTCTAATCTCGTGGATGATGCAGGTTCAAAGTTGAAACAGAGTATCAAGAAACCCCATAGCAAAAGCAAGGTTAGAACTGTTGCCGTTGTTCACATCTCCCAACATACCAGGTCGAGGACAAAATCTACGAAATCGAACCACATGGCTTCTCCTAACACAGAGATTGTGGACCTTGAAGGAGATAAGACAGGAGAAGTGGACCTCTATGTAGAAGAAGATGAACAAATGGAGAAAGACCTCTTTGAGATTGAAGATGTTACTCTAGAGATTATGGAGACTCCTAAAAAGACGCCTGAGGCTCTACCCACAACTGAAATCACCCCGTGATGGCTAACTTCTTCAGTGAACCGAAAGTGCAGCTTGGTTCCGGTCTCAGTGCCTATCCAAGACGTAGTGAGTAAGTATGTGCAAAAGGTTCCCAAGGCCAAGAAAGCCAAGACTACGTCCAGAGTGTTCGCAAATGCCAAAAGCGGGAAATGGTCTGCAAAGGTAGCCACATACAAGCCAAGAGAAGGGGAGCAAGATGTAGCAATCGAGGATTTCGAAGTGACAAAGATTAAATTGGGAATGAGGGATCACACAGGTCATAATCATTTGTTCAAGGAGTCTACCCAACGAATGTTGTTTAATTCTTGGAAAGACACCAAAGAAAAGAAGGAAATGAAGCAAACTATCCTCAACATGGCGTGTTTCATCAACTCTGTCTGCAGCTTCGACACCCTTCCCATAGATCAATCCCCTCAATCCTTTGATCTAAATTCACCTGAAGGCAAAGGCCTGTTGAACCAGATACTGAGGGGCAAGGCCCTAATCTCTGCTACTGATAAATGGGTCGATAATACAATAAAGGCTGGTAGCAAATACATCAAGGATTCCAAGGTGTTGTATCAGGATGCAGAAGCTCTCATTGGAGAGTTACAAACCCAACTTCAAGTCTAGGAAAAAGAAGAGCACAAATGGGTCACAGCCATGACCCAATTCTTACACATTGACAAATCTCCAAGTTTTGTTCTGAGAAAACTTTGAAATTGTTTGATGAGTCCATTTTCTTTATTACGAGGAGGAACGTCAGTTGGCAAATCTCTGCCCTGAGGGCTGTCGCAAAGGACATAAAACAATGAGAGAATGAAGCCAAAGAGATACATAGGTCCATGATCAATGAACTCAAGGTGATTAATTTCTCTCAGCCGTATTCAGCGAACCTCCAAAAATAAGGGATTAGACAGTGCCTTGAAGGCATTTGAGAAAACAATGTACACCATCAAAGACAAGCCGGATCCGAAGAACACAGATCTCACCCAAGTAGCGAGGATTGAATCACTGTTATACCTCTGCGTGGACCAACTACCTAGCCAAGCTGAGAAGGTTAAAAGGCTCAAGTGGGAAAAAGAGGCATTGAAGGCTCGGGTCCTGAATTTCAAAGTCCCACATCTCCCAGTAGTAAAAGAATTCATAGAAGCGTACAAAGAATGGAAAGCTGCACGTGTCACCACAGAAGAAGAGGACGACGATGCTAATGGGAATGACTCTGCCGGTGGCAAGGAATCCGACCTAGAAATTTAACTGTAACTTGTGCTTTCTTTTTATGTTGAACTCATGAGGACATGTGTCCAGTAACTGTTTTGTCTTCTTTAATAACTGATGGAACCGAGAGGTCAGGTTTTTAGGGAGACCTCTTGGTTGCCTAAAACTATATATGCTACTAAGTAAACGGAAAAAAAGAGGTTAGGAAAGTTAGAATTAAAAATAGATATAGAATAGAAATTTATTTTTCCTACAAAGTTCTTAGTGTTAGGTGCTTGGATGATCTGTAGAACTGTAATTTTTGTTTGTGTTGCAAGAATATGATATAAACATACAGAGTTGTTCTGAATCTGTGTTATTTGGAATGAATGGATGATACATTTCTGTGTGAATGTTCGTTCATTCTGTATGTTTTATCGAATGGTTCTCTGATGATCTCACTTTAGTTTAATGTTAATTTCAGTTCTGTTTTAAAGTTCTTGGGAAATTCTGCTGAAGGAACTATACTTTCCTTGCTTTTAAAATCTTTGTCCTTTCAGATTCTTTTATTGTTCGAGCTCTTCGCCTAAGAGCGATTCGAGCAGCCTTAGAAGCTTTCGGGTTAAAATCTAAATGTAAGTTGTAAGTTAGGATATTCATTGGAAATCCGATAGGGAGTTGTACCTAAGAAAAAATTTAGAGGGAAGCAATCATCATATGCTTACCCAATTGCTGTGATTATTTGTCTTTCATATGTGGGCATTAGAGTTAGTTCATAAGCAAAAGGTGTTTGTAAAGAAAGACAAATCTGCTCACCAACAGCTTTATACTTAGGCATATATTTGAATAATATAATTTATTAACTCCCTTTGGCTCCGAAAACGATCTTTTCATCGATATCATGATATTCTAACACATAAGGTCATTGTTTCTTGTGCCCAAGTCTTAAAACTTTTCAACTCAGTTCCAACGAGCTATGAAACTAAGGTGACCAATATACAATACCAGCAAAAATAGTAACGTTAGCGTATTTAATTAAATAATAATCATAATTCACCCGTCTTGCGAAAATGACTGAAGAAGTAGCAAAATTGAAATCTAACAACATAAGCATGATCTTGATGAAGAAAGACAATGAATCAACTTGATAGGGTGACTTACTAAAAATAGACGCTCCCTCCAAGTTTCTTGGAGCCCAAACCGGAAGCCAAAAATACAAACTGAGAGCATCATTCAACTCCTCTAACTCATATGAGCTCATCGGAACCATCCATTGACTTACTATAAATAGGAAGTCCCACCAAACGGGGCCATAACTCTCAATAGGGTGCTCTAATCACTAGTATTAGTCTACAAGGACCCAATAATAGGCTAAATCCATCCACTATCACGGTCATGCTAAAAAGGGGACATTACATCCGCTCACAAAAATCACCAAAATATCATTCCAAAAGTGAATGCCAGCCCTTACAACCTGCTTCAAAGGCTACACTAAATGTATGTAACGAAGTGCTAGTCTAAAACACTCCAAAACAACAACCGTAACCTCCTCAAAACCCTAGACTATTAAGTGGAAGGTGTATGACCAGCTCTTGAAGTGTACTACCAACTTGGGGGAAGGAAAAACCAGCAATAAACAATTAAATCTTCCCTTAATCTCCTACATCATCCTTCACAAAACTAATGTTCAATACCTCTGCGAATTGTAATGAATGTCTCCACAAATAAGCACAATTGTGTTTCCTATATGAAAACACCAAGAAATTTTCCAGATCGTGTCTTCAAACTACATAGAGAATGTTATCTACAAGGGTTTCCATTCTCACAAACCTAAGAAGAACAATCTCCTCCAAAAACAATAGCAATATCAAGTTCTCAAACTCAGCATATCCCCAAATGAGAGCCCTGATCCTCCTTTTATAACTTTTGAGAGCTATTTTAGGAAAAAGTGCTTTTTTGCTCTAAGCTGCTCTTTTGGAAAAACTATTCTGCTTTTTTGAAAAAAAGAACATTTTTTATTTGCTATTTTTTTACTTTTTCACTACATTTTTGCTTTTGCCTTTTATTTAATAATTGTCACTTTCTTTTTAATCTCCCAATGTAGCATTAAATAATAGAGGCTCATTCATTAAAATAAATCACCTTTAATTTAATAACTGAACTCTATAGTCCCTTCATTAAATAAATTAAAATAACAATAACGTTAAATCTTTCATTTAACTTTATTAATCAATACCATTGTTATTTAATCTAAAACCCTAGATTATATAAAAAAATGAGATAGTCATCAAAACTTAACCCACCAACAATACTAAAATAGTAATCCTGCCAACTGGCCCAACCAGTACTTAAACTAACCTACTAAAAATAGTAAGTATTGGATAACTATCTTGAAATCACTCCAAAAAAGGCATTTTGTTCACAACTCCAATGAGAGCTCGACAGAGCACTCAAGCATTGCCAAGCTGCTAGATAACTATCTCCAAGGTTCCCTAACTCTAACTCAATAACCTACGCGAACCAACTAAATAGGCTAAAGGTCTACCAACTCCATTGGTTAGGAAGGGGACATTGCATGATATGGTTAACAAGATTGGTTTGGGTCCCAAGATTTTAAATACATCCCAAACCCATCAATCGTTCATTGCTCCCCTCCCATAATTTAGTTTTTTCCCTCTGTGGATTCCTCAATCATAGAAGCCTTTAAGTCGGGCTTTGATTTGACTTTCTTCCCATGGTTTGTATCCAATCCTAAATACAATCTCTTAAGGGCTAGTACTTAACCGGTATTGTAGAAAAGACACAATCCTTCAATCATTGGTTATATTTTCTAAATCCTCTTCAACCAATTCAATTTTGATCCATTCCTTTCCAAGAGCCTCTTGTTTAGAACATAATGGAGTTGCATGTAATGTCCCCATTTTTAATAAAATTATTGTATTTGGGTTTTGATTGATTTAGTTTATCTCGGGGTCATTTTTATTTGTTGGCATAGGTGTAGTTGTCGCCATCGGCTCTTTTGTGCACTCTCCGGAGTTTTCCCGACGGGTATTTATGCTCGACGAGTATTTATGCTCGGCGTGTAGGTTGGATTTTATATGTTGAGATTTATATTTGATTTGTATTTGCGAATTCCTATTGGGATTCTGCTGTTCGCCATTTCGGAGGTGAAAGACCCTCCCTATTTGGTTTGTTGCAGTTTCGGTGGGATTCAACCCTCACCCTACTCTGCTTGTTCTGCTTGTATCGGATCTGGCAAATCCAAAGTTCCGTCAATAAATTCAATAAGATCTTTCTGGCAATCATATTAGTTGGTGTATTACTCTATGTTTGCAAATTCATATCTAATTATCTACGAAGGAGAAGTGGACTTCAATCGGGCGTCTGGAAGGCATCATCCCTCATCCATTCCCACTGTACGGCATCCATCACCTCAACCGTACGGCCCAAGCAACTTCCTCAACAATTTACCGCCGGGACATAATTCACCTCCGGACGGAATTCACCGCCGGGACATAATTTACCTCTGGATAGAATTCACCGCCGGGACATAATTCACCTCCAGACCAAAATCTCCTTCAGGACATTATAGTGGTATCAGAGCCGGTGATCTTGCCAGCCTGTTGGGATGATTGAGAGATTTTGGGATTTTGATCACACTATGGCGCCCAGTAGTGATGGACAATGGTGGTTGAAGGCACTGCAAAGGATTAGCAAAGAGCTCAGCGAGGGTATTGATCTTCCATTAGATATATTGGAAGTATGTTTGTGTAAGGTTGACCAATTACCTTCAAGATTTATACAGAGGATCCTTTCTCCAATTAAGGATGCCTTAAGTCAACCCAAGCTTGTGAGACACCATGACAAGGAAATGAAGTTGGCAGCTGCAGCATGTCTTAGTGAGATTTTGAGAATCTGGGCTCCTAGAGAACCATATGACGACAGCACCATGATAGAGATATTGCATTTGATGGTTGACAGCTTTCAGAGTCTTGATGATTTCAGTGGTGACCCCTTTGGCAGGAGATCTACAATATTGGAGAATTGTGCAAATGTCAAAGTAAGTAACCTCCTCTTAGATCTAGAGTTGCAAGACTTAATCCATGATATATTTCATCACTTCTTGGTCACAATCAAGGAATGTCATGATAGTAAGGTTTCAGTTGCCATGGAGAGCCTTATGATTTCATGCATTGAAGAGATGGATGAAATATCCCAACCTATCATATCTATGTTGTGGGTTGTTCACAATCTAGAATGTGTTCCATCTATGGCAGCGTGTACATTGGTGAGTAATGTATTCAAGCATTGTGAAGAAAAACTAATATCCCATTTGCACAAGTGGGAGAAAGTTGATGACGACGATAAAGGTGATGCTTTACACGACGCCCTGTCCGTCATCGAGGTTCTATCCACCGTCGAGACTCTGTCTACTGTCGAGGCCGTGTTTGCTGCCGAAACTGTGTCCGTTGCAGAGGCTTTGTCCGTTGCCAAAACTCTGTCTGTTGCCGAAGCCTTGTCTGTTGTTGAGGCTGTGTCCGTCACCGAGGCTCTACCACCGTTGAGGCTCTGTTTGCCATCGAGGCCATGTTTTTTGTCGAAACTGTGTCCGTTGTCGAGACTATGTTTGTCGTCGAGGCCATATCCGTCGCCGAGGCTGTGTCTGCCACCAAGGCTGTGTTCGTTGTCGAGACTCTGTTCACTGCCAAGATTGTCTTTGGGTCGAGGTCCCCTTCAGGTCGAGATTGCCTTCAGGCCGAGATCCCCTTCGAGCAGAGTTTTCCTTCGGATCGAGATTCCCTTCGGGCCGAGATTGCCTTCGGGTCGAGATCCCCTTCGAACCGAGATTGCCTTTGGGTCAAGATTCCCTTCAGGCTAAGTTTGCTTTCGGATCGAGATTCCCTTCGGGCTGAGATTGCCTTCGGGTCGAGATCCCCTTCGGACCGAGATTGCCTTCGGGTCGAGATTCCCTTCAGTTTGCTTTCGGATCGAGATTCCCTTCGGGCCGAGATTGCTTTCGGGTCGAGATCCCCTTCGAACCGAGATTACCTTCTGGTCGAGTTTCCCTTCGGGTGGAGTTTGCTTTCAAATCGAGATTCCCTTCGGGCTGAGATTGCCTTCGGGTCAAGATCCCCTTCGGGTTGAGATCCCCTTCGGATCGAGATCGCCTTCGAGTCGGGATCCCCTTCGGGCTGAGATTGCCTTCGGATGGAGATTCCCTTCGGGCCGAGATTGCTTTCCGGACGTCTCGCAAAATTACCTCCACGTAGAGATCACCTTCAGAACATTACAGTGTTGTCAGCGTCAGCATCTGTGTCGGTGCCCATGCTGGAAGAGATTGTTGAACATGAGGGTGTGAAAGATTTCATGGGTTGGCGTTGTTGGGATCCTGGTGAAGGGCATGGCAATAGTTATACCAGAGTGACGCAGTTAAAGCTTGATGACAGTTTACTCGTCCTGACTAAATCCAACTATGTGCATATGGTCCAACAACAGCACAAAGTTTTCAACGATATTACTACCAACATCCGCACTTGGCTTGGGATTTGAGCATTGATAAGTTTGATGTTTGGTTTCATTGGGATCCTGGTGACTCTGGGCATGGCAACAATTATATCAGAGTGGAGCGGCGGAAGCTTGATGGAGAGTTACTTTTCTCACTTACTTCCAGGCGCATGCGCGTGGTCTTGTTGTGGCTTGAAGGCTCCAGTAGATACAGTTATCAGTGTCTGCACCTAGTTTGGAATCCTGGAGTATTGATGATGAATTGCTTGAGGGCAAGCAATCTTTGGGCAGCGAGGATTTGTAATGTCCCCATTTTTAATAAAATTATTGTATTTGGGTTCCGATCGATTTAGTTTATCTCGGGCCCATTTTTATTTGTTAGCGTAGGTGTAGTTGTCGCCGTCGGCTCTTTTGTGCACTCTCGGGAGTTTTCCCGACGGGTATTTATGCTCGGCGTGTAGGTTGGATTTTACATGTTGAGATTTGATATTTTATTTGTATTTGTGAATTCCTATTGGGATTCTGCTAGCTGTCATTTCGAAGGTGAAAGATCCTCCCTATTTGGTTATTTGCAGTTTCAGTGGTTCACAGCCACCCTAGTCTGCTATCGGGGATATCACTCCGATATTTCACTGTGCGCCAAACTGTTGTGCTTTGTTTGTTTCGGATCTGGCAACTCTGAAACACCATCTTTGTATACATCTGCGAAATCTATTTGCATCTTTGGCATTAAGGTAAATGGTGGCATCGTTTGTATTTGGCATTCGGTATTCTGTGGCACTATTATTGTTCGAATTACTTCTAGCATCATTTGCATCTGGCACATATTAATAATATCAATAAGGTATTCTTCTGGCACATATTTGTGATGCGTTCTGTCTGTTGATTGCAATAATTATTTAATCATCGACAAAGGTAACATCTACAACATCCAACAAGCATCTTAATCACTAGATGACCTCCCATCCTTCAATGCTATTGTTTCGGACAGATCCTCTACCACACCGTACGACCTCCATCATTGCCGTATGGCTTCCATTGCCCATCGTACGACCTCCATTGCCCACCGTACTGCCAGGACATAATTCACCTCCGAACAGAATTCACCGCCGGGGCATAATTTACCGCCGGGACATAATTCACCACCGGGACAGAATTTACCACTGGGACAAAATTCACCGCTGGGGCATAATTCACCGCCGGGACATAATTTACCGCCGGGACAGAATTTACCGCCGGGTCAGAATTCATCACCGAGACAAAATTTACCTCCGGACAAAATTCACCTAAAGGATAGAATTTACCTCTGGACAGAATTCACCGCCGGGATAGAAATCACCTCCGAGCCAGAATTCACCTCCGGTCCAAAACCATCTTCGGGACATTACATTGCATTTGCTTTTGAACATCCCTTCTTGTAACACTTTGGTATCTTTCTTTGGTCTTAGTTTCCAAGATTTTGAAAATATTTTCTTGCCAAATTTTTTTCCCCTTCTATTCCACTTTCATTGATTCTTCACTGTGTTGAAATTATTAATTGTTCCTTCAATGCCTTGCCAAACTTTTAGGGGTATCTTTCTTTCTCTAAACTATCTATAATTGGTCTCCATATTTGTCTTCTTCTATATACTTTTGTGCTCCATCCACTCCCATTCTTGTTCTTGCTCTCATCCCCCATTATTTCACAAAGTAATACTATCAAACTTTGACCAAATATTTTCCCCCAACCCAATTCTCTTTTACATATATAATATATTAATAATATATATTGACTAGATTTTTAATATATTTATTTATTTATTGTAAACTTATATATTATTTTATTAAATTGTTTCCATTATGATAAATTACAATTTATCTTACTATTTAAAAAAAATTAAAATGTTAAATATTAAATATTATTTTAGCCTTTGTCTCCAAATCTTGGCAATAAAAAAAGCAACCCCCAAAACCCACCCCAAGTCCCTACACCACTCCAATTTGAGACTTCTTGGAACACTACTCATTATTTGCTTTACTCTCATGTGAATAGAATCATGTTTACAATGTTCTTCTCAACATTAACCAATCATGCTTGTTAGGTTGGGATTTTATACCCATTCAAATTCCAGGGTAAGAGAAGCACTTACCAAAATTTTAATCTATGCCCCTACTAGAGGTTCTAGGGTCTTTTTCTCCTTTAGCTGTTTAGCCTTACAAGGTTGTATCCATTAGAGTTCACAAATTTTAAAAAGCACAAATTGGCATATAGTCTAACACTCTGACATAGAATTTGGAACTTTCTTTTAAGGAAAAGCTCATTTCTCTGTTTTGATTACATGTCATTTCCATTTCAATAGGATGGAAGATCGTAGTGAGGGGTTGCCACAAAAAATCTGCTTTTTTCTTTTATGTTTGTGTATATGATTTTCAGAAACAATTTAGAGATTTCAATCATGCACATTGCTAACAATTTAAAGATGATATAAGATCATGTACATACACGAATGATGACACATATTTAACTATATGATTTTGTACATTAAAAGCTCATTACAGATAATATTTGTGTCACCAATGTATAGATGTTCTCCATGATTCCTCCTCTCATTAATAATTACAACAAAAGAATAATTCATATTTAATTTGCATTTGAAAATAAAGGTAGAGAATGCAATGTACCTGCACATATTTTCGGTTTAGTTGTTCAAGCCAATCCATTTTTATGCAAACCCTTTCGTCAGAAAATACACGACTTTTTCTTTTTAATATAGTTGCAATAGTGTACCCTAAAGCCATGAGTCCTCCAAGAAGACGCACGCTAACTTCAAAAGTAATCCTTGGAGATATGATGAATGGATTGTCTGTGACCCACTCCTATAATCCAGAGAAAAATTAAATCCCATTAGACCTACCATTGGTTCACATCATATAACCTAGTTTATGTAACTTATAAAATAGTTCATTCAAAACCTTAATTTTGTTTCAATAAGTAAGAAAATATATTTATATTATTTTAATGGGGCATTCCTCTGAATTGTACAAAACAGGGTACCTAGAAAAGCCTGTTGAATATTTTTGAACTTACTCTTAGACAAATATGCAAATACAATATTTGAATAAAACCTAAGAAACTCGTAACCGCAGTTATATTGAAACAAAGCATATTAAAAAATATTGTTTTATGTGCAGAATAAAGTGTAATCCCATTCGATCACTACACAAAATGGTTGCTCTCCCTTCCTCTAATGTTCCCTTGCGAGTTGTACAATAGCAAATGACAGTTCAATTTATATACTTCAAAAATTTAGGCATAAAAATCAAATTTTCTGAATGCATATAAAGTAGCATATATGTTATAAACTTATAGCAATTGTTATGAAAGAGATTGTAGCCTGCATCTTCCTCTCAAAAATGGAAATTGGAATTCGTAATCATTTTCAGTTATGTTATACTCATTACAATAGTGATATTCATTGTGCATATTTGAAATCTAAATTTAACAGTATTGTTGCCATTATGGCTATTTGGAATGACCTATAATAGTGAAAAAATACAAGGTGTGTTGTTTAGTGTGTTATATTGTGTATTTATTTTACTTGCATTTTGTCAAACACTTGTAAAAATTACCAAAAAAATTAGCCAGTCTATTACAGTGGTATCATAGCACAAATTCTGCCAGCCTGTTAGATAGTGAATTTTTTTTGGCTTGCAGGTGTTCAATAGTGGCATTTACATGTAAACATTCAACAGTTGTATATTAGTGTTCAGTGGTTACATTAGCGTTTCAGCAGTTTTATGTTTTGACAGAAAAATCATGGATTTTTTAATCCTTGGGTGTATTAAATTGAATCATGACATTATCCAGTGAAAAAAGATTTGGGAAAGAACCTTAATAGAACACGTAAGAAACTTGAACACCCACCATAGTCAAAGGGTGATCTACTTTACATTTTAGAGGGAGGAGTGAGTGTCGACGAAAGCCCTTAGCCTATTTAATTCTCATGGGCTAACAGGATGTTTGTAAGGAATAATTAATTCATCTCAAATGATTATTTATGGGCAACTTTGGTTTAATTAGTTATTTTTATAAAAGTGAACATTAAATTTGAAGTGATTTTTTGGAACTTGTCGCAGAGCTGAAAGTAAAATGGCGAGTTATTGATTCATTGAACAGTCCTAAAGCTTTCAAGGCTCTATTATCCCTGTCATACCAGCTTTTTGGTAATATTATAAGCCTTAAAAGAGGCATCATAAGTTTAAAAAGGTACTTTATTGAGCCATACATGTTATCTCCTATGCTTTGTGGGATTCCTTTGGTGGATTGCAGCATATGAGGAACTAGCAAGTGAGCTGCACAACAGCAAAAGGCGGTTCAATTTAAATATGTAAGAACCCTCTCTAGGCGGATTCTTGTAAATACAAATTTCCTGCCTTGTTTGTGTTTGTTTTGATGAATAAATGTGATATATATGTAATGTTTGATATGACAATATAATGCAGCAAATAAAAGATATCGCAATAATAATTTTCCAACTCAAATCTGAAATTACATTGAAAATACACAGCTGAAAATTCCAAATTTTTATACCAGCTTGAATACTCAGAATTTTCACAAATAATGACAACCCAGTTCATTAAATAACCCCTATTATCTAAAACAACAATACCCAAAAAATCTAGGAGTTACAATTAATGAACTCACAAGTAATACATGCCTTGAAATCCTTTGAAAGGATGAATATCAGCAGCAAAAGAATTCTTCAACAAACAAATGCAGCTGTGTGTAAACAAATAAATGACAACCACAATAATTCTGGAATTGACCTTCAAACCCTTATGTATTCTTTGAATTTCTTCTCCAATTTGCACAAGTGTAGCCTCTAAATTCAACAAATTTCAGTCAATAAATCACTAGTACAATTGCCTGCAGATTTACCCTTGAATTATTAATCACTCCTCCAAAAACTTCAATCAATTTGCACAATTTGGACCTCTGAATGAAACCCATTGATAAACTATAATTCGGTTGATCTCTCACAACCTCAAAACTGCTAAACAATGAAGATTGGACAATCTCCAATGCCTTGGTACAGCTGAAGTCCTTGTTTCAATTGCACAAACACCAAGAACCATAGTTCAAAATATCATAGATATATATGTGATAAGTATACTTATTGCAATATTTTTTGCGTTCCGACAAGTTACGTCAAGATATCGCAGCAACTTATCACTGAGAAAAAGGGTTAAATATCGGTGATATTTCGCTGATTTATCACGGAATTAGGCAAACTTATCAACCAAGGGCCTATTATAGGCAGTGACAACCTAGAAAAGGGCAAAACACTTTCTTTATTGGAAAAATAGATTTGGAGAGGAGAAAAAAGGTTTGGAGGAGAAAGAAGGTCATCTGCAATGTTCTAGAGCAATTTCTTGTGGATTTTAAGCGGATTCGAAGAGATTTTTCAAACAAATTCAGATTCACAAGTAAGTTTTCAAAATTATTTTTAAAAAATCATTTTGTCTTATATTAGTTGCGTCTAAGTTTATATAAACTCTATAATACCATTTCCAATGTACTCTAACTCATTTTAGAGTATAATGAACAAGATCAAACACCATTTTTTAGCAAATTTTGCAAATTTTTTCATATTTTTAAAAAAATTTCATAACCTAACACTCTTTTTATTTTTTTCTTTCAAGTTTCAACTATGTTTAAACTTATTTAAAGTTTTAAACTAATTTCGTTTGTTTCTAAATTTCTTTATTAAGTTTCTAAATTTGTGCCTTCAATTTGTATGTGACATGTGTAGGTTGATTCTTCATTAAAATCGTAAATAGGGATACCTCTACAATTGGGTCAACTGCAAGGTCTGCCAATGCCCCAGTAGACACATGTCCATCTGGATATGTAGGCACAGACCCTAAAGGGGCTAGAGACAAGGCATGGGCATATGCTTTTGAAGGACCCGAATATAATACTGTGATATGCATAAAATGTGAAAAACTAATTAGTGGAGGCATATCTCGTTTGAAATACCACCTTGCTAGGATCAAAAAGCATGACATGAGGGTTTGTGACAAGACCATGAATGAAATAAAGAGACAAATGAATGTCTTGCTCTCTGCCCAAGAAGAGAAAAAATTACAAAGGGAAAGGACAAAATTGGTCATGAGTGCAGCCATGTCTGAACCACAAGGTATCTCACACTATCTACTTTTTAAGAATCATTAATTATTTTCCAATCACCATTATTAGTTTGGATTTTGCTAAAACAATGATCATAATGAAATAATGCAGGTTGTGACCAAGTATCCCAACCACCCTTAACAAAGAAGAATAAGCACCTGAGGGCATCGTGGGCTCTCTTTGTGGCCCACGGATCCGCAAATCTACCATCCCCTCGGCTTCCACTTCTGTTGGTTCTAGTAGACCACCGCCACACACGTCTTCTATAGATAATTTTTTTGTGCACAAAAGTACACCTAGATCACAGCCATCACTGGAGGGTACTGGGTGGAAAAGTGATGTGCATTGGTAAGTTGACATTCAATGTGCCAATTTCTTGTTTTTTAACATCCCCTTCAATGTTGCAGCAAGTCCCTATTGGCTGAATTTTGTGACGGGAATTACTATGGCGGGAAAGGGCTACAAGGCGCCTACTCTGCAGACTTGAGTGGGAGGTTAGTTCACTTGTTTTAATTTTTAAATGTTTTACAGTTTTACAATTTACTTATTTTTGTTGAATGTAAATTTTTTTAAAATCAAAATTGTGTACTTAATGTTAATTTTACTTCGTGCTTGTACGTCGCTCAAAGATGTTTCTAGGGCCAAAGATGTGGTAGAAGACCAAAGATCACAATGGAAACAATTTGGCTGCACCATACTTTCAAATGGATGGACGGATGGAAGAAACTGTACCATCATTAATTTTTTGGTTTCTTGCAAGGATCAAGTGGTCTTTATGAAATCCTTGGATGCCTCAGACAAGGTAAAGACAACTGAAACTTTGGCTCTAATCTTAGAGCAAGTTGCAATGGAGGTGGGGGTTAATAATGTGGTGCAAATCATAACTGACAATGCAGCGGCATATGTGGCAGCGAGTAGGATCCTCCAAGATAAGGATTGCACACTGTTTTGGTCTCCTTGTACAACGCATGTTCTTGACCTTGTTTTGGAGGACATACGAAAATTGGATTGGGTGAGACCGATTGTAGAGGATGCAAGAAAGATAACAAAATATATCTACAATCACCCTTGGGTTCTTCGCTTGATAAGAAAACACACCCATGGGAAGGAGTTGGTTAGACCTGCCGTCACAAGGTTTGCAACGATTTTCTTAACGTTGCAAGTGTTATTACTTCTTTGACCTCTTTGAAGCAAATGTTTGTGAGTCAACCATGATTAGACTCAACTTATTCAAAGAAGCCTGATGGAGTGAGAGTTGCACACATCTTTGACAACCACTTTTAGATGTTGCTACAGAAATTGTGAAGGTAACTTGGAAACTTCAAAAGTTGAATATTTAATTCTTCTGTATTCAAGAATCAAGTCTTTCATTATTAATTTGTAACTCTAGTCTCTAATGATTAATGATAATCTTTTTCTACTTTTCAATTATAGGTGATGGAGTCCTTGGTTAGAGTTCTCCGCTTGGGAGATGGGGATCAAACCCCAATGGGGTATCTTTATGAGGCCATGGATAGGGCCAAAGAGGCTATTAAAAATTACAAGGGGAACAACCTCAAATTTGACCCCATATGAGACATTATTGACAAGAGGTGGAACAATCAGCTCCATCAATCCATTCATGCGGCGGGGGTACTTCCTCAACCCTCCTTTTCAATTCTCTCCATCCTACGGGGATCCCATTGGAGAGGTCACGGAGGGCTTCATTGATTGCATGCAGAGGATGGTACCCAAGGTTGAGGTGAGAGACCTCATTGTGACCAAGATGGAAGTGTACCAGAACGCAACAGGCAAGCTATTCTCCTCAAACGTGGCAAGGAGAGGAAGAAACACTTTGTAATGCCCCCTATCGGGACTTTACTTAATTTATCTTAAATTTCTTGATTAGGGTTTGGGTTATAATATTCCCTAATAGGATTAGTTATTTATCTTATTAAATTAAAGTTATATGTACATTCGTTAATACTCATATCCAACCTTATCACTATTTCGACTCCATGAAGGAAGGAGTGGATGTTATCCAAGTTGCCTAGATACCAACTTTGCAATGGATTCCGTCAAAGTTTACAAATCCAAGATCGCATCATGAAGGCTTACGAAACGCTGACCCCTACCTTATCTTGGGACAAAGATCCACTTGCTTGGATTTATACAAGCCCCTCCTTGGTAACATTACAACCTTCTCTACTTAAGCCAAATAGTAAAAGAGATTTTGTATAATATAATTGATATAATTCCTATATATATTGAATAAATTAGAATATATAAAGACCTTTGTTCTTGATAGAATGTAAATATAAATATTTTGTTATTATCATTGATTCATAAATACTTTCCATAGTCACAGTTTTATTCCATCTTCTCTTCCTTTTGAAGAGTATCCATTATACTCATTAATTAATTCTTCTATTTCCTAATTCTTTTAATACTTAAATATAATCTAGTATTACTAAAGCTTTGACATATATTTAATTTAATATATAAATGAAATAGAACTAAATCCCATATATTTCATTTTACTAAGAGGACAATCTTACTAAGAGGACATACCTTTATTTTTATTTTTTGTGTTGGTTTTCTATTCTCTGACACCTCATTTTCTTTTCTTTTATACTTTTTTTCCTCCCTTGAGTTCCTCCTATATTTCCTCCTTTATTTTCTCCTTCATTTCTCCTATCTTATTTTCTCGCAAGTTTTCCATATTATTTCTTAATGTTTCTTCCCGTGATATAATGTCTTTGCCTACTATATATATATATCTATATATATATATATATATATATATAAACATGACCAGTCACATTGTTTGGATTATAGTATTACTATTAATAATTTGTATTTGATTATTATAAAACTCTTTACTGGTGGTATTAGTATTAATTATAATTCTTCATGGTGATATTTGTAAATTATAACTTTCCCCTTATTTAAAATGTAGGAGACTTTAATATTAATTATTTATTAATTAGGAAACTATATCAATTATTAATACAGGGAATCTAATCATTTATTAATACACTTAATATTAATAGGAGACAATATAAGAGACACATTTAATTATTAATTTACTATTAAATAATTATCATTAATTTAATACATATAGATTATTGATTGATTTATTTAATTAGTCTACTAATACATTATATCATTATTTCTAACAATCATATTAATTGTATATCGATTAATATTGATGGCACCTATTTAAGATGACATTTGTATCAATTATACATACACATTAGAAAATAATATATTTGTACATACATTGATTAATAATGTTATAGGTATTAATTTGATTAATGTTATTAATTATGAATTGATAAATGATAGTATTAATGTTAATTATTTAAGTAGAAACTTAGCAATATTTGAGCCAATTTATATGCATACATGCATCAATTATGGTTCATGACACACTCAAACCTTGTTGTGAGGTTTTCACACCATCGCCCCATTACAAATAGAGACCCCCACTTTTAACTCGTAGTTGTTAGGTTTTAGCAGAAAATTTGGCATTTTAGAACTTAAAAGACTGAGGAGTGGTAACAAAATCAAGTGGCCAAGTTGTGATCTTAAAGTGAGAATATTGAAATTAAAGTCCTTCGGAGTCAAGTTGTAGTGGGTAGAGCCTAACATCCTAGTTGTATTTAAATTTTGGCTAGTCAATTAGTACAAAATACATTATAAAGGCATATTTTATGCATAAGGGCCCTAAAATCCTTATTAAATTTGATTTTCCACACTTAAAATTGCCAAAATTCTAAGGAAAATCAAATTTTCTTTATAAAAATGCATAAAATACAGACTTCTAATGAAATTCCCTACTTATTTTGGTTAAAACCCGTACTTATAATGAAATTTCCTACTTATTTTGATCAAAATCCGGACTTATAATGAATTTCCCTAATTTAATTGGCCTTTTCCTATAAAAATTCTAAGAGTTGGGTTAAAATCTAGACATACTATGAATTTTCCACCACGTTGGATGATATTTGCTTGAAATTTTTTGAAGTGTTGGAAAAATCCAGATAGGGACCGATTTTCCCCCAAGGGTGAGCTTGGAATTTGAACTTTTTTCTAAGTTTGGAAGTTGTCCAAACACAAGGTAAATTTCCCCTTGACTTTATACTTAGCCAAATTTCAGAGGGTGGAGTTAGGATTGTTCAAACCAGGGTCATTTTTCCCTTGGATGAAATTGGGAGATTGAAAATTTTTCTAAGTGTGGAATTCATGCATCGACACATGGGTCATTTTTCCCCTTGGAGATATCTAAGAATATGAAAAAATTTCTTCGTATGGAATTAATCCACACTGTTAATAAATGGAGATCATGTGGTCAATTTAATTCTTTCAAAATTTTCATTATTTATATATATATGAATTCTCTTTAATCATACAATAATACATATGACATATACATATAAATATTCAATAGAAATAGATACACAAAATATAATATATTAATATGGTGACTCCACCAAATATTAATATATTAATACGTTGTTGTCACTGTATATGAATACCCTCAATATAAATTATACATTTGATCACAATATATAAATATATATTTATTATTAACATAATAATAGATATATATAAATATATTAATATCAACTTATAAACTGAAATCATAATCTATATATATGATCTCTTAATATTAAAACAAAATGTATGTAATAACAAAATATATATATATATCTACAATTACTTATCTTTCATTTTGTATATGACAGTCGCTGTAGCATGCGTTCTACTTCCATCCTTTTTACAGAATATATTCCTCCCTTATAGATTCCGATCTCTATGCTTTTATATCTGCTGCTCTTCACTTATATTTCTGCGAGTGTATAGTGTAGCATATATATGAGGGGCCATGTCAATAGATAGACATGTCTCCACGTGGAGACATGTCTCTCTATTGACATGCCTCCTCACGATACCTTTCAGCATACTAACACCGCTCATAACCAAAAACAACGCCTAATACATATTTATATTTAAATATGTATATTAATATATATATTAGTAATGTCCATTAATATTATATATATTAATATTATTTATTTATTATCTCATAATATTATATATGTAATATGTATAGACATATATATAATAATAATGTACATACATTATTATATATATATTTATACATATATATACACATGTAATTATCATAATCATTATATATCAATTATTCTTTCAACGATGTAGATTAACCGACCAAAGCTATAACACATTAACACTCCCTCTTAGCTAGGGAGGATAAACAGAAGAATAAATATTACCTCAACGTAATATAGAATTAAAGGATAGCTTAGATCATAAGATTTCCATCATTAAGATATCACATTTGATATCTAGAGTATATGGACCTATCAGAATGTCAACACGTGACATTCAAATACTCTGAGTATTGGCCTATCAGAATATCAACATATGATATTCACCAAATACTTATAATATATCAATACAAACAACTCATAGACTATCAACAATTCCCAGGTGGATTGCCTCCATCGGCGATTTGATCCACAATTCCCAGGTGGATTGCCTCCATCGGCGATTCGATCCACAAGTCTCAGGTGGATTGCCTCCATCGGCGATTCGATCCACAAGCTCTCGTGTGAATTGCCTCTATCGGCGATTCTATTCACAAACTCACGAGCTTTGGTGCGGATTGCCTTCATCGGCGATTCGATCCGCAAGCTCCTGTGCGGATTGCCTCCATCGGCGATTCTATCCACAACTCATGAGCTAAGGTGTGGATTGCCTCTATCGGCGATTCTATCCACAAGCTCCTGTATGGATTGCCTCTATCGGCGATTCTATCCACAACGCATGAGCTTCAAAGTGGATTGCCTCTATCGGCGATTCTATCCACAAGTTCAATCTATTGTGATCTGTTTCAGCCATCACAAGATGTCTATCACAATAGAAGGTCAAGTTATTGTAAGATCGTCACCTTCCAATAACTTTAACAATTACAAGTGATAATCATTTGGAATTCGTCACTTCCTCATGATTTACACAGGGCCCATATGGCAATAAACAATTTCATTAGTATAATAATCAATTATATCAAGTTTACCTCAGAAGTATTTCACCTTCATTAGTGAGCTCCCTCTCATTCAATACAATCGAGAATGTCACAAGTTGACTGAAGCATATCCTCTATCTGCTCCCTCTGAAGCTTACGTTCATCAACCTCTTGACCTCTTTGAAAAACTCCCTCTGAATCTGAATATCACATGCTTTCATCAAAAGGTGGGCCCATATAATATCACGCATGAATCAAATTCGATATGAAGAGTTTTGATCTTGATCTCCCTCCAAATGATCGGATCTTCCTTCAAGCGGTTAGGCTTCAACGAAGGAACCTGGCTCTGATACCATGTTAATAAATGGAGATCATGTGGTCAATTTAATTCTTTCAAAATTTTCATTATTTATATATATATGAATTCTCTTTAATCATACAATAATACATATGACATATACATATAAATATTCAATAGAAATAGATACACAAAATATAATATATTAATATGGTGACTCCACCAAATATTAATATATTAATACGTTGTTGTCACTGTATATGAATACCCTCAATATAAATTATACATTTGATCACAATATATAAATATATATTTATTATTAACATAATAATATATATATATAAATATATTAATATCAACTTATAAACTGAAATCATAATCTATATATATGATCTCTTAATATTAAAACAAAATGTATGTAATAACAAAATATATATATATATCTACGATTACTTATCTTTCATTTTGTATATGACAGTCGCTGTAGCATGCGTTCTACTTCCATCCTTTTTACAGAATATATTCCTCCCTTATAGATTCCGATCTCTATGCTTTTATATCTGCTGCTCTTCACTTATATTTCTGCGAGTATTTAGTGCAGCATATATATGAGGGGCCATGTCAATAGATAGACATGTCTCCACGTGGAGACATGTCTCTCTATTGACATGCCTCCTCACGATACCTTTCAGCATACTAACACCGCTCATAACCAAAAACAACGCCTAATACATATTTATATTTAAATATGTATATTAATATATATATTAGTAATGTCCATTAATATTATATATATTAATATTATTTATTTATTATCTCATAATATTATATATGTAAGATGTATAGACATATATATAATAATAATGTACATACATTATTATATATATATTTATACATATATATACACATGTAATTATCATAATCATTATATATCAATTATTCTTTCAACGATGTAGATTAACCGACCAAAGCTTAACACATTAACACACACATGGGTCATTTTTCCCCTTAGGGCTGACTATGAATGTGAACATTTTTCTAAGTATGGAATTAATCCATACATGGGTCGTTTTTCCCTTCGAGGGCCATTTTTGTTAAGTGAAAATGTCAAGTTTTGGGATTATATTAGTCCCTATGAGGGTCGATTCTCCCTTCTGTGGACAAGGAAGATTATTTATATGGGGACAAGGCAAATTTGAAGGAATATGGAGTCCCTAAGCTGGTTGATTTTCCCTTGATGAAGTGAAATAAAATAAAAATTAATTAAATAAAGGGTAAATAATATAATAAAGTTCCACAAGCTTCTAGAAGGCAAAAGGTTTTATCCCACATTGTTTGTGTGGGTGAAAAGAAAAGCAAAAATCCCTTTAAAAGAGAAAGGCTATAACCATGTAAAAACAAAGGATTGGCTAAGTAATTGAAGCTGAAGAAAAGAAAGGCCAAGGAGTTCGAATTTGGCCAGCTATTTTAAAAATTCTTGCATGCATCTAAGTCTGTCCAAGATTCATAGGAGCATCAAAGGAGGAAAATCTGAGTTTTATGATTGATTTAGAGGCAAAGGAGGGCCTGCAAGTAATGCCCCTGAAGACCAAAATCTGAAAACCTCCATGTAAGGGCCAATTTTGGCAATAAATTAAGAGATTTTTTCATGGCCACCAGTTCATGCCAAACTGATTGCAGATTAAGGAGGAGTGGTTTCTGAATGTTTCAAGACCAATCTGAAGTTGAAAAGAGGCTGAAAATATCCATTTTCAGAATGAAATCTGAGGATTTTTAGAACAGGGGCAGTTTTTGAAAAAATCATATAAATTCATTAAAGCCCCCCACTACTTGTTTGCAGATTGATCCTCAGGCAAAAACACACATTTTGCAACCAATTTAAGACACCAAGGGGCTGGAGTAAGTAAGCTGCAAGCATAAATCTGAAAACTCTCTGAAAATTGATTTTTTCTATATAATTCTGAGTTTGCATTTTAGTAAAATCCTGATGGGAAATTTATTGCAGACCTCTTTGAAGAATTTTGGACTCATCTTAAGCCATTGAAGATCTGAAATTCACCGAGTTTGCAGACCCAAGGCTGCAGACATTAGCAGCAGGGGTGATTTTCTTTTGAAATTCCTCATAAAATCCCAACTTCACAAATCTTCAAGATTGACGTTGCTAAGTCTTAAGGGGGTCCTTTGGCATCTAAACCACTTAATTTGCAGCTTAAATTCACCCAAAGAAGTGCAGTTGCAGGTCTGTCTTTAGACATGTTTGGATCACATTGGTGATAAAGTATGATCTTGGTAATGGATGAAGTCATGATTCTGATTCTTAGTTCACATATAGATCCATGGACTTGATGTGTGGTGAATTTCAAAAGTTGTTAGGACAAATCTCAAACCAATTTTTAGACTTTTCAAGTTTGTCCTCAGAAAATCAGAACTTAATGGAAGTCTAGTTTTATCATTCTAATGGCTAAGTGTTGATCATTTTATTGTCTTAGGATTCTAATCCAAGTGCTTGTTTTAATTACAACCTTTCAAGGGATAGAATCACTAAGTTGGCATAGAATTCATGGATATATGCAATGAGTCTAAGTCTGAAATTTATTATTATTATGATTAAGTTCCTTTAAGACCATACTGACTTCGAGCTTTGTACCAAGAATCATGTTCGGATCAAAGGCAGGGATAGTAGCAAGGAAGTGAACAAAGGAAGGTGGAAGACAAGTTCAAGCTCAAAGCTAAGGATAGCAATCAAGGACTAACTTAAAGCGATCCACATCAAAGGAAGACAACACTTAAAGATAATGCACTTCAAAGCTAAGACAAGAAAGAAAATTCAAGGATCAAGCCAAAGGAATTATTTCAAGATCAAGCCTTCATCAAGTAAGGACATGGGACATGTCCAAATTTAAAGGAGTCCATGGACAAGTTCAAGGATTCAATTCATAGACATTCATGTGTCTTTGTGCAAGTCAGCTTTCACTTAAATAAATGCTTGAAGAATAAGGACTATCTTACAAGAAGATCACTTTGTCCCTATTCACATCAATTTTCCATAAGAATCAAACAAGTACACCAAGGGATGTTTGAGGATGATCCTAACACCAAAGTCAGCATTGGAACATGGACAAGGACATAAGGACAAGTCTGGGGTCATGAGCAAGAAAGAATTCAAGGACAAGATTCCCATCAAGGGAGTGATCCTGATGATGATCGAGTCATACAAGGAAATTGATGGAGGAAGATTTAATATGTCAAGGAAGATGTTGATGTATTCAAGGGATTTCCCTAAGGATCAAGTCCCAAGATGAAAAGACAAAGAAGAATTCCAAACAATGAAGGTGGAAATACGAAGGGTTCAAGTATTACAAAGTCTAGCTATCCAAGAGAAAGAAATCCAAGAACGATGAATAATTCTTAAGGATAAGGAAGTGGAATTAAGATAAAGATTTCAAGAGAAAAGAGGCATACATGTTCATAATGATGAGTTGTATGATGACTAGGTGGCTTCCTTGCTTCCTATTGGTCCTCAAGCCTTTGAATTTTCTCATTGGCTCATTTGTGGTGCTTCATTTCTATTGGTTATTTTTGGTTGCCCTAATTAGGGTTTGTAATGGTTTAATATAGGCCATTGATTTCAAATCAATCTTGGTCGTTCATTGTAATTGGGGCTCCTATATAAACCCCACCCCTCTCATTTGTAAAGCAAAACTTGTTGGAAAATTGTTGCTAAAATAATGCCAAATTTGCTTTACTTTTCATCGTTGTGTCTTGAATGGTGAATTGTTGTGATCAAGTTTGCATTATTGCATGGTGATCCATATTTCCTCACTTAGCTTAGGATTTCATTTCATGTTGTTTAGAAGTAATTTAGTTGGATGAAAGAATTGTGGATGTTTACTTGCTTGACTCGAATAGAAACTAGGCCACTAGCCTCTTGTTGATGGTAGGAGTGCCTTGTGTGGTGAGCTAGTGAAAGTACTTAACTTCAATTGATATCCAATCTTTAGTTTGCATCCATTGATGGGATTGAAGAGGGTAGATATTCATTTAAAAACCATTTGAGTATATCCTTAGAAGCTTGCACTAGGTGGGTGGAGTCGCTGATAAAGCTACATCTAGTAGAGTCCAAGTTCATCCATACTTCCTTGCATTCATAGTTAGAAGTAGAAGTAGCAGTAGAAGTTAGGTTTAAGTTTGAGTTGAAATGGGATTGGAAAACAAACCATATTTTCATTGCACATTGTGAAGCAAAATCTTTAGAAGTGCATTGTTGACAAGTCTTGAATGAAGTAGCGTAAGTCCCCTTAAGTGATAACCAACAATCACATCATTTCAACTAAGCGAGTATCCACAATAGAGAGAACCTTGAAGTCATTTCATGATCTTACCTTGCAAGCTTAGCATGAAAGATGACCTTATATCAAGAGAGGATTGAGCATTTGGTGTTTCATCCTGAAACATTGGATGTTTGATTATGCATGTTGTAGTGGAATAAAATTCACATCAACAAAACATAAAATATTTGGATTTTTAGAGTCTTTCACATGCATGATAAGTAGATAAAAGCTAAGTTACTAAAATATGTTTTCACCTTGCTTTCTAACTCTTTAATATTTATCTTGCAGATACTTGGTGGCGAAATTGGGTTGGAAATGTTTCAAATCCACAAAAACTTGCCCTTTGCATCTCATGTGATCCTTGTAGCTTGTCCAATTGTGAGCGTAATTGGAGCTTATTTGAGGCCATTTTCACAAAGAAGAGGAACAAGTTAGCACATAAACGCTTCAATGACCTCGTCTTTGTGCAATATAACCTTAAGTTGTGCATAAGAAAGGTAGAGTTAGCACCAGCTAGTCCACTTGATTTGGATGACATAGGTCCTTACTGTGATTGGACATCACAGGAGCAACCTCCATTGTTCACAAAAGATGACATCTACGATTTGGAGAGGCAGGCTATGGAGGAGGGTGGATTCGCAATGAGATTGGATGGTATTCATGAAAGGATGATAGCACTGAATTTGAGAGTGAGGACACAAATGATGAGGAGTCATTGTCAGTGGCAGCACCATCTACATCCAAGATGGAGGTCGAGTCACAACCACAACAAACTTTTACAGCTAGATCCCCTCCCATTCTAGTAGTTTTTACTAGACCTGCTAGGAGGGGGAAGAGGAAGATGTAGACTATTTTGATATTGTACTTGACACTTGTATTTGCTTATAGTTTTACAAAGACAATTTGCTATTTTTAGTTTGCTTCAAAGTTCAGACTATTAGACTAAAGCTACGAGTCATCAACATTTCACACGAGGATGCAATTTTGTATCTTATTTGCATTTATATATATCTAAATCATCTTGTTTGGTTTGTTTACTCATTTACTAACTCATTAGATGCATCTCCTTATTGAATTTTGCAAAAAAAATGCATTTCTAATTAAATTTAAGCAATTTTTTACGTTCCCAATATTTTCCTGAGAAGTTCCCGACTTATCTCCAATATTTGCCGATATCAATTTCTTTTGCCCTCGGCGATAAGTTGCCGATAACGATATTTTGAACTATGCCAAGAACAATTAGGGAAAGTCAAATAATCATCTCATAATGAGTTTGATTTGCTTTGTGAAACCCTTTATGCCCTCTTAACTCTTAAATGTCTTTAATTCCCTTCTTGAAATCCACTTTTAGGGTTTTAATAAGACTTTATAATAAATCTCATAAAGTGGGCACTCATTCCAACTTAAATGCACCTTTTAATAACTTGACTTTATAATCAATAAAGGTCCTTTTATAATAAAGTCATTAAATGCTCACTTTATAATTTGACTTTATCATATTAAATCCCCTTTAATTATAAAGTCACATGGAGTCAATCTAATATTCCCTATGTTGCATGAGTACTCGTACCCATACCCCTGGGACACGTACCGAGTACTGGTACACGTACCCAAGTACCGGGTACTCAGTGGAGAGCATCATAGCTAAGGACCTTGATTAAGATTTCTGATTTTTGTTTTAGTTTTTTGTTTGCGTATCAGCTTGCTGTTTATCAAGCTTAATTCAATATAAAATTAGTTTGAAACTTTGATATAATGCTCTGATTAACAATAAACTTTATGTTAGCATCACAAGAGAGAAACCGGTAAAGCTCTCTACCGGTCCAAATATTGTCATTGATTGGCAAAAGAGGATAGAGACTTGTCATCTCTTGTCATCTCTATATAGGCTAACGCTCTAATGAAATCTACATCAAGAGAGGCTGGTTTGTAATTCATTGTAACCGGTCACTACGCTAAGCATCTGTAACTGGGCAAGTCACTCAACTAGGGAAAAGAGTATTCTAGTTTCACCCAAGAACCAAGCCAAAACCGGTATTGACAAGAACAAGTAAACGCAATATACAACTAAGTGCCTATAACATAATCGGGACAATGAAACCAGTAATCCACAGAAAGGAAGCACACCGAAGACAATGCAACCGGTAAACCAATAAGACAAGAGAGAAACTACAACAGATCAAAGGACGGATATATTATTAGACTCCAGTATGAATTGAGGAAGTTATAGTCAACTATCAAACTATCTGTTCCAACCAACTCAGTCTACCGGGATTTATTGCAATACATCCGGGTGATCTTGAGTTGTCTTGATGATTTGTTAGAGGCGCAGGTAAAGGAACTTGTTGTGTGACTGAAGGATTTAAAGCCGAATTCAGTGGCTTTAAATCGCGATGTTATCTTCTATAAAGGAAGGTTGTCTAACATGCAACTGTTGTTAAAGCGGAAAAAGCTAGAGCATGCATCGGATGCTTGCTCAGTAAACCATTACCTCACTAAGTGTTGTGATCATAAGATCTCAGGATTAGATCATACATTTGAGGCGCAGTTAGGGCAACAAATCTGTATATATTCTTATGACTGTTGTGAAGACAAGTCGCCTTCATTCTGCCAAGAAAAAGAGTGAACCTATATGCTACAAAGTAGGGGTAAAAGAAAGTAGAGAAAGAGAGATAACAGATTGTGCAAAACAGCACAACAGTAGATGAGAATACACCTACGGCGACCGGTGTTGATTCTCAGTTGAGCGTAAATAGAGATCTTATTTGGCTAAGCAAAGCCATCTATGAAGATCACACTTCTATTGTTTTCTAGCAAACTACAATAGACAAATCTCAGTATTTGGGTGGACTCTAACAGGTCCCTTGTATTGAAATCCCTTAACAAGGTGACATCTTTCAAGGTGTTCAAAAGTCCTTTAACCAGGCAGGTCCTAGCAGACCTTATTGTAATAAATCTCTTGACCAGGTCGCATCTAGCAAGTGCGCTTTTATTTTTTAACCGGGAAAGCTCTTAAGAGGGCGTACTCTAAGAGTACAAAATTTGTGAGGTCTCCTCACACCGTGGTTTTTACCCTAACCGGGTTTCCATGTGATAAATCTGGTGTCATTTTGTGATTGTTTACTTACTGTTATTATTTTCTTAGATCTGTTTGCCTTTTGTGCTATAAGTTTACTTCACTAAATTTAAAGAAGATAGAGTTTTTACAAGTGTTGATTCACCCCTCCCCTCTCAGCACTGGTTGGGACTATCAATTGGTATTAGAGCCAAGTCTTGTCTTCTTTGCTGCTTAACCGCACAAGAAAAAAGTCAAGATGATGAGGAAGGAAGGACCAAAGTTTTCCAAAGAAAACTTCACCTTATGGTGCAGCAGAATGAAGCTGTATATGAAGACCATCGGTGACCAGTACTGGAATCATGTCACCACTGATTACAGTGAGCCCACTGGCACCCTGACACCTGATCAAGAAAAGATCAAGACTGAGCACACGGCTGCTATGGATATGATAGCTAGCATGTTACTTGATTATGTCTATGCTGAGATTGAACACCTTGAATCTGCCTTTAAAATGTGGAGAAAGCTGCAAACAGTCTATGGAGGGGATCCTAATGTTCAAAGAGCCAAGGTCGAAAGCCTCAAAGGAAAGTATGACGATATGAGGATGAACGATGGAGAAGACATCGAGCAATACAACAACCGGATCAAAGAAGTGATCAACTCCATCAAATGCGCTGGAGGAAAGCTCAGTGAAGAGGAAGTGATCAGCAAAATATCTGAGAACTCTCAGACCTCAATATGCTATCAAGATCTCTGCCATTCAAGAGCTCAGATCGGTGACCAAAGATCAAGTCACTTTAGACTCCCTTATCGGTAAGCTAGCTACCTTTGAATTAAGTAATTTTGATAATAGCTTATCTATTTAGGAAGCAGCTTTCAAGTCCTCTGCCAATATTTCTTCCACTAAAAACGGAAGAGAAATCGGTAACTGTTCTACCGGAAAGATTGGCAACCTTACTGAGAATCTACTCTCAGAAGAGATGGAGCAAGAAGAGTTTGAAGCACTCATTACAAGAAGATTCCCCAAAGGGAAAGGGAAGTACAAGGGAAAGCTCCCTTTGAAATGTTTCTCTTGCAATAAAATAGGTCATATTGTTGCAAGATGTCCTGATAATGAACATAAAGATAAAAGAGATTGGTTCAAGAATAAAGCAAAGGAGTGCTATCTTGCAGAAGAAGTCACAGATAACGAATTTGAAGACTCGGAGGATCCAGAAATTGCATTTGTTGCAATAAAGGAGGAGAGCCTAGTAATAGAAGAAGTTGCACTCATATCAAGATCTCATTAGTATGATGACTGGATCATTGACAGTGGATGAACTCACCACATGACCGGTGACAAGAGCAAGTTTATCAACCTCGAGCTTAATGACAACAGAACAATTACCTTTGGGAACAATGCTCCCTGTGGCATCAAAGGTAAAGGTTCTATTGCTCTCTGCAACAATGCCATCTATGAAGATGTGTACTGGGTTGAAGGACTCAAGTACAACTCGATGAGTGTTGCACAACTGAACAACAAAGGATTCTGTATAGTAAAGAATCAATCCGGAACTCATGTCACAACTGGTAGCTAGAGCAAAGGTAATCTTTTCTATCTTGACTCAATGGAAGGAGCCTGTCTCATAGCCTCAGTCAAAGAAGAATCAAGTAAAATCTGTCTTATGACCAAAGAGGACAATAGTTGGTTATGGCACAGGAGGCTCTGCCACATAAACTTTGACAGTATTGTCAAAGTGAGCAAAAAGAAGATGGTAAGAGGACTTCCTGAGATTACAAAGCCCATCAAGGGCGTTTGTAAAGATTGTCAGTTGGGAAAGCTGACCGGAACATCCTTCAACAGTATGTCCTCTACTGAGAATGTTCTAGATCTAGTGCACACTAACCTGTGTGGACCAATGAGAACAAAGAGCTACCATGAAGACTGATATTTTATGCTTTTTGTGGACGACTTCTCCAAAATGATGTGGACACTATTTCTTAAAGAGAAATCAAAAGCTTACCACATGTTCAAAATCTACAAAGCTAGAGTGGAAAAGGGACCGTAAAAAGCTTGAAGTGTGTGAGATCAGACAGAGAAGGTGAATTCACCTCTCAAGAGTTCACTCACTATTGTGAGGAACATGGAATAAAAAGACAACTATCTGCACCAAGAACTCCTCAGCAAAATGGAGTAGCAAAAAGAAGAAACAGAACGCTGATTGATTGTGCTAGAACATTGTTGATTCAAAAGGATTTGCCTCATCACTTCTGGAGGGAAGCTATCAGTACTGCAGTCTACACACTCAACCGAGTTCAAGTCAAAAAGGGAACCGGTAAGACTCCTTATGAAATCTGGTTCAAACATACTCCCAGTGTAGGATACTTCAAAAATTTTGGTAGTAAATGCTATGTTAAAAGAGATATGTACTCCGGGAAGTTTGATCCCAAAAACGATGAGGGAACATTCTTGGGTTACTCTACCAAGAGTAAGGCATATCGGTGTCTGAACAAAAGAACAGGGAAAATAGTTGAAAGTATCAATGTAAAAGTTGATGAATCTTCAGAACCAGAAATAAAGACCGATCATGATGATCACAACAGTCTTCAAGGCCTAAACGAGGGGAATGCCTTTGAATTCAACAAAGATATGACTGAAGATGACGGAGAAATACACATGGACAAACATCTAGAGCAAGAGAATGTACCTGAACCCAACAAGTTGATACAGGAACGCGAACAGGTTGATGTCCCAAACCATGATGAAGACAATGCTTAACCGAAACAACCAAACTAGGAACAGAGACCTGTTCTTTCAAGGTATGTCACATATCATTCTACTGACAATATAATTGGTGACAAACATGGGAACGTCTTGACCAGGAAGAAAGCAAAAGAGAACATCTGTCTGCTTTCATGTATTGAGCCCAAATCCACCAGAGAAGCCCTGGAAGATGAGAATTGGGTCAAGGCCATGGATGAAGAAATTGAACAAATAGAAAAGAATGATACATGGGAACTTGTGCCTAGACCTCAGGACAAAAATGTCATTGGGACAAAATGGGTCTACAGGAACAAACTAAATGAGGACGGTAAAGTCATCAGGAATAAAACAAGACTGGTTTGCAAAGGGTATGCTCAGGAAGCTGGACTAGACTATGGAGAAACTTTCGCACTAGTGGCTAGATTGGAAGGGGTAAGAATTCTTCTTGCCTATGCAGCTCACAAAAGGTTTAAAGTCTATCAGATGGATGTGAAGTCTGCGTTCCTCAATGGAATACTAGAAGAGGAAGTCTACATTGAGCAACCAGAAGGGTTTATATCTGCTCAAACGACTAATATGGTCTGCAAACTAAAAAAGGCTCTCTATGGGCTTAAACAAGCTCCAAGGGCTTGGTATGAAAGGTTGCATTCATACCTTCTGACCATCGGATTCACAAGAACCGATGACAACAACAATATGTATCTCAAAACCAGAAAAGATGGAAATCTAATTGCTGAAATCTTTGTTGACGACATCATTTTTGGAGGAGAGGACAGGATGAGCAAAGCTTTTGTTGAAGAAATGAAGAAAGAATTTGAGATGTCTATGATTGGGCCCATAAAATTCTTTATCGGACTACAAGTCCATCAGCTAAAAGAACGTATCTTCATCTCTCAACCCAAGTACATAAAAGAAATTCTTAAGACTTTTGGACTAGAAGAATCCAAACCGGTCGGAACTCCAATGATAACTAATCTCAAGTTATCAAAAGAGGATGATGCCAAAGAAGTAAATGAAACAATGTATCGGTCCATGATAGGAAAATTGCAGTATGTTGTTCACAGCAGACCGGACATTGCTCATGCAGTTGGCATAGTGGCAAGATTCTCAGCTAATCCCAAAGAAACACATCTAGTGGCAATAAAGAGAATCTTCAGATATTTAAAAAGAATCGAGGAATATGGCTTGTGGGTTCCACACAAGGGAGGATTCCAAATAAATGTCTTCACTGATGCAGACTGGGCTGGCAACATTGATGACAGAAAGAGCACAAGCGGTGGTGCATTTTTCTAGGTGGAAAGATTGTATCATGGACAAGAAGCAGAACTGCATATCACAGTCCACTGCTGAAGCTGAATATGTTGCTACTGCAATCAACTGCACACAAGTGATTTGGATCAAACAACTGTTGGAAGGTATTCAAGAACAGGTACCTGAACTGATCGCAATTCATTGTGACAGTACCAGTGCCATCAACATATCCAAAAATCCTGTCATGCACTCCAAGACCAAGCACATTGCCATCAAGTATCACTACTTGAGGGAACTAGTACAGAATAAAGAAGTAAGATTGGAGTATGTCCCCGCCAAAGAATAGATTGCTGACATATTTACAAAGCCATTACCAAAGAGTACTTTTGAGTATCTCAGAGGTAGACTGGGGGTTTCTCAAATCATCAGTAATCATCAACCGGGTGTCATCAGTTCATTATGATTCAATAAAAGGTTACACCTTATCTTTCATGAACTAATGAAAAGGATTGTTGCTCGCAGAGGGAGCAGAGTAGAGAATGAAAATCTTTTTGATTAGCCTTTTGGCATTATTGTCAAAAGGGGGGAGAGATTGTGGCAATTGGCAATCGACAAGCAATCTAACTAATTGATAAACCAGGGAAGTTATGCAAGACTCCAAATCCCCTTCATTGTTTTGCCATCAATGCCAAAGGGGGAGATTGTTAGCATCACAAGAGAGAAACCGGTAGAGCTCTCTACTGGTCCAAATATTGTCATTGATTGGCAAAAGAGGATAGAGACTTGTCATCTCTTGTCATCTCTATATAGGCTGACGCTCTAATGAAATCTACATCAAGAGAGGCTAGCTTGTAATTTATTGTAACCGGTCACTACACTAAGCATCTGTAACCGGGCAAGTCACTCAACTAGGTAAAAGAGTATTCCAGTTTCACCCAAGAACCAAGCCAAAACCAGTATTGACAAGAACAGGTAAAAGCAATATACAACTAAGTGCCTATAACATAACTGGGACAATGAAACCGGTAATCCACAGAAAGGAAGCACACCGAGGACAATGCAACCGGTAAACCAATAAGACGAGAGAAACTGCAACAGATCAAAGGACGGATATATTATTAGACTCTGGTACTTAAGAACTAAGGAAATCATAGTCAACTATCAAACTATCTATTCCAACCAACTCAGTCTACCGGGATTTATTGCAGTACATCCGGGTGATCTTGAGTTGTCTTGATGATCTGTTAGAGGCGCAGGTAAAGGAACTTGTGGTGCAACTGAAGGATTTAAAGCTGGATTCAGTGGCTTTAAATCACGATGTTATCTTCTATGAAGGAAGGTTGCCTGACACGCAACTGTTGTTAAAGTGGAGAAAGCTAGAGCATGCATCGGATGCTTGCTCAGTAAACCATTACCTCACTAAGAGTTGTGATCGTAAGATCTCAGGATCAAATCATACATTTGAAGCGCAGTTAGGGCAACAAATCTATACATATTCTTATGCCTGTTGTGAAGAAAAGTTGCCTTCATTCTGCCAAGAAAAAGAGTGAACCTATATGCTACAAAGTAGGGGTAAAAGAAAGTAGAGAAAGAGAGAACCAATTGTGCAAAAAAGGCACAACAGTAGATGAGAATACACTTACGACGACCGGTGTTGATTCTCAGTTGAGCGTAAATAGAGATCTTATCTGGCTAAGCAAAGTCATCTGTGAAGATCACACTTCTATTGTTTTCTAGCAAACTACAATAGACAAATCCCAGTATTTGGGTGGACTCTAACTAATCCCTTGTATCAAAATCCCTTAACCGAGCGACATCTTTCAAGGTGTTCAAAAGTCCTTTAACCAGGCAGGTCCTAGCAGACCTTATTGTAATAAATCCCTTGACTAGGTCGCATCTAGCAAGTGCGCTTTTATTCTTTAACCGCGAAAGCTCTTAAGAGGGCGTACTCCAAGAGAGTACAAAATCTGTGAGGTCTGCTCACACCGTGGTTTTTACCCTAACCGGGTTTCCGTGTGATAAATCTGGTGTCACTTTGTGATTGTTTACTTACTGTTATTAGTTGCTTAGATCTGTTTGCCTTTTGTGCTATAAGTTTACTTCATTGAATTTAAAGAAGATAAAGTTTTTAAAAGTGTTGATTCACCCCTCCCCTCTCAGCACCGGTTGGGACTATCACTTTATCATTGTTCAAGTCAGAAGTTTATCATTTGCAATATGTCAATGTTATATGATTTATGATCTTGTTCATGTTTAAAGTTTGCCTTCTCTATTATGCATCTAAACATTTAGCATATATTATTATTATTACAAACATATTGGAAATCTAAAACTGAAAACAATACATTACATCTGTAAACTTTATCACTGTTCTTGTTTTGAAAACTCATTGTCATGACTCATATTTTCAGATTTTCTATAAAATATTAAATTATATTAAAAAAATTGACGTGCCCAAGTTCCTTCGTCCCCTATTTCGAAAAATAGTCGTACCTATACCCAAAGTACCCAAATACCCTGTTCCCGTTCAACCTTGAATATTCCCTTAAAATAATTAATTATTAGTAAAGTAACACTTAATAATAATTAATGTCATAACTCTATTAATAACCATTAATTAATGATTCTGACTTCATCACTGGCTAGCCCACTGCTCCCACTGTCAACCTGGATGCCTTACTAAAAATAGTAAAGGTCCCTCTCTAACATCCATTGACTTAATATAAATAGTAAGTCCCTGAAACTGAGCCTACTGACGAATGAGTTAATCATTGTGCATACCATGAGTCTGGATACCCCTGCCAGAAATAGCGATGACCATAATTTAACTTACTATAAATAGTAAGTCCCAAACTAGAAGCTACTGCTAGCAAACTACCCAGGTGCCCTGCTAAAGATAGACACTCTGACTTACCCAAAATAGACATGTACTATAAATAGTAAGTGTGGCGATTTGACTCAAACGAAGAGCAATCTTGAGCATCCCTAACCTCTAGAGTGGGAATTGGCCTCCAACTCTATCAACTGGACTCTTTGAACAACTCCATTAGTCTATGAGGGTCAGGAAATAGGCTAATCCTCTAAAAGATGACACTCACGAAAAAAGGGACATTACAGTTTGCCCTTCTTGAAATTGCTTCTCCCCGAGCAATCTTAGAAACAGAAAAGCACTTAAATCCACCGAATCCCAAGGATAGAGTCCTATAATGTCCCTGTGATCACCAACTAGCTCCTGTAACACTAACACCAAAATAACTGACAGAACTTGCCAAACTAAATCAAATCCAACTGTAGATGTCGCATAAGCGAATATCTCATAGGGAAGAAACTTGAAGGGTTGATAAAGCTTGCTTCCTAGAACTGCGCAAGGTGAACTGTCATACACTCCATCTGACCCATGCGCAACTAAACTGTGCATCTAAAAGAGATCATGCCCATGCGGATTAGAGGATAAATAGTAGGCACCCCTCACTATGTAAACTCCTTAGTGAGCTCTATCAAAAATCCCGATGCACTAGAAGGATCCCAAAGTCTGAACAAAAGCTTGCTAAGAAGAACATCCTGAGACTTCTGTTGCTCAACACTGAACTCAACTTCACCATACCCAAAGTGGTGAAGCCAATCAATGAGACCTGCCTGAAATGTAGTGTTAACTCTCTCATCACTCAGGTCCCAAAGCACGCTAAACTCACATCCATTCCTAATGTGGAGATAAGAACATACAAAGGCATCTGTAACACTAGCACTATCTCTCTCCTCTACTAGGCTCCCATGGATGTGTTGAATCTGCAAGTAATCCAACTCGCAGTCACTGATCCCATCTATAATATATGGCAAATACCCATCCCACAAAGGATGGTATAACCTCGAAACCAATCCACACTGATGCATCATCAAATCCTCTCTGAAAATTTGTGATAAGTACTCCTCCCTATGCAGTCATGATAAAAAGCTCCCACGTCAATCAAGCATTGATTGCCATAGTCCTGAATAAAAGCTTTGTCATCTGGCTCATCACCAAAAACTCTCGCAATGGAAGTAACCACAAGAGAACCTAATGCAACATGTGGTTCTCCGTTGCCCTCAATATACGCACCAATCTCAATTATATTGACTACACCTGTAACTATGATAATAGTAGCTACATCCTCAACCAACTCACAACTATAACCCGTGGGTATAAGGTCATCACCAACTCTCATTGTAGAGAACTGCACTATGCCTATAGTCAGTGAAGACTATGCCCAACTCAACTCCATGGTAAGCTCCTCAATCTATGATTGAGACTCATGAAAGGCCAACCGTGCTCTCTCCAATGAATCCCTAGTCACTCTTAACTCATGGGTGAGCTCATCCACCTCATCTTCCTTTCCTCTCAACGCATCATAGCAAGTCCAACCCATTCGAGAAGGTAGTCTCTGTCAACCAATAACTGCAATAATTTTGTTTCATTATCCTGATGGCTTCTCAAAGTGTATGAAACTCTGCAAGAGAAAGGCTACCATCATAATGCTCATCCATCACTGGAGTACCCCAGCCATAGGTAGCCACTAGCCAACATCTAACAATCAAAATCAAAATGCTCAATGGTTGTGGCAATCTGATTGTCATTCACCTTTAGTTTCCCAACCAACTGAAGTCTTTGAAATTCATGACATTCATGCAAGCTCTCAGAAAATCTACAATATGAAAGGATGTTGTATCCGCAACGCTCACCTCGTGATCAACATCATGTGTGCTATCATTAGTGCACACATCATCAGCCAGAGTATAGCTACTATGTACCTCGAAAGTTGGCTCAATTGGTAAAGAGGAAGTTGTTGTTCTGACCATCTCTACGCCCACGCCGCTTCCAACGTAACTGTAGGTTCTTGCAAGTCACAATCTTGGAACCTATTACCAAAAGATGAATTTTCTAATTCATTTTCCCAGGTCTGATTTTTGAAATCAGATTTGCTTTGGCCCACATCTGCATCACATAACTCATTTCTAACATCTGAATCATGAGTATCAACACTAGGAAACTCCATGCGACTATCTTTCACACATGGAAGGGCTGCTATCTCAGGCATAGGCTCACCATTATGAATGCCATCATAAAAATCAGAATTTTTATTATTTTCGATTAATTGCAAAAGTAGGTTTTGAAGGGCCTTCAGAGCCAGATTACATAAAGATATTCATCAAAAGAACCCTAGACAAAAAGCTGCCAAAAACCAGCAGACACCAACACCAAAAAACCAGCAACAAGCACAACCAACAAAAGGAAAAAACCAGGAGACAAAGACAAAGAAAACAAAGACTAGGCCAATCCCCAAGGGTACCTAGCACCTCCTTTTCGAAATTAGACATCTTCTGAACAGCCTCCTTGAGAATTAGAACTTTTATTGTTATTTGAATAAGTGTTTGCCTCCTTTTTCTTCGCAAACTAAGGATCCAGAATCCTAGGATGTTGTAGAAGCCCAAATAAATTTTGATTATAATCTTCGAAGGCATTATTATAATCCTAAAAGGCATGCATGAGCTCAAACATAAGATCTTGTATAGATTTTGTTTTACCCATGATTCACACAAACCCTTTGTCCTAAATGTAAGAGACCTCCCCCACAGGATGGAAAAAACCCGCTCTGATACCACTATAACAACCCTCTCCAAGAGGATTCTAGTAAATACAAATTTTCTAACTTGTTTGTGTTTGTTTTGATGAATGAATGTGATATATATGCAATGTTTGATATGACAATATAATACAGCAAATAAAAGAATTGCAATAATAATTTTCCAACTCAAATCTAAAATTGCATTGAAAATACATAGCTGAAAATTACAAATTTTAATACTAGCTTGAATACTTAGAATTTTCACAAAATAATGACAACCCAGTTCATTAAATAACCCGTATTATCTAGAACAATGATACTCAGAAAAACTAGGAGTTACAATTAATGAACTCACAGATAATACATGTCTTGAAACCCTTTGAAAGGATTGAATATCAGCAGCAAACAAATTCTTTAACAAACAAATGCAGCTGTGTAAACAAATGGCAGCCACAATAATTCTGAAATTGACTTTGAAACTTGGCCTTCAAACCCTTATGTATTCTTTGAATTTCTTCTCCAATTTGCACAAGTGTAGCCTCTAAATTCAACAAATTTCAATCAATAAATCGCTGCTACAACTTCCTGCAGATTACCCTTGAATTATTAATCACTCCTCCAAAAACTTCAATCAATTTGCACAATTTGGATCTCTGAATGAAACCCACTGATAAGCAATAATTCGGTTGATCTCTCACAACCTCAAAACTGCTAAACAATGAAGATTGGACAATCTCCAATGCCCTAGTACAGCTGAAACCCTTGTTTCAATTACACAAACACCAAGAACAATCAAGCAAAGTCAAATAATCATCTCATAATGAGTTTGATTTGCTTTTTGAAGCTCTTTATATCCTCTCAACTCTTAAAAGCCTTTAATTCCCTTCTTAAAATCCACTTTTAGGGTTTTAATAAGACTTTATAGTAAATCTCATAAAGTGGGCACTCATTCCAACTTAAATGCACCTTTTAATAACTTTACTTTATAATCAATAAAGGTCCTTTTATAATAAAGTCATTAAATGCTCTCACTTTATAATTTGACTTTATGATATTAAATCCCCTTTAATTATAAAGTCACATGAAGTCAATATAATATTCCCTTAAAATAATTAATTATTATTAAAGTAACACTTAATAATAATTAAAAGTCATAACTCCATTAATAACCATTAATTAATGATTTAGACTTCATCACTGGCTAGCCCACTACTCCCATTGTCAACCTGGATGCCTTACTAAAAATAGTAAGGGTCCCTCTCTAACATCCACTTACTATAAATAGGTTGTCCCTAAAACTAAGCCAACTGACGAATGAGTTAATCATTGTGCATACCATCAGTCCAGGTACCCCTGCCAGAAATAGCTCTGACCATAATTTGACTTACTATAAATAGTAAGTCTCAAACTGGAAGCTCTGTCAATGTCACCACAACTCCATACTACTAGCAAACAGCCCAGGTGCCTTGCTAAAGATAGAAACTTTGACCTACCGAAAATAGACAATTACTATAAATAGTAAGTGTGTCGATCCGACTCAAACGAGAGCAATCCTAAGCATCCCTGACCTCGGGAGTGGGAATTGGCCTCTAACTCTGCCAATTGGACCCTCAGAACAACTCCATTAGCCTGAGGGTCAGGATATAGGCTAATCCTCTGAAAGATGACACTCACGAAAAATGGGATATTACAATATACTTCAGACATTCATGCAGAAAATCAGAGTTTCCTAATGCATCTATAACAACATATATGTTACAGCAATTGTTATTAAGGAGATTCCAGCCTGCATCTTTCTTTCAAAGCCGAAGATTAGGATTTGTAATCATTTTTAGCTCTCTTATTACAGCAGTGATATTCACTGTTCAGTGTGCATGTTTGAAATCAGAATTTAAATATACTATTATCATTATGGCTGTTCGGAATGCCTATCATAGTGAAACAAATACAAGGTGTGACCTTTAGTGCACATTGTGAAAATTACCAAGAAATTAGCCATCCTATTACAATTCATCGAGGGTTGCTCTGAGAACAAGCTTGTTTGATATCTATGTAAGTGCTCCTACAAGGCAATTCTCATAATCTGCAAGAGTTGGGGTGAATGATTATGGAGAAGAGCCATATTGATTGGACTTCTCATGGTTTACATGTCTACAACAATGTGATGAATTGGTTCACCATTCAACCAAAAACCCATATTCTTGGTGATCATCACTGGCTGTAACCTCCCGACAATATTTATGGATGTTCTGGGTGGCATGGGTTGAGGTTGCAATCATGGTGGTCAAGCAAGGGCATGGTCATGGTGCTATAACTATGAGAAATTGTGAAGATGTGGGGCAAAGCTAGAAGCTACTGCTGGGGATGTTGGTCGCCTACCACAACTTGGGGGCTGGTGTGTTGCCACGCATATTGGTCCTTGGATGTAGGCCATTTTTTTTTACTATAGTTGGCCTTTATGATCTGATGAGCACGCGATCATACTAAGGGGGTGGGGAGGCAGTGAATCGGTTTTATACAATCTTTTACTTTTTCAACTTAAAAAGTCACAATATCATTAATTGCACAATATCAATAACAAAAGAACACACAATTTACATGGAAACCCTTACAGGAGAAAACCATGGCAAAATATTGCTTATATAAAAATCATTGTACAAAATTTGTGGACACCAATCTATAGGAGACACCAATCACCTCAATTCATAGGCACCAATCTATTGGAGACCCCAATCCACACAATTTGTAGGCACTAACTTAGCAAGAGACAACAATCTCTCCTTTAGGAAGCACCAACTTCCAAAACAAAGTTCTTCCTTGAATGTCACTTCTTCAACAGATCATGGATGATACGATCTCCTTGATTTATTCACTCCATGATTCCCTTCTTTTCATGAACCATAACATTAGGCCCCATTTGTTTGGTGGAAGATGGGTGGAATTAGAAGATGATAACCTGATTTTGACCAATATCCACTGTTTGGAACCCTTAAAGTCAAAATCGGGTTATCATCTCGAAACCTGAATATGGGCCTAAAATGGGAATATGTATCTTCCAGCGAAAGAGGTGGAATATGAAATGATAACCCGATTTTGGGCGATTATATACCCAATTTGATGAACGGTCGGGTCCGCAATCTTCTCGGTCGGGTCCGCAATCTTCCCGTTATATTGTTTCATGGATACGATATATTGTTTCATGGATACGATGCTGTTGAAGGGTTTGCTGAAGATTGGGCTTTGCTGAAGATTGTTTCGTGGATACGACGCTGCTGAAGGGTTTGCTGAAGGTTTTGTCGAGAGGGTCTGTGGTTTTGACTATCGAGAGGGTTTTCGTGGTGTCGACGAGCTGGTTTGCTGAAGGGTTTGCTGTGACTTGCAGGTTTGTCTGAAACTCAATGCTCAATGTGTAAATGTGATTGTTTTCAGTATCATATTCATGAACAACGATTATTTTCAGTATCATATTTAGTATCATTGAGAATGCAGTATCATATTCAGCTCTTTTACAAGTGCCAGTAGTTTTAGGGCTTACTCTGCACGTGCTTTGAACTTTTGTTGTCGTTCTTTCTGCTCCTGTTCTCAAGGAAAGTAAAAATAATGAGGGTTTTACTTGTAAGAGAAAAATGTGGGCCTATTCTCAACATACACGAGGGTTTCCTTTTCTGAAAAGTACCCCTCCTTCCTGTGATATCGGGTGCTCAATATATCACTGTTTTAATACAACCACAGAAGGGTCAAGTAAATAGATCTGAACAACTGCGGACAGGAATGATGCCCTTATTACCACATTTTATTGGCTTCCTAACTGTAACAGTGTTTTTTGATTAAAAACTAGAAATAGAAAAAAATAAAAAAGGTTTGAAATGCTGGTTCATCTCAGGCTCTGTCGAACCAACCCCGATTTTGCCTGAATGCACTCTGCCCCGGACACACGGCAGGGTGTGCCTAGATGAATCAAGATGTGCTCTGCAGAGCCTAAGGCAAACTAGACCCAAATCCAGCGGCTAATGTGAGTGAACTGGTAATGTTGCATTGAACACATATCCTAAATAAGTTGAACGTGACCCAACTATTCCACCGCCAAATTAGAAGCCAATCACACCATGGCAATAAACAATAAGACAGAAGGAGCATGCTATCAATCAAGGAAAACTGTTATGCAAACAAAAGGAAAAGCTGAAGAATGGGAAAAAAAATACGTGCCAATTTTAATGCACCTTTGTTTATGGACAAAAGTGGAGCCAAAGGGGTGGCAACATTATGGTAAACTGAAAACCTATAGACACAGAAATTGAATTGCATTAACTTAAGAAAAGAAAAGATTGTTGGCGATTGTAATTTATTTAATGTTAAAATTTTGAAAAGATTGACTTGCGAGGGCTGAATTTGAGAAATAGATTCAATATGCTAACTGTGCGGTTGTGTTTCATAGCTTTTTTTTTTAGATCTCTGTGTGAAAGTCTCTGAATTTGAGAAATATGTATTGATTCTTTGAAATTTAATTCAATATATTTGTTTCTTTAAATGCTTACCTATGTTATATTGTTATGTTATCCTATCAATGGTCTACTGTTGAAGCCAGAGACACCTACAAAGGAAGTAGCAATGGCTACACTAGATAAAGAAAGCTCCCCTAAATGCCCTACCACCATTACAGATACCACCTGCAAGCTAAATTGTAACAAATTCACTGCCACCATAGGCCCTGCTATCCACCATTGTTTATTCACTTCCTCCCATATTACACCTCCCATAAATTGGTAATGAGATAAATATTGATTGGGGCATCATTGAATTGATTATAATTATATTCAGGACAACGAAACACATTTTGAAGCCCAAGCCCAAGAAAGAAACTATCACATCGTGTGGATTAAACTTCATAGCTGTTTTAGTTTTGACTGATTTAAACATATTTGACTATACGGTAACTTAATCATTTCCCCACACGAGAGCACCATTACATGACAAAGAAAACATTTTAAGCTTGAATCACAAGATATGTGCTATACCATCATAGGGATACATTTCATGGATATCTGGTCTCATAATAATAATTTGAAGATAGTTTGAGGAACATGCATCATTACATAATAATATTAAGAAATGACTATAACCATAAGATAAAGTATGTCAATTATATTTGCCTCACAAAGTTAAAGGCAAGGGAAATGTTCATGTACCTCTACACAGTAGACCAACAACTACTCTTACAGTAACTTCAGTAGTTGTTCCTTGAAATTGTGTACGATGTAGGACAAGATAAAGAGATTTATTCCTGTGCCAATAGGGCGCCCATAAAGTTACAAATTCAATTTTAGGGCAGATTTATCAGCCCATGATAAGGAATATATGAATGTTATATGACATAAATTACTCTTGGAATAAGATGGAGGGAGGAGGCCTCTGTACTTAAAAATTTGACGAGGCACACACATCCAAGCCACTACTTTTTATTTTAACTTTTGATGAGCTTAGAAAATATAAGATCATTACTTCTTTGACCATATTCCCTTCCACCACAATCATATTATATTACCATGAATATTCTCCAAGGTGGATGATGGAGTTTTACGCATAGCAAAGGAAAAGATGTACACCACCATTGTTTATTCACTTCCTCCCATATTACACCTCCCCTGCACTTCACTTCATCCTTGGCAAGAAGTTCTAGCCCTTCATTATCATCTTCATACTTTGATATACATGATGGTTTCCTTTTTCTTGTCTTTTTATCTACAAGTATTGGACTTGTAATGGTCAATGTGTTTTATTTGAGTAAATTGATGTATGAAGCTACTTTGATATACATGATGGTTTCCTTTTTCTTGTCTTTTTATCTGCAAGTATTGGACTTGTAATGGTCAATGTGTTTTATTTGAGTAAACTGATGTATGAAGCTACTTTGATTAACAACAATTTGTATACACAGCACGGCTTACACAGAATCATTGATGAACATGAATGAGATTGCTAACATGAGCCAGATATCTTCTTCGTCGAAGAAGATTATGTGGTCAAAGGACATGGAACGAAAGCTTATAGACTTGCTCCTTGAGCAAGTACAACTAGGAAGAAAATGTGATGGAGGCTTAAAAAAAGAAGCCTGGACCGCAATTGAGAGGCGGTTCAATGCTGATTTGAACCTCAGTCTATCCAAGGAAAACTTCAAAAACAAGTTGAAAACTTGAAAGCTTGCATATAGAGTCATGAAGGAGCTTCGGAATACAAGCGGTTTAGCTTGAAACGAGGCTACTCAGTCAATGGATGCTGAGGACAGTGTGTGGGATGAGCTTCTCAAGGTAGGGTAATCTCTCTACTATTTTGATGGAAATAATATTGCCTTCTTTTTAAGTTAATAATGAAAGACAAAGAACCTAATCCATTTATTTATGCCAACATGCAGTGAAGAGAGTTAAAAAATGCAAGAATGTATAAGAGGCAGCCCTTTCAGTACTTCACTGAATTGGGTGTAATTGTCGGTAATGACATGGCTGAAGGAAATGCAGCTACCACGGCCCTTGAGTTTGAAGAAGGGAACCCTTTGGAAGAGCCATTCGATGTGAATGATGAAGAGGACACTGTACATCTTGATAGTGCTGTTGATTGGGATGACGAGCCTTATAATTCCACTCAGTCCACTGCAACAACAAGTACTAGAGGGACTCCTAGTTCATCAGGCAGAAAGGTGGGAAAGAGGAAGAAGGCAAGTATGGCTGCTTCGTTGGATTCCATGTTTGAAACAATGAAAAAAATAAAAAAGGGCATGGACAATATTCACCTTGTTAAAATTGATGAATCTCGTCATGAGAATGCTTTGACGGATGCCTATAACACTCTCAAATCCATGCCCGAATTGAGTAGAGATGTATTCCTCAAGGTATACGAAACCTTCTTGGGTCAACGTGAAAGAGCCAGATGGTTCTTATTGATGACCGAGGAGGAGAGAAGCGACTGGATTGTAGCCACATATGGTGGTTTATAGTTATTTTAAAGGACATCGTTTTGTGATTTTAAATGAGTTGGAAGCCTATAAAAGGCTAAAAAACTGACATGATACTTCTGTTCAATCATTCCATAGCTACATTTACAATGCTTGTGATTACCATTTTGATCATACTTGTGATTACCATTTTGATCATATATACATGATGATCTTGTTGTGATGTGGCATGATACTTTATGATGATATCTAGTGTATTTTGTGTTCAAGAACATTGATTTTTTTATCATGTTACTGATTTTCAGTGGTATTGTACTTTATCATGTGGATGGATATATATTTAGATTTTTTACTATTATATGCTCATATTGTCACAAAATTATTATTTGAATATTTTAATTTAAATGCAATTGTTGAATATGATACTGTTGTTCATGAATATGATTGTTGAATATGATACTGCTGTTCATGAATATGATTGTTGAATATGATACTGTTGTTCATGAATATGATTGCCGAATATGATAATGAATATTCAGTATCATATTCAGTATCATAAGCAGTATCATATTCAGTATCAGGACATACCATCATATTCCATGCTTATCCATTTGCATTTCATAATTACATTTTCAATCATTCCATAACTACATTTACAATGCTTGTGATTACCATTTTGATCATACTTGTGATTACCATTTTGATCATATATACATGATGATCTTGTTGTGATCTTGTTGTGATGATACTTTATGATAATATCTAGTGTATTTTAATTCAATTTTTGCTGAACATGATAGTGAATATGAAGGTGTTGTCCATGATCATGATTGCTGAATATGATACTGATGTTCATGAATATGATACTGAATATGATACTGTTGTTCATGAATATGATTGTTGAATATGATTACTGAATATGATACTGTTGTTCATGAATATGATTGCTGAATATGATACTGAATATTCAGTATCATATTCAGTATCATAAGCAATATCATATTCAGTATCATATTCAGTATCAGGACATACCATCATATTCCATGCTTATCCATTTGCATTTCATAATTACGCTCAATTTTGAATTTTCAATATGACATGAAATCTGAATATATGTGTATGCCAACTTTAATTCAATTTTTGCTGAACATGATAGTGAATATGATAGTGTTGTCCATGATCATGATTGCTGAATATGATACTGTTGTTCATGAATATGATACTGAATATTCAGTATCATATTCAGTATCATAAGCAATATCATATTCAGTATCAGGACATACCATCATATTCCATGCTTATCCATTTGCATTTCATAATTACGCTCAATTTTCAATTTTCAATATGACATGAAATTTGAATATATGTGTATGCCAACTTTAATTCAATTTTTGCTGAACATGATAGTGAATATGATAGTGTTGTCCATGATCATGATTGCTGAATATGATACTGTTGTTCATGAATATGATACTGAATATGATACTGTTGTTCATGAATATGATTGCGGAATATGATACTGCTTATGATACTGAATATTCAGTATCATAAGCAGTATCATATTTAGTATCATATTCAGTATCAGGACATACCATCATATTCCATGCTTATCCATTTGCATTTCATAATTACGCTCAATTTTCAATTTTCAATATGACATGAAATCTGAATATATGTGTATGCCAACTTTAATTCAATTTTTGCTGAACATGATAGTGAATATGATAGTGATGTCCATGATCATGATTGCTGAATATGATACTGTTGTTCATGAATATGATACTGAATATTCAGTATCATATTCAGTATCATAAGCAGTATCATATTCAGTATCATAAGTTGAATATGATACTGAATATGATATTGTTGTTCATCTCCATTACAAAATATAGTTTTATGAGAAATGGAGGCATTGGATATTTATGTTGGAGCCACTGGTAAGTACCCGCCGATATTTTTATTGTGTTAATTTCTTGGATCCATGCCAAGATTATTTTGTGTTGCTAGTGATTATGTTGGCTTTCACAGAGTGTGCTTGTCATTTTATACTTCATTTTATATAGTGCTCGTCTTCCTCTCCATTATTTTGTGTTGCTAGTGATTATGTTGGCTTTCACAGAGTGTGCTTGTCATTTTATACTTCATTTTATATAGTGTTTGTCTTTCTCTCCATTTTTTTGTTTTTCTCTCCAGTTTTAGGAAGCCTTGTTTCTCTCGTCTTTTGAATTTAGAGTGCTTTCAGACATATTAGCTTGCATTTGTTAGTGTTGTTGCTTTTTTTAAATGGAATACACGAAGGAGTACCACATGATGAATGCTTCATTTAATGTATTGTTAAGGTGTAGTCTCTTAGCTATCCATTTCTAGTTCTTCAGACATGATTTTATAAATGTGTTTTGGTAGACGAATGTATTGTTCATGATTTTGTATGTATTAACCATCTTGTTATTATTGTTGCGTTATGAAATTAAGTTTAATAATTCTACTTTGTTTAATGCTCTATTTCATCTTCAATTTCTTTTCATTTTTCATTCATTTTAAAAAACCACGTGATAGGTACAGAAATAGAAATGGATAGTTTTGAGACTACACATATGATAAAGTGAGACTACACATATGCTGACATTAAATATGTTTGAAATAGCTTCTGGATTTGATTTTGTAGATATTTTACGATCACACTCTATGATCCTTCATCGGGATGGAAGAGATAAAAATGACTGAAAAAAAATTCCATCATTTTGGTCTATTGCAATCATTTCGGTCTCAAACTATCTATTGCAATCCCGATGATGAATCACAGAGTGTGATCCAAAACTATCTACACAATCGAATCAAGAAGGTATTTCAAACATCGATGCAAAAAATATCCACATATGCTGATAAAAAAATGAGCTATCTAATGATTGTTTACTGTTCATGTTTGTAAACGGTCAAAATTTCTGATGGTACTCCTTGGTGTATTCCATTTAAAAATGAACAAGTTTTAGTTTTTGTATCATGTTTACTTTAGATGCAGGATTGATCATCGAATGTGGGGCATAAGGGCGTAGACCGTGGATCTACTTGCGTTTTCTTGTTTAACGGTGTGTTTTCACACCACAAAACCAGTTCATGGATATTGTTATATCTAATGCTATAGTTGTGTCATTATATTTTTTGTATAACTTTTTCAATTTGTACCCATAGAATATAGTCATGTTGTTATAGTGAACAAAATTAGTATGAATGAACAAATTTTTGCTTGATACAGTGCTGATGGCTACGAGGAATGCTCCTATGTGTCACTGCGGTGATGGATTGTGTTGTGTGTTGAGGAAGTCACAGACAGAGGACAATCCAGGCCGTAAATTTTGGGGTTGTAAAAACTTCTATAAGGTTGTTAATTGCACAATATTTAAATATTTACAAATAATAAATATTAGTCATTATAGCGAGACTAACTTAGATTTGTATTGTAGGATGGAGGTGGATGCGGTTACTTCCGATGGGTCAATGACACCCCGTCATTGTCTACATCATCAATACGTTCTACACACAAACCTGTTGTAGATGACGAGTGCAAGAATTGCAAAAGACTCGAGAAAACTATGGCAAAAGCGGAGGCTACATCTAAAGCCAAAATCTTGTTTTTACAACGTCTTCTTTGTGCAACAATCGTACTATTTAGTTTGATCATCGTACTACTTAGTTTGATCATTTTTTGGAGATAGATATATGTGTACTAGATGACTTATTTATATTTTGATGTGATATGAGCAATGTTATAATTATTTTTTTTGTTATAATATTGTTTATGATAATGTATAAAATTATTAAAAAAAGTTAAGTTTACTGTTCAATATTGTTTTTGTTAATGTATAATATTGTTTATTTTTTTTGTTAATGTATTGAAAAAAATATATTAAATTTTGTTAAAGTTAAATTTATTGTTTTTGTTAATGTATAATATTGTTTATTTTTTTTGTTAATGTATTGAAAAAAATATATTAAATTTTGTTCAAGTTAAGTTTATTGTTTTTGTTAATGTATAATATTGTTTATTTTTTTTGTTATGATATTGAAAAAAATATATTAAATTTTGTTTATGATTTACTACATAAAAATATAAATTAATATAAAAAAACTATACATAAAGAATGGACCAAAATAATAAATGTATAAAATTATTTAAGTTTTCTGTTCACAGAATTGGAAAAAATATATTAAATTTTATTTATGATTTAGTACATAAAAATATAAATTAATATAAAAAAAACAATACATAAAAAATGGACTAAAATAATAAAATATCAAATTAAAAATTAAATTCTAATTCCAATTCAAAATGTAGAACCAAACAGAGAAGATGAATTTCTATCTTCCAACTCCAATTTGAAATAGCAAACCAAACACATAAAGAGGAATTTCTATCTTCCAATGCCAATTTCGAAAATGGCAACCAAACGCAGAAGATGGATTGTCTCATCCATCTTCCGGGTCAACCAAACGGTCCAAAACATATTCCGAATATACAAAATCAGAATATCAAAACCTTATTATGAGATAATCAGGTTTTGGGCCAAATTCCAATTCCACAAACAAACGGGGCCTTAATGTATTTGCATGATCACATACGGTTGCCTATTCTTTCCTTATATTCACATTACCTTTTCACATATTCATCATATATATTTCATTCTCACTCACACACACACACATACGTACATAGTACATACCTACATATATACCTATGTACATCCATATGTACAGACATACATACATACATATTCAATCCATCATTTTTCTCTTTGAAAATCCAACAGTTCTCACTCATTTTTATTTCTGCTGTTATACTTCGAAAATCTGCTCTTAATTTGTCATATTTGTTCCTCCTCAAATATGCTGCAATATTCTTGCTCTAGATCTTCCCTAAGTTTTCTTTCATTCTGAATGGCATTGCATTGTATTTTCTTTAAGTCACATACTTTCTTGCTCTCCATATTATCACCATTTATATCATGTCAAGAGAGGCAACTTTACAATGAGAAGGGACATCATTTGGAGAGTCAGCCAGCAGTGGTAATTAATAATGAGACAGCCAGCAGATAATTTCCAACATAGTAATTACTTCCCAGCGATTAACCTCAGCATTCTTCAATGAGGGTCAGCCAGCTAGGCAAGGTCAGCTAGCAAAGAAAAATCGGCAAGAAAATAGTATAATAAATATGTTAATTTCATCTTTAAACAATTACTAATATTTTTATCTATTATGGCACTTGAAACCACCTTAAGGACATTGGCATTAATGAATTCTTGAAGAACAATTTCCTTTTACAGTGACTTTGACATCAATGACAATTTTCCAACATGAACTTTATAAACCCATGAATAATTGTTTTGATTTTGGTAGTTAGTTTGCAGTCAATGATCACATTTTCTAGGCTATGACCCATAGGGACACAAGCTTTATTCTTTAATGCTTCTTTTTCCATTGAGAAATAATAAAAACCTTCTATTATATATCACAATAATACTATGAAACTTTTGGCAAAATACTTGTGATTTCTCAGCCAAGGCCAATTTTGATAGTATTTGTTTGTACGCTAGATTTTGGTTTCCTTTGAGCTATCTGCTATCATTCAAATTTTTTAGGCATAATGAGGATTTTTTCATACTCTGATTATATAGATATTTCTCTTTTTCTGTTAAATAAGTGTGTTGAGAGATAACTGAAATTCTGATTACCAGACTCTTTGTTATGTAACATTTGTCAAACTGATATTTCCTTGTTTCTAGTTGTATTCTATGAATTCATCTAGTCACATATCACAAAGCAATTGGAAAAAAAAACTCAAAAGAAAGAAACTAATATGTGCTAGAAAACATAAAAATGTTATACTCAACAACCCTCAAACATAATATTGAGCTTTGTTTAATGGAGAAAAAACTAACTCGAATAAAAGAATCTTATAGAATGTACAAGAAAAAATAAAAAGGTTATACTGGGCGAACCTCAAACATAAGGCTGTACTTTCCATCTCTATTTCGCATTCTCAGGTATGACTGGCATGCTTCTGGGTCTTCAGCAGGTGGCAAGAGATATATGTCATAAGTCTCCTCCATTGTCACAACATGCTTTGGGGAAATAGAGGCCTTGATTTGGTCTTCAGTCAAAGTTCTTGATGACTGCACCCATAGGCAAGCATGTGATAAAATTGAATTGTCAACATTCAAAGTAGACAGATACAGAAACATTCTTCACTGCTAAAGATCAGGTTACCTTTAAAATATAAGTTGGAGTTTGGAATCCCGAAAATGGATTGAACTTATTTTTAATTCTTATATGGGCAGTTTGCAAATCTGGTTCAATATAGGCTTTGTACATTGGATAAACCTGTAAAACAACTTGATCAATACCCTTAATATTATTCTTGCAAAATAGTCAACTTTCATTCATAGATGTCACAAAATTCTATTGATATTACCAACTAATTATAAATCATATAAAAAAATACAAAATATAAATCATGTTAATATGAAAGATCATCTCTAAGATTGCATGGTGGGGTCTAATAACTATTTAAGCAACAAACAACAGTGGCTTCAAATATTGACGACCACAGCGAAAAAGTGTAATGAAATTGAAACAACCTATTAGCTATCTAGAAAAAAGAGTTATATATGACACAAAAGATCCCGAATTTGGATGCTTGTGCTTGGTACAGAGGGAAGCAAAAGCGTGGGCAGCAGATGGTGAGTGACTAAGTAAGTAAATGGCAAGCATATAAGCATGGGGGTCACCACAAATTATAGTAACTAAAATAAATTTGCCAAGGTACACTACCAATGATCAAGAATAGAGGATATAATCTACTTTTATAAACAATGCAAGCAAACATGAGCTAAGCACAATGAGAAGTAGAGAAAAATATATTATCCATGCTTCCAGCGATTTGGACTCCTGACAGCAAAACCCTTGTGCCCTTGTCTCTCGCAATGCTACCGCTTGCTGGTGTTGAAGTCTGCAATTGTTTCTTCCAATCTTTCTTTTGTTGTTGTGACCCCGTGCTGGAACACGTCTTGCCGGCAATAACTACTTGTATGTGGTTTTTCAAATTTTCCCCGCGTCTGTCAATGCTCCTCTTTTCCGTATGCCTCTCTCTATTTATTTTCCCCTTCTCTGTTGCATTTCCTTTTCCCTATCGTACAAAGTGTACGGGATGTTTGCGACCTTTTTCTCTTGCCACCATACGGCCTTCTTCGTGGGTTGTACGGACATCTCTATGGGTCATACAGCTGTGTGTAGAATGTGATAGGGGAGTGGATGGTCGTTTTTTCCTTTTCCCGCGATTGCATATTGCACGGTGGTCAACACTTTTTTCTTGCAACGTTTTGGGGGTCGTACGGTCTTTATATCGTGCACTTCCAAGAATGAGGAAGGTCGTATGGTTTTTGTTTTGTTTATAACCTCTGCTCCGTACGGTGCTTCACTAATTCGCTAGGGTTTATACCATACGGTGCGTTGTCAATATGATCTTTAAGTACCGTACGAGCGGCAATGTCGTTCTTTTCTATTCTGTTTTTTATTTTATTACATTTTTCGCCGTACGGTATTACAGTGACCTCTTTTTTTTTTTAAATATAATTATTCTCTGAGCACAACCTGGGCTTTCTGTCTGGCCGTTCATGATAAATTTTCAACTTAGATCCATTGACCGCGTCGGGAAGCTCCGTAATGTTGAGCGCTCATAACTTAATTGCTCCGTTGCTCCCGACTTCTCAGACCTTATAGGGACCCAACCATTTCACCTTGAATTTTTTGAGCTTAATCTCATTTCGCCCGTTGTACTTAAGAACAAGTTGACCCGATGTGAACCTTGCTCGATGGATGTGCTTATCATGCCAATGCTTTCTTCATTGTTGAACGATGTCAGTTGCCCATTGTACCATCATCCTCCGTTCATCCAGTTTATTTAGGGCGTACAGACATTCTCAAAGACTATCCATGTTGCCGAGTTTGTTGTCAATAACTATGCGGAGAATTGGCACCATAAATTCCATTGGGACGACAACCTCCTAGCCGTACATCAATTGGAAGGGCATATGGCCCATGGTAACCTTGTAGGTGGTGCGGTAGGCCCACAAGACCGAGGGTAACTTCTCCTCCCAGTCTTCCTTCTCCACACCACACTACTTGTAAATTACAGAGACCAAAATCTTGTTTGTGGCCTTAGCCTAGCCATTCGCTCTTGGATAGTATGGGTTGGATAGAGAATGAAAAATCTTAAATTCTGCCGTGAGGAGATTTACCACGTGGTTCACGAAGTGACCTCCCCTATCACTTGTCAGCTGAATTGGAATGTCATACCGAGTGATGATTTGTTCATAAATGAACCGTGCTGTACTTATAGTCGTGTTGTCAAGTAAGGCCTGTGCTTCCACCCATTTTGTTAGGTATTTTGTAGCCACCACTATATATGTGCATCGTTGTGGTCTATTGGTTTTCAAAGGTCCCACAAAATCCAGTCCCCATCTCTCAAACAATTCCTGAGCGGCCGAGGGGTTTAAGGGCATGAAATCCCTCTTAAGTGGTTTTCTGTCCCACTGGCAAGTGTCACAGCTAACGATCCACTCCCTGGCGTCATTGTGCAGCGTCGGCCACCGCAATCCGGCCAATAGTACCTTCCTAGCTATTGTATCAGGCCCCATGTGTCCTCCTGTCGGGCCCTCATGTGCTTCCCTCAGAATACTTGGAACTTCTTCCTCCATCACGCATCGTCGGAGGACTTGGTCTGGCCCCATCTTGTAGAGAAGCCCGTTAATGAGTTGGAGCATTCGACTTCTGAGAACCAGTTTGCGTCATTCTCCTGGCGGCATTTCTCGGGGGAATTGCGACGTGGAGAAATCGTGATGCGAAAGAGGTGCGCATATGGAAAATCATCATTCACCCCATCAGTGGACTCTCCAGATTTTATTCTCGACAGTTGATTTGCGATCATGTGACTTTTTCCCGGTCATACTATAATGGTGAAGGTAAATTCTTGCAACAACAACCACCATCGGCTCACCCGTCCTTGGATTATTGGTTTATTCACCAAGTACATTAATGCTTGGTGGTCTACATAAAATGTAAAGGAGGGTCGCGAGCAAGTAGTGTCTAAACTTCTGCACGGCATAGACCATGCCGAGGGCCTCTCTTTCCGTTGTACTATAATTCTTTTCTGTCTTTGAGAGTAGCCTGCTTGCAAAGTAGACCGAGTGATCAAACCCATGGTCACCGACTTGAGCCAATGTCGCACCTATGGCATAATTGGAAGCATCGACGTGCACGTGGAATTCTGTGTCCCAGTTCGGATAAGCCAAAATGGGTGCTCCCAATGTAAAGAACCTTGGCTGGCTCTTTCTGAAAGTTTTCTAAATTCGATATGATTGCAACTTCTTATGCCAATAACAATCTCATAAAATAATTACAAAGATGTTTCTATTAAATTCAGATCAACCAAGACAATTTAAATTTCCTTGATAATTTTATTGATTGTTTTATTTATTTCTCATCACAAGCAGGTTACATAAACAAATAATTAAAATAGGAAAATAAACACCTGGCACTGCTGCAATTTTCTGAGATATGTGGTATGCTTTTCCAACCGCTTCACAAACTCCAACACCTTTGACGCCCACCAAATGCTGTCATATGACAATCTAATTAAAACGTGACTTCCCAGGCAATGTACGGCCAGCAAGTTGAATTGTACGGCTCAGACATTTACGTCAGCAAAGAATGTTGGTGTTGTAAGAACTTCAGCACTCTCTCCTAACGGCAGCACCTACAATTGTCACGTGAGGTATAGGAAATAGCCTCACCAACTTGTACGGTTTCCAGGAAGAGTACGGCCAGCAAAAAGAAACACACACGTGCTGGAATATGAAGGAATCTTGACGCCAAATAATAATTGCAGCCTCGGCAATGAAGGATATGCAGATTTCCCAATGCAAATTTAAACCTCAGCAGATACAAATTGAATTCTTGAGAACAATTCAATTTTGCCTGTAGAATAATAAAAAAACTTCACCAGAATCCAATATACCTTAGCATTGGATTTAATTCAGTGTCAGATCGAGCTCTCTCCTGGAAGAAGACCAAACTCAACAAATCTCAAAAGAACTCTCTCCAAAAATGAAGACCAGGTTCCAGAAACCCTAGCTTCCAAAGCCAAGCAGAATTCTCTCACAAACAAAATATCAAATAATCAATCGGTGAATGAAAGTTCTTTTTTCGAGTTGTACTTATAGCTTTTTCGGAAAAAGCACAATTTCTCATTTTTAATAAAAAGGGCTTTAAAAAGATCATTTCACTTTATAACAATAAAGTTATAAAATATTTACGTTATTAAATTAAAAAAAAATTTAATTTAATAACGATAATTTTAAAATCAAAGCCATTGAATTCTGCTAACTGAAATAGACTCATTTCCGACACCAAAGCCCAAATGCCTACTGCTTTGCCAGAAATGACCCACTGCCAAAAATAGCTTGCTGCTAAAAATAGACTTACTAAAAATAGTAAGTCTCTCAAACTGGAGATTCTCTGAAGCTCAATCTCGAACGTCTGACACTCCGTGCAGACACCCTGCTAATCCTGGCCATACCCAAAACACCACTTACTAAAAATAGTAAGTCGACCAAAATGACCCGAATGAAGAGCAGACCTGATAAACTGAATCTCCAGAGTGGAGTCCCAACACTGGCTCTGACATCTGACCCCCTTTGATCGCTTGATTAGCCTGCGAGGGTCGTCAAACCAAGCTAATCCCGAAGTCTGAAAAATGGGGACATTATACCCAACAGTCATGATTTTAATTCTCTGAAGGCTTCCTCCGTAGCCGTTCACACGTAGGGTTCTCCCTTTCTCGTGAGATTGTCGAGGGGGTAGGATATCTAGGCAAAAATTTTAATAAACGTTTGATAGTAGCCAATATGTCCCAGGAAGGATTTAACCCTAGTGATATCTCATGGAGATTCTATATCCACAATCACACGAACTTTATCGGGGTCAGTTTTGAGTCCTTTGCACACGATATGCCCCAACAGCCTTCCCTAAGGCACCATGAATCGACATTTCTTGGGGTTGAGTGCAAGTTGTGCCCTTCGGCACCTATCCATGCATTCATCGAGGGCCTTCAGATGTGTCTCCTCCCCACTGTAGATGGACCAATCATCAAGGAAAGCCTTAAAGTTACCGACTGACATCTTATCGAATATATGGAGGATTATTCTCTGGAATGTGGGTGGTGCATTACAGAGACCGAATGGAATTCGATTGTAGGCATATACTTTGTCTTCCACCACAAAGGTTGTTTTCAGTTTATCCTCTTTTGCTATTGATATCTGATTGTAGCCAAAAAATTCATCCATGAATGAGTAGATTTCGTGGCCAGCCACCTCCTCGAGGATAGAATCTGTAAATGGGATGGGAAATGGGTCTTTAATAGTAACTGCGTTCAGGCACCAGAAGTCAACACAAATCCGGATTTGGTTTCCATCCTTCTTGAGAGAGATCACGACTAGGGATACCCATTCACTAGTTTGAACCTTGAAGATAATCCCGACCTCGAGCATTCGTTCAATTTCCTCTTTCACCTTCGTCACATAATTTTTGTTCATTCAGTATGGCCACTACCGTACTAGTACGACACCTGGTACCAACGGAATACAGTGAACGCATAGTTTAGGTGGGACACCCTTCAAGTCCTTGTACGTCCATGTGAATACATCTTTGTATTCGGTAAAGATTTTGAACGCCGTAACTTTTAAAACTGGATTCCAGTCATCCCCTACAAGGATGACTTTCGCTTCTATTTCCATGCCAAGATTAAGGGGTTTCACCGATGGTTCTTCGTACCTCATGGGATTCTGGTCACCAAACTGATGTGGTAGTGCAGTATCAATTGCAACATTCCCTTCCTTATATTCCCCATACTCTGGGGGGAATTTGCCTGATTCTTCCTCGATGCTTCGTACATTGCATGAGGGTGAAAATATCTCATAATCCTCCATTTGCCAATGGAACAGTCCGTTCAGTGAGTCCGTATCATCTTCTGAGCATCCTCCCAAATTTAGTATGCCCTCCTCATTTAGTTCCGTTCCATGCCTTCCTTCATCCCGTCGGTCATTTTCTCCTTAAGATTCTGACCCTGAGGAAGAGGCAATTTCTTCACTCACCAACTGAGTCCGGAGGTCAATTGTAAATTTCCTGCCTCCACTCTCCATTGAAAGTGTATTCCGTTTCCAACTATGGTTTGCCTTGGCTGCCACTAGCCACCCTCGACCCAAGATGGCATCGTTGACAATCCCAACCGGTGCTGAGAGGGGAGGGGTGAATCAGCATCTCTAAAACTTCTCTTTAAATCTGATGAAGTATACTTCTAATTGTAAGCCAAACATATTCAAGCATAAAATAACAGCAAGCAAACAATCACACAGTGACACTAGATTTATCACATGGAAACCCGATTAGGGTGAAAACCACGGTGTGAGGAGACCTCACAAATTTTGTCCTCTTCTGGAGTACACCCTGTGAGGAACCTTCCCGGTTAAAGGATTACAATGCATTGTTAGATGCGACCCGGTTAAGGGATTTATTACAATAAGGCCGGTTAGTGCCTGTCTGGTTAGAGGACTTAGAACACCTTGAAAGATGTCACCCGGTTAAGGGATTTGATACAAGGGACCTGTTAGAGTCCACCAAAAAACTGGGATTTAACTATTGTAGTTGTTAGAAAACAATATAAGGATTGACCTTTTACAAGTGGCTTTGCATAGCCTGATAAGATCTTTGTTTGTGCTCAACTGAGAAGCATCACCGGTTGCCGCAGGTGTGTTCTCCTTTACTGTTGTGCTTCTCTGCACACTCTTCTTTCTCTATTCTTCTCACTTATTTTCACCCTAGCTTCTTCAGCATACAGGTTCACTCTTTTACTCGGCAGAATGAAGGCAACTCGTATTCTCAATAGGTAGAAGAATATATAGAGTTCTTGCCCTAATTGCGCCTCTCATGCATAACCTAATTTCAGATCTCTTTCGGATACATCACTCAGTGGAGTACCAGTTTTTTGAGGAAACATCCAATGCATGCTTTTGCTTTATCTACTTTATGAAGAAAGCAATAGATGTGTGTCAAACACCTTTCCTTCACAAGAGATAACTCTTCGTTTTAAAGCCACAGATTCCAACTTTTTTAAAACCTTCAGACGCGCCTCAAACCGATCACTATGTTAACTCAAAGTCTTCCAGATTTAGTGCAAAAAATACCGATCAAAGAGTTGGTTGAAACAGATAGTTGACTATGACTTCCTCAGTTCATACCAGAGTCTTTACTAGATCGGTTGAGATCCTCATGTAGTGAACAGGTAAGAGTCTTAGACCTGTCACTGTCCTTTCCTTTGCTTACCGGTCGCACATTCCTCGGTTGTGTTGTTGACACCGGTTTGTACCTTTACTTCCTTTGTGCTTTGTCTACACCGGTTGTACCCTGGTCCTCAATTGAATCCTCATTTCCTTGACTGTATACATTACCTGGTTGCTGATGCTTAGTGTAGTGACCGGTTGCACTTGATTATAGTCATTTCTTTCTTGCATGTTGTCACTGGGTGCCAAACCAGCCTCTTTTCATACAGATGTCCTTAGAGCTTTAGACTTTAGAGAGATGACAAATCTCTATCCTCTTTTGCCAATCAATGACAATACTTGTACAGGTAGTAGGCTTACCGGTTACTATCTCTTAATGCCAACAATCTCCCCCTTTGGCATTGATGGCAAAATCTTGATGGACAATCATATCACCAATTTTTTGTGCTCGCATCTCTGTATTACTGCTACTGCCACTACCGGTTGTCTACCGGTTTATTGCCAAACTCTCCCCCTTTTTGACAATAATGCCAAAGGCTAGACAAAAAGACTTCCTTTTTCTAATCTGCTCCCCCTACGAGCAACAATCATTTTCATCAGTCCAGAAAAGATGAGGTGGAACCCTCTGTTGAAGCATAATGAACTGATGATCACCTTTGCAAGTTTACTGAAGATCAAGAAGGGGTATCACCCCTAGTTTACCTCTAAGGTACTCAAAAGTACTCTTTGGTAATGGCTTTGTGAAGATATCAACAATTTGTTCCTTTGTGGGGACATACTCCAATCTTACCTCCTTGTCTTGTACCAACTCTCTCAAGTAATGATACTTGATGACAATGTGCTTTGTCTTGGCGTGCATGACAGGGTTTTTGGATATGTTAATTGCATTGGTGCTATCACAGTAGATTGCAATCGGTTTAGGTATATGTTCATTGATTCCTTCCAGAAGTTGTTTGATCCAGATTACCTGTGTACAACTGATTGCAGCAGCAACATATTCAGCCTCTACAGTAGATTGTGATATGCAATTCTGTTTCTTACTTGTCCAAGAGATAATTCTCCCACCGAGAAAGAATTTACCACCACTTGTGCTCTTTCTGTCATCAATGTTGCCAGCCCAGTCTGCATCAATGTAAACTTTTACTTGGCATCCTCCCTTGTGTGGAAACCACAAGCCATATTCCTCAATACCCTTTAAATATCTGAAAATTCTCTTCACTGCTATGACATGTGTCTCTTTGGGATATGCAAAGAATCTTGCCACTATGCCAACCACATGTGCAATATCCGGTCTATTATGAACAACATACTGTAATTTTCCTATCATGGACCGATACGTTATTTCATTCACTTCTTTTGCATCATCCTCCTCTGATAATTTGAGGTTAGTTATCATTGGAGTTCCAACTGGTTTAGCTTCTTCTTCAGGTTGCTTATTGATTTCAGCATCTTGTTCTTGTTGTCCCAGTGGGACTTCCTTTTGTTGTTGCTCCTCAGTTGTATGAAGTTCTCCCATGGGTATATTGATCTCTGCATCTTGTTCAACATTTATTTGTGCATTAGTTGTGAACTCTTCTATTTGAGCTTTTTCTTTTTCAGTAGAAGATGCTTCACCAGTTGCAGATCTGACCGATGGTGCTTGCATTTGTGCAATTTGATCCTAAGGACCTAGTTTCTCCAATGCCTTGAAGTCATATTTGTTCCAGTAGTCTAGAGTTGCTTTGTAGACTTGATTCTCATATCCATTCAATATCTCTGCGACTCTATCTGATGTCTTTAGATTCATGGATGCTTCTTCTAATAGAAGCTTTATTCTTTCTTCATTGAATCCAGGTCGGACCTTAAGTAGTGTTTCCCTAGTGATTCTGGTGTTTGTGCCTAGTCCGGTTTTTCATTTTGATCGTAGCCTGTTGTTTAGTTCTGGTGGGAACTTGGACCTGTAGTGCCTTGGAGTCCTATGATAATCCATGAAGGTTTCTACAATCCCAACAATCAGCTTTTGTTTATCTTCTTCATTTAGTACACTGTACCACTTTGTTGCATTGCCAACTTCTCCGAAATCCATAACCTCAGTAATTATATCATCAACATGCATAGGTTTAATGTTACCTTTGCTTGGAGAAATGAGAACAGTTGGGTTTGCTGCCTGATCTTTGGTTAAGTCCACTAATACTGGTGCTTCTTCTCCAAGTATTCCTTTCCCTTTACCGATGTCAACTGCCAGTTTAGCTGTTGTTCTTTGAGTTACTTGTTCTGCTTGCTGTTGGGTCTAAAGAAGTTTGGTCCATATTGCTACTTCTTCACTATGTAATTTCTCAACTTCTCCAATAAGCATGAGGCCTATTCTTCTTATAGTTGCGAAAGTTTTCTGATGAAGCTCAACTTGTTCTATGGTTTCTTCTAGAGTAAGGTGATTCTGGACATCTAGAAGAGCTTTTATCCTTAGCTCTTTTTCTCTAACTTCTGAGGCTTTCCACCGGTCTTCAATCTTTTGTAGAAGAAGTTTAGGTAGAGTTGTGTGAAGTCCACCGGGATGAAGATTGAATATCTGAAGACAGAACGCTACAACTTCTTCAATCTTTCCTTTGTCTTCATCATTGGCTAGTTCATATTTCCTTCTAACAGAACCTAAATTCCCAAATTCTTTTAGTCCTGCCACAATTTCGTCAATTGTGGGCTTGGCTTTTCGAGGCGGATCCTCCTTTGTTGTTTTATCGGTTTTCTTCTTTCTAATTAGGGAAATTGTTTCCTCGGTCTCTGTTTCTTTTTGTTCTTCCTCTTGGATACTGGGCGCCAGTTCTACTTTCTTCCTCTGACCCTTGGGTTGTTCTGATGCCGGTTTCTTCTTTGGTGGTGGCGTCCTTTTGTAGACAATCTTGATTGGTGCCCTTGTTGACAGATTCTAGAGAATCTCAGTGTATGTGCCGAACCGATTGGCACCGAGATCCAAATTTGCATCAGTTAATGCATCAGCGTATGCCTTAGCAACTCTAGCAAAGATCCCATAACCAAGCTCAGGAGCGTATACATCTCTTGGTTCCACTGCTTGAATGATGCAGTTGTCGGTGGTGACCAGAAAACATACCTCATTCTTGTACAAGTCAACAATAGTTGACGACACTCTTTCTCTTTCGTGCATCTTCAATTGAAAAGCTTCAAAATGTTCATTCATCGCATTACTCAACTGGTCTCCCAGTCGATTAGCCATTTCAGTGATTTGATGCATGACCAATTTGTCAGTTTTCCATGTCACTTTACCGAAGCCTGGGAAGAAATCCAAGTAGAAAAAGTATAGGCACATCAGAAGGGTTCCATACTTCATGGATTTCTTCTTCACAACTCCGAGACTTTTCATGTTTTCAAAAATTTGGCTCTGAAGCATTGCACAAATGTCGTATTGGGCATTTTCACACATAATGCGGTACGTAGCATGTATTGTACCACCTGGTATGTTGTTCCAGTTGTTTGACTGATAAACTTTGTATTCGAAAACAGCAGACGCAAATCGTACTCCATTGTCTTCAATGTCATTCACAATCATAAGTCAACCATCAGACTTTGACTTGGTCAGCTTATTGACGATGGTATTGGCGATGGTGCGCAGGGTTAGCGCTTCCCCTTTGTCACTATATCCGGTTACTCTGTGGAGATCTTTGGTGATCTCGTAACATGTGCCTCTGGTGAGCCAGAAACCTGGTTCGTGAAGACGGCTCATCACCAATTTGACTTGGTCTTCCCAGAAGATTCCAGGGTAGCATACACCATTTATTAGTCCGGATGATACTAGATTGGCGTATTTGTCGGGAAGTTTCCCTTCTTCACATAACGACAGATACTCTCCTTGAATATAAGTTTTTGCCAGTTCTTCCTGTTTGGCGTGAATAAACCCTGTAACATCCTCGGTCAGGAGAACTCCTTCTGAAATAGAGGACAGCGCAGCGGCCATGTCGTTTTCTCTGTTCTGAGCAGGCAAGATGTTGTATGCTGGCCTATTCACCTGATCTCCTTTGATCAATTTCACAGTAGCGGAAGATGAAGTCATTCTTGCTAACCAGTAAATTGCAGAAGGTAACTTGGATCAGTTTTGCAAGCAATGATTCTCAGTGTTCAAAGTGTGAGAATAATACTTAGCACAAGAATTTGTAAATCACAAAGTAAAGTGAAGACTTGTGAGTAATTCTCCTTTTCTCTTATAGAGTTAGGTTCTAATGGTAATTACCAAACGGTAACTATTTGTTAAACGACTACAGTAATAAATGCCTCACCTAACTTTGCTTTTCGTTATCCCGACCGGTTGAATGAAGTTTGCCTTACCGGTTTTACCTTGTAGACCAAGTGAGTTCGACTCTCACCAGTCATACCGGGAACGGTAGAGGATCTACTGGTTCTCTCTAAGCCTTCACGGCTTAGTTTCCTAATGAAATATCGCCATCAACAGATGGTGATCTTTCCTCTGTCTTCTCTTCAGCGGAGCTCTTTGATTCTTTTACAAACCAAATCTATTTAACTGTTTTCACAGTCTTCCCTCCCTTGTTGGTCTTTTCTTTAGGTTTGACCGGTTCCTTTTCCTTACCGGATAACCAGTTCTTGCACTATTTGGCTTTGTGTCCAAGTTTGTTGCAGTGATAGCAGATTATCCTAGTTGTCTTCCCTGGGTTCATTCTTCTTGTGTTAGTTGGCTTGTCCCAAGAGTTCATACAGTTGACTGTACTCCGGTTCTTGTTTCTTTTGGTGAATACCGTCTTTGGGGATATGAATGCCATTGTCTTGGATCTACATTCTTCTGCCTTGTGTCTATTTACCCGCTGGGGTAGACTAGTTTACTGACACACAGACATTATACAGGAATGTAACTAGCAGAGATAGAAATAGATTAGATAACATCAAGCTTTCATTAATCATTCACAAAGGTTACAATAACAGTGATGCTTCTAATGAGCAAGTACAATATTCATATACAATCCAAAGAGGTGCAACCAAACGTCGTCACCCTTCTCAACCATCGGCAACTAACTAACCTCCGTCAGTAACTAACACCCGACAATGACACAACTCTACAGTTAACATCATCCCCCCCTAAAGAAAAGTCGTCTCTGGACGACAACAAAACAAAATGTCCCGGACAAAACAACAAAATAGGAATGATCAACTACTAAACTAAGACTGAGAAGTAAAGTGGGGCAGAGGAAGCGTCCCTGATGAGGAAGCATGCTGCTCCGCTGGAGGGACTGGTGTGGTGGACGAACCCAACAGAGCCCGAAGCTCATAAACCTATGTAGTCCGAGTCTGCAAGTGTGCTTCAGGTACCATCTGTAACTCCAAGGCGGACTTAATCATCATGGCAGCCTCCAATAGTTCCTTCTCCTTTTCCTCATTTTCTGCCTAAGCTGCTACCAACCGTTGCTCTAGAGTCATCTGTGCTGCCTGTTCAGCCATCAACTCCTGGGTATGCTGGAGTAAGTCTCTCTCCATTGCCTCTAACTTGGTGCCTAACTCCTCCTGAGCTCTCTGTGGGGTCACCAATGCAGTCTCACGGTCATATGAGACATACTCAGATCGCCTCAATGCGTAGTACCCATCCCTGAATGTCTGCTCCAACTCTCTAACAAGAGATGCTTCTAATGAGCAAGTACAATATTTATATACAATCCGAAGAGGTGCAACCAAACGTCGTCACCCTTCTCAACCGTCGGCAACTAACTAACCTTCGTCGGTAACTAACAACCAACGATAACACAACTCTACGGCTAACATCAAAGACCCCGACGATTGTCATCGCCTTCATCCTGACAGCGGCGGAGGTGCTCTCGAGCGTGGTATGCGCGGAGGATTTCCTGACGGTGTTCCTCTCGGGCAATCTCCTCCTGGCGAGCACGTTGTGCAAGCAACACTTGTACTAGCAACCGAGGAAGGTGGTTGAGTAGTCTGTTGGCTGCAGGGTTAGCCTCGATCGCCACCCACACAACACTTGCTGGGACTTCTTCACCGGTGGCTTCTCGACAGATGTAGGTCTCTACCGCCACTTGCAAAAGGATTCTGAATTCCCGTGTCTGGTTATCTTCTCCCTCATATAGTTCCGTACGGGCGTCGTCAGCTTTTGGATTAAGTTCTCTGAGTGGTAAGCCCATTGTCCGCATGCCATCCGAGTACGTCTAGGCAACGGCGCTAGATGTTTACCCGCTGGGGTAGACTAGTTTACTGACACACAAACATTATATAGGAATGTAACTAGCAGAGATAGAAATAGATTAGATAACATCAAGCTTTCATTAATCATTCACAAAGGTTACAATAACAGTGATGCTTCTAATGAGCAAGTACAATATTCATATACAATCCGAAGAGGTGCAACCAAACGTCGTCACCCTTCTCAATCGTCGGCAACTAACTAACCTCTGTTGGTAACTAACACCCGACGGTGACACAACTCTACGGCTAACAGTGTCCAAATTTGTTGCATGCATAGCAGTAGCCCCTAAAGCTTCCCTTCCTACTACTGGACACAGATATGGGACTGGACCAGCACTCACTGGTCATGAGGCTATTTTTTCAGCAGTTCTTGCAGTGACTGTTGTTGGTACTTACTGGTGCACTTTTGCAGTTATTAGTTTTATGACCCGGTTTCCCACAATGCTTGCAAGGTGCGTTAAAGATATTCTTACCTTTTTGTGCTAGCTGTTTCTTCTTATCCCTTTTGATCGCTTTTACCTAGAGGACTCACCATTCTCTTTGGTAACTCCACCGGTGAATCCAAGACCGGTTAGATCTTTATGTCTTCTTTGAGTTTTAAGTTGCTCATCAAGCTTGGTCGAACTTTCATTGTACCTTCTAAGAATTTCATTTGTTTCTTTAAGTTCATTCATCTGTCCCCTCATTTGATGCAATTCTAGAGACAGTCTATTGCATGCTTCATTCCTATCATGCCAGCCTTTCTGCATGTGAGCATTTTCTTGGGTGACACTCTGCATGTCTTCTTGAAGTTGTAGAATGATAAGTTCATTCGCCCCTACCACTTCCACTGCCCAGTCCCTTGCTTTCTCAGAGGCTGTCAAAGACTTTACTACTGAGTTCCTTTCATCTTCGGCTTTTCTCTTTTTCTCGATCAGTTCAGTCATCCTCAAGGCATTGTCCTCTTGGTCTCTCTTAAGATTAGAGATCTGATCAGTCAACATCTGATTCTTTTCCATGAGTTTAGATACTGCCTCCTCAGCTTGATCAGATCCACTCTGCCCAGAGAGTTCATCAATGGTTTCATTGCTCTCATTTAACTGCAGCGCTAGCTCCTTTCTCTTTGCAAGTGATCTTCTCAATCTATTCTCCAGAGATGCAATGATGTCATTGGCTTCCTTGAGCTGTTTCTGATACCGCTAAACTTCCATGATCTTTCTCTCAAGCTATTAAGCTTAGTAGTATAGAGAACTTGGCTCTGATACCAATTGTTAATACTTTACCGGTTACTGAGACGGGGGGTGAATCAGTAAAAACTATCTCTGATGCAGTTTAAAACTTGTAAACAGATTCTCTAATGTAAAACAGAATGTAAACAGTCATTCACAAGCATAAACGGATCCACACAGATCAACACAAGTATTTATACGTGGAAACTCTCAGTTAGAAAGAAAAAACCATGGTGAGACAGAGCTCACAACTTCACTACTACAGAATGAAGGCACCCTGTTAGGAGCTTACAAAAGCACGGATTCAAGTGCTACCCGCTTAAGGGATTTTACAAAAGATCTGTTAAGATCTAAGCCCTATTAGGAGCTGCCTAGTCACAGGACTTTGAACATCAACATAGATGTCACCCTGTTAGGGAATTTTACAAAAAACCAATTAGGTTCACCGTGATAGAAGGATTTCGATATGCTTTTACCTTTTATAAAAGCAATGATCTATTTTGACATTGACTGTCTGATTAGATCATACCTAGTAATTTCATCTCCGATTTGTCTGGCTATTGATCTCTCTTTCTTTCTTCACCTCTGTGCCTGAAGCACTTCTCAGAAGATATCACTCCTCTGCTCTCTTTTCAATCATCAACTCTCAACAACCACCTTCTTTGAGTCCTATGACCTGTATTTATATAACAGTACACCGTAAGGAAACCCTTAACTCATAGAACCACCAGGTTGCAAACTCCGCAATAAATCATGCAATCAGCTACAAGCTGTACGTTATGATATGGATTTTACCTTGCGAAACATCCGCAGGAATAAAGCTAACTCTTGTTAAAAAGCTAACTCCACTCTTAAGCGGTGGATGTCCCATATAATCCGGCTTCTAACTAAGATTGATCCACTGAATCTGGTGCGGATCTTTAGGTCATGCTAGACCGGTGTAATCTTATATCCGATTCAACTTATGCAAGCACACTGAGACTGGTGCGTACACTTTTCTTCATCTACCGATGCATACGTTATGTTGCTTGTCGACCAGTGTCTCTAAAGTAGGTGTTCTCAGTGACCGGTGACCCCATACCGGTGCATAGTATTTGTGGATGTGCACTAATGACAACTCAAATTCCTAACATCCTCCTCCAGCATTTCATTCAGGAAAGCAGACACGACATCCATCTGGTATACTTTAAAAATCTTGTGAGCAACATAGGCAAGAAAAATTCTTACCCCTTCTAATCTGGCCACTGGTGCAAAATTTTCTCCATAGTCCAATCCAGCTTCCTGGGCATACCCTTTGCAGACTAGTCTTGCCTTATTTCTTATTACTTTCCCTTCTTCATTCAGCTTGTTCTTGTAGACCCACTTGGTCCCTATGACATTCTTGTCTTGTGGTCTTGGCACAAGCTCCCATGTGTCATTCTTTTCAATTTGCTCAATTTCTTCTTCCATGGCCTTGACCCAATTTTCATCTTCTAGAGCTTCCTTGGTGGATTTGGGCTCTATACAGGAGAGTAAACAAATATTCTCTTTGGCCTTTTTCCTGGTCAAGACATTTGCATGTTTGTCACCAATTATATTGTTAGCGGAATGATATGTGACATACCTTGGGAGAACCGGTTGTTGTTCCCGATCAGGTTCTTCCGATTGAGCAACTTCTTCATCATGGTTCTAAACAGCTTCTTGTTCACCATCATGTGATGACATGTCAGCTTCGGGTACAGTCTCCTGCTCCAAATGTCTGTTCATATGTTGTTCTCTTTCATCTTCGATTGTTGCTTTATTGAACTCAAAAACATTTCCTTCATTTTGACCTTCCAAACTATCATAATCATTATGACCGGTCTTCTTGATAAGTTCTGAAGATTCATCAACTTTTACATTGATGCTTTCAATTATTTTGCCTATTCTCTTGTTCAAACACCGGTAGGCTTTGCTTTTGGTAGAGTAACCCAAAAATGTTCCTTCATCGCTCTTGGGATCAAACTTCCCAAAGTACATATCTCTTTTGATGTAACATTTACTACCAAAGATTTTGAAGTAACCTACACTAGGAGTATGTTTGAACCATAGTTCATAGGGGGTCTTACCAGTTCCCTTTTTGACTTGAACTCGGTTTAGTGTGTAGACAGCAATGTTGATGGCTTCTCTCCAGAAGTGATGAGGAAGATCCTTCTGAATCAACAGGGTTCTTGCACAGTCAATCAGCATCATGTTTCTTCTTTCTACAACTCCATTTTGCTAAGGAGTCCTTGGTGCAGATAGCTGCCTCTTTATGCCATGTTCCTCACAGTAGTGAGTGAACTCTTGAGAGGTATATTCACCTCCTTTGTCTGACCTCAGACACTTCAAGCTTTTACCGGTCTCCTTTTCCACTTTGGCCTTGTAGATTTTAAACATGTGGAAGGCCTTTGATTTCTCTCTAAGAAAGAGTGTCCACATCATTCTTGAGAAGTCATCTACAAAGAGCATGAAGTACTGGTCTCCATAATAGCTTTTTGTCATCATCGCTCCACACAAACCTGTGTGCACAAGATCTAGAACATTTTCAGCAGAAAATGATTTACTGTTGAAACTTGTTCCTATCAGTTTTCCTAATTGACAGTCTTTACAAACACCTCTAATGGGTTTTGTAATCTCAGGGAGTCCTCTAACCGGTTTCTTTTTGCTCACTTTGACAATACTGTCAAAGTTTATGTGGCAGAGTCTCTTGTGCCATAACCAGTTGTTTTCTTCTTTGGATATAAGACAAATTTTGCTTGATTCTCCTTTTACTAAAGCTATGAGACAAGCTCCTTCCATTGAGTCTAAGTAGAACAGATTACCTTTGCTCTGTCTACGGGTTGCAATATGAATTTCAGACTGATTCTTGACTATACAAGAACTTTGTCCGAATTCCAATAGGAATCCTTTGTTGTTGAGCTATGCAACACTCATTAAATTGTACTTGAGTCCTTCAACCCAGTACACATCTTCACAGACAGTATTGTTGCAGAGTGCAATGGAACCTTTACCTTTGATGGCACGGGGAGCATTATTTCCAAAGGTAATTGATCCGCTGTCATTGAGCTCCAAGCTGATAAATTTGTTCTTATCACCGGTCATGTGCTAAGTGCAACCACTGTCAATGATCCAGTCATCATGCTGATGAGATTTTGATATGAGTGCTATTTCACTTACCACTGGGCTTTCCTCTTTTATTGCAACAAATGCGATTTCTGGATCCTCAAAGTCTTTGGATTCATTGTCTGTGACTCCTTCCTCTACAAAATAGCATTCCTTCTTTGCTTTGCTCTTGAACCGGCCTCTCTTATCTTTATTATCATTATCAGGACATCTTGCAGCAATATGTCCTATCTTGTTGCAATAGAAGCATTTCAAAGGAAGCTTTCCTTTATACTTCCCTTTCCCTTTGGGGAATCTCCTAGTGATGAGTGTTTCAAACTCATCTTGCTCCATCTCTTTTGAAAGTAGATTGTCAACAAGATTACCAATCTTACCAATAGAGCAATTACCCATTTCTCTTCCCTTTTTGGTGGAAGAGATGTTGCCATAAGACTTAAAAGCTGCTTCCTGAATGGGTAAGCTATTATCGAAATTACTCAGTTCAAATGCAGTCAACTTACCGATTAGGGAGTCTAGGGTGACTTGATCTGTGGTGACCGATTTGAGCTCTTGAATGGCACAGATCTTTATGTTAAGAATGAATGTTGAATATATCATATGGGGGAGTATTTGCAGTCATTCTGTAGTAGTTGTTGCATTCATGACTGTGATTATCATTGATGTCAACATAGTGATCTACTGGAGATTAGCAAAGAAGCAGACAGTGTTTGAGTTAGCGCACTTGGGATATTGAAGATGAAGCTATGCGGAGTTGAGGACTTACTCTATGATGTTCTATAAGATCGTGGTTAAGAGCGCAGACGGAAATTCATTTATTCATGACAGTTATGAGAAAATTAGTGGAAGCAGTCCAAGGCGTTTAGGTTAGTTGGTTGAAGCAATGAGTTCTCATTGTGGAGACCCTAGTTCAAATCCCAAGAGGGACATCTTTGTGGAATTCTAAGTTGTGACTATTGGTCTTCAAATTGTTGTTTCTAGTGTGGCTGCTCGTAAGGAGCTCATAACCTTCTAAACTATCTAGTGTGGTTGTCTCTTGTTGTTGATCGAATGCGATCAAAGTTTGTAAACTATCTATAATATAAAAATAAAAGAAATCGGTGGAAGCAGTATTCAGGCAATGTTCCTGAGTAGCGGTTTGTGGAAATCGGATGATATCTCCTAATCGGGATTGAATCTGATCATGCGCAATTATCAAGCAGTTGAAAAAATGATGTTAGTGACGTGGACGTGAGCGCAAAATCCGAGGTCGCACGAGTAAAGAATTATCCTAATTGGAAGCCGACAGTTTTGTGTAAATTTTATGTAACGTGTAGAAACTTTTATTTTGTAATTTGTATGCCGACTCATTTGTAATTACTTGAGTGTGGTATAAAGGAAGGAATGTTTTCCTTGTTGTAGTGTGTGAATGAGAAGAAGTTGTGAATTGTATTTGAAAGTGAATTGCAGGATTATGCAATACTTGTAGAAAGAAGATATGTGAAGTATAGAGATTTGGTATTGAGATCTGAAGAAGCAGTCGGTGTGATTTGGCACAGTCAGAGAAGGAATATGAATTGTTGAGATCAGTTATCTTTTCGTATTATTCTGTTGAGTAATACAAAGATCAGTCGGACAGTGTTTTCAGTGATCTTACTCTGAAGCTGTTTGGGCAGTGGGTCCTTCTATCTTCCATAACTCCTAACAGAGTAAGAATCTTTTAGCAGGGATTCAAAGTCTCCTAACAGGGACTCATATATACTGAATGTATTTCATAAGATTCCTAACAAAGTCCATTCTCTCACAAGGAACTTTTATATTAGTGCATCTTTTGTGGGCATCATTCCCACCGGGGTTTACTCTTTGATCAAGAGGTTCCCTAGTCAACATATCTTGTGTCATTGTGTTATTGTGCATGTATATCTTTCTATGGTTGTTAATTACATTGCTTACATGGTTAAATTCTATTGAGGTTGATAAAAGTTGTATTTATCTGATAACTCATTCACCCCCCCCCCCCTCTCAGTTATCTTGGTGGACTTTACTTTCTAACAATTGGTATCAGAGCAGCAGGTCCTTGAAGGAAAAGTTTAACAGCTTAAGAAGAACCATGGCGAATCATTTCAAGAAAGAAAGCCCTAAGTTTGATGGAGTAAATTGACAGCTGGAAAGAAAAGATGAAGACACATTTACTTTGTTTAGGACCAGGTTATTGGTTAATCACAAAAACTCAGAAGACTATCATTGATGAGGATAAGATTGAAGATTGTACTAATGAGGAAAGAGATCTATTCATGTGTAACATACTTGCCAGAGAAGCACTCTTGTCAGCCCTTTCGAAAAATGAGTACAGTCAAGTAAAATATCTAAAAACATCTCATGATATTTGGTTAGCTTTACAATTTACTTTTGAAGGTGATGAATATGCAAAGAAAGTCAGATTACATAATTGGATATGTGCATTTGAAGATATAAGAATGATGGAAGATGAATCTGTTAGAAGCTATATTGGTAGAATGTCAGAGATTGTTTCAGGTATAAAATCTTGTGGAGGAACCAAGACAGAGAATGAAGTGATATGGAAAATTCTGAGGACATTGACTTCTGCATTTAAGTAGACAACACAGATGATTGAACAAGTTATACCTTGTACTACGAACTTTATCAGAGAAGCTCTTCTTGGAAGATTGGAAGTAGCAGAGATGGACCTGAGGCTATCAAGAGACTTACCTAGAATGGAGACAGCATTCAGTGCTCTTAGTGTTCGCCCTACTTTGTTAAGAAGCATCAGTGTAACCAGAGATTATGCTAGCAGCAACAGATCTAAAAATGAAGAAAACACGAAGATTGAAGAAGGTATTGCCTTGCTTGTGAAAAGAGAATTAGACGGTAAGAAATTTTTTAAATGTTGGACTTGTCAAGAATTTGGTCATTTTGCATCTAAATGTCCTAAGAGAGTTAAGAAGTATAGGAAGAACTTTAATCCTAGGAAATCTAAAGAATGTTATTATGCAAATGATGAAGAACTTGAAGCTAGTTTGGAGAAATCTTTGAGTGAAAGTGAAACTGAGCATGATGATATAGGATTTCTAGCAATTAAAAAAGATAATCTTAAAAACAGAAATTAAGGAAGAAAAGGGTTTAGTTTCTCAAGTAGAAAAGAAAGTTGATTGGATTATAGACAGTGGTTGTTCACATCATATGATTGGAGACATGAAAAAATTCATAAAGTTTAACAATTATGATGGAGGAGTTGTTAGAGTTGGAAACAATGCACTTTGTTTGATTAAAGGTATAGGATCTATTACTCTTGATGCAAAGACTAATATTGATGATGTTTACTTTGTGGATGGTTTAAAACATAATCTTTTGAGTGTTAAACAGCTAGTTAATAAAGAATATCGAGTTTGGTTTACTGAGAAAACTTGTGTAATCAAAGACAAGGATGGTAATTTGATTGGTACTGGATCTAGAACCAGAGGTAATGTATTTCAGTTGAATCCTACTAAGATGACATGCTTGATTACCAAAATTGATGATAGTTGGTTATGGCACAGAAGATTTTGTCATATAAACTTTGATAACATTGTGAAAGTGAGTACTACACTTGCAGTAAGAGATTTGCCTAAAATTATGAAGCCTACTAACATGATTTGCAAGGAATGTGTGATGGCTAAACAGAAGAGAAGCTCATTTCCTAGCAAGAAGTTTACAACAATAGAGAAGTTGGAAATTGTTCATACAGATTTGAGCGGTCCCACAAGGACTAGAGGATTTTATGGAGAAAGGTATTTTATGATTCTTGTTGATGATTTTACAAGGATGATGTGGATTGCATTTCTGAATTGAGAATTGGAAAAAGTCTACATTGAGCAGCCTAAAGGTTTTCCTTTAACTCAAGAAGGAGATATGGTATGTAAACTGAAAAAAGCTTTATATGGACTGAAGCAAGAACCTAGAACTTGGTATGCGAGATTGGATAAGTATTTCATAAAGTTAGGATTTACAAAAGGCACAACTAATAGCAACGTATACACAAAGAAAATTGAAAATGGTTTGTTGGTTGTTATTTTTGTTGATGATATTATCTTTGTTGGAGAAGATGAAGCCAGTGATAAATTTGCAGATGAAATGAAGACTGAATTTGAAATGAGTATGATTGGTGAAATAAAATATTTTTTAGGATTGCAGATAACACAGAACAGTGATGGTATCTTTGTAAGTCAGACAAAGTACTTGAATGATTTATTGAAGAGATTTGGAATGGAGAACTATAAACCAGTTGGAACACCTATGGTAACTGGACACAAGTTATCTAGCACAGATGAGACTCCTGCAGTGGCACAGAAAAAGTACAGATCTATGATTGGAGGATTGCAATATTTGACTCATACAAGACCTGATATATCACATGCAGTTGGAATTGTAGCAAGATTTCAAGCTGAACCCAGAGAATCACATTATGTAGTAGTAAAGAGGATACTGAGGTACTTAAGAGGAACGATTGAATATGGATTGTGGTATGAAAAATCTGATGATTTTACCCTATGTGCATATACAAATATTGATTGGGGAGGTAGTGTTGATGATAAAAAGAGCACCAGTGGTGGAGCATTTTTCCTTGGAGGAAGATTGGTTTCTTGGCTAAGCAAGAAGCAGAACTATATTTCACAGAGCACAGCAAAAGCAGAGTATGTGGCAGCAGCAAACAATTGTAATCAGATAATTTGGATGAAACAAATGTTGAAGGATATTGGAATAAAATTTGTTGAGCCTGTTGTTATACATTGTGATAACACCAGCACAGTTAGTATGTCTAAGAACCCTGTGTTACATTCTAAGACAAAGCATATAGAGATAAAGTATCATGTAGTGAGAGAGAAAGTGGCAGAGAAAGAAGTCAAACTTGAGTACATAAGCACAAAGGAGCAGATTCCAGATATATTTACAAAACCTTTACCTAAGGATACATTTGAGTATCTGAGAGGTATGCTTGGGGTTATGTCCCAGCCTACTTTTGAGAAGTGATGCAGATTGTTGCATCCGTCCAGTGGTATATGAGCCCTATCTTTCTTTTGGACTGGATGGTGGTACTTCCTCTATGAGGGAGTATGTGTATCTGAGCTGAGTCATGAGGACTCAAGTGAATGTATTTTTCTGAACAGTGTCTTTTGACATTGAAGTTGTTGTTGACATAATGATGAAACATCTGTCATTGATGTCAATGGAGGAGAAGTATACATGAAAAATCATCTATTGGAGAGAAGTGAATAGGAAAACGAAGCAAGATTTGATTGATGAAGAAGACTTGAAAGCATTTTCAGAGCAGCAGTGTTGCAGTGTTGGTATTCATGGAACTTGGATGTTTTTTCATCTATGTTGCCATCAATGCCAATGGGGGAAATTGTTAGGAATGAATGCTGAATATATCATATGGGGGAGTATTCGCAGTCATTCTGTAGCACTTGTTGTTGCATTCATGACTGTGATTGTCATTGATGTCAACACAATAATCTACTGGAGATTAGCAGAGAAGCAGACAGTGTTTGAGTTAGCGCACTTGGGATATTGAAGATGAAGCTATGCGGAGTTGAGGACTTACTCTATGATGTTCTATAAGATCGTGGTTAAGAGCGCAGACAAAAATTCATTTATTCATGACAGTTATGAGGAAATCAGTGGAAGCAGTATTCGGGCAGTGTTCCTGAGTAGCAGTTTGTGGAAATCGGATGATATCTCCTAATCGAGATTGAATCTGATTATGCGCAATTATGAGGCAATTGAAGACATGATGTTAGTGACGTGGACATGAGCACAAGATCCGAGGTCGCACGAGTGAACAATTATCCTAATTGGAAGCCGATAGTTTTGTGTAAATTTTATGTAACGTGTGGAAACTTTTATTTTGTAATTTGTATGCCGACTCATTTGTAATTACTTGAGTGTGGTATAAAGGAAGGAATGTTTTCCTTGTAGTGTGTGAATGAGAAGAAGTTGTGAATTGTATTTGAAAGTGAATTGCGGGATTATGCAATACTTGTAGAAAGAGGATATGTGAAGTATAGAGATCTGGTATTGAGATCTAAAGAAGCAATTGGTGCAGTTTGGCACAGACAGAGAAGGAATATGAATTGTTGAGATCAGTAATCTTTTGGTATTATTCTGTTGAGTAATACAAAGATCAGTTGGACAGTGTGTTCAGTGATCTTACCCTAAAGCTGTTTGGGCAGTGGGTCCTTCTATCTTCCATAACTCCTAACAAAGTTAGAATCTTTTAGCAGAGATTCAAAGTCTCCTAACAGGGACTCATATGTACTGAATGTATTTCATAAGACTCCTAACAGAGTCCATCCTCTCACAAGGAACTTTTATATTAGTGCATCTTTTGTGCGCATCATTCCCACCAGGGTTTACTCTTTGATCAAGAGGTTCCCTATTCAACATATCTTGTGTCATTGTGTTATTGTGCATGTATATCTTTCTATGGTTGTTAATTACATTGCTTACATGGTTAAATTCTATTGCGGTTGATAAAAGTTGTATTTATCTGATAACTGATTCACCCCCCCCCCCCTCTCAGTTATCTTGGTGGACTTTACTTTCTAACACTTTATGCCATACTGAGGTCTGAGCGTTCTCAGTATTTTGCTAACCACCTCCTCTTCACTAAGCTTTCCTCCAGTGCTTTTGATAAAGTTGATCACTTCTTTGATCCGGTTGTTGTATTGTTCAATGTCTTCTCCCTCATTCATCCTCATGTCATCGTATTTTCCTCTGAGGCTTTCAACCTTGGCTCTTTGTACATTTGGGTCCCCTCCATATACCAGTTGCAGCTTAGCCCACATCTTTTGAGCGGAAGCTAGGTGCTCAATCTCAACATAGACATGATCAGGTAGAGTACTGGCTATCATGTCCATAGCAGCCGTGTGCTCAGTTTTGATCTTCAATTCATTAGGTGTCAAGGTGCCAGCGAGTTCATTGTAATCAATGGTAACATGTTTGCTCATTGAGGGAGGGTTTTCTAATTTTGTTTCCGCAAAAAATCATGGATGGAGGATTTTCTGATTTTTTCCACAAAAGATCATGATGGATTTTCTAATTTTTTTCCAAAAAAATCACGACTTATCTGATTTTTTTCCACAAAAAATCATGATGGGGTTTCTGATTTTTTTCCACAAAATATCATGATGGGTTTTTTTTTTTTTCCATGAAAAATCATAATGGATTTTTTCGATTTTTTCCAAAAAAAACATATATATAAACTTTCTAGTTCTTTTCTGGGTTTTGCTCAATGTTTACCACAAAAATTGTGATGTTTTGTATAAGGGTTTTTGCTAAATTTTTCCAAAAAAATCATGGTTTTCTTTGTCATAGGGTTTGTGGGTTTTTTCCCTTTTTTTCCTCAAAATAAAGGTTTTTGACGATTTTTTCACAAAATCGTGGTTTTCTATCTTCGACAAAATGTTTTGACAATTTTTTTAAAAATCATGGTTTTCTTGCAGAGTGTTTTGGGTTGTACCTCGGGTTTCAAGGGTGAACATTGTTCCTACAAATGTATTGAGTTTACTAGTGTTCGGGGCTGTTGTTGCTTTTGACAATTTTTTTTTTGCAAAATCATTATTTTTCAAAATTTTGAAGTTTTTTGAAGCTAATCCCGATGTCTCTAGATAAAGGGAGGGATAGTTATGTTACCCAACATCATGTTGTTAGGATAATGGTAAACTTGGTCATATCCAAAAATTCTACAAAACTAGGGAGGGTCTCAGCAGCAAGCTCATGTCACAAAGTGTTCAAATGAGAAAGGGGTAGCCAGCTATATATTCATAGCCATATGACCTGCAAATTTAATATTTTGTAGGATAGTTAGTTAATAAAATTGACCATTAAGGGAAGGTATCAGAATAATATTGCATTATTTACCTCATAATGGCCATTTAAGTCACTTAATGTATCTAGTCAAATAGATAGTTAAGTATATTTCTATTTCAGTTCTCAGTTAACGATCATTTCTTTTAGAAACATTGTCTTTGTGTATCATTATTTAAGGATCCTTTGACTCTTGTGTAATTACTTCATTCAATCAATTGATTATCATTTCAGTACCATGTACCATCAGGAAATCACCTAGGAATGCTCATGACACTCCTTGTCTATCATATTTTTCTAGGCAATCAATTAGTGGTTTGATTATCAGCTTATTATGTTAGTCTAGATGGTCCCGTGGGTATACAGTGGTTTGCCTGTAAGGTTATCATGTTAGTCTGGATGATCCTGTTAAAGTATTGTTCGTGTGTGTTTAATAAACGATGAGAAATCATGATATGCATACATATATAGATATATTTATATATATATATATACTATATAATATAATTGAAAAGTAAGTATATATTAATATGCATGTGTATACTTATATATATATATATATATATATATATATATATATATATATATATTATACAAAGTATGAATAAACTATTGGTTAAGATATGTTAACTAATAGTTATGTAATGAAGTGACATGACCATAAGTATATACAGTCATGTCTATTCATTACATGACTATTCAATATATACATATACCCTATTGTTATTGTAGAATCAATCAATAACGAAGGCAATTTTATTCTACAATATCAAACCAGTATATATTATCTCTATAGGACGATCCAGTTTTCACAACATGGTATCAGAGCCTAACCTATAAGAGACACAAAGATATTTATGCTCCTATGCTTGGTTTGGTGTGAAAGAAATAATGGAGATTTTTCTACTATTTTGTTTAACATCTGGGCAAAGTTCATCACGCTTCCTGCCGAGGACAGGTCACCTTGTACTAGTAATCCTATTAATGCAGAGGTAAAAAGGATCACATTGCACTGATGAGATGCTTTACGTAAAAAGAGGTCTAAACCAATGTCTACGATCAGCAGTTGTTACACAAGAAATAACACAGCAAGGATATAAGTGACTGGCAGTAAATGCAGTCAAGGGGATAAATATTACCAGTAAGAATAATTAGAAACAGTGGTATGTACTATCATATTATAGATTGGTAAATCCATTTCATTTGCTAGCTATTATAATTCTATATGATGAGGTGCATACTATTCTGAACTATTTGTGCATAGTCTACCATATCACCATCGACACTTAGCAATATCACCATCTGTTTTATGGTTGCACAAAAGGATCAGACCATTAATCATTGGTCTCCACACAAGATTGATATCGATATAATAAAGGGATTGGAGATGAATAAGGACGTAAGTTGATTCATTAAGGAAATAATCAGTTAATGTATTGAAGTGATACGATTATGAACATTCCTCTATACTCCAAGGGACACAACCAATTGGTTGTGTAAATATATATATTTACAATCATTTCATTCAGAAAGTGGAGAATAGAAAGTATCTCAAATCATTGAATAAAAGAGCGAAGACAGCTGTACATGAACAGTGTATAAGCAATGGGATTGCATCTCAAAAATAGTAACATTCATATAATAGATTACTAGTGTAAACCACAGGAGCTTACGATGATCTCTATCTTATAGAGAAATACTATTATCAATTTGAGAATCATACTTATGGCTGACAGTGAAACTCCTCCATTAATATCAAGGTAATGGATACTTACATTGATTGAATCCTCCATTGGTCCCATTCAACCAACTAAGAGTATTAGAACATGTCCATTCGCAAACCATAATTGATGCGTACATTTGAACAAATAAAGAATCATCTGCAAGTTTTAATAAAAATAAGTCTTGTGCAATCGAAGTTCAGAAATTAATCACAAATTTGGAAAGGATCCCTATAGGGGGCATTTCAAATAGTGTCTCCTATGCAAAAGACAAACTTTGGGCGGAGGCCGTCTCTGCTCAGTGTGGCTGGACTGCCACTCAAACTCTCAGATGCGCAGTCCTCAAGAATAGAGTATGGAGCGACATATTTAACGTGGTGAAACTTTGGTTTGGCGATTGTCAACGATCTTAATTAAGTGGGCTTGACGTTGTCCACTATGCAAGTTTATTTGACCCTCATTGAGGCCCACTGATGTTAACCTTCAATTTATTTTATTCATTGAGTGGGGACTGCGAAGGTTGAGCACATAAGAAGCTCTATGGTGTAGGTGAGAACATGGGATAACTTACGTTGAAGACTTGCCAAACCCATAAAGAGTGGAGCCCTCGTTCGCAGCTAAGAATGGAGTAAGACACCACAAAGTATGTTGTTCTGAGATCACAGTATACACCTCTACAATGCACACGTTAATGCAGAAGAGAACTTATGAGCGAAAGATAGACATTATTGGGCCCAAGTTTTTTTATGATGACTATTCTCAAGTCTGAATATATATTGAACAGAGGATTGCTAAGGATTTATATTATTGTTTTGAAGTCATTTAAGATATTTTTGGCTTGGTACCCGAAAGAAATTAAATGAAGTTTACATTTTATATATCGCAGAGGATATATATTGTGATTGCAGTTTATTAACTAGCAACGAACATACAATCATCCACTGCTGTCAAAATGATGAATTACATTCCCACCTGCAACATGGATACTCGTGGAAATATATATCATAAAGGAGTTGTGTAAGGCAGAAATATTCATGAATGCAACAAATCATAATAGGGTTTGAAATATTTGAAATTTAAGATAAGTATTCCATGCTTTATTAATGCATATGAATTATGAATTTTCAGTTTGTAATTCATTAAATAATAAATCTTGTATGCTTTATCATTTGTATTTTTGTATGAGATAGTTTAGCTTTATAAACTATTTGTAATCTATCTCTGACATACTTTCAAGATGAAAGCATATGAAATTCAGATTCAGAGGGAGTCTGACATTTTCAAGAGGTCAAGAAGTTGATGAACTTGAGCTTCAAAGGGAGGATATAGTTCAGTTAACTTGAGGCAATCTCAATCGTATTGATTGAGAGGGAGTTCACCATTTGAAGGTAAAACAATTCTGAGATTATAGTAGTGAGATGCACATGGATAGAATCTCTGATTGAGTCATTCCATACAGCTTGAGACTTCAGGTTATTGAGATGAACATCACACTAGAGGTTTTTATTATCTTCCCTCAAGTCCAAGAGGGAGTATTAATGTTGTGGCCTTAAAAAAAGATCAAAATGCATCGTATGCTAGTCAATGTGAGTCGGCAACCTTATGTCTATTCAGATTATTCATGTATGAGACATCGAATCTCTCAGGAAGAAAGGTATGGAGTCACATCCTGCAGTAACACTGAGATGAGCATATAAACAGGGTATGCCTCTGTGACAAAAGAGGAAGCGAAAGGATCTGCATCAATGACATTCAAAGATCTTGATTCAGAGGGAGTAGACCATGTTTTGTTGGTTACCTAGTGATCAAGAAACTGTAGCAGAGAATTATGATGAATTACCATGTGAGAAGGCTATGCTTTCATGTCAGTGGGAGAAGCTAGAAGATCAAATTAAGATGGCAACCCAGGATCGTGGTCATATTAATTTAGAGGAAGTATTCCTGATGTTGATTTTCAGCCTTAGTGATCTATCACTTTGTATCTTAAATGATTCTTGTTTTTGATAGACAAGTTTAAGGTGGAAGCCTTCCTCACTTGATAATAGTGAACCAAAGTGTCAAGATAGACTACTTAATTGTGTGTCCCGACTGTTCGGAGATCTTGACTCTTGTTATTACTGGATGTGTAATAACGAAACCATATCATGATAGACTACTTAATTGTGTGTCCCGACTGTGCGGAGATCATGATATTCAAGTCTATTTTCATGACGAGACTACATTAAATTGTGTGTCCCGAAGTGTCGGTAGTCATGGTAGACTTTATGGGCCCATTCATTTTGTGTTATGAAAGGTGACGATCTTTCACGTGTGTTGGGTTACTATTTCAAGGTGACGATCTTGAAAATAGTTAACCAGGCTTCAAGATTGACTCCCAAAAGGGATTGTCCCGGATGTGCCGGATATCTTGTTGCTTATGTTATTACTTGGTGTGTAATAACTTGTCAAGATCGACTCCCGAAAGGGTCTGTCCCGATGTGTCGGATATCTTGACGCCTATCATGATCGACTCCCGAAAGGGTCTATCCCGGATGTGCCGGATATCATGATATGAAAAGATTCTACAAATTCTATTAAACTCTCTCTCAAGAGGGAGTGTTAAAGTATTGTTCGTGTGTGTTTAATAAACGATGAGAAATCATGATATGCATACATATATAGATATATTTATATATATATATACTATACAAAGTATGAATAAACTATTGGTTAAGATATGTTAACTAATAGTTATGTAATGAAGTGACATGACCATAAGTATATACAGTCATGTCTATTCATTACATGACTATTCAATATATACATATACCCTATTGTTATTGTAGAATCAATCAATAACGAAGGCAATTGTATTCTACAATATCAAACCAGTATATATTATCTCTATAGGACGATCCAGTTTTCACAACAGATCCAATCAGTATACACGGACCACAGAAGCCAGATGTTTCTCCCTGCATCTTTTGGCCTAAAAGGATATTTTTTCATAAGTTCAGTTTGATTGAGTGAAGCGTTCTCACCCCTCTACCTATCATTTTTTGTTAGTTTTTGTCATTGATGAACGTATCTCTGCTACTCGCGAACCAGTATATGCTGCTGTTGTGTAAGTCGATTGCTCAAGTGTGTGGATCATATGACATGTGTCTTCACACTCCTTGCTTTGTTGTTTTAGGAGGATTCACATAAGACAATCTGTTCTCTGTGAGAATGATTGTAAACTCCAAATATCTCTTGCCATGTGTCTTGTTCGGATGCATGTTCCTTTTTAAGGAAAATTCTTTTTGCTGTATGTTGTCCTGACTGAGCCTGGAAGAATTTTATTTTGATATATTCCCTATTCTGTCAGTCTTTTGTCCTGAGGCTGCGTTGAAGACATTTTTATTCTTTTCCTCTTTGCTTCATCTGAAAAAAAACATTTTTTGTATGGCCGTTTTTATATAAGGGCAGGTGTCGAGACTGTTGGATTAAAATTTGGAGTTAAAAAAACGGTAGTATGTTGTGTTGAGTCGTGGACAGGCTTTTTAGAGATACGAGGAAATTGGTGTGTAACCGCTCTGCAAACAAGTCCAGAATAAATTCTGGCATGCGTAGTCTACTCCGGGCTGATAATAACATAACAGCATCTGCAGACAAGGCATCGAGAATAAAAAGAAGAAACGGCTCAGAACTGTAAACGCATAACAATTTTCATAGGATGCAGCGTACGTGTTGGCTGTGTGAATGTGAAGTTATCGGGACTGTTTTTTTGGGAAGACTCAAAGACTGCAAGATAAAAAAACGGATGTGCCAAGTGCGTGAACACAGAGACCAAATGAAAAAGGCAATCATCATTATTGAAGATTCTGTGTGCTGTAATCTGCAATCGGTTGGGCACGTATTTGTATAGGGTAGCAGTGCATATGAAAAAAAAATAGTGGCGTGAGAAGTTAGTTTGAGAAGAACGTAAAAAAAACATAGCAGATTTTTGAAGAAAAGAAAAGGCATCACGCGGGCTGTTGCGTGTGGTGTCTTCTTTGACGGAAAAAGCACAACACAGCAAGTGATGATATCAAATGCGAATGTGAAGTATGAACCGGTGTTGAGTGCCTAAGTCAGAATGTATTGAGTATTCTTGTGAAGAAATGGTGTAACGCCAGTGGGGATAGTCTGTACGCTCCCTGCTCAAAAATTGGTGCAATGCTAACTCCAAAAACGGTCATACTGAATCAGCTGTGAATGACTGAAAACATATATGACTAAGGAACAATCATTTAGAAAAAAGGCAAACATGAACAACAAAATAGGTAGCACAAAAATGGAGAAGTGCCTGCTTTAGAATATATCAGAATACACAGGATTTCCAGAAGTGTGCAAGGGATGTCTGTAGTTAGTAGTGTTGGTGCTGCAGGCTTATGATGGAAATGCGACTGTAGCAGTGAAAGAAAAAGTAGTGAAGATCCTTTTACAACAGCATTAAAAACATACTTGAAGGTGTCTACAAACAGGTTATCTAACGCTGCAGATTGTTAAGAAAAGGTGTACACAGAACTCTAAAAGAGTGGATACAGTCGCATATGAAACAAGAGTATCATAAACAGAAATACATCTGCTTCTTTTGAAAGGGAGGTCAAAAACTGTGAGTGGTGGCTGAAGTCTGTCATACATTTGTGTGTCTTTACGCCTTTGTGAAGACAAGGAACTCATTTTTGTATAAGTTTTCTGATATCTTATTGATAAGGTTGTAGCCTTATTGCTCACTGGTTGAAGCCAGTTCTGATGTGATTTGAGGAGAGTTGTAGTTCTCAGTTGTAAAGGGTTGTTGCCCATTCAATTAGTGATGCCGTGGTTTTTCCCGTCTTGGGTTTCCACGAGATAATTCTGCGTGTCTTGTCTTCTTGATGTAAGCTCTTCAATTTCTGCTTCTTATTTTACAGTCTGTGTTAAATACTGATTCACCCCCTCCCCCTCTAAGTATTGTGCGTTTTTCATTTTTATCTTTTGATTTGGCTTGTGTGAATTTCCAATGCCCATGTGGATTTGATTTCTTGCAGTATGGATCTTATTCCTGGTACCACTGTAAAAATCTATGTTTTACTTTCTACCAATTAAAAAAAAAAATAGAAGACTGGTTGAGAAAAACTAGAAGGCCAGATAAATTTATTTGCGTGTGTGCCAAAGGAATCCTGTTGAACTGAGATTAAAATGACAATTTTATAAAGCCAAGAATAGTTTAAATCCAAATTTACTTCATGAAAATTGTATTTATATTTTGTTTTTATATTGCCAAGTATTGTGGTAAAATAATGAAAGTGTTATTAAACAATGATCATGAATGATCTATATATACAAGATACAAGAGAATGTTTCTATAACGGACAGGAGAGAGGAAATAGAAACATTCTTGTAGAATGAAACAGAAAGTTTCCATAACGAACAAAAGGAGCTTATGGAAACATTACAAAAAGAGTGACCATTACAAATAGACGAAAGAGAGATAAAATTAGAAACTATCTATAATCATAATACCCTCCCTTAATGGTCAATCTATCTTCAAAAAAAAACTGAAATTTGCATGTCCTCAAAAAGCGTAAAAGGCAGCCTCGGGTTGATCAGAGAGGTCTGCATGTTCTACAACGTTGACCTGTGGCTGGGTTCCACCCTGCTTCTGCTGATCAAAAGCAATGCAAGCCCTACAGTCTCGAAGCATATGACCAAATTTGTGGCAGTAGTTGCACCAAATGTTCTTCTTGGAGCTATCTTGTGACGGAGCTGATGAATGAGATGAACCTTTGTCCTTGTGAAAGGATTGGGCTGAAAACGCTTGTTCAAAGGAGGACGAATGAGCACTGCTACCAAACTATTGCTTCCAACAATCCTATTGCAGAAGTTTGGTGCATAGATCTGAAAACTTCAGATCAACATTAGTTGCAATAATGTTGAGCGTCTCAATAAAGTGCTCATAGGACGGTGGTAGGCTTTTTAGAGTAATGACCACCATGTCCTCTTCCTCCATTGTACAGCCAATGGCCTCGAGCTGGTCCTTGATGTTCTTAATCTTCAGAAGATGTTCTTGTAAGGACATATTCTTACCCATAATAATGGAGAATAGCTGATTTTTCAGAAAGAAGGCTCTGCTTTTATCTGATGTCTCATAGAGATCCTTCAATATTGTCCAAATCTTTGCAGCTGTCTTGTCAGATGGGATTTGAGGCAGCTAATCATCAGTAACTGAAAGCTTAATGAGCATAACCACTTCACGATTACGTTCATCAAACTTGTCTCGAGTTGCATCAACTATGGTAGGACGAGTCTTGGTACCCTGAACAAGCGCCTCAAGGCGATGGTACTCGAAAATCGTCAACATGCGTTGCTTCTAGGTGTTGTAGTTCTGTCCATTGAAACACTGATTGCCTTCTAGCATAAGACTAGTGAGAGATGCCATCGCACGATTTTCAAAGAAAAAACGTGAAAAATCAGAAGAAAAAAAAAAAAAAAAAGGGCACGAACTTCAAGGCAAATTAACGGGAAGACCCAAAAAATTTGAAGAGACACCCAATGAAGAACTCAAAAAACCCAAATAGAATTTGCTGTCGAATTCTAAATCGGCTGGTTCGAAAATTGAGGCACGGAAAACGATGCACCCAAAAAAAGCGAGACTAACCCAATTGAGATTTGCACAAACCCACCAAGAATATGCTGGTAAATTTTGGATCCGCTAGCTCGGAAATCGAGGCAACCATAAAAAACAGATCACAACCCAATTGAGCTCTCGAAAAACCCACAAGGAATCTACAATAAAAAAAAAAATTCGACTTGAACTGAAAGGTCAAAACCCTAGTCGAAAATGTAGAAACCCTAGACGAGTGGGTGAGGAAAAACAAATGCAAATTTTGAACTCACTCGGAGCAAAAAAGCTTCAAAAATCTTGAACTAATAATTTCAAAAAAGAAATTAAAGATTTTCGAAGAGGCCAAGAATTTTCTCTGATACCATATTGTGGTAAAATAATGAATGTGTTAATAAAAAATGATCATGAATGATCTATATATACAAGATACAAGAGAATGTTTCTATAACGAACAGGAGAGAGGAAATAGAAACATTCTTGTAGAGTGAAAGAGAAAGTTACCATAACGAACAGAAGGAGTTTATGGAAACATTACAAAAAGAGTGACCATTACAAATGGACGAAAGAGAGAGATAAAATTAGAAACTATCTATTATCGTAATACCAAGCATGTTTCTACATGGGTGAGAAAAGAGTGAATGAGAATCATAAAAATCAAGAACAATTTAAATCTCCTTTTACTTCATGACAGTTATATTGAATTGTGTTTTAACTTTTCATTCACTGTGCATCTTTATACATGGATGAGAAAAGAAGGAAAGAGAACCGTTTCAGAAATTTGCTGAATGATTTCTTCTGGCTCTTGCCCTGCACGATGGATATCACGAAGCACCCTTTTCACAAGGTCAAAATGCACACCTCCTGTCACGGACACGCGAAGATCCAAAACAGGTCGAAGCCTTTCACTCAAGGCATAAATGCCTTCCAAAATTACAATTCTTGATGAAGGAACTTCTAGTGTCCTGTACAAGGATTCATCAGAATAATAAGCAGACATAATAAAAGTATAAGGACATTCTTGTGGAGTTTTTTTTAATATACCAAATGAAGATATTCTAACAAGTTAGGATTCCATTGTAATTATTCTGTAGATTTATCTCAAGATTTGGAATATATTTTCAATGGCAAAGAGAAAGTAAAGTATTGAAAACCTGTATCCTGTGCGACAGCTCTGCTTGAAATCATAAACTGGTACTTCAACAGGCTTTCCAGCCTTCAAACCATGAATATTATCAAGCAAAGTTTCATAATCTGTCAACCGTGGATCTGATTTGCCAGATGCAATTTAAAGTCATAAATTATATTCATTCAAGATCTACAAGTCATTCCACCATAAGTTCAATTTCAATCCGCAAATTAAAGAACACTAAAATAGTAAAAATGATTCGCAAGGGCAATGAAACATATTAAATGATAGATCAGATGATGGTAATTGGCCATGCAATTTCCAAGTATGGTTTGTCTTTCTGTAAAGACGAATAAGTTTAACACCTCAATTTGAATAAAGCACAAGGATATATTCTCCTGTAACCTTAAAAGAAAGAATAGTTCAATGGAATTTCTCAGTTAGCTTGAAGTTCAATAACTACTTAATCTACCAGTAAAACAGTTTGATGTATTCTGCTAAGTTGCCAAATTGGAATCAGAATCAGAATTAGAATTGGAATTAAAATCAGAATCATGGGTACGATATGTTGGTACTTCAAAAAAAATGCAGGCTAGGTACATTTGGTATGTCCGTACAAAAAACGTATAAAAATCATAAATATAAATTAAAAATTAGATATATTAATTATAAATTTAATAAATATACATATATTAAAAATAATATATTCAAAATTAAATATAAAAATTATAAATTATAAATAAATGTATTTATATTTAATAATGTTCAATGTTGTATAAGCATACAAGTTTTTAATTTATCATTATGATTTTAAATTTGATATTATTTCAAATTTAAAGTTTTAATATATAATTATTAACATACATTTTAATAAACAATATATTGAAATATAATATCATATTTTAAATTTAAAACTGTTTTTAAATATTAACTGCTAAATATATTTTTAATTATCTATTAATATATAAATATTAAATCTGAAACTATTATGGTTTCAGGAGGATTATTTTTAAACGCTGAGGGATGTTCCATTCACCAGATGTGAGGAATGCAATGCGAGTGGATTTCCCAACCATACCACTCCAACTGGTTGTGCGCCTACCAGTGGCTGTAGCAGACTTCCTGAACACAAATGGAGAGTTTTCTGGCGTCACATATTATGATTCCAGTTTTCGATTCATAATTTTCGTCTAAAACAAAACTAGGATACATTTCAGGGTAAATAGATGTGGGCTACTCGCACAAGTAAAAAAAAAAGGAAGTGCTCCAGAAATGAGTTTTCAATCTCTAAGAAAGAAAAATGCAAGTGCAACAGAAGTATGAGTATGTCGAATGGATGCAGCATCAAGACCATAAGCCATAGTTATAGAGATGTGACGTAAAGGTAAAGGTTGTTTTATTGATCACTGCCAAAAATGGTGTACAAGAACCTCCTTGTGGACACCTGTAGTAGCCCTCCACCTAGTTTCATTTTGGAGTTGTGATCAGGACCATGTTTGGACTATATATGTGTGGGTGTGATGTTCTAGTAGCATTTCAGTTTTGGTTTTCTCAAGATGACTATGATTTAGACTATATGATGACATTGATGTGCTTATGATGATATGGATACATTCTGATTACGGATTAGCACATGTATGATTTCATTATGATGTATGTTGTTGATTATTCATATGCTTATTGTTTACTAGTATAATGACCCATGTTACTCTGTTTATGCTATTGCTTGATGATTACTCCTATCTAATGTGTCTGTATGATGCGGAACAAAGTCGTAGTCACTCATGTGTGAGATCAACACGATGTCTCGTTCCCATCATTGCTTGTGATTTTCTGACACAATTATAAGTATATATATGTCCACATGTTGTCTCGTTGATCCAGGCTTGCAGGTACCAAGCATCGTCTCCCCTGAATTGGTAGGATTGAGTGTGCCTTACTACTCGATGGATGTTGTTAATGGAGATGACGTGAGGCCGAACTCTAGACATAGCCCCAGCTATCATCCATGTGAGAATGATTACGACTTGATGTTTCCCATCCGAGTGTCAAGTAGACAAACCCCGGATCTCTATGTTACCATGTTTGTTTGTTTGGGTGTGATTGTGCTTTGGTATGTCATTTTGATCTCGCCTTCTTGATGCATCTTTGTGGATTCGCTTCTATCGTTGTTCATGGATGGAAAGCATAATGTTGAATTAAATCATTTAAGGCAATAATAAAAAAATGAATCTTGCATTCTCATTATAAGATTAAACACTTCCAGGTCCTTTGTAATGTCCTCATTTTTGCTCACCTTGGTTCATCGTGTGGATTAGCCTACCAGTGGCCCTCGTAGGCTAATGTTATGGTTTGAGGGTATCTAGTTTGAGCTGTTACCCTTGGCAGAGGTGACATTACTTCTCTTCAGCAACATTTGATATTACTATATTAGGATCCTACCTCTACATTTTCCATTTGGCTCATTTTGAGGGACTTACTAATTATAGTAAGTCAATTTTGACTAGTTACTATCTTTGGCACGACACTTAGGTGTCTGGCTCGGGCAGTGAGTGTCTGGATTTTGAGTTGACCATTTGGAGGAATTTAATAAGCTAATTATTTGATTATTGATTATTAATTAAGTTTCACTTAATAATAAAGTTAAAAGCTTATTATAAAGTTGGCGTCTAATGCATTAAATGATTATTTAATGAGTTTGAATATTGTCGCCTAACCTTGGAGGGACGTGTAATTTTTAATTATATTTCAAACTCAATGAAAGCAAATATATTTACAAGTTATGAGAAGTGTAATGGAGAAGATACTTGGTTGATTTTCTACTTGGAAATATAAAAGCCAATAGAAAAAGGAAATTGATTCATTCCATACATTTGATATTATTGATTTTGTGTGAAGAGAATTGTGACAAGGGTTTGCAGAGTTCCAACTTGGAGAATTGGTAATTCTTCATAGTTTCAGTGCTTTGAATTGGTGAAATATCCAATGAATTGTGCAAACGGCGATGGCTTTACTTAGAGGCCATGATTGGGCTTATTGGTGATAAATTCGGTGTTTGATTTCATAGTTTTCCATTCAGAATTGTTGCAGAGGTTAAGAATCAGCTAGAAGTTCAAAATTGCAGCCACCAAGACCAGCAAATGAATTGAATAAAGCGGAGATAGATTTTAGAAGCCACATGAGCAGATAAAGGGGTGATGTGGGTGTCTGGGAAGGCACATTTGGGGGTTTTGAGTACCATAGGTCCCTTTCTTCTTTGGCATCTAAGGATATGCATTCACAGACAAAGCTGTGATCATTTTGAGACAATAAACATTAGCTGTGATCTATTTCCAGGTTCTTTAAATTACAATAAATTAATTCATGTTATTAGTTAAGCACTGTATGTGATACATTTTCACAATTGAAATAAGGGGAATATTTGTGCATTGTTTACAAAGATAGTTTGAATTTCATGCATTGCAATGTTTTATATATATTCTGAAAAAAGCTCAAAAAAACATATACTTCAAAAATCACAAAAACAATATCCAGCAGTTGCATTTGAGAAGGGGAAGAACCAAGAGGGTTCTTACAGTGGTATCAAAGTGGTTTCCTGCCATCCTGCAGGGTCGGGTAATTTGCCACAGAGATTTGATCCTAACAGGTATTACTCAAGCAAGGGAAGAGCTAAGCCATAGATTGAACATGTACAAGAAACATAGTTGAGCACAATGGGTGACAAGAAGGGTGGTAGTCCACCCAAGAATGCAGGTAATAATGAGGACAGGGAAGCTATGGAAATTTTAGGGGTCTTGTAGCAGGTGACTACTGTTTTACAGCAACCCACTATAGCCATTCAGCAGATGTCTTTGCCTAGAGGGCAAAACCATGATAGGGACGAGCGTGGTAGTGCAGTTGGGACCCCTAGGGTGAGAGGAGCTCCTGCAGGTATACATGACAAGCCTACACATCCCATGTTCTTGAGGAATGAGTCTGAGGTAGGGAGTGTAGAGGAAGAAGGTGGAGGTTTTGTTGATGATATGTTGGCCATGCATGATGAGTGGGATGCATTGCCACAGGTAGTTAAGAATCACCTGCCCTTTGACAAATTTATGACTCAAAAGAGAGAGCATAGTAGACCTAGGTAGGAGAGAAAGCAAAGAAATCAGAATACTAATCTGAAGCATGCCACTAGCATGCTCACTCTTCCTATGTTTGATGGCAGTGGGAAGGTCATAGCTCGAGCCTGGATCAGTAAAGTTGATACCTTCCTAACTCTTAGGCCTATGACAAAGGTGGATGCCATAAAATTTGCGGCATTGCATCTAAATGGGGCAGCCCACGAGTGGTGGCATCAAGGGATGGTCACCCTGCAGCACAATCTTATTACCTCTTATCAGTGGTTCTTTCACAAGTTGATTGAGCATTTTGACAGGAGGGATCCAAAGTCATATTTCAAGGATCTTGCTTAGCTTAGACAAGTGGGCAGTTTGAATTCCTTCATTAATGAGTTTTTGAGGCTCTCTGCGATGGTTCCCAATATGATAGAGAAACATTTCGTCATGCTATTTACTAAGGGTCTTTAGGAGCCACTAAGAGGTTGGCTAAGGCATTTGATCCGCCTTTTCTGCATGGGACCATTAAAAAGACCAGAAGCATGGAGCTTGCAACTCCAAAAAGACAAGTTCAGCCTAAACCCACCACCTTACTCTCAAATGAGGTTCACCCACTAGTTGTTGATGAAAAGAAGAAATCAGTGGTGAGACATGATAAGGCAACTCGTGAGAATTTGACAAAGAGACAACTATGTTATTGGTGTAAAGTGCCTTATGATCGTGATCACACTTGCCCATTAAGGCCTAAGGGCAAGGCTAGTCATTCTATGTGGGTATACTATGATCATGATGAGGCTGAAAATTCACATCAGCCAGCCCATTCAGATGCTTATGAAGCTTGGAAAGCCTCTTTGTAGTTTGACCCTGAAGCCACACTATCTCTGATAGCATTATCCACCACTATACCACTTCCATTTGCTTTCAGGATCAAGGGATTAGTGGATGGACAGCTATGCATTCTCATGCTTAACACAGGGGCTACACACAATTTCATTGATGAGGGGTTTGTCAGTAGGTGTGTACTTTAGGTAGAAGACTTCGTTGGATTCTATGTTAGATGGTTATACCCTTGCCTGCACTCGATACATATGCAATCTCACTCTTTCATTTGATGACTACGAGTTACAGGTTGATTTCTATGTAGTCAACTTGGGTGAGTTGGACATTGTGCAAGGTATGTAGTGGTTACAAGACATTGGGGAGTTCACCCTCAACCTACGTTTGATGTAGATGAGGTTCGAGTACCAAGGCAGGGGATATGTGTTGAGGGGTATCACAGAAGGGAGTTTGCGACCTCTTTTTAGAGAGAAGAGCAAGGTGATACAGGAGCATGACTTGATTCAGGAGGAATGGGATACACATCATGTCTCCAGCAGTCTAGGGATACACTGCCCTGATCAGCATAGAGGTGCAGTTCACTTTGTGAACAATCCCTTGTTTGATATGGATATGGCATTATCTTATGACAATCCGCTTTTCAAGGTTAATGTTAACCCCTCTTGTGACAAGTGATGATGATGTTTGGGATCCCATCAGTGCATCAGGGTTCCAGAAAGGCCTTGCAAAGGAGTTTTCATAGGTGTACATGGTGAGGAGTGCATACAGTTTTACTTTTGATCCACATGTACATGACATTTTCAAGATGCACAATTTGATAGCGCATGAGTTGGATGATTGGTATGATAGCTTACCCTACGCAGAGAAAGGTGGCAAATCTTGCATGCCTACAGAGATACTCCCATGTGTTGTTCCGACGATATCAAATGTTGAGATGGGGTCAATTTGGAAAACTCTGTTAATTGTATGGATGGTTATATCATTATAGGAGTTGGTTGGTGATGACAAGGACATTACACAATCTTATCCATGGGATCTCGATGGAGATGTGACTTCTCTTCAAGTGGAGTCTAGTGAGCTACTAGATGCAAGATTTGCTTGGAGAAGCAATTTTAGGGAGGGCGGACTGTAATGTCCCCATTTTAGCTCACCTTGATTCATCATGTGGATTAGCCTATCAGTAGCCCTTGTAGGCTAATGTTGTGGTTTGAGGGTCTTTGGTTTGAGTTGTTACCCTTGGTAGAGGTGACATTACTTCTCTTTAGCAAAGTTTGGTATCAGGATCCTACCTCTGCATTTTTTGTTTGGCTCGTTTAGGACTTACTATTTATAGTAAGTCAATTTTGGCCAGTTACTATCTTTGGCAGGGCACTTAGGTGTCTGGCGCACATAGTGAGCATCTGGATTTTGAGTTGACAATTTGGAGGAATTTAATAAGCTGATTATTTGATTATTGATTATTAATTTTCACTTAATTAATAATAAATTTAAAAGCATATTATAAAGATGGCGCCTAATGCATTAAATGATTATTTAATGAGTTTGAATATTGGCGCCTAACCTTGGAAGGACATGATTTTAAATTATATTTCAAACTCAACAAAAGCAAATATATTTGCAAGTTATGAGAAGTGTAATGAAGAAGATACTTGGTCGATTTTCTACATGGAAATATAAAAGCCAATAGCAAAAGGAAATTGATTCGTTCCAGACATTTGATATTATTGATTTTGTGTGAAGAGAATTGTGACAAGGGTTTGATAAGTTTCAACTTGGAGAAATGGTAATTCTTCATAGTTTTAGTGCTTTGAATTGGTGAAATATCCAATGAATTGTGCAAATGGCAATGGCTTTACTCAAAGGCCATGATTGGGCTTATTGGTGATAAATTTGGTGTTTGATTTCACAGCTTCCAATTCAGAATTGTTGCAGAGGTTAAGAATCAGCTAGGAGTTCAAACTTGCAGCCACCAAGACCAGAAAATTAATTGAATAAAGCAGCCGCGTGAATTCTAGAAGCCGCGTGAGCAGATAAAGGGGTGGCGTGGGTGTCTAGGAAGGCACGTTTGGGGGTTTTGAGTGCCATTGGTCCCTTTCTTCTTTGGCGTCTAAGGATATGCATTCACAGACAAAGTTGCTATCATTCTAAGACAATAAACACTAGTTGCGATCTATTTCCAGGTTCTTTAAATTACAATAAATTAATTCCTCATGTTATTGGTTAAGCATTGTATTAAAAATATTCCCATTATTAAAAAGTGAGCCTCTCACTTCATTGGGGCTAAAGGAAAACCATGATGATTAACCTCAACCTGAGAAATCCATGAAGAATCTTCCATTGGTTTGTCCTTCCACTTGACAAGATATTCTTTATATTGCTTATCTTTGGTACTTCTACTAATTCCGCTATCCAAGATATCTTCTATCTCATCCATTTGTTTCTTAGATACCACTGCTCCATATCTGATCCGTCATACTCACTAAAATCTGCCTCATGACACTCATACAACTCTGCAACATTGAATATAGGTGATATGTTCATGTCATCCGGTAACTCAACTTGTTATGTGTTCTCTGAATCAAATCTCCTCAAGATATTACACAGTCCAAACTTCCTCATCTTCAGCTTACTATATGTCCCAATAGAAAATCTTCCCTTCTTCAAGTATACCATCACTTCATCTCCTACTTGAAATTCCTTATGTCTCCTCTTTTCATCTACTTTCTCGTTATATTTCAAATTCCTTGTCTCCAAATGCTCTTTCACTTCATCGTGCAATGACTTCATAACCTCTGCAAATTCCTCTCCTTCTGTACCCCTCTTAACCTCATGACTGATATCCCTCAACTCTGATACTCCCTTAGAATTCATCTCTGTCACTATCTCAAATGGTGTCTTCCCTATACAAATAGGGTCTCTACAAGCCTTCCATGGTTCGGCAAAATCAGGGCCATCCTCATACAAGTTCCTCAACTCATCAAACCCAAGCACTTCAACCCTCATCTCTATCAGAAAATTCCCTCTACTCACAGCGCATCACAACGCATCCAAGGCCCAGGATGCACTTCCAAGTGGCATCCACAAGGCACCCGGGCACATCCGAAGCCATCCGCGGGCCCAGCAACTATGCAAACATTTTTTTCCAAAAACTAAACTTAAAAACACATTAAAACATGTGTTTTTTACATTTTTTTAATATTTTTTTCACCTAAACCCTAAAACGACCCTAAAAGAGGCCATTAAATCATTTTGCATCTCATTTTGTTTGCAACTAGGCTCTCTTCTTATTTGGTCTCCATTTTGGCATTTTGAAGGCAAGCTGATTGTTTTCGAAGAGGATCGTTTGTGGGGTGAGAGACAGCTTCCACAAAGGAGTTTTAAGCATCTAAATTAAGCATTTGATCTCATTCTTGAGTCATTTAATGAGTTCTTTTGAGATTTTGATGGATTTTTTCAAGTTTTTTTCATTTTTTTTTTAAGAAATAAAAAAAAAAGTTTAGCTATCTATTTTAGTATTTTTGTATCATTTTTTTGCACTTGTATGCTTGATGTTCATAGTTTTTTTTCTAATTTAATTTTAATAAATTTCTTATTATAGCAAGAAATTAGATTGTATTGTGCAAGAATGGCCACCACCGGTAGTCAAAGTTCAGTGGGAGGGCAAGCTGCTGATAGTTTCAAAATTGATGTAGGATCTCCTTTATGGAGACATAACACAAGAATATCACAAGTTTCGGGAGGTGGCTCGTATCTTTGGAAGTGTAGCTATTGTGAAAGTAACATAAGCAAACCATTCAATACCTCATATTCCCGGGTCAAACTTCATTTTATGGGCCCTAGTTGTAAAGGAATGGGTAGGTGCAAAGGCATAGATGGGAAAGGGATGTCTAATGCATAAATAGCATCCTATGTCAAAGAACAAGAGGTAGCTGATAAAGTGGTTAAAAGATCAAAAAAAAAAATTATCAACCTCCATCCGGAAAGAATAAAACACAACTACCCAATGAACCAATTCAATCCTCCAAACATCCATTCTTGCAAGTACCTGTACCGGGAGAGGAAGAGGAAGAAGTAGAAATTACCGCCCAGAAGAGGCCCATTGGACACCGCATTTAAAATGGAGGCAAGAGAGCTTGCTGATGAAGGCATTGCACGTTGGCTCTATGCCAATGGTCTTCCTTTCAACTTGGTAAGATCACCATATTGGAAGGAAATGGTGCAAGCCATCAATAGAGCACCAATTGATTCATAAGTCCTGGATATGAAAAGGTGTGTACCACTCTATTGCAAAAAGAGAAGACTTCTATAGAGAAAGCTCTTGAACCAATTAAAACTTCATGGAAAACTTTGGGTATAACATTGTCTCTGATGGATGGAAAGATACAAAAAACTGGCCATTGATTAATGTGACTGCAATGTCCCCCAAAGGGGCAATGTTTTTGAGGGCAGTTGATTGTGAAGGGGAGATGAAGGATTCACATTTCATTTCTAGAATTCTCATTGAGGCCATAGATATGGTGGGTAGTGAGAATGTGGTCCAAGTGGTTACAGACAATGCCAAAAATTGTAAGGGTGCAGGTGCTTTGATTGAGGGTCGGTATGATAATATTTTTTGGACACCATGCACCGTACACTCCCTAAACTTGGTCATGCAACAAATTGGCACTCAAATTGATTGGGTGAAGCAAATATACCAAGAGGGGGAGGAGATACAAATGTTTGTGACAAATCACCACATATCACAATCCATATTTAGATCATTCTCCAAATTGGAGTTGCTGAAGGTAAATTGTAAATTTGTAATTAGTCAATTTCATTTATTTATTTAATTTGAATAAATTTTAATATTTATGTTCATGTTCAATTATCAAATTGTATATAACTTTGTCTTTTCTTAATATTTTTTGACATATTGTTAACTTGCTTAGATTGCTGAGACCTGTTTTGCTTCTCATACTATTGTTATGAGATGACTTGTCAAGGTTCAAGCGGCATTGAGCCAAATGGTTATTTCTAACCAGTGGAGTATATGGAAGGCTTTGAATTCAGATAGAGCCCAAAAGGTCAAGGCTTTGGTCTTGGATGACAATTGGTGGGCTCGTGTGCAGTTTGTATTGGATTTCACCAAGCTTATCATGACTATGCTCCGCTTTGCCAATACAGATACACCTTGATTGGGGGATGTGTATGATGGTATGGAAACCATGGTTGAGAAGGTAAAATTTTCCATACAAAAACATGAAAATGACCCCACAAAATGTCAAGACTTATGCAATAAGGTAGAAGCAATCATTCATCATCGTTGGGAGAGGATGACTACCCCATTGCACCTCCTTGCATATGCCTAATCTCCAACGTACTATAGTGAGGAAGTACTTGCTATGCCAAATAGAGTTGCACCATATGCGGACGAAGAAGTTGCTATGGGTGCTACAAAGCTTTTGCAAGACTCTTCCAAGATGATAAAATGCAGGAAAAAGTGAGGCTAGAATTTGGCTTATATGCTTCGGGATCAAAACTTACTCCATATGCAATAAAGGACCAAAATAAAATGAGAGCTATCACATGGTGGTACATGTATGGTCAACCATATAAGCATCTACAACCTCTTGCAATCAAGATCCTCTCACAAGTTTTTTTTTGCTTTTGTTTACCACTTGTATCTACAATTTAGTGTTTACCATTCTTTAATTTGCTTTTCATTTGTATGTTTAATTTTGTGAACACTATCCTGGTTGCAAGTTCTTCTGCTGCTGAACAGAATTGGAGTACATACTCCTATATCCATTCAGTGAAGCGCAACCAGTTGGGCTCAAAGAAAGTTGAGGACTTGGTTTACATTCATACCAACTTGCATCTTTTGTCACGTAAGGATGATCAATACAAGGAAGGGTCAGCCAAGCTTTGGGATGTAACCCCTGAGTGTGCAGACTTGGATGCAACACTTCATGATCTTACTACAATCATAGATGATGGTGATGATACCATGACACATGGTGCATCTAGCACAAGTGGAACCGTTCTTGGTTCAAATGATCTTGAACTTACAACAGTTGGAGATGATGAGAATGTGGATTTTCTTGAGAATCCTTATGATTTTGAATCTGATTAGTGAATCTTGAGTCTTGACTCTTGATTGATGAACATTGAATGATGAACTAAGTTTTGATTTTGTAGTTCAAATTGCATTGGAATCTTGAACATGAGTAATTAGTTATTGAACTTCTTTCAATTTGAATATTTGTGTCTATGAAGTTGTAAGTTGAAGTTGTTGAACTATCAAAATGAAATATCTTGAATCTTGATCAATGGTGAAGTATCATTATTCTGATTCATACCTATCAAATGATTTATTTTTGTATATTTCTTGCACTTCTTTGCATATATCATATATGATATTGTTAATGTTTATAGCTTATGCCGGATAATAGCAGATATATATATATATATAATATGGTATTATATTAATGTGGAATTATAAATCGACACAAGTATGATAAACTGCGGTTGTTTTCTTAAGCAAGGTTCTGTTAACAGCCGTCACTCACAATGGAGAGCCAACCATTGTGGAGACACCTCCACAATGGATGTGACTCCATGAGGAGTCACGACCATTGTGGAGATGCCTCCACAATGAACGGCTCCCCTCCCATATTTATATGAATTGCTGTCCATGCTAAAAGACAATTAACCGTGACATATACAACCACAGTCCTTTGGTAAAAGTCTGCAGCATAATAACAGTATTGTATAAATTGTCATTCACAGCATTTCTTGATTAAAAAAAAAATTAAGGTTTTCAATATATTTAATATATAAATATTTGATCTTAGTTTTAACATGGTATCAGAGCAGGCATAAAAAGATCCAGATCAGATTTATATATAGACTCATTAGATAATATATATATATATATATATATATATATATATATATATATATATATATTTAACACATTCAAAATGGTGAATGGAATGAGGTTAGAAGATCGTCTTGAAGGAGCATCAAACTATGTGGCGTGGAAATTACAAATGATGCTCACATTAAAAGAGCATGATTTAACATCCACATTGGAAAAACTCAAGACTGAACTAAGTGAAAACGATGAACAAATTAAATGGGATAAGGACAGTACCAAGGCAATGAAATTGTTAGTAGATGGAGTTAAAGATCACATAGTGCCGATAATCATAAAATTGGAAACTGCATATGAGATGTTTAATGCACTAAAAGACATGTATGAAATTAACAACATAAGCAAAGCACTTACCCTTAAGAGTCAACTCCATCAAATAAAGATGAAACAAGGAGAAACCATATCATCCTACTTTATGAGAATTACAGATTTGAGAAATCAACTCTCCACAATTGGTCACTCTTTTTATAGTAAGGAATTAACAATGATTGCACTTAATGGACTACCCTTTTCATGGGAATCCTTCATTCAAGGAATAAGTGCTCGAACCAAAATTCCTAAATTTGATCGATTGAAATCAGACTATATTCAAGAAGAGTCTCGATTATCAATCAGAGGGATCAATACAAATACTTCAAAAGAAGTCTCTCAAGTACTCAATACAGAAGTACACAAAAGAAAAAGAAGACTAACTTTAAAAGGAAAAGAGGAAATGAATCAAATAAAAAGCAAACATTCAGACATAGAGACCTATCAAAAATACAATGTTATAGATGTGACAAATTTGGTCACCTTGCCCAAAAGTGTCCTGAAAGAAATAAAGTACAAGCATCTTTTGCCCAAGTAAGTAATACAAAGGAGAATATGAATTCAGAAAGACTTGTCTTCTACTCTACTCTATCAAGTCAAGTTTCAAACAATCAGAGTACCTGGGTTGTTGATAGTGGAGCCTCTCAACATATCACTGGATTCAAAGAGCATTTAGACTCCTTAGAAGAATGTTCTACACAAGAAGTTACAATTGGAGATGATATTGCCTATCCAGTTATGGGAATTGGGACCTGCACCATATATCTTGAATCTGGAATATCTATACAACTTACTGGTGTTCTGTTTGTACCTGGTATAAGAAGAAACTTAGTTTCAATTTCAGCACTAGAAGACAAGGGGTACAGAATCACTTTCATGGATGGGAAGATTTTAGCTTGGCCTAAGAACTCAAACATAAAGAATGCTCACACTATTGGAGTTAGAGATGGGACTCTCTATAAATTATGTATTCCTTCAAATCAAGCCCTAATTCTTACAACAAATGAAAGTGAACTATGGCATAGGAGACTAGGACACTTTCATTTTCGTGGTTTAACCTCTTTAGAGAAGATGGTTACAGGGCTACCAAAACTAAGATCCGAACATATTGGAGCTTGTAAAGGTTGTGCACTAGGAAAGAATACTAAAAGTACTTTTCATCATAGTGAAAATAAAACTAAGAATGTTTTAGAACTTATTCGCTCTGATCTATGTGGCCCTATGTCTGTTCCCTCTATTGGAGGATATTTGTATTATGTCATCTTTATTGATGATTACTCTAGGAAGACTTGGATATATTTTCTAAAATGTAAGGAGTCAGAAGAAATCCTCTTAAAATTCAAAGAGTTCAAGGCTCTAGCGGAAAATCTATCACGTAAGAGTATTAAAATATTAAGAACAGACAATGGTAAAGAATACACTTCAGAAATATTCCAAAGTTTTTGTAAACATATTGGGATCAAGAGGGAGTTCACTGTTCCATACAACCCACAACAGAATGGAGTTACAGAGAGAAAGAACAAGACAACAGTAGAAGTTGCTAAAGCAATGATGCATGATCAAACCTAGAAACTCATCTTTGGGCTGAAGCCTCTAATACTGTTGTATATGTTCAAAATAGATGCCCTCACTCCCACCTTGAAGATAAAACCCCGGAAGAAGCATTCTCAGGTAGTAAACCTAATATCAGTCACTTAAGAACTTTTGGGTGTCCTGTCTACATTCATATTCCTAAAGAGAAAAGAAATAAATTAGAACCTTCAGGAAAGAAAGGTATCTTTGTGGGATATAGTGAAAATTCCAAAGCTTACAGAATTTATATTCCAAGACAAAGAAATATTGAGCTAAGTAGAGATGTAATATTTGAAGAGGATACTGCACTCAAAAGGTCCAAGGAAGACTATAATGATTCTCTAGAAGATCATAATCCTAAGATTCAAAGGGAGAACCAAGAAGTTGTAGATAATGAACCATTAGATACTCCTAATGAAATTGAAGTAGGAAAGAAGAGACCTCTTTGGGCTAGAAAAGTTATTGAAGAAGGTGAGAGATATGCTGCTCCAGATGGGACTATCAAAGAAAACAAAAGACCTCATAAATTCTCCAGTTATGTCGCACTTATGAGTAAGCTTCTAAACTCAGAACCCTCTAACCCAAAAGAAGCTCTTCAACATCAAAATTGGAAGAATGCCATGACAGAAGAATACAATTCTATCTTACAAAATGATGTATGGGATATAGTACCGAGACCTAAAAATAAATCAATTGTCTCCTCCAAGTGGTTATTCAAAATTAAACATGCTGCAAACGGAAGTATTGATAAATACAAGGCAAGATTTGTTGCAAGAGGTTTCTCTCAAAAGGAAGGCATTGACTATGAAGAGACCTTTGCTCCAGTTGCAAGATATACCTCAATAAGAACAGTTATTGCCATTGCTGCTGCCAAAGGTTGGAAGATCCATCAGATGGATGTAAAGATAGCTTTTCTAAATGGTGTGATTGAGGAGGAAGTATATCTAGAACAACCAGAAGGATTCATAGTACACAATCAACAAACTCATGTCTATAAACTAAAAAAGGCATTATACGGACTTAAGCAAGCACCTCAAGCATGGTATGAAAGAATAGATCACTATCTATCTAAACTCGGCTTCTCTAAACATGATGCTGACCCTAACCTCTACTTTAAGGTGGAAAAAGGAGATATGTTGATTTTAATACTTTATGTAGATGATTTGTTAATAACAAGTGAAGATTATCTAATTAATAAATGTAAAGAAGATCTTGTAGCTGAATTTGAGATGAAAGATTTAGGGCTACTACATTACTTCCTAGGCTTAGAAGTTTGGCAACATGCTAATGAGATTCTTCTAAATCAAGGAAAATACACTTTAGACATTCTAAAAAGATTTGGAATGATGGATTGTAAGCCCGTGTCCACTCTTATGGAAGCAAATCTACTTAAATTAAAAGAAGAAGCGTCAAGTTCAGAACCTACAGATTTCTCTCTTTATAGACAGATTACTGGATCTCTGATGTACTTAGTAAATACCAGACCAGACATTTGTTATGCAGTTAATGCTCTCAGTCAGTTCATGTGTGAACCAAGACAAATTCATATGGTAGCAGCTAAGCACATACTAAGGTATCTTCGAGGAACAATAAATCTTGGACTAAGGTACAAAGATGTAGAGTTACAACTACATGGTTTTACTGATTCAGATTGGGCCGAAAGCACTATGGATCGGAAAAGTACCTCTGGATGTTGTTTCAGTTTGGGTTCAGCGATGATATCTTGGTTTAGTAGGAAACAATCCTCGGTTGCTCAAAGCTCCACAAAAGCAGACTACATTGCCGCATCTATGGGAGCACGTGAAGCAGTGTGGTTGAGAAAACTTATCTTTGGTTTGTTTGGAGAATCTTTAAAACCTACCATTATTCATTGTGATAATCAAAGTTGTATAAAGCTCTCCTTAAACCTAGTATTTCACAACAGGTCCAAGCATATTGAGATACCTTATCACTATATTAGAGATATGGTGGAAAAGAATGTTATTGAGTTAAAGTATATTAGTACCAAGGAACAATCAGCGGACATTCTCACCAAAGCTCTAGCAAAGATAAAGGTAGAGCACTTTAGAGGTAAACTTGGTATGATTGTAATTCCTAAGAACTTATCTCAGTAAGCTTTTATTGTACAAATAAAACATTCTTTGTTATGAGTGATATTTCATAATCATGTGTTCTTTGTGTATATCACTGGAAGTGACGACTTTTAAATGATTTCCACTTGTTGTAAAAGTTGTTATAAGATGACGATCTCATAATAACTTATTCATGTCTACATGGTAAGTATTACACATGTAATACTAGTGCACATACTATGTTAGATATTTTGAGTACTTGGTGAATATCATGGACTTGATATTTGAAGACCATTACTCTAAGTACTTGGGTGAGTATCATGGATTTGATACTTGGAGACCATTACTCATGATAATCACTTTGAGCACTTAGGTAGATATCTTGTGAGTTGATATTTGGAGACTATTGCTCTGGGTACTTGGTAAGTATCATGGACTTGATACTTGAGGACCATTACTCATTATATCAGTAAAATGATATAAATATAAAGTGATTATCTATACTCACATTGAGTACTTGGTGAATATCATGGACTTGATATTCGAAAACCATTATTCTAAGTACTTGGGTGAATATCATGGATTTGATACTTGAAGATCATTACTCATAATAATCATTTTGAGCACTTAGGTGAATATCTTGTGAGTTGATATTTGGAGACTAATGCTCTGAGTACTTGGTAAGTATTATGGACTTAATACTTGAGGGCCAATACTACTTATATCAGTAAAATGATATAAATATAAAATGATTATTTATACTCACATATTACCTTGAGGTAATATTTGTTATCCTCCCTAGCTAAGAGGGAGTGTTAATGTTTATAGCTTCTATCGGATAATAGCAGATATAATAATATATATATATATATATATTATTATATATATATATTATTATATATTATTATATATTATTATATATATTATTATATTATTATATTAATGTGGAATTATAAATCGACACAAGTATGATAAACTGCGGTTGTTTTCTTAAGCAAGGTTCTGTTAACAGCCGTCACAATGGAGAGCCGACCATTGTGGAGACACCTCCACAATGGACATGACTCCATGAGGAGTCACGACCATTGTGGAGATGCCTCCACAATGAACGGCTCCCCTCCCATATTTATATGAATTGCTGTCCATGCTAAAAGACAATTAACCGTGACATATATAACCACAGTCCTTTGGTAAAAGTCTGCAGCATAATAACAGTATTGTATAAATTGTCATTCACAGCATTTCTTGATTAAATAAAACATTAAGGTTTTCAATATATTTAATATATAAATATCTGATCTTAGTTTTAACAGATATATATTATATATAATATATATATTATATAAATTATATATTTTATATATATATATATATATACACGCATCCAAACGCATCTACATCCTCTAAAAGAAAATTTTACACATCCACATCTGAATCCACACCCGAATCGGTAACTTAGGGAAAAACCCATAATGTTCCAACAAACCTTGTTACTATGATGTTTTTCTGAATCTCAAACCTTACTATATTGTTTCATGTTCATGAAAACTTGACACTACCATTTGATGGCCAAAAACCTAGGTTTAATATTTGCCTGTGGTAATCCAGAGTCCAGACAGCCCAAAACAATTTGACTATCATGAATCATCATATCTCCTGAAAGCAATAAAATGTTTGCATATCTAATAACCTTTCGTTTTGTGTTGGAACTTTAACATCCATCCCTAATTGTTTTTTACATGTTTCATTTCCAATATGCTGTATATGTTTTTTTATACGTCGTTTCCTGCTTGTGATAATATTTCTATTGGAGCTCTGCACAAATTGATGGAAACTTTTCAACCATAAACACACTCCACTTGCAGGCTCCACATAACATTTCCAGAATTGAACAAAATATTATTTATGATTCTCGTAACTCGTACCCCTTCATAGACTTATTTCCTCCATAATATAAGCATCCAGTGTTATTGTATTCTGAATATTGCTACATTAAAAGCATCTTACACTGTTCTAATACATAAGCCAACTCAAAAAAACTAATATCTACCAAACAATATATGCAATATAGGAGGTTGCTAGACAAGCTTTTAAGGCCCAAAGAAGACTGATGAGGTTGGCTATAGTGTCTCAAAGATCACTGTTTTCTATTAGCATATGAAATCAAAGAATGTGTCACTTCCTACTTTTGAATCCAAAGAACATTACCTATGACACCAGAGCAAGTTCACCAAAAGTCATGTAAATACTTTCCAGTAATGTATTAAATTAGCAGTTCTGCAGTTATTCCCATTCTTATAATACTTTGTAGTTCATGGAAAAATTCAGTTCTATAATAATATGGTATGAAAATTAAAAGAGAACTCACCATCATAATTGCCATCAATAAGGCGGCTTGAATCATTGTAGTTATCCATTGAAATTGCTGCTATGCTGGGCATAAAACTGAGCATCTTTTCAGTGAACACAGTCTTTCCTGCCCCAGATGGACCAGCCAGTCCTACCACTATGATGCCATCCATATGCTGAGTGAGAAGCTGACATGCACGAATTACTATGAAGAATCCTTTCTCAAATGAAAGCACTTCAGGAATTGGAGCAATTTCATATCGATCACAGTCCTTTCTCTTTACCAACTGCACCTGATCTCTCAGAAGTCCAGGCCTTCTTTGACTTGAAGGGGGCAAACTTTTGCTTAAATTGTCCAAAGCCATTCTCAAATAACCAGATCTCGCGGCCTGTAAATTCCAGTAAATGAATCCCACGTAAAAAGCCAATATTAGACAGGAAATATATTCAATATGGAAGCCTAAAGAAGGATTCTGACTCTGCCCAGTCAAAAGAAATAAAGGACAGACTAAAGATATGGAGATGATATTGAATGTTAAAACAAAATATTGATACACAAACATAAACTTGATGTGCTATGAAGTTTAAAACATATCTGGATTAGGATCATTTGGATATATGAAATGATTATTCCTGAATTGAGCATAAACATAGATATTGACAACTGTTGAAGGAGAAAAAGGAACTTTACAGACGAAAATATCCAGTGCTAATGAAAACAGAGGATTTACATCTCAAAAGTCCTGGCTTTTTTTACTTGAAGACGATAAACGAGTACTTAAAATTTCAAAAACAAAATAATCATATGAACAGTTCTAACTGCCCTAAATTTACATAGAATAATCTCACACAAATAGCTGACATTAAAAATATTGTTGTTTAGCATGGAAACCTAGAGAAGCATTCTCAATCTGCAGTCAAAAGATATATAGGACAAGTTAAAGCAATACAAATGATAGCAAAAGAAAAAGAAAAATATCAATACATCATTATTACTAGATATATTATTATATTGACATAAACTTACACAACTTCATCACATATGTTTTGATTGCCTATGTTAATGATGTAATAACACCATAACAGTTGTTTTACAAGTAGTTTCTAGGACAAGGATGGCAAGAAGCAAGAAAATGCATTTCTGAGATATATTTTTTGGGAGGCCACTTTTTAGGGGACGACAAGGAATGGCTATTAAAAAAATTAGAAATATAGGAAATGTCAAAATTCATATGATAACATTGATAAGACATTAAGCATATACATCATAGAACAGTAATACATAATATTAGACTTGAATTGAGATTTCACACACGTTGGAAAATAAATTAACAAAATTTAATTGCAATTATTGTCAATTTGCACATATATTTACAACAAAATGCCTGAAGGTTGCATGTTTCAAATACAAAATGACAAAAACATAGAGCATATGCTACTACCCCCAATTAGCATCTGTTAAAACTAAATCCAAACTGGATTTGGAGTCTGAATCGCTACCACCATGAAGGGTTGTCCAATCCAATGGAACCCTAATCAATCCCTCCTATCCCTCCTCTTCACAATCTATATAGCATCTTCAGCATCAAAACCCCAATATGTAACTAGAGTCTTATGATACTCAAAAGTTTTTGATCCTAGAGCTGCAAGGCACTATGCATAGCTACTAAGTTCTACACTTGAGAGATAAGTCTATTCCTCTTGACTCATTGAATGTAGCTACATGTGGAGCAAATCCTCTTTGCAACAGAGGAACTAATAACCTCTGAAAGAGGTGAATGGAAAGTATTTTCAACTTGGTGGATCCTTGTGCCACATCCACCATTCAATAGGGTTGGCACGAGCTAATGTATCTATATCCATCCTTGCCTCTGATTTGTTTAATGTCGGACTACAAAGATTGACAAAGGCTACCCACTATGTCTGAAGTAAAGCAGACTCCTCATCAATATATGTTTTTCAAAGGGCCTTTATGAGCCCTTGTTTCACCTCTTCATCATGAGTTGGAGGCACTATCGAGAACTTAGCTACATACCATTTGAGATTTAGAGCATATATATTATCATAGTGAGGTGTTCATGGTGTTGCACTACCGCATCACGATGGGCCTAATAAGCTGCTCATATAATCTGTTTAAAATAGTTGTAGTAGAATTTCTCTTCAAATTAAATTAGAGTGATCCTTGTAAAAATAAAGACTAACCTATTATGAATAATATGTACTTGTAATTGCTCCAAGACACTTGCTTTGATGCCATATTGAAATTGAGACACAAAGGAAAGCCAAAGGCTCCAACACACCAATCAGTCATTCACCTTCAATACATTTACACAATCACATTATATGGATTTATAATGCCTTTCAAGTTTTCAACCTACTAACTACCCAAACCACTTTCTTAACAACTAACAAACAACTAATAACTAATCTCTACTAACTAAAGTGATCATTACATTATTTATTTATTATTTAATAACCTAAGTGAAGCACTGATTCGTAAAATTGCCAACTGTTTGCCTTGTTCCTCTTTGAGAAAGAGATATCTTAGCCCTATATTTTTCTGGCCTTTTGTTTTCTGTTTTTCTGCTTTGATCCCTAATCTTTCTTGGTCCTCTTTTTGGCAAGTACAACCTCTTTGTTGTCTTTTCTAGGTTGTCTATGAATCTTTGACGGCTACACACTCTTCAAAGGAGACCTATTCACTACTTCTTGTTTATTGTCCTCTAGATTTTCTTCTTGTCCCTTAGCTTACCTTATGGCACCACATTTCTAATTTTTAGTTGTGTGTTTCTCTTATCTATAGATGGTGACCTCTTGATTTTTAGCATATGCCTAGCACTTTTTCATGTGCTACGTGCCTCTGTAGCTTCCCATTTGGATGGTGCATGGTTTAAGACTCACTTCAAGTGCTCTTTTATCTACTTTGGATGAAATTAAGAATGGTATCACTCTTCTTTCTCTAGAGACTCCCAATGTGGACTCTCGTCTAAATCACTGAGCTCCTCTTTTTCCAACAAATGGAGATCATTCTACTAGTGCCAAATGTTATCTAGGTAGGTGTGTTGAAATTCTCCCCTCATCCTCTTTGTAGGTGGAATATAGCCCAGGTTCTTCTTGGTTATTATCCAAATTAAAGTACTATTTCTTTTTGTGGATCAATATGCATGTAGGAAACCCCTTCCCTTTTGGGTTAGTCTCCAATTCCATAGTGGCTAGTTCGAGAATTTTGCAACTATTATCAACAAGTAATCATTAAATGCATGTCATACCTAACATTGTTTCTCTTCTCCATGAAATTAACTCTATGTGGCTAAAATTTACTTCCTAAACTCAAAAAAGATTGTATGAATATAAATTGACTTGTCTTTCCAAGATTTTATTAATAACAATAAAAACACTTGCCCTAAATCCAAATTGATGCACATAATTGCAGTATCATTTTGAAGGATCAAGTGGATGCATTTAATGTTGTTAATACCAACATTAGTGACATTGAAGATGTTCATGAGACATTTTGGCACAAAAGGTGTAGGGATTGACCTACCAAACTCACCAAAGCTTTTCCACGGGGACAATTGCACAAGAAACAATGTCAAACCTATTGTGCCTTGCACAAATGTCCCATTTTTTCTTTACAGAGTAGGAACCCTCTTTTCTTCATTTTTTGTCTTCTCATGTCTATGTTGCATTTTGAGTCAAGTTTTGTGATGAGCCTTTTGATTTTAGGTGTTTCTTTGTGTTTTCTATGTTCTAGCAGAGTTTTGGATTTTTGCTAGCTGGCATGTTAGTAGGGGTCTCCCAAAATCCAAATCCTTCTTTGTCTCCTTTGAGGTGGCATGGTAGTTGTCAAGTTCTTGATAGATCTTCTCACGGTAGCATAGTTTCCTTTTCTTACATCCTAGTACATTTGCAACAAAAGCTATTCTTTAACTCCAAGCCCTAACATTTGTAATGAGATTTTACCTAACCCTAATCTACCCCTTGACTCTACATTAATGGCGATTCCCACACGAGTTTTCTCTAAGGATCCATTTCTCCTTCATTTTGTCACTTCGCTTTTGATTTTTTATTTCCTAAGCTCCAACATTTCTCTGTCCCTTTGCAAATGTGAATTGGAGTGCAAGTTGATGCATTAATTGGGATTTTTTCTCAATTGCATTTGTCATTTGCATGTGGAACATTCTTTGAGCATCATTAGTTGCCTTCCATGCCCTTCTTCACCAACAATCATTGGTTTCTTCCTCTTTTCCAAGTAAGGTTTACACTTCCTAATGGTTTTTAATGTCGTTTTCATGCGTTTAATGCTTGTTTGATCATTTGAGTACACACCTAGTTCACCTAGGGTTGTAGTGTTTTGCATTTTTCCATTTTTTTGGTTTTGTTAGGGCTTTGGTTTTCATTTTGAGTTTGGCTTGGTTGTGTCTACTAATTTCTTTGCCCTAGTAGATCCCTATCTATTCCTTGTTTAATCCCAATGTCTTTATAACCCTAAGTTTGAACATCATCCTTTCAAGATTTATATATTGTCGGGTCCAAATTAGAGTTGTTAAAGTCTCGAGACCATTTTTGCCTCCCTCGTTTTATCATCATGACTTCGTAATCCCACATACCATTGACATTGAACTTTCATAGTTTTGTATGTTGGAATGTTTCATCATTCGAGTCCCTTTGGGACTCTATGCAGAGAAGGTTTTTGTTGGTTTACATCAATATAAGTTTCCCTAATATCTTGATCCCTGATTGTTGCTTTGCCCTAGTTGCTAGACTCAATGCCTCAAAGATGTTCTTATCTCGATACCTTTCCATACAAGTTTCTCAAGACCCTCAATCCCCAATTCGAGACATCCTTAACACTTCATCTTTTCAAATTTACAAGTCCATGTTTATCTCTATTTGACTACTCATTTGGTAAAGGTTCTATAGTATTTCCAATCTTTGATCCCTTGCATTTTACGCTTCACACTTTCAAGATCAGAGGTGTAGGGATACTTCTAATTTGTTTCTTATTTGAACCCTTGATCCCTAACAACCTATGCTTTGCATTTCTTCAAGACCAATGGTTCAAGCTTTGCTAATATCAGGATGCCCCTCTTGGTACATTTTATGCAATATCCCTGATTCTCAAACCTCAACACAATGCACCATTTATCTTTTCAGGCTCAGGAGTTTAAATTTATTGTTGTTTGATTGTCCTCTTGGTATATGCAAAGGAGTATTTTGAATTTCCCTTCTCCAACATTTTAGTCATGATTGTTGAAATATTTAGGTAGCTCAAATTTCCAAGATTATACTACCAAGAACATGTTGCATTTGGGTTTTTTTGATTCATGTCAAGGTTCAAAGTTCCTAGTTCCCCCATACTAAAACACTAATCATCCTAGGGTCCCAAAGTCCAACTTCTAAAACACTTAAACTAAGGTCCCTATTTTATAACTACAAGGTAGGCATTTTATTAGGGTCTCAACCAGATTTTAAACATTGCTTATTAGGTGGACTTATTTAATTAAACTACTAAGCATGAGGCAGCTAGAAACTCTAAAGTTTGCTTACTTTGTATTACATACTCTTTCAGACTTCAAGCTTTTCTTTGATGTTAGAACTATTTTTCATTTTTTCGTTGCATAATTGCAAATGGATATCTCTAAACTATCTAATGGATTTTATGTTTGCATTATAATATCCATGCAAGACAAGTAACCATTAAAAGAACACTCACCGGTTTACTCAACCATGATTTTTTGCAGAACATGTGGTGAGTTTACACCCAAAAACTTGTGAAATTGTGTACTTAAGACCCTAAAATGCATTCCACACTCACCCGACACTCGATAAAGATGAAATACGATATGACTTTTAGCTTTTCATATGTTTTTTTGTAAAGCACAAGCACGGTGGCAACAACCTGTTGATAGGTGTTTTATGACCACACCAACACAGAATAACATATCAAGGTATCTTATCCTCTCTTGAGAAAAATCCCATGTATGCTAAGATCACGAAAGATCATATAGGTGACTCCAAGGTTCTTTTCTATCAGGTCTTGACATGTGGATAAGCTCGATGGTCATTGTGATATGCTGGTAACACAAAGGGACTTATGTTTGAATCATTCTTCACTTCTTTTGCAATGTTGGTTAGAATTTCTTCATCGGATATTGCAACTTGGTGATGCTTCTTTGAACAAACACAACTGAAATGAACTAAAATTAAGGACAATGAAATCAATGGATAGTGCTCCAATGGACAAATTCCAAAATAATTGAATCATGCATCGCCAAGATCAACTACAACTCTACAAGAACTAGTGCAATCTTCTAAGGGTTATGCAAATATTTTTCCTATCATAATGTACACCATCATAACGAACAATGCAAATTTAATGATCGAAGTTAAGCATCCATATAATAGGGGCTCGGACTAACTTTACATTGCAACTTAAAATCAACAAGATGCAAAAAGTCTGAGCCATGGAAATTTATCTAACATCATTACATTATCCATTATAATCAAAACACTTTATCTAACAATAGAGAAATTGGAAGAACACAATGCAACAAGTTCAAATAAACATAAAACCACCATATCTTCAATGAAATGAATTTTCTATTTCCTCGCATCTTACAACAATGTCTTCCTTCTCCTATCCTACTTCTACTCTAAGGAGCAAGAGCTCTTTACTTCTAATAAGCTAACTATCTATCTATGAATTACAAATGAGAAGGCGGGGCCTTTATATAGGTTTTCAAATGACAATGTGCAGCTTAGATTAAAACAACATCGAGGGCCTAGATTTTGCCACCTCAATCTTAATTAGGGTTAGGTCAAGGAGAGAGAATCTAACATTCATGAGCGAGTCCACATGGACCAAAAAGAAGAAAGTCGGCCATTTAGTGGGGAAGTGGTCAAAGTTGACCCATAATGGAGGTGAGATTCCCCCTAAGCAATAAATGCCCACTCGCCCAGAATAGCCTACGCCTAATTCTTTTGCACTTGAAATACTCCAAAACTGTGTCAACAATCGAGGCCAACCACTTCCTCTAGTATTCAATCAATTCTCTGATCATGAACTTATGTTGATAGCACCATCAATGAACTTTCATCTTCAAATAATTGTAACTTCACTCAAATCCTCGTCCTTCGGTGCTTCATTCTTCCTACAGAATAAATGAAAATAGACTTGAATTGCGACAAGAAAATACAAAAATCTATTTTTCCCACTGTCTATTTTCATTTTTAATATGAGAAAATATAAATTATGTGCCCTTATATTAATAATTAATTAATTAACAAATAATATAATTAATTGTAGACAAATGTAAAGGGATCTTAATATTAAAATATTATAATATTTATTAAGCCCTTTAAATAGAATTTTGCCTTCTAACATAAAATTACGATGGGTCCATAATCACCAATTATTAATACCAATCTTCAAAAAGAGAGCTATGAAATCAACCAGTAACATGGAATTTCAAAAGGCATGAGATTCGACACATGTTGAAATAATGAGCAACCTATCCAATTTCCTTATAGTTTCTAAACTATATATTCCTTACACTAAATAATCAAACCATATATCTGGCCCTTCAAGGCACATATCAGGCTCAAGATTTTGAAGTCAAGGATCAACTTCAAGGATGCTTCTACCATCACATTATATCATCTACAATCAAGGAGTTGTGAATGCAAAGTTTTTGCCAAGAAGATTAATGTTATGAGAAGGAACTTACATGCTCTATCAATCCAAGGTATCTTCTACATTTACAAATTGAGCCTCGTCGCACAAGCTCTATTCATTAACTTTTAGTTTTTTCTTGCTAGACTTACAATCATCAGTGTCATAATGAATCGAACAAGAAGAGGGCCTTCTACCTTTTCTAACAAATTGCATGATAAAAGATCTCAAGTTTTGATGGTTTACGAAGAATATCAAGTTTCACAAGATCATGATCAATGAATCGATAAAACCTTGAAAATAATTGCTCCTTCAAATTTTACTCTGCAAGCACAAATTCCTTGATATGATGACACTCCTTAAGCTTTTACGTGATTTGAACCAGTGTTTTCATGTGGAATCTTTGGTTTTTGATATGGTGATTAGGATTTGGAAATAAAGAAGCCTGGATGCGGAACGTTGATTGGGATTCGGAATTTTGATTTTGTATCTTTGATTTTGGAATTGGATTTAAGGACTTGGAGACAAATTCCAGTACACATGGGACTTGGAGGATTTTGATGTTCTTGAAAATTCCTTGCAAGCCGTGAATTCTCCTCCTTATGCATGAATTAGGCTAGATGGCGGATTTTTCATTTTGCAACGTTTTCCTTTACCCTTTGTGTTTAGCGTTATTGGGCACGAATTCAATATGGAGGAGAGTTTTTTAAGTCTTGAAACATTCCTTGGCACTTGTGTTTTAGCGCTGCTAGGTGCACTTCAAGTATGATGACAGATTTTTGAAATTGGGCGCAATTCCATACCTCCCAAGGACTAGCACTCAAGGGCACTATTTTGTCTTGTTGGAGGATTTCTCCCTTTAGAACATTTTCCTTGCTATGTATGAATGAGCGCTAATGGGCGTTACTTGGCATAGGAGGTGGATTCCATGACTCTGGACAAAATCCTTGGAACTGCGCTCTAGAGCGCATTTGAGACTTTGCCAAGGACTATTTCCATACTTAGTCTTTTTTGCATTTCTTCACATTGTTGGGCCAACACTTAGCCAATTCTTCAATTTTTTCCATTTTGAGTGTTGATGGGACGAAATCAAGGAATTCTCCCACACTTAACCATTTTTTTCACATTTCCACTCAATTTCCCCTTTTGGGCGTTAAATGGGATGTAGCCAAAAAAATTCCATACTTAGTGAAATTTCAACTTTTTCTCAGCCCCTTTCCTCTTTTGGATATTTCGAGGACATTTCCGAACTTAGCACATTTTAGACCAACTGCTCGATTTGTTCAACTTTCCAGATTAAGAACTGGATACCATTATGCTCATTCCTTTGCTAGTACTCATCAGACCTACCAAAAATAGACTTACTATAAATAGTAAGTTTGTTTAAATGCAAAATTAGGGAAAACCGGGACATAGTGAGACTTTTTAAAAATAGAAATTTCCAAAAATAGCAAGTACATCAAAATGCTCAAAATTTCACAAAATGTTCCCTTCGAAAGATTAATTTCTCCACACTTGACCAAGTTTCACTATTTCACACAAAGCTTCCATTTTCAAAACCAAAGGCAAGTGACATTTAGCCTATTTCAGACTTAAGACAAACCATCAAAGTAGTTCAAACATCATGAGACAACACTGACTGAAAAAAAGACATGGCTTATTCAACAAAAGGAGGAGGTCCCCATTTGCAATGGGGCGATGTGTGAAAAGGTCACAACACAACCAGGTGAAAATTCACATTTTGTCTTACAGAATTCATTTATAAGTATCCAGTGAATTGTGTATCTAGTGCGAAGCCATTTGTGACGAAAGGTAAAAATCTATAAGTTTAAACACCTCTCTTGCAAGTCAGTGACTTATGTGTCTAGTGCCTCCATTTGAGATGTTAAAAACCAAAGTGATTGCAAATAATATATTGCGGAAACATATTATTATACAGCCAAAAGTCATCCTCAAGTCAACCACAACACTTGAAGATACATTCCTATAACTCAACGGCCAGCCTTTATTTCATCATTAACTTAAATTTTCTATTAATTCCTACTTCACTAGACTAAGTCTTACGTCCAAGCTTGACAAATATTCAATTTGTAACCTTATAAGTTTAACAATGAGTACTAGAGAAACTATATAATGTCAAGGAATTGACTTAAGGTATATATTGGGTTGTTCAATATGGTATGGAAAACAGCTTATAACTATACCCTCAAGGAATTCAAATCTAGAGTTAAAATGTGAATGTAGACATAGAGTGAAATATCCCCCTAGGCTATTATTTCCAAATTTTTTCAACAGAAATTTAAATAACAATTTTCATGCAACTGATTTCAATTAATCCAACAAATTATACTAATAATCATAAAATATCAGACTGGAATAGAGATTCTGAAATGAAATATAAATATTGTCTTTAAATCTTCAGTAGAGCAACAACAAAATATCCAATCATAGCCACAAAACTTACAGTCAGATTGGATAACCAGAAGTATGAATTTGAAGCGCAAAGTGAGACACCTTGTGATATCTCCAACAGACAATGGGTTTCTGTCCATTGCCTCCAAGCTCGAGGGGTTATGTCCTCAAACCTACTGAAAGCCAAAGCTTCATAGCATTCTCCAAGAGAAACCAAACATAAAACCAAGCATAATCTGAATGAGCCTTGTTGATGTGAGTTTTGTACCACTACATAACATATAGCAATTGAATACTTGATACAGCGTACCAAACACTCAACCCTCTCTTGAAAAGTATATAAGAATACTCCAAGGTTCCTTACACCTGTGGATACTAACTCAATTATAAAATGTGATTTGCTGGTAATCACTTCGGCGGGCTTACATTGTTCACTTGAAAGATGTCAAACTCTTGCTATGATGAAATTTAGCTTTGCAATGTATACTCGATGATTTTCCAATTTATATCACTTCCAACTTTGCTCTTCAAACTCCAACTACTAAACTACTGATTGCTTTACTACTACTCCTATGGAATGGAAAGATTGGCAAATGGACGGGGATCAAACCAAATGAAAGCTTGCCAGCAGCGCTACCTCCATCGGTGCAATGATTCTAAAGGATACTCTTAGGATTTTCACACTAACACCTATCTTCCAACCCAACTTGAAGTACAAGTGGAAAGATGAAATGCAAGTAGAACTTGGGAGCAATTGGACTAGATTACCACACAAGGCTTCCTAACAAGCCGCTAGGATGCTAGTGGCCTAGTATATAGATCCTCATCAAACATCACCAATATCACCATTGCAACTAACCATTTACTTCTATTCTACCAACATGAAATGAAATCCTACTTTAATTTGAGAGATGAGAAGAACCATGCAAATACACCAAAATGATCATGTATATCCACCATGCAAGGCACAACAATGAATAGAGAACAATTTTGATAGTATTTTGGCAACAATTTCTCCAACATAACTCTCTTACAAATGAAAACAAATGGCCTTATATAGAGGCTCAAAATTACAACGAGTGGCCAAGATTAAGAGGCAAAATCAAGGGCCAAGATTAAACCTTACAAACCCTAATTAGGGTTACCATCTTTCAACTAATTACATGAGGGCACCAACTTTGTGGGCCAATGAGAAAATTACAATAATCTGTCAACCAATGAGAACATAGGACACTTGGCATGATTTGATTGCATGCACATGAAATTGCCACCTCATCAACCTTGTCTTATAAAGTTCATTAATCCTTGAGATGAGATGAAGCCTTGGATGCTTGAGCTTGTCCTTAGAAATTTTCTCACCGCCACTTGAACTTGCTTGTACTTGATGTCCTAACCTCGAAAGGGTGAGGTCTCCATGCACTTGGGGTAATCTTGCCTTGACCTTGGTGGCTTTCCTGGATGTGAACCTTCTTGCAATTCAAGAGCCTTGCTCTTGGCCACCGCCTGATGAAATCAAACTTGACCTCCCTCAACCTTTCGTCTTGCTTTCCTCTTTTACTATCCTTGCCTTCTTTTAACCTTCCTGATCTTTCCAACCTTTCTATTCGAATTCGATTTGCATGCACCTCTTCTCTGCTTTCTTTCATTACCCTTGGATGTCTTCAACTGTTCGAATTGTCACAACCTTGCCCTTTGGCATAAGCATCCGCCTCAACCATAGTGGTGCAGTGCATCTACCCAAAATCGGATTTGGTTCGACTGGCAAAGCATCACTAGTAGTCTTGCATTTGAATTGAAGAGGTAGGACTCCATGTAGATTTGCCCCCGATTTTGTACTATTTAAGTTGCAACTCTAAATTCATGCTAATGATCCTAATCCAATCAATCTTTCTTTACCATTTTCAATGCCTTCAATAAAATAAAACATCCAAGGATCAAACTGTGTAACCTTTGCATAGCCTGGGATCCGACTGAGAAGCACGATGAGGTCGCTGCACTCTGATTTGCAATCTAACTTTGTGAGCCTCAATGACCTGGTGTAACCAACTCTGTTGTATCATGTCTGCTGCTGGGGTAGACTAAACCTTCCTCTTGCACAATTCCATACTGTTTGATCTTTGCCATAGGGGACTGGCTATCTCTCAACCTCTCTCTTAATTGAATCAAGTCAAGGGTACCAATGTTGGTGTCTCCAACGTGTTTCAATTTTGAGCGGAAGTTGAAATTGGGTATCATGACTTCCTTGTCTCCTATTTTAGCATTAGTTCCTTTGGGTTGCTTGCTTGCATTGGCATCAGCCATCCTAAACACTTATCACTCCCCGCCTTTTCTACAATGATGGTGAAACTACACTTATCACTCCAAACTTCCTCTTAATGAGATGGAAACTACACTTATCACTCCCTGTCGTTACCTTAAGAGATGAACTACACTTATCACTCCAATCTTCTTCCTAATGATGAAATGATGAAGACTACACTTATCACTCCCCGCCTTTGCCTTAAGATGGACTACACTTATCACTCCAATCTTCTCCCTAGGGGTGGGACTACCACTTATCACTCCCCACCGTTTCCTATGAGATGGACTACACTTATCACTCCAATCTTCCTCCTATGATGATGAAATGAAATGATGAAATGCAAGCAAGAACTTGAGGGAAAAAAGCTAATCAAGACAATCGAGTAATCAACCTACTAACCAAACACCTAACTCTACTCTTGAAACTAGTCTTCAACACTTAACAATAATACCAATGAAGTGAAAACAACTAAGAAGAAAATGATAAGATAGGTCACTCACCGGATATCCTTGGCTTGATAAAGAAATCTAAATGCTTCCCTTGCTAAATGATATCTTCCTTCAATCAATCTTCCGGAATTGTATAATATGAAAATCTGAATCCTAGGCCTGATGAACTTGCCTTCAATCCTAAAAATCGATGCCTCCAACTTGCCAAAAATCTGAATTTCTCAACACCAAATTTGACATTCTTCTACAAGTTTCACAAATGTTAGCCTCTAAGCATACCAAATTCAGCTCCTTACTGTTGTCTACTCCCCAATCTCCTCTCCAAACTCAGGCCTTCATACACTGATTTCGCAAATGACAAGGGCCTGGACTGCTACTAATTTCGGCCCCTACAGGGCACCTCCCTTTGACTGAATTCAGGCCTCCCAGGACTAATATCGCACCCCCAGCTAGGGCCCGCTCTTCTACTGAATTCTGCCCCCGTCACAAACTCTGCCATCTTTACTCACATATAGACCAGATCTGATCCCTCTCCAACAATTCTGTCAATGCCAGGGCAACAATGGATCCTCCCTTTCAATGGTGCTGCCTTGAAATTGCAGCCTTCAAAACTCAGACCCACCTCCAAATTCGGGATTGCCCACACATTTCGCTGTCCTCTTTACATTCGCAAGTGCCCTCCAAACTGCCGAGTTGTCTTCTATGAAATTCGGACCCCTCACACTGGAAATTTGGGCCTCTACACCAGTTCATTGCTCCTTCCACACACTGCCTAAACTCAGGACTGTCGTGGATGCCCTAGCTCGCACCTCTGCTCGCAAATTCGGGACTGCTCCTTACTAACTGCGGAAGCCCTGCTCTGCTCTAGATTGGAAATCGCACTTGATTGTGTGGGGAGAGGGAGGAGACCCCCCCCCTCTATATAGGCGGCCTGGGCAATGAATAAGAGGGCCGACCCTCACTTGGAGCTGCCAAAAACGGAAATAAATTAATAAACTTATGCAAAAGAGGGACGACCCTCACTTAGGAGATTTAAAACAATAAAAACAATTAATTTCTTCTTAGAAATTTCGAAAATCATCAAAGTAAAATTGATTTTTTATTTAATTTTTTATGGCAAACGATTTTATTTATTTAATAAATTAAATTCAAGCCAAAAATGATTTATATTTAATGTTCACAAATCGATTTTTATAACCAAGGTTATTTCTTTTTATTTTATTTTTTGAAATAAAAAATCGATATATTAGGCTCAAATTTAATTCCTTTAATCTCCAAATTTCACTTTTAATGTCAATTGATGAATTATCCAATTTAATCCCTTTGATGATCGAAATTGTAACAATTTATAACCCAATTAAATGTTTTCAAAGCAAAATTCCGAATTGACAAGCCTGAATTTTCGAAGATCAATAACAAAAAACGCCAAGAATATGAAGTTGAATTGCACAAAATGAAATTGTTAGCCCAAAATCGAAATTGAGGGTTAGAGATAAGTTCCAAACATCGAATCATCGTTTAGTAAAGGAACTCCATTTCAAACAATTCAATCCATCGACACCAAATATCAAAAATCTCACAAAAAATCACCCAGGCCCAGACAATCGAAAACAGGAAAAAGGCCAAGCTGAAATCGAAAATTGGGGTCCCCAAATGTTTTGGGGCGATGTTGTGAAAACCTCACAACAAGCCTCTCAATGTTCTTTTAAAGGACAACCATGTGACTTTCTATTTCCCTTCTACCCGTCTCTTCATATTCTTTTTTTTTGTCTCTTTATTTTCCCTTGTTAACTTAAAACGACTTTATTAATTTTTCACTAGGCTCCATAAAAGTCATTTTAATACTTTATTAAATAATTAAACTAAGTTATCATTTAATTTTATATAATTTGACAACTTAAAATTCAATTATTTAATTGACTTCTAATGTCCCAAAAGGGGGACATCACATAGATACATGTTTGTGATGGAACATAAGCATAAAAGAAAATTGGAATATTTTACACATAAGAAATGTTTTGTCTATTCTAGGAAGAGTGAAGACATCTTGTATTTATTATGAACACACCACATATTTAAAAAAATGCAGCCAACATATACATGGATGAGAATAGGGTACAAGGAAAGATGTTTTTTAAGCATGTTTTGTGCATCATATTGATTGTTGAATACACAGTTTTATTAGTTATAGTCACAAAGGGAATATGATGTGGTTAATTTGGAAAATATTGTTTCAAGACCATGGTTTAAAAACTTGGACTTGGCAAACCAAAAAATTGGACTCAGACTTGAACTCGCAAAAGGACTCGACAAAAGGAAAAAATTGTAGTTTTACATAAAATAAAAAAGAAATTAATGCATTTAAAGAACATAAGAGCCATAATTGATACATTACAGATGTCATATGAATCCCAAACACTCAATATATGAAATATCATCATAGATGCAAAATTTAAAATGTATAACAAAAGCATAAGTTTATAAATGTTTACAAAATTAGATATAATGATGTCCAAATGTCATCATCTTCGTCATCCTCCATTTCATTGGAGTCACCCTAAAAATTTGTTTTGAGCAAGCACAAAGAACAAATGAGTCAAAAAGTGAAAGAAAAAGTCAAATTATAAGTTGTTGGGCATGTCCAAGCAGCAGCAACAGTCCAACACAAGGACTCGCGAGTCTTGATGTTGGACTCGCACGAGTCCATGCCTCGGACTCACAAGTCCTTATGATGGATTCACCTGGACTCGACTCTCGAGTCCATGGTGAGTCGACTCGTCTTGCCATGGCACTTGCGAGTCTGCGACGAGTCCTATGCGTTTTTTAACTATGTTCAAGACTACCAACGTTGCACAATCTCTATCAACAGAACGGTAAAAAAATAGATTTTTAATAGACCCTTCACCCTAGCAACATTCACAAAAATATACAAGGTTTCAGACTGTATAAGTTTTACATAAATAAATAAAATAATTTTAACTCTAAATAATATATGTGATATCCCTATTTTTAGGTTCTCTTGTCGTGCAACATGGGTTGGCTTTTCGCGTTGGTGTCAACAGGATCAAAGATGTTTTTCCAATGTTGTCAGTGTGTTTAGACAGATTAATGGAGTTGAACAACACTTTCTGGAGTGATTTAACAAGGTGTCTAGGACTTACTATTTTTAGTAAGTTATTGTTTTTAAAGTGTCATTTTGGACGCCAATTGGTTAGTTGCGAATTTTGGATGACTTACTATTTTTAGCAGTTATTATTTATAGTAACCACTATTTTTGGCATCTATTCTTAGCTTCAGCCTCCTCCCAATTTCAGCATGTAGTATCTTCAGTTTCAAGCTTTGGATAGTGTGGCTATTTTTAGTAAGTACTATTTCTAGCACTTGGTCATGGTCTCAATTCCTTCAGTTCAATGCAATGAGTTTTAGTTGGACTTGGTGAGTTATGTTGTCTTCAAAAGAGATTTATTTTATTTCATTCATTAAGTCTTAAAAAGTGCTTTTTTGAAGGAAAAAAATAACGAATTTTTTTTAAAAAAAATTTACAAAAAAAGCACTCTTCCAAGAAATAGCAAAAAACCAAAAAGTACTTCTATCAAAAAAGCCACAAAAAGCAAAAAAAAATGTTTTTTCGAAAAAATAATGAAAAAGCAAAAAAGTGTTTTTTTTCAAAAAAGCAGTAAAAAACAAAATCCTATTTCCTAAAATAGCTCTCAAATGTTAGAAAAGAGAGATTGGAGCTCTCATTTGGTATGTTGAATATTGTGAAGATAACATTATGCTGCTAGAATGAGCTCAAGGAGTTCTTTTTCTGGTTGAGGACAAAAACCCTCTTCTTGTCTTGCTAGTTTCAATGGTGAGAGACCCACCCCAGCTGTTTGGTGTTTGTGGTTCAAGATTTACAGTGATTTTGGCTTTGTGGGTGATTTTGGGTTTGAGGAAGATGATGTTATTTATAGTATTTTGATGTGGGTATTGTGGTTTTGGTGTGTGGTGTGTCATTTGAAGTGTTGTTCAAGATTGATAGAGTTTTGGAGCTTTTTCTAAGTGCCGGTGTGCTTTTTTAAAATAACAGATTTATGTTTATAACTCAGTAGTTCATAGAGATATTGTTTGGGGTATTGTTTCATTGCACTCCTCATTGTTGAGTGCCATCTTTTGTGTGCTCATACATTGGATTTGGTGGATAACGTGGATAACTGACTATTGGGGTTTTTGGCACTTGCATGTGCCCTTTTTCTTGTCAAGTTTGAGTGAGTCTGATGCATGCTTTATGGACTGATTTTATTATCAGAGAATCTGATTTTAGTTTCTCATCTCTTTAGATAATGCTTTGGGAATAAATAAGGATATTCCTTTACAATGCATTTATGTTTCCTATGTTGATGTAAGGATGTTAGAGAGCATTGGCCCAGACCCCTCTTTGTCTTATTTTTTGAAATTCAGTCCTTGTTATTTCTATGCAATGAACTAATTGAGTGGCGAAGGCGCTGCCCCCAAATCATCTAGGTGCTCTTCTATTTTCTATGTTATTGTACTGACAAAGTTGCGATGGTTCAAACCCCCACTCTGTCCAGTTGCTATTGAGAGCATTAAATATGTTAGGTTATTATCATGCATTTTAAAAATGTCACTAACTCTAAGAAATTTTGAAAAATTATGTATTTTCAGATGTTCGATGAATTTGTTGAGTTATTGCTGAGTTTTTCCCAAGTTTTTGCAAGTCCCAAGATTTCAAAAATTTTGGGCCTACCAAGTTATTGCAGAGTACAAGTTTTTCAACTATGATGTTCAAAGAAAAATTGATCTAACTTGGTCCAATGATTGGATACTTCTTCAAGCGTGATCCAAAGTTGGGAGGCTACTAGAAGATTGCCTAGATGAACATGAGGTCAATATAAGAGAGTACTATCAAATGACTATCCCATAGATTGACAATTTTCACATTGGCAAAATCCCTAAGGGTATTTCAAAGGATGTGAAAGTCCTAGATCTAGCTTAGAACAAGGATAAGATCTTCAATCAACTACTCAGGAAAAGAAGATTTTTCTATTGAGGCTAGAAAACAAGGGATGATTGATAGGACTAAGAAATAGTTGTAAAACTCTTTGCCCATCAATGATGTCAATTTGCCAAAGGTTTCCACCAAACTAGAGAGTTCATCTAATAAAGAAGAGGAATTCTCCAAGAGAAAAGAAGTGATAGAGGATCCCGACTCACAAGAGGTTTGTGAGACCAAAGCCTCAAAGAAGATGACGAAGAAGCAAGTCACTACATTGATGGATGAAGAAGAAGAAGAAAATATTGAGATACCTGTTGCAACCAAAGATGAAAGGGAAATAGACCAAGGGCCCAAGGAAGTAATATCAAGTTTTCTCTTCCTCTTGAGAGGGGTCACATTCCACTCAAGATACCCAACCTAGATAAAGACCCCAACACCTCCTTGTTGCCCTGAGTCTATATCATCCAAGACCCTACTTCCTATCCAATTTCTTGTCCACCTCACTCTCCTCGCCCCTTAATCCCAAGTCAACTAAAAGTACCTACTCCAAACAATACAATAGAGAGTACAAGTTCTCCTGTGTAGTTGAGTTTCACCATTGGCAAGAGACAAAGAAGCTACAACCTCATTATAGAATATTCTGCCAAAAATAGTAGCCCAAGACTAAAAGAGAAATAAAATTGCCTACCATCACAACAAATGCACAAGGAGTTAGAACTAGAAAGATAGACACTCCTATGAGTGACAAAGGAGAAAGATTGATGCAATTAAAGCACTATCAGGCACAAAGGATCAACTTGGGGCATCAAACATAAGAGAAGAAGAAGAAACAATTATTCTAGGAGGCAATTTCCACCATCTTGGACAAGATAATAAAAAATGAACAAGCCAAGGAAGAACTCAAGGCCCAAGTTGGCAAACTGTCTACTTATGTAGAGTACCTCATGGGTCCTACTAACTCTAATGCAACAACTCCTACTCCTTGCAACTTTGGATAAGCAAGATCAGAGGGAGGATGTTGTAGTTATTCATGCAATAGGGGCTAGGAGGGACACTTTGGAGTCTCAAGGAGGAAGAATCATTAAAGAGGCTCTAAGTGCAACCACTAGAGTACCTCATGGGTCCTACTGACTCCAATGCACCAACTCGTAATCCTTGCAACTTTGGATAACGGAGGTTAGAGGGAGGATGTTGGAGGAGTTATTCATGCGATAGGGGTCCAAAGGGACACTTTGGAGCCTCAAGGAGTAAGACTCATTAAGGAGGCTATAAAGTGCAACCACTAGATAAGTGATGAAGCTAGTGCCATGGCAAAATTTGAAGAGAGTTGACAAAGCTCATCACCCTTGAGGATCACTTACCTATGCTCCAAAAGATGGCCAAGGTACCACTTGTAGATCTTTTGAAAGGTGATATTCTTCCTATATAGAATTACACCTAAAGTGGCTAAAAACACTAAATGGAGGGTTATGGAGGATTAGGATTCTGAACAAATGTAAGAAGTTTTCCAATATGAAGGAAGCAGCAAATGTTATCATGGTGGAAATAGAAGGCTTCACTGAAGCTATTCCCTACACCTTTGAGAAAAGACCTTACAAAATCCTTCTGGCTGCAACAATAGTCGACAAAGACTCAATTCTTGATATAATGAGGATCAGACTCAATTCTTGATATAATGAGGATCAAAGTAAACTTCAATGTGTTCCAAGAGCGCTTAATAGAGATGAAAGAGATATGGACGTTGATCAAAAAGGCCTTCTTCAAAACGGTCCACTTCTAGTAATCAAGGGGCCCAAATTTGAAAAAAATCTTGGAAGTTATTGAGAATTTCAAAATGCACCACCCAAAGGAGCCATACTAGCAAGAGAATCTAACTGCTTAATCTAGTAAAATAAATACATGAATTAATAATAGAGATGAAATGCATACTAGATACAAGATTACAAATTGAAATATATCTTTGTTCACATATGATATTTATAATGATTATTAACAGTTTGTATATATTGAATGTATTTTACAAAGAGCTAGAAGCTCATATATACACTACAAAGGTTACAAAAATAGCAACTATCTAAATATAGCAAGATACAACAAGATAGAGCATTAAAGAAGCTCTCGAATATTAGAAACATTCTAATACCCTCCCATAATGCTCAATCTGTCAATAACACCAATAGCCTCCCTGAATTTTACAAATTTATCAGAACTAAGAGACTTGGTGAAGATATCAGCGGACTACTCTAAGGTAGGGACATACAGCAGCTAAATAGATTTATCTTCAACCAGCTGACGAATGTAATGACAATGTGTTTCGATATGTTTGGTTCGTTCATGGAAGACCGGATTCTTTGCCAGTTTGAGCACTCCCTGATTATCACAGAATAGAGGAGTCGGTCCTGACTAAGAAACATGCATATCTGCAAGCATCCGCCGAAGCCAAACGGCCTCACAAGCTGCTTTGATTGCTCCGCGATATTTTGCTTTGGTGGATGACAAAGCCACTGCCTGTTGTTTCTTACTCGTCCATGTGACAGCATCAGACCCCAAATTGAACACATATCCAACGGTAGACTTACGATCATCAACAGAACCGGCCCAATCTGAATCTGTGTAGCCACATAGTGTAGGATTAGAACTCTGAGTGTACAAAAGACCATAGTCAAGAGTACCACTAACATAGCGCAGGACACGCTTTGTAGCTGTCCAATGATCAATTTTGGGCGCTGTCATAAAGCGGGATATGTAGCTTACCGCAAAACTAATGTCAGGTCTGGTGGCAGTAAGGAAAATGAGGCTGCCACTAGTTGTCTAAACAAAGATTCATCCACAATAGGTGAATTGGACTAAGCTGATAATTTTAGCCCGGGTTCCATAGGAGTGAGAGCAAGTTTGCAATCCTGCATTCTGAACCTGTCCACAAGACTTCTAGCATACTTGGACTGAGAAAGAAAGATACTGTGCTCAGTCTGCCAAACCTCAACACCGAGACAATAGTGCAAGAGTCCCAAATCTGTCATATCAAAAGTGCGACACAAATCCTGTTTGATCTCAGTGATCAAATGTGCTGAACTTCCAGTGATGATCAAGTCATCCACATAGACAACGATAAACAAAACATCATCACCTACATGTTTGATATACAGGTTTGAATCCGATGGACTCCTCTGAAAACCATGATCGGTTAGATATTTATCAATTTTCATGTACCAAGCCCGAGGAGCTTGTTTCAGACCATAGAGAGCTTTGACAAGTTTACAGACTTTGTGTTCCTAACCAGCAACCTTAAATCTAGAAGGTTGCATCATGTAGACCTCTTCCTGTAAGTCACCATTCAAAAAAGCACTCTTAACATCCATCTGATGAACTTTCCAACCAAACTGAGCTGCTAAGGCAAGAACAAGCCGTATGGTACTCATTTTAGCTGTGGGAGCAAAAGTCTCCTCATAGTCAATACCTTCCCTTTGTGAGAACCCTCGAGCAACAAGACGAGCCTTATACTTGTCTAAGGTTCCATCAGCTTTGTATTTTACCTTGTATACCCATTTGCAGCTAACAGGCTTCTTCCCTGCAGGAAGATCAGAAAGGACCCAAGTGTGATTTTTCTGAATACTCTGAAATTCAGCTTCCATAGCCTGTTCCCATTCAGGGATACCTTTAGCTTCGGAAGAAGTCTGGGGTTCATAAACACTATGAAAGTTAGCCATAAGAGCAAAATTAACTATTTGTTTGCTCTTATTTCGAGAAACTCTACCTTCGATGAGCTCATCATCCCTAAGATCGCTAATAGTTTTAACCCACCATTTGGGCCGGAGAGTAGAAGAGCCAATCTCTGGAGGAGCTAGAGGAGGTTCAGGAGCAGCAACAAGAAGAGGATCATTCTCAGGAGCCTCAACAGGATCAGCATCAGGTGCCCCAGGGAAAGCATTAGCTGTATCATCCCTCCCATCAGATGATGCTAAAGGAAGAGGAACACTATGGGGCTGTTCCTCAGAACACTGCTCAGAAGAAGACAGAAAAGGTCCTCGAGTTTCATCAAAAACAACATCACGACTAAAGATAAGATGATCGGTGTCGATATCTATCAATCTATAGGCGTTATGGTTGTCACTGTACCCTGTCATCATGAGTCTTTGAGTCTTGGAATCTAATTTGGAACGTTTAGCATCAGGAATCCAAACATAGGCAAGAGAGCCAAAAATCTTCAGGTGGCTGATCTTGGGCTTACGACCAGACCACAATTCTTCGGGAGTTTTGTTCTTGATAGCCTGAGTAGGGGAACGATTAAGAAGGTAAACAGCAATAAACACTACTTCTACCCAATACTTATTAGGAACACTCCTGTGTTGTAACATAGAACGAGCCATCTCAACAATCGTACGATTGCGACGCTCAACAACATTGTTTTGTTGAGGAGTGTAGGGTGTGGTGAATTGGTGTTTGATGCCATGTTCAGCACAAAAATCGGAGAATGCATGAGAACAAAATTCCCCCCATTATCTGTTCTAAGAGAAATGATATTGCAGCCAGACTCATTCTCAACCAACGACTTAAAATTCTGAAATGTACTAAATGCATCTGATTTTTGTTTAAGAAAGTACACCCACATCTTTCTACTAAAATCATCAACAATAAGCAAAAAATATTTGCAACTAGTTACTGACAATGTATTCATAGGACCACAAATATCAGCATGAAGTAATTGAAGTACCTGAGATGCACACCAAGAATCGCCATCTTTGAAGGGAGTCCGATGTTGTTTACCAGCTTGACAAGCGTCACATACTCCAAGATGTTGCGTCTGAATCAGAGATAGACCAGAGACAAGTTCCTCCCGGGACAGCTGAGAGAGATACTGGATGTTGAGATGTCCATATCGCTGATGCCACAAAGTACTGAGAGATAAATCACAGGCTGCCATAGCTATTTCAGGAGAATCACCAGTGTCAGTAAGCCGATATAGACCATGATCCTCTAGACCAGAAGCAACAGTAAGACAAGTCGTGCAATCAATAATGGAACATTTGTGGGCACTGAACACCACATCCAACTGAGGGGAATTTCTCATGATCTAACTCACAGAGAGCAAATTGAGTGCCATACCAGGAACGTAGCATACATTGAGAAAGATGAGCTGACACCCACCAGACTGTATCTGAACATTTCCTTTGCCAATAATTTTGAACTCCTCTCCTCCACCAAACACAACTAAATCACTCTAGGGATAGAAGTCCGTAAACTAGTCACGCCGATGAGAAAAATGATGTGAAGCACCAGAGTCGATATACCAAGCAGATGATCAGGCTAAATCAAAGGGGCTTTTAGCCATAAAGCATAGAAAGCGGATTCCTTTTTCTCAGAATGTTCAGCAACATTTGCCTGTTGATTTGACCCTCCCAGCTTCTTTTGTTCGGAAGCGAGCCGCTGACGGCAATCCTTCTTCATGTGGCCGTACTTATGACAGTAATGACACTGAACACTCTTCTGTTGAGAATTGCCTGAGAATTGATGTGAACTACCCTTGTTGTGATGACTGAGAAGACTGAAATTTTGCTACAAAGGCTTGTTCTGACGAGGATGAGGAAGTACGGTTACCAAATTGTTGTTTCCAGCGATCCTGTTGTAGAAGTTTGGTGCACAACTCTGGAAATTTCAAATCAACATTAGTTGAGGTAATGTTGAGTCTCTATGAAATGCTCATAAGATGTTGGTAGACTTTTCAGGGTAATAACTACCATATCTTCTTCCTCCATCTTCCGACCAATGGCTTCAAGTTGATCACGAATGTCCTTAATCTTCGTGAGATGTTTTGTAAGGACATACGTTCATCCATCATAATGGAGAACAACTAATTCTTCAGAAAGAACGTGCGACTCTTGTCGGATGTCTCATGCAACTCCTTCAAATATTTCCAGATGTCTGCAGCAGACTTGCCAGAGGGAATCTGAGGCAACTGATCATCTGTGACAAAGAGCTTGAGAAGCATAACAGCTTCGCGATTCCGATCATCAAATTTATCTTGATCTGCTTGAACGGAGGTTGGACGGGTCTCTGTGCCTAGAACAAGTGCATCCAAACGATGGTACTCGAAGATGGTCAACATTCGCTGCTTCCAGGTGTTGTAATTGCTACCATTAAACCGTTGACTGTTTTCTAGCATCAGGTTGGTCAAAGACGCCATCAGATGCAGACTTCAAGAATAGAGTTTAATAGGCACGGATTCCAAGACAAATTTCTAGTTGACCCAGAAAAAATCGATAAGTACCCAGAACAGCTGATAAAAAACGCAAAAGGAATCTAAGGTCAAAAGTCAAATTTGTTGGCTCAGAAATTGAGACATGGAAAACGAGGTACCTAGAAAATTTTAACAAAGACCCAGATAGAATCTCGAAAAACCCACCACGAAAATGTATTTGAAAAAATTTTTGGGTCTTGAAAATTAGGGTTTTAGCAAAAAAATGGCTCTGGTTATACAAAACCACAAACAGGAGCCACAAAATGTGATTGCAGAGGAGTTTTGAAGGTTGAATGGAAGACCTTAACAAACGTACAAATCGTGCCAGCAACAGGTCGCGTTGGAAGAAGATAATAACAAAAAAATGCGAGCACCAAGTTGCAGATGCCCTGCAAACAGGTCGCATCGGAAGAGAAACCAAGTCGCGTGAAGACACCAGGTCGCGTGAGGGCACACACCAGGTCACGTGAAGGCATAGGCCACCAAGTCGCATCGGGATGAAGACCTGGACGCGTGATACCTAGACGCGAGCAAGAAAAGGAAACAGGAACCAAGTCGCGTGATACCTAGACGCGAGCAAACAGATCGCGGATGCTGGAAAGAAAACTAGAACGGGTCGCAGATGAAACACAGAGAAAAATATTTATCAGATAATTTCGAAAATGAAATTATAATATTTTTCGAAAATGTTTATCCTTGCTCTGATACCATATAATGATTATTATCAATTTGTATATATTGAATGTATTTTACAAAGAGCTAGAAGCTCATATATACACTACGAAGGTTACAAAAATAGCAACTATCTAAATACAGCAAGATACAACAAGATAGAGCATTAAAGAAGCTCTCGAATATTAGATACAACAAGCTAGAGCATTAAAGAAGCTCTCAAATATTATTACAAAAGAAGACCAAAGATGATTAGCCAAGGATCACATCCAATCCAACAAATCATATTGCTTTCCTTGATGATACACAATCTATTTAAAAGACTTGATGGTTGCCAAGAGTAACACAGCCGTCAACCAACTAATGCTTATAGCTACCCAAGCCTACAAACACCTAATACAAATAATTAATACATAATCGAATAGCCAATATTATCAAAACATAATAATAGCCAGTGTACACTGACTACAAAGAATAACTTGGAAATTTTTTGTTCTTCCATTTTTTCTATGTTCAAGGAAACTTGGTAGTAGGAAGCTAGAAAAGGATAGAAATTAATTTGTCAATATGATTGTAGTCACAAATTCCCTAAACTAGGTTATGCTAAACACCCAAATTTTGAAAATCAACGAGAAGGATGGAAGCCAAGGCATGTTTGATGACAGATATTTCACAATAGCTTGATAATGGGAGGTGACATGTAAAATTTGTATGTGTTATATAGTATTTTTGCATGTTTACTTTTCATCCACAAGAAAATCCTTAAGCGATTGTACCACATCATGTTTATGATTGTGTGATAATTATAATGCAAAATTGGTTTATTTATTTTTCTTTCATCCCAATGATGGCTGTGTTGATATATAGAACCATTTTATTTTATTTCCTGTAATCCTAATCTTTTGTCTTTTCTTTTATTAATATAAAATCCAAAATACATGTTAACCAGCTGAGTGCTAAAACTCAGCGCCTAAATTGTCATGGCCAGCAAACAAAAAATACATATAACAAATAAATGGTTTTGATGTTTGAATCTCAGAAATCCAAGGTTTCAATATGACAAATCTTTTGTGGATGAGTTAAATTTCTATATTTTGAAGTGCTAACTGTTTAACTGAAATTTTGTGTGATACACAGCTAAGATCCCACCAAAGACCAAACTAAAAGGGGGGACAGGTACATAGACCACAGAGTTAACTTGCCTTGTCATGACCTGGTAATATAGACCTTAGAGTAGTTCAATTTCTTTGGAGTCAGCTTCTTTTCAGGAGAGGTACAGTGGTCTTATGACTATACCTGACTATTACTGGGAGTGCTGAGTTCCCAATCAACAAGTCCCTCTTATGTGAAATCTAGCGATAGATCAAGGAAAACAGTTGATTTGTATTCCTCTCTTCTGTCTGCTCAAGTCCTGTTGAATTTGATCTATGTAACTTCAGCTTCACACCTCTTGATTAGTTGAAAACTTGAAATAAATTGTACTTTTATTAAAAAGCAAAAGAGTTTGATATGACAATTTATGTTATGTAGCCCAAATAAACAACACGACCAAGAAAATAAAACAGATCCAAAAAAAGCAGCAAATATTTTGATATTAAGGGTAATGCAAACGATTACACCAAAAACTATTTTAACTTTTCAATAACATAACAATCTGTGTTCAAATTTGTGATAACCATTTTCATAGTAGATCACTCACAAATTACACATTTGATTTGGCAGTTTGTTAATGTAATGGCAAATAGAAACCCAGAAAAGAAAAATAAAAACAATGATCTTAGGGATGCAGTATCTTTAACTTTGCCTTAAATTTCAATTTAACCTAACCTAAGATCATTTCTATATATTACATTGTGAATTCCTCGTGAATTTCCACAACAGCAAGCTTGAACTGGCCCTAGATTGAAATCAATATTAGATGATCCAATATAAATGCAAAGTTAATCTGGTTGTTTGTTGATGTAAGGCCAAAAGAACAAGGGGGTAGCTTGATAATAAGAATAAAGTGTTAGGATTAGAAGACAGAAATCTAACAGTTACATGCAAATATATCCAATAATGCAAAGGAATAAAACACACAAAATAGAACAAGAAGACATTAAGATCTAACGTGGTTCACCCAATCTTGGGCTACGTCCACCAAACAAAGAGTCCAATCTTATTATCTAGTAATTTCAGCCTATTAAAATCTGCGATCCCTTACAACTCAATACTGCTGCAAGAAGCTATGAAATTCTCATATTGAAAAAAACCCTAACCCTAAGCCATTAAACAAGACTTATGTCGGTTAACAAGTTAAACCTAAAAATACTTGACGAGTCAACCTAGGGAAATGCTTGATGAGTCAACCCAAAAAATGCTTGACAAGTTAAACCCAAAAACTTTTTTTCGGGGCATTTCCCCAAACCCCATGATAAATGATAAGTGTACAGTACTTGCCTGATCAGTCGCCACAAACTAACATTAAGACCATGATCCTCAGAATGCAGCCAAGTCCTTAAATTTTACCTTAACACTAGATCATCCTAAAAGCACTGCAAATATTTACACTACAAATTCCTGAGATTTTGTTCAACAAATAACAGCCTGTATAGGAGCTGGGTATAGATTTTCAATTTTTCAATATATGGTTTGCTATAATTATAAGTTTGATTTGGCGATTTGTTGATGTAAGGCCAAGAAGATAGCCTAACAAGAAACATTATTGAAGTAAAAAAGTGACTATAAGGATGTAGCATATCTCTTCTAAATACACCCTAATTTGGATACCTCGGAGCACTCTATAAGACTTACACTGAAAAGTTTTTTAAGTGTTTCCAACATAGCAATCTGTGTGCAAACTAGCGGGTGAACTTTTGAATTCAATGTAACTGCAAGCATAGCTTGCTGATTTGTTGATGTAAGGCAAAAAGAGGGTTAAAGAAAATGAACAAAATGTTAAGTTAAATTCACCTCAGTCCCAAATTAAACAAAGAGAACAACAAATAAATATGGTGCACATTCATTGAGTATTTCTTTAGCATAACAGAACAGTGTAACTAATACTACAATAGTAATATTTAATGTACAGGGTAACATGGTCTTTTTTTGATGCAAGGTCAAGCATATAACCTGCAAAGAAAAATGAAAAAACAATGATCCAAATGATGCAGAGAATTTCTGAAAACGACCCTTAATTCTTCAGTCATCTAAGGCTTCTGAGGTGAATTATGCTGTAAATTCTCAAATATTTTCATTCTTTAACAATCTACCATAGGCAACTGGAGATAAAATTACCACAGGTAACTGGTGATAAAATTTTCAATATTAATTAATTTTGTTGAATTGCAGTTTTTATGCAGCAGCTTGTTAAAGCCAAGTAGATAATCTAAGGATGCGGGATAATTTTTTGTTAGTGAACAGATTTGTCTTTTACAAAAACAATCTTAAAATGATTTCCAAATGCCCAGACCAAGAAGACAAATATCTGCGACTAACAATCGGATAGCTTTGCAATTGAAACACATTAGCGCCCTCTGAATTTTCTTGGGTACAACTCCCCGTGTGAGATCTTCAATGAATCCGATTAACTACAAACATGAATGCTTTTAACCAGAAAGCATAAAAGGCACACAAACATCTACCCGTAAACACAGAATAGATGTGAAAGAAAACAACAACGGATAAGTGACACAAAGTCCACTTATGAAGACCCTACCTAACAGAGAAAATGCAAGAAGGAAGGCATAACATTCTCTTCCAAATACATGAATGACCAAGGCTCAAAGACCAAATAACAAATATGTATTGTAATTAAATAAGACAGAATTAAATTCAGAGACAACTGAATCAATTCAAAGATTGATTTCAATCAAAAGACAAACATTTAGACTCAAAGATCTAATATATATTTATCTTTCTTCTCTGAGCATGCAAAAAAATGACACAGATCTTCTTATTCCTGCACTCACAAATTACAATTTGAAAATGAAATCTCATTCCTTTCTCCCTACAATTACAAACTAAAACTAGAAAATAAAACCCCTCTGCCCGCAGCCCAAAGTCTCCAGCCAAAGGTGGCATCCCTTCCTGTCTTCCAATGTTTTTAATAAATAATCTTTCACCAGCCTTTTTTCGGTTGTTGTAACTAATTCTTGAAAAGATTATTAATTAATCTTTCCTTTTTCTTTTCTCTTTCAGATTTCTTTCGATGACTTCTTCCTTTTTTTATTTCTCTTTATTAAGCCCAATATTTTTTTTATCTACATTATAGCTATAAGGATGATAATGAAGATATATAACATATCAAAATGCAAATGTAAATATCTTTTGACATGTGGCATATGAATACATCAGACATAAATAAAAATATTCTTGATGCTGGGCGGATTTTTCATGACAGTCAAATTGGGTCTCGGTGCAGAGGGCATAACTTTTTACCCCACCATTAGATCTTTCCAATTTTCGGATATGTTGTTGCATTCCTAATTGCGCACAACTTGACCGGAGCGATCGAGCAAATTCTGTCCGAAGCAAAAGTTATTGAGATCTGAGTGGAGGTATATAAAACTTCCAGAACAATCAAATTTGTTGTGTTAGTGTTGCTACACCATTGAACTTGCTGCATCACTTTGACCTTGGCTGAAGTGGATGAACCCTATTATACCTTGCCAATAAAGAATTAACCATATTGGATCTTAACATTTGAATGAGTTGAACTTCCGGGAGCCCTGCTGAACCAAACTGACCATAAAACCTTGCAATTTGCAGTTTTAGATTTTTCCATCGAACCTGTGGAACCTCGTGAGCTGCACCTTTTAAATGAAAGTTTGGATTGAAACTTTGAGCCTCTTTGAACTACTTCGAACCAAGGTTCAAAGTGATTCAAAGTGGTTCATGAGTGATGGAGGACTACAAACACTTAGCCAAAGGGAGCCAACTAGACCAAAACAAGTTTGAAATGTCACGACGGTTAACTCAAGGGCAAAGCTGACTTTGAGAGACCTTTGACGCAAACTTTGAAAAAGGAGGAAACCGGACAATGATCAAATATATCGAAGGGTCAAGGACACTTTTAACATGGCGACTCAAATAGACCCTAATATTTTTAAAATTACCTCATGCTAGAATATCATCCTGCAAGTTCCAGAAATAGTTCCAATACATAACAGTCAGCTTAACCAGGCTTAAATTTTTCGATACTAGATAACTTACAGTAATTGAAAGATTATTATTACCTTGTAATGCTAAATTAAAAAGCCTGATGGGAAACATAAAAACAACAATCCTAAAAATGCAGCAAACATATTTAATCCACCATAATTATAGATTAATATTGGAGCACTGTAAAGAAAAATGCTATAAATCCCTAAAAGTATCCCATAGCATGATAGGCTGCAGAGCTAGTCCTAAATTTTTCGAGACATACTGCAATTGAAACTTTGAGTAAAAATGTTTAGATCCATCTTAATTCTATTTTAACCTGGGAGCACTGCAAAGAATGATTCTACAAATTCCTGAAACTTTTCAATACAAGTTGCCAAAATTTGCTAAAGTTTTGATAGCAGATAACTCGTAACTATTGCAAACTTCGAATGCCTTTAGAAATACTTAATTCTGTATTGAACAAGGAGCACAGAAAACCTAAAATTTTCCAATGCATAACAGTCTTGAGAAATAGTACTAAATTTTAGGATTTTACTCATTGTAACTCCAAGATTTAAATTGGCTCATAATAAAAAGAAAATAGCCTGATTTAACAAATGATCTTAAAAGAGCAGCAAATTTCTTTAAATTCACCTTAATTCTAGATTACTATAATTGAATTGGAAAAAATAAGAATGCAAAATTCTGAGTTGTTTTCATAATAAGTTTGCAGACCTGGTTCTAAATTATTTGATATTAGACTACTAAATTTTTATTCTAAGCTTTAAATTCCCCTGTCATGCCTAGCCAAAAGACCGATCAGGAATATAAAAAGTAAAAACAAATGATGCTAAAATTGCAACAAATATTTTTAAATCCATCTTAATTCTAGTTTAACCTAAAGAGTACTCCAAAGAATAATGCTGCAAATTCCTAAAATTATTCCATACACTATGATCGAACTAACGCCAACTAAAAATACTGTTAAGGAAAAAAAAACAAATAAACCACAAAATGCAGCAAATATCTTTAAAATGATCTTAATTCCAGATTAGCGTCGGAAAACTGCAAATTCCTGAACGTTTTCCACAATCCTGGTTTTTTTATGCTAGATAACTCAGTGCAATTGCAAGCTTTAAATTGGCACATGATTCCAAATAAAAAGCCTGACGAGATAAATAACAACAATTGTCCTAAAAATGCAGCAAGCATCTTTAAATCTATTTTAATTATAGCTTAACCTACAAGCACTATAAAGAAACATAAATGATAACAATCCAACAAAACATAGCAAAGAAACAGGACCAACCACCTCTAAAGATCAAAAGAAAATTAGATTCTAATCTTCATATCTTTAAATTAAACTTAACTCTAGATTGACCAAAGACACTACAAAGAATGTCGGGGAACAAATTTTAAAAACTCCTCAAATTTTCTCACAACTTAATTCTACGTTAACCTAAGAGCGCTGAAAAAATCCTCCAACATTTCCATAAATATTACACTCTGCCGCTACTGTAGCATAACACTTGAATATTAATTAAATTTAACCTTATAGTGACGGCTATTGAGAGTCATGAACCTCAAATTTAAAGCAGTAAAGTAAGTGGCAATCGAGAACTAGCCTCGAGAGTGTGTGAAGACAACAATGCCGAAGCTCCCGTGCGGAGAAACGTTCGAGCACGGCAGGTAATTGATTCAGAATTAGGTCAAAGAACGTGGAGAGAATCGATCCTGAGACGTAGTATTTATTACTGGTTAAATTCTACATAATAGTGTGTGGTTATCTTTCGCGCGTTTATTTTAACGCGGTGATCCCACGACGTCGATCCTTTTGTGCACTTGTTTTCTCTCCGTTGGTATGTTCGACCTCCATTTCGTCATATCTCAAACGAAAAATCGCGGGTCAATGTTGGTATACTTCTAGAGTATCGTCTAATTTTGTTTCGCTTTGATTGGAAAAGAAAATTGTCATTTGCTTCGGATGAATGAACAGAGATTAGATTAGGGATGAGATAACGAATCTTTATACTGGATTAATGTTTCTAGAAAACGATTGGCTCGGGGAGCATCATCTCATCAAGTCCCGATGGGAAAAGAATTTTGTTTCCATGTAAGTGTACGGGATGATAATGAATGTTTGTACGTCTCCTTGAAATATTTTAATAAGAGAGTTTAAGATTAAGAAAACTTTAATGTACGTGGAATTGAATAGATGTATACAGTGCATTTTTTTATTGGTTGGATTATCTTTATTTAGTTTAAATTTTTTATATTTGAGATAAATTTTTAGAAATTAATATAAGATTGTTTATGTAGTTGTTTTGGAAATAAAATAAAAGGGATATAAATTATTTATGAGATTATGTTTTTTAAATTATATTTGATATGTGATATGAGTTTATTTTTATTATGTTGATGATTGTTTCGTGTATGAAATGTCATATAAAGGGTATATAATAATGTTAGCAACTTAATACATATTTATTTTGAAGATTCATTATATATAGTTGTTGAGAAATGTTTTTAATGTGTTTGAATTTACACAATTTGAATTCATCAATATCAAAGTATGATCTTAATTATGCAAAAATTCGAAGGACAATTCACCAGTGAGGGATTAAGTGTATTATATCGAGTAAGTGTCGAACAAACACTATGTGACAAGAACAAGAACAATTATTGAAGCTAAACAATATATAAAACTTGAGATAGTTTTACAATGTATGGAAAACTTTATAGAAGAGATGCATGGCTTCAACTCTATTTTATTGATTCTAATTCAATACTTCAATATGTGTATGTATTTTACAAGACAAATTTAAAAATTTAAGAAAATAGTGTAGAAACTAGCTAAGGAATTTGGGCAAAAATGGAAACAACACGTGAAAGTAAACAAGAGCAATAGAATATCAATGATTATGCATTAGAATTTGAGGCACATATATAGGAGCATTTGGCCAATAGAATTCCCAGTTTGGAGGGAAAAGTTGTTAAACTTATTTGGGTAATAGAATTCTTAGTTTGGAGAGAAAAAATTATTAAACTCGTCAACCTCTCTAACTACCTCTATAACCAACTCACCACGTAAGTAAGTTGTCATGTAAGCGCAACTATACACCAAAAACCTCCTTAAACATAACTAGGTGAGGAAAAGGAATGGGTCCCAACAATAAGGCCTAATAAGGTACCTAAGTACAATTCAAACTCCCCCCCCCCCTCCTCGATGATTATGCATTAGAATTTGAGGTACATATATAGGAGCATTTGGACAATAGAATTCCCAATTTGGAGGGAAAAGTTGTTAAACTTATTTGGGTAACAGAATTTTCAGTTTGGATAGAAAAAAGTTACTAAACTTACCACCTCTATAACCAACTCACCACATAAGTAAGTTGTCACGTAAGCACAATTATACACCAAAACCCCCCCTTAAACATAACTATGTGAGGAAAAAGAGTGGGTCCCAACAACAAGGCCTAATAAAATACCCAAGTACAATTCAACCCCCCTCCCTCCTCACCCAAAGGAAATTCGCTTAGTTGTTGAATAGAATTCTTAACCTCGGTTAAGTTTGAAGAATACGCGAACAAGGCATTCACAGAATCGCTAAACCAAAAGTCCAACCTGGGGTTTCAGTTAGCGAATGCCCGACTGAAGGCAATCCGCGAAGTCGCTGAATGTTTAGAAGCTTCACCATTTTATCTCGTGACTAAGAAAAACACTGCAGTCGCCAGTTCACCAAAAGGAAAAGGTTACCACCGAAAGAATAAGAGAACTGGTGACCGAAGGGAGAATTACGCACATGGGAATTGGGACTTTTAAGTTGTCGATAAAGTAACACGAAAATAGAATGAGGGGCCTAGGGTTTGCAGGGTTATATGCCTACAACATCTACTTTTATGAAATTTTTTCTTGTAGGCCAGGGAGATAGAAAAATTGCAGAGGCTAGGAAACCAAACATAAAATCATGAAAATTTCAGGGATGCTTGGCAAGGTGAAAATAGAGACCTGGGGATAGGTTTTAGCCAAATTTGCATGCATATGAAAATTAGGGTAACATGAACCAAAGGAGGAAGTTAACTTGAAAAAGATGAAATTGCATAAACATGATATTCTATTTGTATCTTGGATTCTATTACAATTAATTTAAATGAAGATACTCTCAATGATGATATTCCTAATGCAATTAACAATGATATTCATGCTAGTGATTTTGATGACATGTTTGAGAAAGTATTCATGTTAATCATGATTTACCAGCCATGTTTTCACAAAAATTATCTCTTAATACTTGTAATGAACACAATGACCTATCTTCACAACATGGTCCTTGTTTGGCTATTGTTCCATCTATTGTGTTGGATGTTGCTCCACTTGTGAGTTTCTCACCTTCCCTAAACACTACAAATTGAGATGTGGGCGCAGATGATACTCTTGAATAGATCCTCTTGTGTAGTGGACTTTGTGTGTTTTCCTATTGTAATGTGCTCCCCCCTTGATGTGCTACTTGTTATTAGTTTTGTTTAGATTTCTTTAAACGAACCTTGTTGGTCCATTGGCACAAGGTGATAAAGGAATTGAAATGTTGTAAACATTCTTCTATCTATATCTCTCTTCTTTTATATGATGTTGCATCTTATGTTGTACATGTGTCATTGTTCCTAAATGTGTCTTTATTTTATCTAATTGGGGATGATGCAAAATGGTAGCTACCTATTCTTTTTGCTCTTTGTGATGCCAACCAAAAAAAATCTTCTTTATAACTCTTTCGTGAAATTAGTCCATTGTGTTTTGTAGTTCTACTTGTTCGAATATTGTTGAGCATGTCAGAGTTTGATGTTTGTGTGTGCTGACATTAATATTTTGTTATTGATGTCAACATACAAATTGTTGTTATAAACAATGTGTTTAGTATGTCTAGTGAAGAAGATTTCGGTTATTTAGATGCTACATTAAAGATCTTGTGTTGTGATCATAAGGTATGGTTCAGATATGTCTTTACTTGGTCTATGGAGGTTCACAAAAGTTTGGGTGATAATTTGAAGAAAATATGATTGATTTATCAAGTGACAATATTTCAGTGTTCCTGTTATGACAAAGGTTGAGTTATTGCTTCAGTGAGGATCGATATGGTTGATTCAAATGTTGTGAAGCTTGTGGTATGTATGAGAATCACCATTGTTTCCTCAACTGGTGTTGTTCATGATTTAGAGTTCAACAAGTTATCTTTCTATTGTGACATAGTCTGGTATTCAGTATTTTTGGTACTCAGTGCAGAGATGAGTTTGAATTTTGAGTTCGAGATGATGAGAAGGTACAAGAATTCATTCATGCTTCTTGGTGGTATTATTGGATCGTGTTATTACCTTGTTGTTAGATCACATTGATCACGGTGATCATGTGTGGTGTTTTTCTAACATGCTTGCATTTCTGCATTTAGGTCCTAGCTGACTTGGTGAAGTAACGTGTTGCAATTCTTAGAGCTGATTTGAAAAAGTTGTAGCATGTTCGAGGATAATGTTTTGGATCCTATCGAAGTCTTGGCCAACTTGATTTTGATCGTTGTGTGATTTGAGCATAATGTTGTATCTTTTATGTGTATAGGTCTTAGCCGACCTTGTTGTATTGTAATATGTATAAATGGGAAATCATTTTGTGATTTCGATGGATGTATGTATGTGTGAAGAGAAGAGGATTTTTTAATTATGCAAATGAAGCATAAATTATACTTCATTGGAACTATATTTTCATAATAGATGTTGTAAGTCAATTCGCTTATTCTAGATAGCTTGTCCACTCCTGTGAATTGTAATCAGAGATTGATTAGTGAACCCAACTGAGGGTCAGATCATTGTACTATGAGCAGTGAGCTCTAGGCAATGGGCTTGTAAATGCATTTACATTCCCATTTTGTTCTTTTCATTTTCTCTTTAGCAGGAAGTAATTTTAACAGAGTGCATCTATCTAGTGGGTATCATCCCCGCCGAGGTTGTTCTCTTGATAGGGTTTCCTCAAGAACAAAAATTATGTGTTCTATGTTGTGGATATTTCTTTAATGTTTATCTTTCAGGTCATTAATTATATTAAGTGGTTTTAAGTTTTAATTATTAATGCACAACTAATTCAACCCCCCCCCCCCCTCTCTTAGTTGTGCTCGCCTCATTTTGGGCCTAATAATTGGTATTAGAGCCAAGTCATTTTTGAAGAAGCTTAATCACTTGAAGGTGATCTGACATGACAAGCATAAGGAAATAAATTCCTAAGTTTGATGGAATAAATTACCTAATATGGAAGGATCAGATGACTACTTATCTGATATGCATGGGAGATAAATATTGGGATATCACATAGAGGCCTTGCACCATTCCTAATGACCTATCTCAAGCTACTGTTGATGAAAAGAATAAATTCAAGGAGAACATGTTAGAAAGGGAAGATTTGATCAGTGCCTATGGAGTATTCACACATCTATGGATTAAGGACAACGCATGAGGTATGGACTAAATTAGAAATTATTTATGAAGGTGACAAGTATGTTAAGAAAGCTAAGTTGTAGGGTCTTAAAGGAAAATTTAAAGATATGCAGATGAGTGAAAGTGAATCTATATCATCCTATATGCAGAGAGTAAATGATATGTGTTTGTGGTACCTTGAGTGATGATGAAGTTGTAAATAAAATTTTGAGATCCTTACCTGCGTGTTACAATGAGAAAGTTATATGTGTTGAGGAATTGAGAACTATTAGAGACATTTCAAGAGAATCTTTGGCTGGTAGACTCTGTGCTTATGAGATGACTACTCTTAGCAAGGAACTTCTGAAGGTTGAAATTGCATTCAAAGCCAGTGTGACTAACTATGAAAAGGGAGAGAGATCTTCTAAAGACAAATTCAATCACTATGTTAAGAAATGGGAAGAGATCGTGGAAGAGGAAAGGAAGATTGATGAACTTGAAGCCTTGATTTCAAAAAGACCACCTAAGGGCTCTGGAAAGTATGAAGGAAAGTTGTCTTTGAAATGCTTTAACTGTAATAATACTGGTCACATTTCATCTATATATCCTAATAAAGCTTCTAAGGAACCTAAGTTCAGATCTAAGAAATTTCATCCTAAGGGTCATAAAAGTTTTTATGTTGAAGGTGTGGCTAACGATGAATCTGGTGATGAAGAAGAGATTGTGTTTATTGCTATTAAAAAGATAATCCTAAAGAAAAAAAATATTTGGTTTCGCATGTTGATAAAAGAAATGAATGGGTCATTGATAGTGGATTCTCACATCATATGACCAATGATAAAGATAAGTTACTAAAGCTTAAATATTTTGATGGTGGTGTTGTTAGATTCAATAATAACACTCCTTGTTTTATTAGAGGAAAAGGGTCTATTGCTCTTGATGGTAAGAATATGATGCAGTGGCATCCTGGCTTATTGCTCGGTGCCTGAAGATTTTGACAGTCTCGGTAACTGTCTGGTGGAGTTTGGTTATTTGGTTGGTAATCTCAGTAGAAGACTGGCAATTCTCAGCCTTTGATGGTGATTCTTGGTCGAAGTTTGTTAGGCTTCACCGATGGAGCTCGGTGGTCTTGGTGGTGATTCTAAGTTGGAAGTTCTGTTGGATCTCAGTTGATGATGGTCACTCGATGACTATGTGTTTTGTTTCTCGGTGCTCGGTTACTGATGAGGTCTCCATGTTTATGCCTGTTGCTCGGTTGTTGAAGTGGCTCGGTCGTTGGAGGACTCGGTTACTGAAGGGAGCTCTGTCATTGAAGGAGACTTGGCACTTCTGGTGCTCAGCAATGTCTATGGTGCTCAGTCGACATTGTTGGTGCTCGATAATGCTTGGAGAGCTTGATTGGTGTGGATGCTTGGTGTATTTCCTGGCACTTGGTAGTTTGGCTTACCGATGATTGTTCTTGGAGATTCAGCTCAACCGACTGGTGCATTTAATCTGGGTCGCATTCCTCGTGTTATGGATTGACTATTGGACGTGTGGGGACCTAGATCTGGCATGTTGCATTATCCTATGTGGATCTGGAGGCCGACTTGGTGAATTAAATATTTGTAGATTTGTTTGTAAGCCGACTAATGTTTGGCATTTAATATTTGTAAATCTGGGAGCTGACTAGCTTTTGTGATTTAATTGTTTATAAAGCCAACTTGTGGCTGGGGTTTAGTATTTAAGGAGATGTTTGGGTAGTTGTTTGGCATCGATCTGGAGTTCAGATTAGATCTAGCAGAGTTAGTAGCTTTCAGGCTTGGGTAGCAAAATGATTTCTTGGTGACCTGCAAGTACAAGTTTAGATCCTTCTTGGAGTGCCTACCAGTGCTTTGTTGTGTTGCAGACCTGGGCTAGCTAAGGAGAAGTGTGTTGGATCCTATGTGATCTTGTAGAACTATTTTTTGCATTGTAATTGGTCGTAACCAGGAAGGCCTTACAACCTGACACATTGCATGTAATCAGTTGTTTGATGGAATAAAGACATCTATTTTCTTGCAGATCTGGTTTCTTGTGTATTTCTGCTATGTTGGTGTTAGGTTGCAAGGCCAGACAGCCCTTAATTGGATTCTCCATCCTTAACTGCATCAGATAGTACTGATGATGCTCTATATGTTCAAGGTTTAATACAACTTATTGAGTATTGGACAACTACTGAATAAGGGATATCAATTGCAATTCATGGACAAGAAGTGTAAGATCATTAGAAGCACAGGAGATCTAATTGCATTCGGTACACATACTATAGGTAATCTATTTCATTTAAAAATTGTTGAGAATAAGTTCTTGGTTGCTAAGATTGATGATAGTTGGTTGTGGCATATAATATTTTGTCGTGTGAATTTTGATAATATGGTGAAGGTTAGCACTACTAATGTTGTAAGAGATCTGCCTAAGCTGATGAAACTGGATAATATGTGCAAAGAGTGTCAATTGGGTAAGTTGACTAGATCTCCTTTGAAGAATAAGACATATCATTTAAGTGGATTGCTAGATTTGTTGCATACTGATTTGTGTGGTCCTACTAAGACAATAAGCTATTATGGAGATATATACTTTATGCTATTTATTGATGACTATTCAAGGATGATATGGGTTACCTTTTTGAAAGATAAATCAAAATCCTTTTAGAAATTTTGGATATTCAAGATGATGGTAGAGACTGAGTCTAGACAAAGACTAAAGTGCCTAAGATTGGATGGAGGTGGAGAATTCACATCCGGTGAGTTTTATGCTTTTTGTGAAGAACATGAGATAAAGAGGCAAACTTCTACTCCACAAAACCCTCAACAGAATGGTGTTGTAGAGATAAGGGATAAAACTATTCTAGACAACTAGGACTATGATTATTAAAGGATATGCTCCGTAGATCTACTGGAGAGAAGACGTGAGCACTGTAGTATACAATTTGAATCATAGATAAAGAAAGGAGAGATAAGACTACTTATGAATTTTGGTTTGGTCATGTTCCTACAGTGAAGTATTTTAGAATTTTTGGAATTGTTATATTAAGAGAGATGAATATATTGCAAAGTTTGATCCTAGAAGTGATGAAGATATTCCACTAAGAGAAAGACATATAAATATTATAACTATAGACTAAAGAAGATTGTTGAAAGTGCAAATGTTAGATTTGATGAGAATGTGTAGAGATTCGAGAGAACTTACAAATATGACATACCTGAAGAAGATAATCAGATTATGGAAGAGCAGAATCAGAATCAGACTGGTCCAAAAGAACAAGTTGAACCTGTGGAAACTGAGGAGGATGTTGATACCAAAGGATTCGCTATAAATCCTATTTCAAAGACTCCATAATATGTAAGGATTAATTATTCTAAAGATTCTATTATTGGTGATAAGAATAGAGGTGTTCAAACTAGAGGAAGAATTGCTAGAGAAGAAACATGTTTGATATCCTAGTTTGAGCCTAAAGATGTAAATGAAGCATATAATGATAAAATTCATATGAAAGTAATGAAATAAGAACTTGATCAGATGGAGAAAAATAAGACATGGATTCTTGTTCCTAGACCTATGAACAGAATGTGATTGGAACTAAGTGGGTATTTAGAAATAAGTTGAATGAAGAAGGTAAGGTGGTTCAGAAAAAAGAAAGACTGGTTTTCAAAGGATATTCCCAAATGGAAGGTATTGAGTTTACAAAGACCTTTTTCTCCTGTAGCTAGACTTGAAGTTGTTAGATTAGTTATTTTTTATGCAGCTTACAAAAAAATTAAGGTATATACGATGGATGTTAAGTTTGCGTTTTTGAATGGTGAGTTAGAGGAAGATGTTTACAATGAACAACTTGATGGATTTCCACTAACCAAGGAAGGAGATATGGTTTGTAAATTATTAAAAAACATTGTATGGATTGAAGCAAGACCCTAGAGCTTGGTATGCTAGATTAGACAGGTATTTGAGAAAGATTGGATTCAGTAAAGGTATTGCAGATAGTAACTTATATTTCAAAATAGTTGATGATAATATCTTGATTGCTGAAGTGTTTGTTGATGATATCATATTTGATGGTCATGATGAGTTAAGTAGAGGATTTGTTGATGAAATTCAAAAAGAATTTGAGATGTCTATGATAGATGAGATGAAATTATTTCTTGGATTGCAAATTGGACAGTTGGATAAAGGAAATTTTATTACAGAGTCCAAGTATGTCAGAGAATTGTTGAAGAATTTTAGTATGGAAGATTCAAAACCAAGAGGAACTCCCATGGTTACTAGTTGCAAATTGACTAAGAATGATGAATCCTCTTGTGCAAATTAGACAAGATACAAATTATACTAGACCAAACATATCAAATGTAGTTGGAATTGTTGCAATATTTCAAGTAGAATCGAATGAATCACATATGGTTTTTGTCAAAAGAATTTTCAAATACTCGAAGGGTACAGTTGACTACAAATTATGGTATGGAAAAGATGATGATTTTATCTTGAGTGCATATACTGATGTTGATTAGGTAGGTAATGTGGATGATAGGAAGAGTACAAGTGGTGGTGCATTCTTTTTTTGGTAAGAAACTAATCTCTTGGACTAGTAAGAAACAAGATTGTATCTCTCAATCCTCTGCTAAAGCTGAGTATCTTGATGCTACTACAAATTGTAATCAAGTTGTTTAGATGAAGAAAATGATGAAGGATTTAAGGGTAAACATTGATGAAATGATTGTTATTTACTATTACAACTCTAGTGCTATAAATATTTCAAAAAACCCTGTGCAGCATTCAAAGACAAAGCATATTTCTATTAAGTGTCATTTCTTGAGGGATAAGGTCAGTGAAAAGGAAGTAAAATTGGAGTATGTATCTACAAAGGAATATATTGTTGATATCTTTACAAAACCTTTGCTGAAGGATACATTTGAGTATCTTAGAGAAAATATTAGAGTATTGGCCCCTCCTGATTAGAGCTAATGATGCTAGAGATAGCATCAATCCATAAACTTATCAGAATATTATTCTTTGGCTTGATGAGTTTGAGGACTTCTCCTCGAGGGGAGAAGTCTTGTGATCTATTGTGATTTTTGAAGTAAGTTAAACTCATTTTTATGTCTTTGGCCCTTTTTCATTGATGTCAAAGGGGATAGATTGTGTGAAAAATAGAGAAAAATCAGATTGTGTAAGGAGAGATTGTGTTGAGAGGTTTGAAGCTGGATATATTAGGGTGATCAAGTGGATATATTAATGACTTTGTGCATTGATCATTTTTTCACTTCTTGCATTTCCATCAATGACAAAGGGGGAGATTGTTGGAAGATTGTTGAGCATGTCAAAGTTTGGTATTTTTGTTTGTTGACATTAATGTTTTACCATTGATGTCAACATACAAATTGTTATTGCAAACAATGTGTTTAGTATGTCTAGTGAAGAAGATTTTAGTTGTTCAGATGCTACATTTAAGATCTTGTGTTGAGATCATAAGGAATGGTTCATATAAGTCTATAGTTGGTCTAAAGAGATTCACAAAAAATTTGGTGACAGTTTCAGGAAAATATGATTGATTTATCAAGTGACAGTATTTCAGTGTTTCATTGTGATAGAGGATGAGTTATTGCTTCGATGAGGATCGGTATGGTTGATTTAGATGATGTGAAGCTTGTGGTGTGTTTGGGACTCACTTTTGTGTCCTCAAATGGTGTTTTTCATGATTTAGAGTTCAACAAGTTATCTTTCTATTGTGATAGAGTTTGGTGTTCAGTATTGTTGGTACTTAGTGCAGAGATGAGTTTGAGTTTTGAGTTTGAGATGATGAGAAGGTTCAAGAAGTTGTTCATGCTTATTGATGGTATTCTTGGATTGTGTTATTACCTTGTTTCTATATCGCATTGATCAAGGTAATTGAATGTGGTGTTTTGCTAGCGTGTTGGAATTTCTTCATTTAGGTCCTAGCCGACTTGGTGAAGTAACGTGTTATGATTCTTGGAGCTGATATGGTGAAGTTGTAGCATGTTTGAGGATAATGTTTTGGATCCTATCTAAGTCTTGTCTGGCTTGATTTGGATTGATTTTTGATTTGAGAATAATGTTGTATTCTTTATGTGTATGGGTATTAATCGACCTTGTTGTATTGTAATATGTATAAATGAGAAATCATTTTGTGATTGTGATGGATGTATGTATGTGTGAAGAGAAGAGGATGTTTGTATTCTACAACTGAGGCATAAATTATTGTTCATTGGAACTATATTGGCATAACAGATGATGTAAGTTAGTTCACTTATTCTGGACAGTTTGTCCACCCGTGTGAATTGTAATTAGATATTGATCAGTGAACCTGAATGAGGGCCAGATCATTGTATTGTGAGAAATGAGCTCTAGGCAGTTGGCCTACGAATGCATGTGCATTCCCCTTTTGTTCTTTCATTTTCTCTTAATTGGGTAGTACTTTTAATAGAGTACATCTATCTAGTGGGTATTATCCCCACTCGGGTTTTTTCCTTAACAAGGTTTTCTCAAGAACAAAAATTATGTATTGTGGATCTTTCTTTACTGTTTATCTTTCAGATCATTAATTGGTTTAAGTGATCTTAAATTTTAATTGTTAGTACATAACTGATTCACCCCCCCTCTCAGTTGCACTTGCCTCCTTTTGGGCCTAACACTACTACCTTTGGGGTATGATGACAGTTCATTTTGATATAAGATCTCATGTATTATCATATGATCATAATGACCCTAGAGTTAGTAGATCCCTTCTATTCTCTCTTTTGTCATGTGTTCATTTCCATCGATTTGTCCTTTCTTGGGAGCATCTTATAGAGGAAATGTTTCTTGTCAGTGCATGTATGCTCCATTAAATCCATTTATCCTGTTAAGACATTTGCAATCATTCTAATGTAGGGGCATACACTCCAGTCCTTGTTTCACATTTTTCACACACATACATAATGATTCAATGTAACCTATTTTTATGGATGGCTAAGGAGACAATAGCTTTCCTTGTGTTCATCCTTTCATCGGATCCCTTAATGGAGACAAAGCTTTCCTTAAGAATCGATCCTCCTTCTTTGATCTATACGAAGAAAATACTTTTATTAAACCTAACTGATTTTCTTGATCCCTATGGAGATATATATTTTCCCTAGGATTGTTCATTCCTTTCATATCCCTTAATGGAGACAATGCTTTCCTTAAGAACTAATCATTTTTTATGGACTAAATAGCATAACACAATTTGCTAGACCTTCAATGCCATCTTTTGCAACTCTTTTCCTTTGTATGATTCATAGTAAGGCACTCCCTTACTAGCCTAGTGATCATACCTCTTTTCTCTCTTTCTCTTTCTCTCTCTTCTAAGTGATGCCTCTATTATCTTGGTTTTAAATTAGATGAAGGCTCAAGTCACTTGAGGGCTTGATGTTTCTTTGTCTCCTTGACCTTGATGAGAACATTATTGTGCATTGATCTACTTTATCATGAGGATGATCTTGTCTCATACTCCCGCTAAAGTGGGAGATGAATGTATAGTCCTAAAAATTTAGCACCTATAATTGGACACTCTAGGATGTATTGGGCCCCATTTTGGTGATTTCAAGGTCTGAACGCCCATTATGCTTGATCTTGTGACCTAATTCTTCTTTTATTGCACCTATTCACCATCCCTGATGTTCTGATGAAATTTGATCTTATTTCTCCTAGAACATGTGGCCATTAGTGATGTTTTCTTGGGAATACATCACCAATGGTGATATGTTCCTAGGGTTTTGGCCCCATATTTCACCTGAATCCCTATATCGGGGACTTCTCTTGAGATTTTCAATTGTGGTTAGCCTGTATCAAATTTGAATCCTAAACTTATGGATTTAGTATATAAAAGACCTCCTCCCCCCTCATTTGATATAGTTTGATCAAGTGAAAGCTACTGTTGTCAAGTGAAATTTATCTATCAAGCAATCAAGCATTCAAGTTGAGCAATTGAGGATTTGAGATTCAAGATTTGAAGGCAAACATCCAATTCAAGGTCTCCAAGTCTCCATTTCTTCAAGATCCATCAAAGCAAAGGAAATATTCTCCAATTGATGCAAGTTTCTCTCCCATGATGGCCAAGTAGATGAATTCTCAATCAAGCAAAAAGGTACACTCATCCTTATCTCCCTTCTTCATTTCATGTGGTTATCAAGCATATCTACATTCTTAATCTTAGAGTGGAAATCATAGATCAATACATTTGTGAAGGTGTCCTTTATCTTAAATTTCATTTCTAAGCACATTCAAGCATCTTCATAAATTTGAGCAATTTCTGCATATGTTCATGAGGGTTTATGCAAGGTAAATCAATAATTTTTAGTTTTACTTTATTTCCTTTAAGCAATTTCTATCATATTTCAAGGTTGAATCCTAAACAGGGTTTTGACCAAGGCAAACCCATTTTCCTAACCTTTTTCCCCATTTTTTGTGTGCAATAACAAGTTACGGAGCTGTTGAAAAATTTCTAAGCAGTACATGAATAATTGCAGGTCCCATGAAAAATTGATCTAAAAGTGCTAGGTACATATCAGGTATCAAATGTTGTCTTGGGTACAGATTGACTAGCCACTCTGTTCCTGCCATTTTTCACTAAAATTTATGGTATACATCAGTCCTATCTTCTGATTTCCATTTTTGTCAGTTTCAACTCTATATCATTTTTTATCAACCTGTTTTGATCATTTTTTAAGTTTCTTGTTTATTAGATCTACTTAATCATATAATCATTCCCATTTCATTTCTTTACATCTTTAGTGAAGGACATATCCTTATTCCCAATTATTTTCTTGAGTCACCTCTTTAGCCTATTGGGGATAATCTTCCTTCCTAATGTGCAATCAATAAAATAGGGAATTAATTCACTTAGCTTATTTTATGTCGCATTGCTCTCCCCATTTCCTATTGTACATGAGCTATTAATTGTACTTACTAATATCATTTCATATGGTTTTTATATTCAATTGAAGGTTCATTTGAATCTATAAGAAAATATTTTAAGTTCTAGATACACGATGTAAATGCATAACTAAAAGAACATGTTTATCTCATAAATGAAATTATAAATATGGTATATACATTGTTGAGGATAAATATCCTCAACTTCATTAAGTAAAATTATATATGTTTTATATAAAAAATAGAAGGTTTAGTCCTTAACTTTGGGTCATCCACAATAGTAAGTCCTAAACCTGGAACAATATTTTTCATTTTGTAGGGGTCTAAAAAAGAACACCTTCAAACGAAGGTACCTTTGTTCAAATTGGTCACCTTTATTTGAGGGTATTATTTTATTGTGAAAAAGTTAATTAAAAGTGAAATGATGAGAATTCATTTCTCTTCCCCATTTCACAAGAGCATGAAACATTGCATAGCTAGCCATCGCTTCCATGGATTAAGGAGAAGACACAAATGATAGATTGAAATGGTTCTTTTTTTTCTTACTTTTCCTAACTATGTTCCATGTGGATTCAAATAGAGATAGTATGTCCGTAGGTTGTTTGTATATTTTTCTATTTAACAAATATTTTTCAATACCAATTTTAAAAAAAAATTATTGATTGATAGGTAGGAGATATTTTCCACAAAAATTCAAATTGTGATATTGCTATCAGGATTCAACTATGTAGTTTTTTTAGTCAAACTCATTGTTTTATGAGTAGTGGTTCATTAGAACCCATTGTACACACTAAAAAGGTGCACTTCTATGAACCATTACATGCAAGGTTGCTCAAGAATGAGGCCTCACAAAGCGGCTCATAGCTCTCTATGCATGGAGTTGCAAGGGACTATGATGTGTTTGCTCTCAGCTAGAGCTACAAGCTTGTGACCTTGCTAGTCAACCATACAATGAGAGATTCAAGTGAGGACAAGGGCAAGAGTGCCAATATCCTCAAGAATCATTATGAAGATGCAATGCAAATCTAAATGAGGATGCAATCTAAGCTATGAAAGGAAATAGCAATGCAACTAATCTATGAAAGGAAATAGCAATGGATTACAATGCCTCCTATTTAGACTATGTGAGCTTATTCTATTGCATAAAAGGAAATCTATACTATGAATGCAACTAAGAAAGCAAATATGCAACTAAATGATGAGAGCAACAAGTCTTCAATGCCTTCAAAAAGCTCCAAATGCACCTAAAACCTGCAGCATAACATTAGCATAAAAACATGATATATGCAAATGAAGGAGAGAGCTCTCCTTTTATAGGAAATGAGGAGAAATGGACCATGGAGATTAAGAGGCAAAAAGTCTTAATCAGTGGTGGAGGTTGAAAGAGGAGCAATCCATGTGCACAAGTATCCTCCAATGAGAGTGAAATGTTGACTTTTGAGCCTCATGTGAGACAAAAAAGTACTTTTTTCCTTTTTGTAAAATATGAATAATACTTTATTTGTGCAACTTAGGATAAGAGGAAAGTGGGGGCTTTTTATTTAATCAAAAGGGGAGAAAATATTCTTTTTAATCAAATAAAGACTTAGGATAAATGGTTAGCCCAAGGATAAAAATCCAATATATGATCGAAATTAGGATTTGATCAAGAAATTGATAATGTTGAAAATATTGATTACTGATAAAAATGATTCAAGATTGATAAATTGAATAAATGGGGCCCAAAGTCTAGGCGACCATTTTTGGGTGCATACATTTGCCCCTCTTTGACTAATGTGTGATCGATTTGGGAACACATGCAGTCAAAGAATGAAGTTGAAATGTGAGATCGATTTGGGATCACAAAACAACTCAGATGTGAGGTCGATTCAGGATCACACCCAGACAAAGCATAAACAAAGGTCTTTGAACATGAGGTCGATTCGGGATCACATTCAAAGTAAGAGATAAGAATCTCAAATTTGAGCAAAAGCTCACAAAAGATGTCTGAATCAAGAAAATCAAGCAATTGGGGATGAGAATCCCATAAGTACTGCCCCCTCAGAATCGAAATCGAAATCAGGTAGAGAGGAGAATAGCGAATTGATAAGGATTTGATCAAATCAGAATGAAATCACAATCAAATGTAAGGGTCAAATAGGTTAACCATTAGGCAATAAAACATGCCCCAGTCTGACTAAAAAGATGCAGTCAAACGTGAGAAAGAAGGGAATGGAATGAATATGAATGAAAGACTAGAAGTTTGGAAGACATGAAAATGAAAAAATGATGATGCCCCAACAAAGATCAAAAGATTAGGCCTCAAAAGATCAGCCAACTGCGCAGAAGGGGGGAAGATTTTGAAATGTGATTTTGACTATCAAGATGACCTTAGATTTCAATTTTGAGTCCGAAAATGGATCCAGGAGGTCGAAATTAGCCAGGGGTGCAATTTTTGCACAATTCTGAGGTGTTTTGAAAATGAGGTCAAAAAGTCAAAAGACTATAAAAGGGGTCAAAATGTTATTTTTAAAAATCATGTCTTTTAGTGATTTGAGAATTTCAGAGCTTTAGAGAGAGAAAATAGCCCAGCAAGCAGGAATTCCCGTCCACAGGCATCGATTCGAGCACGCCCGGTTGCACAACCGGCCACCACACTATCCTGCCCCAGTATGTTTTCGAAAAACTCGAGCTTTTTAGTCATTTTTTGCATTTAATAGCTTATTTTAGCACATTTTTTCAAATTTTTAAATTTCAAAATTTTTTGTTGGGCGAAATATCGCGCGATACTTTAGAAGTATCGCGCGCTTTGGGGAGAAGTATCGTGCGATACTTCGCGGGTCCCCAAAGTATCGCGCGACCTTAGGTACCAGTATCGCACGATACTGGGTGAAAGATCGCACGATACTGGGTGAAGTATCGCGCGATATAAGGTTTATCGCCCCGCTATAGGGAGAAGTATCGTGCGATACTTCTCCAAAAAAAGAATATCACCCAACATAAAATTTTGATTTTTAATGCATTTTTGAGCAAAAATGACATGGGTCTAGACAATGTTACGTTTTTGGGATGTTTTATACTGAGTTTTTGGACATCCATCATGATATGTGCTAACAACTGGCTTGGTTTTGGCTTGCAGGAGGTTTTTTCGGCGCTCATCATCAGAGCGCCGAAGGTGACAGGATTGCGGTGTGTCCGGGATCTAGACGATCCGGGCAATGCCGACCTCAGAGCGATGGGGTTCTGGTATCTGCTGAGATACCCATATATCCGAGCGGACCATGGGTTGTTGATTGCTCTTGCCGAGAGATGGCATAGTGAGCACAACACCTTCCATCTGCCTACTGGAGAGGCGTCGATCACTCTAGAGGACGTCTACAAGATCTTACGAGTGTCATGTCATGGCGAGCCAGTGAGTATAATCATGTTTTAAGATCTAATCATAAATATAATGTTTTCATATGATGAAAACTGACATGATTCATTTGTTGGCACAGGTGTACTATGATCAGGATGCCACTGAGGGGCGCCGACTAGTTCAGGAGATGTTCCAGGATGTCACTATTCTGGATAGGCATATCAGCTGGGAGAGGCTGATAGATGATTTCGGCAGAGACTACCTAGTGCCATGCATAGTGGCATCTATCATTTCGCAAATCCTGATGACTGATCGCAGTCAGAAGGGTTTCCCACTGGGATGGGCTCGACTATTGGTGGACTTGATCGGTAGGTCGCGACGGATGGCATGGGGTCCTGCCATATTGGCAGAGATGTACCACGAGTTGCATGAGATCGTCTACAGAGATGATCGGACATGGGCATGCGGTGCCATCCTGGCATAGGTATGGGCATGGGAGCACATCGCTGTGGTGCGCCCCAGGGTTCAGCCGAGGGAGAGGAGGTACCCCTATATCTACAGGTACCTCGGGTTTATATCACATGCCCATTCTGGGGATGTGACCTACTATCGGTGGATTTTGGATGAGATAGCCTCATTCACATGGAGGCCCTACAAGGAGGTTGAGGTTTGGGGAGATGCAGTGGATGAGTTGAGCTACATGCTGTGCAGTCGGCCACTGGTAGGTCGGTATGCAGAGATTGTAGAGAGATTCTGCATCACTCGAGTATGGCGATAGTTCAGGAGGCAGTAGCGAGTCTCGACAGAGACTACCACGTATGCCAGGGCCAGAGACGAGGAGGGTCATGGGTGGCTACCCATGTTGGATTATCAGCAGGCTGTCGCAAAGACAACAAGTATCAGGAGCGAGCCCTGGGAGTATTTCCCAGATATGGAAAATGCAGGGGCTGATGGAGCCTACAAAGCAGAGCGGTAGAGGGTGCCATTCCCTCAGTTTACAGTACCCGATGCACAGGTACCAGTGCCAGGAGGAGACGGAGGAGATGACGGGGGAGATGGAGGAGGGGACGGAGGAGAGGGAGGAGGAGAGGGAGGGGATGGAGGAGATGGCAGGAGGGGGAGAGGGAGGAGGATGGAGAGAGGAGAGGGGTCGAGATCAGGTGGCTGAAAATAGTCACGGAGACAGTGATCAGCGACACCTGAGGAGGAGGCGAGACTAGCTCGCCGACAGGCGGAGGTACAGCAGGAGCAGCCTGCGGGGGGAGAGGATCTAAGAGCCCAGATACAGGCTCAAGAGGCAGAGATACAGCAACTCCAGACTACTATAGCCATGAGAGATCAGTAGCTACTGGATCTGAGGGCAGAGCGAGATCAGCAGATATCTGATCTTACGGCAGAGATAGCACGCCGTGAGGCGATGGCACAGGCCGAGGCACTGGAGCTCCGACGAGAGTCAGCGAGAGCAGCCTATTATCACGGTTTATATCTGCAAGCTGTCCCAGAGGGTGAGAGAGCACCATCATACTCTCAGCGGGCAGGGGTATCAGACGTGGTACTTGATAGGAGAGCTATGCCTCCTCCACCACCACGAGCTCCTCACGAGGGTGGTAGCGAGTCTTAGGTTTAGATGTTTTGGACATATTTTGAGACTTTTGATCCAGATTTTGGGATCTCATATTGTATTGTATATCATGACATTGTATATAGATTTATGAGATTACTGGATGTTCGATGTATCATGTGTATTTGTCTGACTTGTGATGGATGTATCAATTTATGTATATTGTCTTGTCATTTTGCTAAAAAATACTTATGTATGTGCTTATGTATGTTTTCTCTCATAGATGTATGTTTAATTCTCATGTGTATGATATAGACTCATGTTTCTTGAAAATGATAGTTTTGATATAGATATGATGATATGATTAACCCCTTGTGATGAACAGGAATAGGTTCGAGATGAAAAAGATAAGGAGCGAAAGACATGATCGAGAAGAAGAAAAGGTGAGCACAGTCGACTGACAGGTCCACGTAGGATGAAAAGGAGAGCTCTCTCCATATGCAAAATTCAACACTAGACTAACATGAACTTAAAAATGCAAACTACTATGAACGTGATTGACTTGCAAGGTCACAACGCCTATAGACATCTAATTATCATCATCGAGCGTTATTGGTAGCGTCGTAAGATCATACAATGCACACTAGTGTAACTATGTGGATATGAATATGATCTTTATCAGATAGAGATGTGGGAATCTCACTTAGGCATCAAAGACATATAGGTCAAGATGACTAATGCAGTGAGATCACCTAAATTTGTTATAGCGAGATTATGCTTGTATCAAGACACATGAAAGTCAGGATAGCTAAAAGCATGCACTTGCAAAACAGTCAAGGATAATACCTTGTCAATCCATAGTGTCAAGTAGGACCAGCATGAATGCTCATGACAGTTAGGATCAACAAAATATACCCACAAGCAGATAAAGAAAGAAAACATGTTCTCATTCCCTCAGTCTTCTAGCTATGCATCATCGAAAACTTCTCAGGGAGAGATCACTCATCAAAGAAATCCTCATAGACAACACAAAGAAAAATAAAGTCATCATATCGTCATCGAGTTAATTGTTTAAGTGTGTGTGTGTTGGTCATAGAGTCAGACTCTGAGTATCGCATCTGCACATGAGCATTATCGCATTATACTTAGACTATAGGCAAGACATCTAATAAGTGTTAAGAAACACTCGACGCAAGGGTAGTGTTGAAAAACACTGTTTGGGGTGGTGTTGAAAAACACCTATTGTGAAATGCCCCAAGAGACAAACGCACCTAAAGGACCAATGCTAACAGTTATGCCCCCTAGACAAAGAGAAAGACCAATTCCAGACCAAGTCAAATAAGGTCAAGGCATGATGGGAAGTGGCTAAGTGTCGAGAGCGCATGCTAACAAATAGGGGTGCAAAGGCCTCAAGTAGCGCCTATTTCCAGGTTTTCACCACTTGGATTCTTTTTTTCATTTTTTTAATTTTTTTAATTTTTTTGGATTTTTGAATTTTTTTATTTTTTTGTATTTTTTCAAGACTTTTTATGCTTTTTAGGATTTTTTCAGCATCATATATGAATTTTTTTGGTATTTTTTCAGGATCAATAAGTATGTACAAAGGATGCCCCTAGACAGATTGGGCATCAAGGATAGAACTTCTTGAGGTGTACAATGTTGATGGGATCAGGGAGTTGTTCTCCATCAGGATCTGACAGTAAATACGCACCAGTACCAAAAGCAGCTGTGATAACATATGGTCCAAGCCAGTTAGGTTCAAATTTGCCTTTTTGCTCTCTGTGTTGTTGGTTCTTAGGGTTCTCTCGCAAAACAAGATCACCTATTTGAAATTCTCTAGGGTGAACCTTCTTGTTGAATGCCTTGGACATACGCTTCTGATACACTCTCATATGATCAAAGGAAGCCTTACGCTTCTCATCTAGAAGTTCTAACTCCTGTAACCTCATGGCGCGGTAATCCTCATCTATAATCAAACCTTTGAGTGAGACTCTAAGTGATGGTATCTCGACTTCTAAAGGCAATACTGCTTCAGCGCCATAGGTGAGAGAAAAAGGAGTGGCTCCTGTAGGTGTGCGAATGCTTGTTCTGTAAGCCCATAGTGCTGGATTGATTTGTAAGTGCCAATCCCTACCATTCTTGTGTACTGTTCTATGAAGAATCTTAAGAATGGTTTTGTTAGAAGCTTATGCCTGTCCGTTTCCCTGTGGAAAATAGATGGAGGACCAATGTTGCTTGATTTTAAACTTTTTGCATAGTTGCTTTAGGTCCTTATTCTTAAATTGACCTCCATTGTCAGTAATGATCTCAGAAGGCACTCCAAATCGGCAAATGATATGATTCAAGATGAACAAAGAAATGGTCCTCCCCGAAGCAACAGAAAGTGGCACGGCTTCCACCCATTTTGTGAAGTAGTCAGTGGCAGTAATAATGAACTTGTGTCCACCTGATGAGTTGGGATGAATCTGCCCAACCAGATCAAAGGCCCAGCACTGAAATGGCCAATGAGAAACAGAAGGGATCAACTCCCTACCTGGAGCATGGATCAGTTTGCCATGTTTCTGACATTTTTCACTTGACTTAGCAAAGGTGACTGCATCTATCTGCATTGTGGGCCAATAATATCCCGCCCTAAGCAACCTTCGGGCCATGGCAAGACCATTAGAATGTCCACCACAAATGCCCTCGTGGATGTCAACTAACGCTTGGTTGGATTCCTCCTTTTCCAAGCACCTAAGGAGCGTCCCATCTAAACCCCTCCTATATAAATCACCAGAGATGAGGGTGTGGCGAGAGGCGTTACGGATGAGGTTTCGACGTTTGGAGCGGTTGAATGTGTCGGGGATGATACCATCACAAAGATATGAATAGATAGCACCATATCGGGAAGACTCGTGTGTGATAATGGCACAAATGACATGGCTTTCAGATGAGTCAAAGATGGGATGGTGTAGCTCTTCCACCAGGAATTCAAATCTGGATTCATGTGTCTCCAACTGAAGAAGTGAAGCTAATGTGGCCATGGCATCTGCAGCTTTGTTCTCTATCCTAGGGATCTGTTGAAACGTCACAAAGGTGAAATAGCATCTCAAAGAATCAACCATCTTTTTATAGGGTATCAATTTGTCATCCTTGGTTTGATACTCTTCATTGACTTGGTTGATGATTAACTGGGAATCCCCAAAGACATGTAACTCTGTGATGTTCCATTCTATAGCCATTCTCAAGCCATTAGTTAAAGCTTCATATTCTGCAATATTATTGGTACATGGGAATAATAGTTTGTAAGACTTCAGACTGTTGTACCCATGTGGAGAAACAAATAACACTCCAGCACCTAATCCATTTTGCATGCGGGAACCATCAAAGAACATTGTCCAAGTGCGAGTAGTTGTATACAAGATGTGTTCATCTGGGAATTCCACTTGGACTGGCATACTATCTTGGATTGGAAAATCAGCTAATTGGTTGGCAATAGCTTGTCCTTTTATTGCCTTCCTTTCAACGTACTCTATGTCGAATTCAGTGAGGACCATCATCCATTTAGCAAGTCTACCTATCAGGGCAGCCTTACTAAGCAAGTATTTAAGGGGATCAATTTTGGCAACCAAATGTATGGTATGAGCAAGCATGTAGTGGTGCAACTTTTGAGAAGCAAACACCACCGCCAGGCAAGACTTCTCAATATTATTGTAATTGATCTCATAGGAGACTAGAGTACGGCTGATATAGTAGATGGCCCGTTCTTTCCCAGTATCATCTGATTGAGCCAATAATGCCCCCAGGGAGGTGTTTGTAGCTAAAATATATAGGATCAATGGTTTTCCTGGAATAGGAGGCATTAGAATCAGAGGATTAGCCAAGTATTATTTGATCTGATCTAGGCTCTTTTGACAATCCTCGTTCCAAATACAAGAAGCACCCTTATGCAATGTCTTGTTGAAGGGTTGCGCTCTATCTACAAGCTGAGAAATAAACCTCCTAATTGATTGAAGACGTCCCTGAAGACTTCTCATTTGGCTGATATTCCGAGGAGGTGGCATATCTAAGATTGCTTGGACCTTTTCGGGGTCAACCTCGATACCTTTTGCTGATATTATGAATCCTAAAAGTTTGCCTGAGGTGACACCAAATGCACACTTCTTTGGATTCAATCTGAGTTGAAACTGTTCCATGCGATCTAGAATTACTTCCAGATCATTGAGGTGTGTGTCCCGTTTTCTTGATTTTGCCAGGGTATCATCCACATAATCTTCCATGTTTTTGTGCATCATATCATGAAAGATAGTCGTCATAGCTCTTTGGTAGGTTGCTCCTGCACTCTTTAATCTGAATGGCATGACGTTCCAACAATAGGTTCCCCATGCACATGTGAATGCTATTTTCTCTTGGTCTTCAGGAGCTATTTTGATTTGATTATACCCTGAGAAACCATCCATTAGAGAGTATATGTCATAGCCTGCCGTCATGTCCACTATCATGTCAATGTTTGGAAGTGGAAAATCATCCTTTGGGCATGCTTTGTTTAAATCTCTAAAATCTGTGCAGACACGAATGGACCCATCATGTTTGGAGACAGGTACTATGTTTGAGATCCATTCTGCATAATCGATGGCTCTAATAAATCCAGCTCTCAAAAGTTTTTCTAATTCCCCTTTGACAAGTAGAGCTACATGTGGATGCATTTTTCTTAATCTCTGTTTTACTCGCTTGACTCTTGGAGCTATGGATAAGTGATGCATTATGAGATTCGTGTCAAGCCCTGGCATGTCTGAGTAGGTCCATGCAAAATTAATTTTCTTTTTCTGTAAAAACTGTACATATGCCTTGGTCTCTTCCTCTGATAAAGACTGAGCAAGATGGACTATCTAAGGATTTTCTTCTGTGTTTAAATTGACTGGCTTTGTTGGTTCAATCAATATTGATGATCTATCTTGGAAATAACTCGGCAAGTTATTAAGTACCCCATCCTTAGGTGCCACAAAGAGGTTTTCACCTTCGGATGCGTCATTTCTTTTTACTATTTTTGGTTTTGACACCGCCACAAAGTGGTTTTCGCCATCAGACCTATTTTTTTTTTCTCTTTTATTTTGAGACTGAGGTACTTAATATCAGGCTCTGTCATGCTGGTTGTTGGTTCACTGGTGGAAGAAGCCACGGGTTCAAGAGCATTCAGATAGCAGGCAATTTCGTAATCATTGTGGAAGGTGAGGAATGTGGGCTCTTGATGGCGTTGAGACCAGTCAATTAGGTCAAAGTGAACAAGTGGTAAGTCAATGGCAGGTTCGATGTTGTTTATGCGAAAGGTGTCATCTCTCGTGACCATATAATCAGAGTTCATCAAGTCTTCTCCTAAGATACCCGAATTAGGACTCATCCTATCAAATGAAGCGTCATCCACTAAGGTGATTTGAGGAGGGCAATCCTCTAGTCCGACACTAGGATCGTTAGTCGCATCGGGTTGGGTACTATAGGCATGGATAATATCCACGTCCAGATCAATTGTTGCATTTGAAAGTGAGTCCCATTCATATTCATGGGAGTCTATCTCTGAGTCATCATTTAGGCCTTGTGATGTAGAAGCCTCAAGGTTAGGAAGGGTTTTCCCCTCTCTAGTGCTAGTATTGGTACTATCCGTCGCAGCTAGGACAGTAACACTTTCCTTTGTCGATCTAGCAGTCACACAGTCACTATCCGTCGCAGCTGGGATAGTAGGACTATCGAGCATCAAATCTGTGGAATCTCCCCAAAGGAGATTCGTTGAGGGCACCCAATCATCAGACACATCTTGTTGATTGGAAAGATCAGGTGTATAAGCTGCATCACTATCACTGTCCGTCGCAGCTGGGACAGGGACACCTTTCTTCTTCTTATTCTCAAAACCTAAGCCAATCGTGGACTTGTTCTTTCATCCGAAGAGAGCATGATCAAGAGGCTCAGCTTTAGCGTCCAGCCTATGACTAAGGGGACCATATCCCGGATATCCCATATTTTTAACCAGTGTATACCCTTTCCCATAAGTTTCAGGTGAAGGAGCAAAATTCTCGTTATGTTTGTATTTCTCCTCGTGATAGATCCAGTCCCTTACAGCAACTTCCTCTTTCTCTTCTTGAATGGGGACCGAAGACTCAATGAATTTCCCAAATAATGTCATTGCCGATGACGAAGGTTTTGTACTTGGTGATGGTCTCCCATAAGACCTAGGAGAGATTGGCATGTTTGTAAAAGAATCAATCTTATAATCTCCCATCCCAAGATCCATGGTCTTGAACTTCTGCTTGCATTGTTCAAGTGAACTACTAGGACTGTCAGCTTCCCTATTCAAAGGTACATGTGATCCCGCAGAAATGTTATTAACTGATAAAGCACTATCTCCAGGGATGCAAATTTCTACACCGTTATGGGGAAACTTTACACACTGGTGATATGTTGATGGGACTGCTTGCATTTCGTGAATCCATGGCCTACCTAGCAAAATGTTGTAGGCTAGAGGTCCAACATCAACAATTTGAAATAAGATATCTTTCTCTACTGGACCAATGCGAATAGGTAAAACGGCCAATCCCTTAGAACTTCTTTCTGCTTCGTCATATGCTTTGATTGTGATTCTTTTCCTTGTGTCAATGACATTCTCGGAATATCCTAGAGCCAGCAACAAACTTAGGGTACAAATATTGAGCCCCGCACCCCCATCTATCAGTACACGCCTAACACGGGTTTTATGAATCATGACTTCGATGTGTAAGGCCAAGTTATGTGGGTGACTGATGGATTTGTCATCTTCTTCGGAGAAGGTGAGGTAATGAGGGCTAGCCAAATGGTTGACCATGTTTTGGAATTGGTCAATATCTAAGTTGTTAGGGACATTGGCTGCTCGCAAAGCATCCTCAAGGACGCGCTTGTGCTTAGGAGATAATTCTAAAAGCTCAAAAATGGATATCTGCGCGGGTGTACATTGTAGTTGGTCAATAAGATTATAATTGGAATCAGGACCAACGACAGATTTGGGAGGAGCACCTTTGGACACAGGCTGTTTAGACTTGCTAGTGCTAGGACCTCTAATGATAATGGGCTCTTGGGCCTGGCCCCTAGTGACAACATTGAGGGACTGGGGCATTCTTCGTGAGTGAGGGCCTCTTATCACCACAGCGGGTCTTTCATCAGTCATAGGAGTTGAGTCCACATTATGTCCATAGGACTCTTTCCCTCTTATCATGTTGACACTATCATCCACAACTTCAAGCATGTTAATGACGTTCTCTGCATTTGTGTAGGTGTAGTTGATAGCCGCCTTGCCATTCTTATTGTTAGAATTCTCTCCTTTCTCATATTTAGGCAAGGGCTCTTTAAAGGCTTTATGATCTGCATTAGTGGTTAACCCATCCACTTGTAATTGTCCTTTCTCAATAAGGTCTTGGACAAGATGCTTGAGTTTAAAATAATTTTTTATGTCGTGTCCAATCCCATTATGGAAAATGCAAAAAGCCTTAGCATCCCACCAATGAGGTAAAGGATCCGGTATGCGATGTTTTGTAGGATCCTGTGGGTGTGCCAAATTATGAGCAACTAATGTCTTAAAAACATCTGCGTAAGACTCTCCCAATTTGGTAAATTGTCTTTTCTCCGTTTTAGATCTCTTTTGATACTTAGGTTTGTCTTGTTGTGTTGAAGACGTTTGCAATTTCATAGCTTGAACTGCATGAGAGAGAGGTTAAGAACTCCTTCATTTTTGACCTGAGATGAGTCAACAACTCTGTCGTTGACCACTTGCTTGTTTTTGTTCCAATAGGAGTTCTTTTTGTCCTTGTTACCATTAGTATTGTTATTTTGGCTATTGTTAGTATTTGTTGGTTTAGCCAAAATTCCTTGTTCTTTTAGGACATCCTCAATGCGACATGCCACCTCTACCATAGTATCAAAAGAATTAAATGGGATTTTCTTGACTTCATATCTGAGTTCTGGTATTAGATTGCTCACAATGATATCAATTCTCTCCTCTTCAAGGATTGTCCTTGGGTATTTCAAACACAATCGCCTCCATCGTTGTAAAAATGTGACAAAAGGTTCCCCTTGATTTTGCTTAAGTTTACATAAATCAAGCATTGTGACCGACCTCGATAAGTTGTAAGCAAAATGCTAAACAAATCTTTGGACAAGTTCTTTAAATGTCTTTACTGGAGGGGAAAGGTTGGTGAACCACTCCATAGCTTGACCTTTTAAACTCCTTGGGAATAATCTCATCAAGTAGGAGTCTTCATGGTGAAAGGAAAAGCTCATTATGTAGAACTGTCGAACATGGTCGTGAGGGTCACCAGTGCCATCATATTTGTCGTATGTTGGGAACTCAACTTTCTTAGGGAATTTTACCATCACCACACTTTTGTCAATGGGGTTAGGACATATGGAGTCCAAATGAAATGTGCTCTTGGGAGCCTTCATCCTGTCTATATCCTTTTGCATTTGTAAGATCACCTCATTAGTTGAAGGATTCTGTTTCTTGATCTTTTGGTGAACATCAAAATTATATGGAACTTTAGCGCCTTTGTTGATAAGACTTTCTAAGAATTGGTCTTTGTTTTGTTCCACATATTGCTCCACATATGCTTGAAAGGACGGTTCTTGTTGCATAGTCATGAAGTCCATATGATCAAATTTAGCATAACTGCCTCCATGTTGTGAGCCATGATGTGCTCATTGGGAGGGTTGCTTTGAATGTCTATGAGACGATTGTCTCCTATGATGGTCATATCTTGAAGCCCTTCTTCCTCTAGGACTCGGGGATCGTGAGGGTGTCTTTGATATTCTTCTAGGGCTAGGGGAAGGGGTAGATGGGGGTGAGTTGGTCCCACTTTTGGCTCCCCTCCCATTAAATCGGCTTTGGAGTTGTTGTGCATAGAGTCTATCTTCTTCTTCTTGGGTGACTCTTTTCTGTATATCCAACAATGCACGTTCCTCTTCCTCTAGTTGTCTAAATTTTTCCTTTTTAGCAGCTTGTTCATCTAAGTAGGCTTGCTTCTCTCTCTCAATGCTTCTCAATCTTGTATTTGCATATTGAGAGGTGTCTTTAAGTGGGGAGGTTTGTCTTGAGTGCCTCATTGCATTAGCTGCGTTGATGTGGTGATCACTAGATTCGTTGTTCTGGTCTTCGTGTTGTGACCCTGAATCTGAGTGAGCTTGCTTATGATGTCTTTCAGCTCGTTGATGAGCATCAAAATACCTCGTGTTGTTGGGAGGTGACCCAGGTGGACTAGCATGAGAAGAACCACCATACTCTCTTCTATGTCGTTGGAAGATATCCTCAAGAGTTTGATTCATGGCTTCTCTTTGTTGTCGGGTGAAAGTGTAACTCATGTCCATACTTGATGAAAGTGGTACAAAAGAGGTGCTCACTTCACTAGGATTAGCTCCCGGATTAAAACAAACCTCAGATTCACTCTTAGGAGATTGGTCAAAAAGGGGTCCTTTTCCCTTAGGTTGTCGACGAGTCTTGACGGGTGGTAATTGGCTAAAGGCAACAGGGGGTCGCTTCCCTTGATTAACTTGGTACCTTGTCGTAACTGACATGAAAGAAAGATACTCTCAATGATAAGGTGACCTTTCAAAGTGTCAACGCCAAACTAGGATAATCAAAGTCCTCTATTGTCCAAAGAGAAATGAAAAGAAAAAAAAAAGGGCTTTACCAACACTGTCAAAGAGGTGCTTCAAATCAAAGGGTGACTACCCTTGCACTTTTGAATCAGGAGGTTGGACTAGGCCAAAAGATAATTGAAATTGAGATGAAAATGAAAGCGATTTGGACAATAAGAGTACTAAAAATTTCCCAGAATGAAGCTAACAATTTTAAAGATGAACCTTGGAACCAAGAATGGCCTTCTAACTTGGCAATTTTTCCAAAGTGATTTCGTAAATCAAATGATGCTATCCCGGAGGACTAAAAACTAGAAATTTGGAGTCAAGACAGATCTCAAACGTCAGGGTGAGAAGCCTGCTCTAAGACCTAACCTGATTAACAGCAACTAAAACTGACCAAAATTTAAGCACGACAGAAATAAACCAGGCGATATACTCCAGGCTACTGGGGCGATAAACCTATAACCGTGTGATACTTCGCCTGAAGCCAGGTGATACTTCTTAGTACTGGCGGGCGATATACTCCAGGCAGGTCAGGCGATAGTCCGTTAGGGGTGAACTATCGCGCGATATTTCTCTCCAAAGCGGGCGATATTTCTAGCAAGCGCGAAGTATCGCGTGATACTTCACTTTACAGGGCGCGATACTGTTGCAGAATTGTTTAACTCTTGACCAGAATTGTGTGAAATTTGCATTTTTGGGTCTGTTTGGTCAAAATTTCCAGTCTGAGGGTTGATGTTTTCAATTTTCGTCACAATATCAGCAGAATTTCGACAGGTTTCCAAATAGTAAGGGATCAAAACATGGTCTCAAACACTTGAAACAAGGGCAAAAGCAACCTTGCCAAGACAAACACTTGTGATATCAGAATTGAAACAACACCCTATGAATGCTACCGATTGTTTGTGTGTAAGAACGTTTGCACTGGTATCACACAATCGAAGACACTTCAAGCAAATCTATCCTAGAAAGTCAAAGCTCAATACTTACCAACTTAGCCCACAACTTGATGCCCCCTCGCCTCACACCAAGTGGTTACCCACAAGAGATGTTGGCTTTGTCATGGAAATGTCAAATGACACAACCAAAGGGACACATATGGTGAGTATCTTAAGGTGATCCGGGTAAACCACTTGGATCAATCTTTGCGCTAAGAAGATAAGCGGCTAAAAGAAGGTGGCTTCTATCTAATGGTTCTTAATAAGGATTTCCGTTCACAACACCCCTCTTGCTCCTCATAAAGGACTAGGACCTCGCGGTCTCAAGAGTACCTTAAGCATTCTTGTTCAATGTTTTCCCCATGGTCGCAATCCCATGAGCTACTCACATCAAACTAAGACAAGTGTTATGTCTACCAAGGTTTTTGGTGTCCTTGATAGCCTTGAGATTATAGTGAGTTGGAATCACTTGCCACCAAGGAAAATGATGACAAGGTTGTCCCCACTTGAGTCGTTCCTCTTGATTGATCAAGAGCAGGCCCGCTAAAGGATTCCTAAACTAAACAAAAATGGATCAACTCTTGAGGTTCAAGATTTTTTATTCACCACAAGGGTGAAGAGCATACTCCCCTATCTCAAAAATCTCTCCCAAACACACCAAGCAAAGAGACTCAATTACTCCCTTGCTTCCAAAACCTTAAGATGGGTCAAGATTTTCTGATTCACCTAAAGGTGAAGAGCATACTTCTCCTACCACCTCAAGATCCCTTTCACAAGGTATTAAGATGCCTAATACAATTAGTGAATGCCACACTTGAAAGGAAAGTAAATAAACAAGCAAGAAATAATTTTTTTTGTTTTTATGCTTGGGCAGCCCTGCAAAAACTATTAGTAGCCCTCTTTGACATGTGTTTTTAGCGATTTTCAAGCAAATGATAGCACCTACAAACCCAACTTGTTAGACCCACAAGGTTAGCAAAATCACAATCCAAATGTAAACATGCAATAAACTGCTAGATTTAAGCTAAGAGATGCGGGTTAGACCTATCTAAACACAGCAAAACAAAATAGCAAGCTAAAATAATCAAATTCGGACAAGAAAATTGGAAACGCAAGTCTCTGTTAGACCAGGCAATATTTCTCAGACTTCACCAATATCTCGCGATACAGTTTCCTATAGTCGGGCAATATTTCTCAGTCGCGTGATATTTCTCACTATGGGCAGGTGATACTTCACCCGATAACAGGCGATATTTCTCAGTACTGGCGGGCGATTCTTCTATCGTGCGAAGTGTCACACCGCTATACAAAGGTATATCGCGTGATATTTTTGAGAAGTATCGCGCGATACTCTAAAACAGAAAACCAGAGACTGAAAATCAAACTGAAAATTGATGAAAATTTTGACGAAAAATGCAGAATTAAAGGGACAAAGCTAATCTACTCAGCCCCATGGTGGGCACCAGAAATGTACACACTAAAAAGGTGCACTTCTATGAACCATTACATGCAAGGTTGCTCAAGAATGAGGCCTCACAAAGCGGCTCATAGCTCTCTATGCATGGAGTTGCAAGGGACTATGATGTGTTTGCTCTCAGCTAGAGCTACAAGCTTGTGACCTTGCTAGTCAACCATACAATGAGAGATTCAAGTGAGGACAAGGGCAAGAGTGCCAATATCCTCAAGAATCATTATGAAGATGCAATGCAAATCTAAATGAGGATGCAATCTAAGCTATGAAAGGAAATAGCAATGCAACTAATCTATGAAAGGAAATAGCAATGGATTACAATGCCTCCTATTTAGACTATGTGAGCTTATTCTATTGCATAAAAGGAAATCTATACTATGAATGCAACTAAGAAAGCAAATATGCAACTAAATGATGAGAGCAACAAGTCTTCAATGCCTTCAAAAAGCTCCAAATGCACCTAAAACCTGCAGCATAACATTAGCATAGAAATATGATATATGCAAATGAAGGAGAGAGCTCTCCTTTTATAGGAAATGAGGAGAAATGGACCATGGAGATTAAGAGACAAAAAATCTTAATCAGCGGTGGAGGTTGAAAGAGGAGCAATCCATGTGCACAAGTATCCTCCAATGAGAGTGAAATGTTGACTTTTGAGCCTCATGTGAGACAAAAAAGTGCTTTTTTCCTTTTTGTAAAATATGAATAATACTTTATTTGTGCAACTTAGGATAAGAGGAAAGTGGGGGCTTTTTATTTAATCAAAAGGGGAGGAAATATTCCTTTTAATCAAATAAAGACTTAGGATAAATGGTTAGCCCAAGGATAAAAATCCAATATATGATCGAAATTAGGATTTGATCAAGAAATTGATAATGTTGAAAATATTGATTACTGATAAAAATGATTCAGGATTGATAAATTGAATAAATGGGGCCCAAAGTCTAGGCGATCATTTTTGGGTGCATACACCCATCTCTCATGAGAATGAATAGAACACTTACCACTCATTGCATCTAGGTGATGATTATGGAGGTGAAGCATTGGGACTTTTGAGAGGTCACCCATCCCAATACTACTCCAGCTCAAGCACACTTAACCACAAAGTTTCGTTCAAGGTTAAGCCCACTTTTCTTGCAACCCCATTTGCAAAACCTTTATTAAGTGTTGTGCCTTATGAACCATTCATTAAAGAGCCCCTTAAGCTCATCCATTGATAAGTAGGAGATCTTTTTTCTTATTTTTCATAGCAAGTCAAATTGTAATATTTCTATTTTTCACTTATTAATTGATGATATTAAGGGGAATTATAATGAATGTTTCATAAGGCACAATAATTGTTGGAGGTTTTGCAAATGGGGTTGCAAGAAAAGTGTCTTAACCTTGGGGAATTTGTTTTGGTTAAACATGCTTGAGATAGAGCAGTACTGGGATGGATGACCTCTAGGAAGTCTCAGTGCTTCACCTCTGTGAGCATCATCTAGATGCAATGAGTGCTAAGTGTTCCATTCATTCTCATGAGAGATGGGTTCTTGTGAACCACTACTCACGAAACTACACAGTTGAATCCTAATAACAATATCAAAAAATTGCATTGATCTTTAAAATATTCATTTATTAACTCAAAACTCTAAAATGTTCTTTTGGAACTCTAATTAGCTATTTTGGAAATCCCAATATGGGTCCATCCTCTTCCCCCCTCTCCGATAGGACTGGTGAGAATAGAGAGGCTCATCATTTTTCCATGATATTTGCAAAATGACTCTTCTTTCCTTAACTCTGATAGATAAGATCCAAAGGACTTTTGGGTTGGCCAAGGATGTGGTGATTGATCAATACAAAATGTCAAAGTGGCTCTTTTTAGAAATAAATCAAATTAATATCTAAAATTCATCAATATAGAGCAACATTGCTTTAATCCAAAATAGAGAGGGTACATCCAAAATTGAGGAGCATGCGAAGAAAATATTGGTCATTCTGGAAAATATTGCCAAAGATGTTAATACCTTGAAAACTAACTATGAAGGGTGAATTACTAGTCATGAATCAAAAATGTAAAATGTAAGTTATAACCTTGTGAGTCTGGTCAACATGAGTTTAAAAGCTATTCATAATAGTTGTGAAAGCATAAAGTTCCTAATTTATAAGTTGCAGAAGCTTCAAGACTCAAAATCTTCTAGAAATGCCTACATGGATTTAGAGAGCATTGACAAGGGTAATTAGGATGCTTCTAAGAAGGGTATGTGTACTTGTACATAGTGTTAGGATTAACAAGACATAAATAACAGTTATGTGTAAATATAACCAATATCAAGAAATAAAAAACCACATAGTTTAGAGAACACAAGACACAAAGATTTAATGTGGTTCACCCAATCCTTGGGCTACTAAAACACACATCATAATGAAATCCCTAACCCTAAGCTATTTTATACAAGCTTGTTTTTCCACTTTAGGGTTACAACATGTCGGCCCAAAAAATAGCTGAAAAAATCCCCCCCCCCCCAAAAAAAAAAAAAAAAAATTTTTGTCGGCTCAGGACCCAGCCCGGCCCCGGGAAAAGTGTACAGTACTTCCTTGATCAATCACCACAATATAACACATAGGGTAACAAAAAAAGGTTTGCAGAGTAGGCTAAAAATGGTCTTCATGATATTAAAAATATTGTTGGCAAGTTGGCTATACTGGTGTATATGACTTGATATAGTGTTGTCATTATGGAAACAAAGTCATATAGTAGTTTGGAGTCAGCGCACTTGATGAGAAGATCAAAAATTGGCTAAGTGTTGAAGATTGGATAGTGTACAAAGTACCTAAAGCTTAGAGCATCACCGCACATGCGTACGCTCGAGTTATGGTATGTGCCCTAGAAGATAAGTTGGTTAGAGTATATTCATGCTTAGTTTATGAGTGCATGATTAGATATGCAAGTATGACAAAGTTACAGACAGTTGAAGTTACACAACCAATGTGTGCCAGAGAAGAATAGAGTAAGCAGCCGACTGTTAGCATTTTGATTTGCAGTTATATTCTTATATTGTAAAGGTTATGCACCTATTGTAATTAGGTTGCCGACATGTAATTATGTTTGTTTGTAAACATGCTTGAGCCAATTCAATTGGAAGCATTGTATGTTATCGGTTAAAGGGTCGACCTAGTTATTTATTTTGTATGCGCATATAAATATGAGATGTGCCAATTGTAATTAGTATGAGATTTGCTATAGAGTTGAGATAAGAAGAGCAGAAGTGTGCAAAGAGTTGATAAGATGTATTAGAGCTTTGCATGAGGTCAAAGCATCAGGGCATCAAAGGAACTGATCAGACAAGCAGTGTCACAGTGACAGTTCATCCAGCAGATATAATGTGTATTTGAGATCAGAAGGTTGCAACTTTCACCACTTGAGCAGTGAGCTCTAGGAAAGTGTGTCCACACCCCTAATAGGGTTTATTGTAAAAGACTCCTAATAGGGTCTAACCCTTGACAAAGTTTACTATGCTTAATACATTGTAAAGCAACTCCTAATAGGGTTAAGGATCTTCTAACAAGGATCATAAAACACTAGTACAAAATATTAGTGGGTGTCAATTCCCACTGGGGTTTTTACCTATTTGGGTTTCCCCGTAACCATATTGGTGTTATGTGTTGATTTCATGTTTCATGTTTATGTGGATGTTCATTTCAGTACTTAAGTATTTAAGTTTAGTTTAAGATTAAGTAAAAAGATAAAATACAGTGAACACTGATTCACCCCCCCTCTCAATGTTCCCATTCCTAACAAATATACATATTGAAATTTCAATGTGGTAGAGGATGAGGTTGCAGAGGCCTTCAAAAACTTCTAGTATTGTTTTTTTGTTTTCTTGTGTAAGTGTCTTAGTTGCTAGTATTTTTTTTTATGTTTTTGTAGCTTGGTTCCTAGTTGGCTATGAGTATCCTTACGAAAGTATTTTGTAAATAATATTTTGGGTCCCTTCAGAACCTACTTTACCCTTGATTAAAAATTATTTTGGAACCACAATATCTTTTTTACCTTGAAATTTAAAATCAAAACCCTAAATTATTTAATTGAAGCCCTAAACAAATATGAAAGCCTGCGATATTTAATTGGAACCTTATATAGTTATTGGTAACATCAAAATGTGAAATTGAAACCCTATTTAGTTATTTTGAAACCCAAAATTTTTTAATTGAAACACTAAAATGTTTAATTTAAACCCTGTAAAACTAATTTTTAACTCTGAAATGTCAAATTCAAACCCTATATAGCTATTTTTAACCCTAATATATCTACTTGAAACCATGTACAAGTATTTTAACCTTAAAACATAGAATTAAAACCCCAAAATATCTATTTAAAATGATAATTTATAGATTATAAGCTCTAAATGTGTATTCCAAACCCTAAAGAAATATTTTAAAACCTAGTAAATCCAAATTGTAAATATTAAAATTATCTATTTCAAACCCTAATTTAGAAATTTTAGGGTTTCCAATCTAAGTGTAGACACCTAAAATTATCCCTTAGCCAAACCTAATTTTAGCCTACCTTAAACCATTAATAAAACAAATAATGTTACTTATTTAATTATTCTACCTTTATCATCTTCTATGAGTTGAATAAATATCTAATATTTATTTAATTAATTTCAAAAATTATAAATTTATCCTTATCATTGTCCATTCAATCCTACCCTTTCAACTTGTCCATGTGGAGATCATAATCTAGATTCGTAGTCATGTGACAAAGTGTCCCACCTTGTTCCCTTCACATGTCTAACTAACCATTGTCCCAATTCATCGTACTTAGACACCTTTCCAAAAGTCAACCTAACTTTACATATTATCCATCCATCTCAAGTTTAACCTCTTTTTTTGAACCATTCCCATAAGAATGTATCCCTAACCTTGTCTTGAACCCTATATCTTGTTTATTATGTAACACTTGTCATATGAATACTTCTATCAAGCCTAACCTTAATCCTCTTTTATTATAAGACTTCTATTCAGCCTCTCAATCCTAGCCATTGGTTCCCTTATTGAGAAATCTATGTATAGAAGTCCCTCACCTAATTTGGATATTTGGGTTACCATATTGTTATGTTGTTCATGTGCATATTCAATCATCTTGATCATATTGTCATGTTGTTGGAATCTTGAGTGACCTTGTTCATTTATCAACTCATCATCATTCATGTGATCTAATTATTGTTCACATGTATTTGGTCTGATTTGGGATCTATTTTATGCTTATTTGAGCTATATCATTTACATGCAATACACTAGAAACTGGGGTTTCAAATAAAATTTTAGGCTTTATGATAAGTAAACTAGGGCTTGAAATATAGAATTTAGGTTTTACAATATATGTAGTGCTTGATGCTCCTATAAAATGTGAAATTGAAATAGCTTCTCATAATTTGAAATTTTGTTAGGTTTTAAAGTTTATAATGATTTTTTATGGTTTTAAGTTGCTAATAAAGAAGCTAGAATCATACATAAAACATTAGATGCATATTGTCAAGCATCAAGATAGTAAGTTAATTTTCATAACTATGATGTCATTTTTTCAATATGGTTTTGAGAAAGTATAGAGATAGACTATTCCCTTGGATTTAAATTTAAAAAAAAAAACCTACCATGGAATATATAGGGGTGTCACTCTTCAAGGGCGCCTGTAAGGCAAGACTTTGGGACTCCCTAGTCATGAAATATGTCAATAAATTGGATTCCTAGAAAGGAAAATGGCTCTCTTTGGAAGGTACAATCATAATAATAAAACCAATGTTCTCATCCCTACCCATCTACATGATGTTACTTGAAGCAACCTTCTAAAATCTATAAAATATGAGGACTATATTTTGGAAAGGATCAACAAATTCAAAAAAGTTTCCCATGATGGCATACGTGAAGATTCTCCTTTTGAAAGAGGCTAGTGATGTGAAACTAAGAAATTGGGTCACACTAAAATTTGTGCTTGGTATGAAACTAGGGTGGAAATTCTACTCCAATATTCATGCAAAGTGGGAAAGGATACTACAAATAACTATATATATTGTAGAAGACCCATTAAGGATTCTAACCATGTCAAATCCACCTATGGATTTAGCTATTTGGAACTTCATGTTGGGCTACAAAAATATAATCTTTGAGCATTATATGTGGGAAGTGAATAATGGGGGAAAAAAGAGAAAAGGTCTAGGAAGACATGTGATAGATCCCTAGCTTTTATAAAGGTACTAGAACTCAACAATATAAGGATATCTTTAAAGATATTACAGGGCCCCCATGCGAGGGGCTACATGGAGCCCTGTGTGGAGGAGGGAAGAACAAAATGGGAATAAAACATTTTGGATCTACCAAAGTCTCAAATAGGAAGATTAAGGTAAGAAAGGAAAAAAGAGGAATATATTCATCTCGAAGGGGGAAGATGTGATCAAGTGGAGTGTAGTGAAGCTTGAACCTTACAATGTTAGAGTAGGCTATATATTGAAAGAGAATGTCGAGAAAAAGAGGATTGGATTAATTAATTATATTTGAAAAAAAAATTCCTATCCAAGTATGGGGCCTTAGTATTCATTCAAAAAAGGACACTCACAACGGATAGACAGATAAATTTGGGGTTTCTTAGGCCAAACATATGTGTTTCATGTAAGGAAGTAAAAAAGATGACTAACCATCTACTCTTAAAATTCTATTTTACAGAAGAATGCTATAAATTTACGTTGAACAAACTAAAATAACCAAGCTCACTCTATTATGACATTAATGTTAAAATATTTGTCATTGATGTCAAACGATTGTAGACTACACAAAGGATTTATACAATGTTTCCAATAAGAATGTCAAAGGATCTCTAGAATGAATACATGAGGTTTAATATTCTTAGAAATTAATTTAGAACAATCATATTTTTAAAGTATATAAAGAATCTGAAAAATTTATTGCAAAACGAATGTAAAAACTATTTACTTAGTATCAACTATTTATAATCCGATTAAAATCTTTTTGTGTATAATTGATTGTATTTGTCTATGTCCACAAACTTCTTGCATAGAAAATAAGTTTTAGAAAATAATAAATAAAATAAGTTTCAGAAAGTACAGAAGAACATTAAACTAGGCAGAAGATCTTTTTTTGTTATTAGTTCTTTTATCTATTTGCATATTCTTTTTTGAAACTTACAACTAAATATTAGTATAAAGAATAAATCGATTGACAAAAGGTGTGATGCATTTATAAGAAGATAGTTTTTTAAGAAATAAGCCACACTAGAAAGGAAGTTGAGGACTTGGCAATTACAAGATAGGTTGCACTTAGAGTTGGTTGTAACTTTCTTAAAAATTCCTAACTATATGTAGTGAGCTTATTCATTTGGGGCATTCTATATATTCACTCTCATTTGAATGGTTTTAGAGAGGTGTTAGTCTATATTGATGTGTATATCTATAATAAGGGTGATAAAGAAGCATGGGTGTGTTTATCTAAAATATTTTGAAACTGTTAGGTGAAGAGATTTGAATATTTTTGAAATTAGATCAAACATTCAAAAATCATTATTTAGGGTTGAGGATTGGTAGGCTTCTAAGGGAGGGAGGAAGGTAATTTTGTAAAGGTGATTGACAAGTATAATAGTGATATTTTTTCTCTTGGGATTGTTTAAACAGTGATATAATTTTGGATTTCTATGCTAGCTATAGAAGTCTAATTTTTTTAAAGAGTATTCTAAAATTTAAAACAAGTGATTTAGATAATAGAGAAGTTATAGTTGCATATTTTTCTTTCAAATTACATTCAACTTTTAGAGAGAATTATTTTAAATTATTGCAAAGTCCTCTTAATTGCACTAGAGTTAAAAAATTTGTATCTACTACTGATTCACCCCTCACCCCTCAGTAGTAGAATTGTGCTCATAAATTAATATTTGATCCAAGTACTTGGAAAAGGCTTAATTAGTCTAAATAGATCTTGAGTATAGAACACATGGCTTGTTAGGAGTGATCTTCTTCTAATAAGGCATTGTTGTTTGATGGCACCAACTATGCATTTTGGAGTATAAGAATGGAAATTTATTTGTCTTCTCCACGGTTTGATGTTTGGATGTCAGGAGAAAATGGTTATAATATGTCTAAACCTCCTCTAACTAATCCTTTTGATAAGAAACATTATGAGAAAAATGCTAAAGCTAGAAAAGTTATTCTTTGTGGATTATCTAATGTTGAATTTGTGAAAGTAATGCATTGTCTGAAAGATAAGGATATGTGGGACAAGTTAAAAAATATAGACAAAGGAAATGATAAAGTGATGCAGGAAAAGTTGCAAACTTACAAAACTAAGTTTGAAGGGTTGAAGATGAAGGAAGAAGAATGAATTTTAGACTATTTCCTTAGAGTTGATGAGATAGTAAATACAATCAAGGGTCTTGATAAAATGATGAAAGACTTTGTAGTTTTACAAAAGGTTATAAGATCTCTACCTTCTAAGTACAATGAAAAAATCTCTGTTATAGAAGCACCAAGATTACAATTGATGAGTTACATGGCACCCTACTAGCTTACAAAATGAGGACATTCGGTGAAGAAGATACTTTTAAAACAACTAAAAAGCCATAAGAAGAAAGTTCAAATTCAGATAGTCATGTGGATGAAGAAGTTGCAAAACTTGTAAAGAAATTCAAAAAAGGGTTTTTGAAAATACAAAGGGAAGTTGTCATTCAAATGCTTTAACTATGGGAAGATTGGGCACTTTGTTGCTAAGTGTCCCTATGCAAAATATGATCAAGACAATGAGGAAGACTTAAAAAAACAAGAATAAAGGCCAATCTCCTTACTAGCATCAAAATTTCTCAAAGAAGAAGAAAATTTTGTGCATCAAAAAAGAGATTTCAAATTAAGAGAAGAGTGGTGAATCTGATGGTGAGGTATTTTTCATGGAAATTGGTTCCCCATATTAGATTGATGAAGATGATTTTGAAGAAGGTGAAATAAGTCTTGAAGGAGAGCTAATATGTTCTTTAGAAGAAATAAAAAGATTGAAGAAGGAGAATTTTTACAAAAGATGTTAGCATTAAAGTAAAGTGATGCCCTAAAGAAAGAAATTGAGGAAGGAAACTAGATGATTGTCGATTTAAAAATTGAAATGGAATAAGGTTAAAGACAAGTAGAGATAATCAATTTTGAACTCTTATTGAAATTTAAAAATTGTTTAAAGTTAGAAAACAAAGTAGTCAATAGACAAATTAAGTTTAACAAAAGTTCATATTTTTTAGATGACATGTTAGCAAAACAAAGATTAAATAATGATAAATTTGGTTTGGGATTTGAAAAGGGCCAAAGTTCTAGTAATGCTTTCAGTGAAAAGAATAATAATGGTGGATTTATTAGGGTTCAAAAATAAAAGAGATATCCACAATGGAATCATCCCACAAGTAGAATGACAACAAACAAGTTTTATTATTTATATGGTTATTGTAATCTATGTAATTACTTTGGTCATACGATAGTTGATTGTAGAATTATACCAAGAAGGACAATTAGTTTTGTCATTCAAAATTCTTTTGATTCTTTGAAGGATTTTAGTATAAACTATTTCAATTTTTAGAATATTGGTCATATTTCAATAAATTATCAAATGAATTTTCCAAAAAAGAATAGGTTCTTCAATAAAGAGACAAAGAAAATGTGGAAGAAGAAAGAAGTCACAAAAGTCTGTGATTTCTTAGAAGACTTCTCATGTGAACATATATAACCATTTGATAATAGACAATAGTTTCTCAAATCACATGATAGGTGATAAGAGTAAGTTTACTACCTTTACTAGTTGGAATGGTGGTGTAGTGAAGCTTGGTAATTAATCATCAGTAAAAATTTGTGGTAAAGGTACTTTGAGCATCACTCAAATTTAAAAGTACATAATGTTTGGTATGTAAATTATGTAATGATGGATATTTTGTAAATTTTAACACTCAAGGGTGTGGAATCAAAGAAGTTAATCTAGACAAGTTGATCGCTAAAGGGAAAAGAGCAGACAACAATGTCTATGATCTAAGAGAGGTAAAAGGTAAACATTGTTTGTTTGGACAAGTTAATGAAAATTGGCTTCAGAGTAGATGGAGAATTGAAGTTTTTTCTTCTCTCTAATTATGCTTGTATCCACACATTTGCTAAGGGAAAACATCATTCTAAATTTTTTTTATACCAAAACCTTTCTCATTGATGACAAAGGGGGAGAAATTTCAAACTTAAGTATGTGATCCTTATTGCGATACTTTCAGAGCTTGAATATGCTCAGTGTATTTGTTTCATTTCATATTAATGTTGTTTCAAACTGATGCTCATTTTTTTTACATTGTTTCAGACTCTATGTTCTGATGATTTTGTAAGAATTTTCCCATAGAAACCCAAGATCTAGAGGGCAACGAATAGAAGAAAAGAAAGAGGGAACAAAATGAGAAAGAACAAAAAGTATACTCCTCAAGATGCAAAATGTTTAACTAAGTACAATGTACATGTGCTTGCATATATAGGCAAGGAAAAAGGAGAAGAGAACAAAAAAGGATGACATGTGGCTTAATGAGATTCAAGGGTAGGTAAAATACAATAATAGATGATCTCACTAAAGGTGGATCTCCCACTAAAGTTTGAATTATCAATTCACTATAAGTGGATATGAAAATGTGATAACAACAAAACACCACCAAACGTAGGATTTCTCCTACAACCACATTCCCTAGATATGCAATTCCCTAAGTTTCTCATATGCAAATTACTATGATACACATTATCCTAAGTTAACTTAGGTAAAGTATAATTATTTGGGGCATAAATTACACCAACACCCTCCCTTAAGTGCAACTTAGGGGAATGTAGACTCAAGCTAACAATGAAGATGGGTCATGCTTACTACGCTATGTTAGGTACCCATGTACAAATGCAAATGCAATCTCTCACAAATAGAGAAAGGGAGAAAACCGAGTGGGAAGTAAGTCCCCTTGAAAAGAGAGATGAAAAAAAAGAAATATCAAGAAGAATGAGAGAGTCAAAACCTTATGTGAGGAAAAAGTCCCCTCCTCCCATAAGAGAGAATGGAGAAGTCAATTGACCCCTAGATTATCTTTTACCCCCAAGAGATCTCACATCTAGTGATACTTTCTCTTAGTGAAGGTTTTGATGAAAATGTATGAAACCTACTCGCTATAGAATAATATCTCATATCAATGACTTGCTCTTGTATCAACTCCCTAATGTAGTGCGTGTGGATATCAATGTGTTTAGTCTATTGATGGGGAATTGGGTTCTTTGAGATTTGAATAACTCTCTAATTGTCATAATGAAGAACTATAGGTCATGGAATGGTGAAGCCAAACTCTATAAGAATATTTTGAAGCCAAATCTCATTAACTGTATTAATAGATCCTCGATACTTAGCCTCCATCAAAGAGAGAGTGATTACATGTTGCTTCTTACTCTACCAACAAAGGAGGCTTGAACCAAGATGAAAGTTATAACTTGAAGTGTACTTATGATCATCAAGATCGCTAGCCCGATTAGAGTCTATGAGCCCAATTAACTCTAGTCTAGTGCTTGTAGCATAGTGATACACATAGGCATTTGTGCCCTGTATATAATGCAAGATGCATTTGACTACCTTCCAATGAAACTCATATAGTTCTTGCATAAAGTGTGAAACTATGCCAATTGCAAAGGATATGTCAAGGCATGTATGATTCAAGTGGAGTCTGCCAACAAATTGTTGATATAATGTGGCATCAACAAGTAGTGTGGAGCACTTAGCCTCAAGGTTGACTCCTAAAAGGAAGTTAGTTAGTGCAGGATTGTAATTAGTCATGTAGAACCAAGCATGTAAGTCAAGACCATAGCTACGTAGAGTAAGTGTAATCCCAAAAGAAGACTATGTGATCTCAATCCCAAGAAAGTTGTGCAATTGACCCAAGTTAGTCATAGAAAATTTGTCCTACATAGAAGATTTGACATTTCCAATGATGGATGATGTACTCCTTGTTATGATGTTATGATTAAGTCATCAATATGGAGCACAAGTATCAAATGAGAGTCACCCTGTTACAAAATGTAGATGTTTAGATCTGAATGACACATGTTAAATCTTGCTAAAAAAGAATCCATCTTGGCATAGCAAGCCCTAGGGGCCTGTTTGAGGCCATAGATAGACTTCCTCAATCTGCAAACTAATGAAGAATCCTATATAAATCCTTGTGAATGCTCCATGTAAATCTCCTCATGAAGATCCCCATGTAGAAACACACTTTTCACATCCATCTAATGTACAACCTATCCGTGATTTGTTGCTAAGGCAAGAGTCAAACAAATGGAATTCATTTTTGCAATGGGGGAAAAGGCTTATGTATAGTCAACATTTGAAACCTAAGAGAAACCTTTAGCCATGAGTCGAGCTTTGTAATTATCCACACTTCATCTGCTGCAAATGTAGTCCAATAGATCCCCTTACATCAAATCATATCTCTTACCTTAGTAACATGAACCAAATCCCATGTGTGATTCCTCATCAAGAAACTATATATACTCTTCCTCCATTGCTAAATCCCATTTAAGATCACCTAATGCTTCTTGAAATGATCATGGATATAAATCTGAAGCAATGTAAGCATGTGGAAGATGTTGATGTTGTGGCCATGTCCATTGAGTTTCTGAAGGATCCCCAAAAAGAGAACCTATATTTGATTCAAGAGTCTATCAAGCCCAACGAAGTCTAGTAGGAGATGAATGAGGACTCTCCTCAACTACAAGTAGACCCCACAAAGGTAAAAACATGCAAGTTGGAGTTGCGGTAGAATCATCATCCAAGTCACCTTCAAGATATCCAACAAAGATTAAAGGCCTAATCTAAGGTTCCAATTCCTTTCATTTCTATGGATATATATGTGCCCAAGCAAGACAACCAAACACCATGAAGTGTCTCACAATTGGTTTTTTTTTTATACAAGCCTAAAAAGGAGTCATACCCTTCAAAGCCTTGTGGGTAACTTGATTTTGGATGTATGTGGCACAACTGATAGGTTTTGTCCAAAAAGTTGGACGAAGAGATTGAGCATGAATAATGTATCCAACCATCTCCTTAAGTGTTCTATTCTTCCTTTTGGCAACACCATTCTATTGTAGAGTATAGGAAACTAATTGCTAAAGATCAATTCGCTCAAGAGTACAAAATTCCTCAAGTATAGTGTTCACATATTCTCTTCCATTGTCTATGTAGAGAATCTTGACTTGCTTCCCTAATTTCTCCTTAACATGCACCTCCAAGGCTAGAAACTTGTCAAACACTTCATTCTTGTGAACAAGAAAGTGGACCCATGTGAACTAGTGGTCGTGGTCATCAATAAAAGTAAGGACATAGTGAGCCTTGATAAATGAGAGCATTAGAAACAGTCCTGCTACATCATTGTGAACCAATTGAAGGATTTTTCAAGCTCCCAAAGACTTCCCTTTGTTAAAATTCTTGTTTGGATGCTTTCCCAAGGAACACCCTAAACATACAACATCTAAAAAGTTGATTGGAGCTAGACTTGTGACTATATCTTGGGGGCTAAGAAGGTGAAGATATGTTAATTGAGATGTCCAAACCACTTATGCCATAACTTACTTTTTGTATTTGAATGAGTGAGCAAGGAGTAGGAGAGCAACACACAAAGTGGAAGAATGAGTAAAGTCATGTATTTTGATTGGATTCTTCCATTGCAACCAAGGTATCATCCTTAAGTTCTTTGACCACAACTGAATCAAGTAGAAACTCAACTTACTTTCCATTTCCAAAGTTAATGATTTGGTAGATTGAAAGAAGATTGGTGCTTACGTTAGGAACATAGAGGACTTTCTCAAATGTTCTACCATCCATTGAAATTGAGCCTTTGCCTTCAAATTCCACTTGTGCATCATCTCCTACGAATATGTGAGGTACCTTAGATGGCTCCAATGAAGAAAACTACTCCCTTGTAGAGCCCATGTAGTGAGTAGCGCCTGAGTCAATGATCCATTGATGTGAAGAACCTCAGTTGCCCCAAATGCTTTCCCTTGTCTTTTTGACTGTGATGAAGTAGAAGGAGAGGAATCATTCTTGTTGTAGGTAGATAACAAATTGGTGTTCTTCTTCTTGATGATGTTTGTCAACTCATCAATATGCATAGAATGATGATAAAACTCATCATGACCAACTTTCTTGTAATATGAACAAGTTGGCTTCTCCTTCTTAGTTGAATTTCCCTTTTTGGAAGAAGAGAAAGAATTGCCTTGTTGTGGAGAGGGTGATTGTGATTTATCTTGTGGTGTCTTTGGCTTTCCCTACTTCTACTTCTTGTGGGAACCCTTTCCTTGATTCCCTTGATTAGCCACCAAAGCATTGGATTTTGAGGACTTGATAATCCCCGTGCTAATTAATTTTGATTTCTCTAACATCAACATTTTTGTGATTGCATCAAATGATGGTGTAGTGAATGAACTACCCAATGTCAAGTGATGGGTTGGAAAGCTATAAATAAATGTTGCATATTTTGATGGAAGCTTGCACAACAAATTGTAGATCATTTGTGCATCTAACTTGTCAATGACACAATCCTTGAGCTTTTTCTCTTAGCTCATTTGCTTTAGTGACATAGTCTTGGATTGTATCAAAACTCTTGGGTCCAACATTATGAGATCATTGTAAAGTTGATAGCCCCTAATCTCATCAACTTGGCCATATAATTGACCAAATTTTTACCAAACCTCTTTAACTATTTTACTCTTTTCAATGTGAAAGATGAGATCATTTGATACATATTTCCTCAAAGTTCCAAGAGCCATAGTATTTTTAGTGAGCTAATCCATTTGAGAATTTGGATGGGTTTTAGGATTAGATGGTGCAACAATAGTTCCATCAATATAATGAGATAATCATTTTTCCATTAACTGATTCCAAGCATCAATTCTCCGAGAAGCATAGTTATGTAGAGTTAAAAGAGAAAACTTAGGAGAACCCATAATAGAAAAATGAAAGAGCCAAAAGAGAAAGGGGCACAATCACACAAGACACCCCCTAATTCACTCAATCAAAGACCCCCCCCCCCACCCCCCACCCCCCTCAATAAATAAATAAATAAGAATAAAAATGATTTGGTATTTTATATTTGGGGTGTGTACAATAGTGGACATCTGATTTCAATGTTTACAACAATCACAATCATGCTATAACAAACTCAAATGAATAATGCACAAGATCTATCTGAGATCCAATCAAATGCAAGTGTTGAAATAGGCCAAAATAGACTAAGTTCTGAAAGTGATATTTCTGCCCATAATAGCTGCAATCTAATAGCAAAAATAAGAAATAGACCAAAATTCATTCACTTAAAAAAAATAACACCTAAAAATGACTTTGTATGAACCTGAATGAAGCCTCAGAAGTTGCATAAATGATGATTATATTGGTACTACTTTGAGAAATCCAATTTTGTAGAAAATTTATGCACCAAAATAAGAAAACACTTGCATTCAATCAAAGAGCTCAAAATTCTAGCCCAAAACAAAAAAAAAAATGCATTAAAAAAGGCCTCAAAATGACCAAGATATGGGCCTCCAAAGTTATACTGCAAATTTACAAATAAAAATGGTGAAGAGGCATTATTTTCCAAATTTTGATGGCATTGGCACTTCACTAGGTTAAATTTGACAATCGAATGGTCATCACAAGTGTCTAAAGAACCTAAATTTAATGGTTAAATAGTCACCAATGCTAAAAGATTAGTGCCACATGGTAGAATATGACTGGTTTGTACAATGTTGACTGAGCATTGACTGGGTAGGCCAACACACTGCTATGGTAGATGGCATAATTGTTGGTTGGGCAGATTTGTACGTTGATGTGGCAGTTAACTTGGTTGATGATGAGGGGAGGGACAAAGCTATTTGTCCCACATTTATTGTGGGAAGAACTTCACTTTTTATATACTATTCACCACCGTCTTTGAGTGAATGTGTGTGGGTTATGCAAGACATAATGCTTGAACAAATTTTTCATTGAAGTTGAGGTTGGTTCAACTATGATGGATACTATCGCATAAAGAGGGCTAATGAATGGTAGAGTACGCCATGTAGGGTATAGGTAACTTCGTACTAAAAAAATATTAATTTTTGTTTGTATTTTTTTGATAAAATATATTTTCAATAAATTGTGATAAATAAATATACTAGATAAAAAACGTATAAGATTGTACCATCAATGGAAAGTCCAATTGTATGACGTTACTTGCAAAAAAATGCCCTAAAAATAACTTTTGCCCAATATAGGCAAATTTAAAGTCAAAATTTGTGGAAATGACCTCCTAGACACGATGGCGAGCTTAGATTTGGCGTAGTATACTTCAGAAATTCACCCCTCCCATAATTTAATAATATGCAAACCTTAAAATGCACAAAGATCTCTAAAAAAGCACTATGTAATGACGCTCCAATGGCTCTAATACCATGCAAGAACTTTCTCATAGCAACCTAAGATCTAGAAGCCAATGTGTTTTTAATTACGGTAAAAATAGGTTTTGAAGGGACCTCAAAACCCTTTACATAACTGGGATGAAAGATAAAGCTATTGGAGCACCATTAAAACAACAGTCCAACCACAAAATAGGACCAGACACCACAAGAGCACCCAAAAGATATTACAAAATTAGCACCTAAGACGGTACAGTCCAACCAAAAGAGGGAGGACACAAACACAACACACTGAGAAGCCTAAGAACAAAGACTAATCAAAGATCCCCTTTTTTATGAGATCAAAGGGTCATGTCGAATGATGAGGAGGATTTCTTTGAGTTTTTCCTTTGGACAGTTATCCAACCATCTTCGACTTTCACTGCCTTCTTCTACCAACATACCGAATCCAGAGAAACAACCTCTAGCAAAGGAACCGAAAAACACCCAGCAAGAGGAGCTGAGACATCATTACCAACGACAATAATCTTACCAGCAAAGCTGGTGGGAGAAGCTAGCTCAGGAATAGGGCATGCTGGGCTTCTAGCAAGAGAAACAATTGCACCAGAATCCACACCAGCAGGGCTGGCAGGAACAACTTCCACAGAAGTTGATGTTTGTAGCATCGGTCAGATAAATAATATTGCCTATATCTTTTATCCCACATTGGTAAGAACTGTGTTTGAGCTCTCACAAGAAAGAATAAAAAGGGATTTAAGAGCTCATTCTAAGATATCCATTTATCATTTGATAAAATTTGGTTGTGAAGAAGATGGCTAGGGTTTGAGGATTGATTCCTCTATTTTGACAATTTGAATCATCACTGATTGATGGTGAATTTTGCCATTGAATTCTAAGAATACAATTCTGGTCCTGTGTATTCGAATTTGATGCTGAAGTATATCAAATTCAAGGATATTTGAATAAATTTTGAATTACAATTGGTGATTCGATTTTCTTCCTAGTGGCTATTGTTTGGTAGAAGCTTGTTCTATTTCTACAGGAGTTGCGATCTATCTATTGGCAGCGTATGGTAAATAAGTGCTACAGACTTCACTGTTTAGGAGATGTGAATTCATTTGGAAGCTGGCATCACCTTTCCCAGCCTGTGTGTACTTCACCATGTGGCTACGTTTTACTCACAGTAGGCTGCGTTATTTATTTAGGGGGCTGCAATCACTCATTGGAGGCTGTGGTTGTTCAAATGATGGCTGCATTAATAATCTGAGAGACTGCATTCTTCATTTGCAGTTGTGCTTCAATTCCCTCCGGCGGTGTTTCTTTTCTAGCAATCACATGTAATTAAAGGTGCCCAAATTTATTTGTGAATGCTTGTAATAGGGATTTAATTTGATAGTTATTGTAATTCTGATTTTTGTAAGCATTCAGTGGTGAATTAATGGTTGTAGTTATTTATCAAGAGGTTAAAAATCTGAGAAGTATCATTGAAATTCATATTTGATGTTCATTAATTTCTATATATTCTGAAAGAAATTTAGAAGTGCAATTTAATTTGAGGAAAGAGCTAGATTGTAAATGAGAGCCAACTGGGCTCTTCACAAAGAATAGTTTGTTGATGGTGAATGTGTGACTGTCTCAGAAAATAAAGTCTCAGTACAAAGACCATATCTCACAAATTCACCGTTGGATGTTTCTGAATTTTGGATATGTTGGTGATAAACAAATGTAGAGGAATCTCACCAGAGCGATTGGAGAGAAAATGTCAAGTTCAAAAGTTATGACCAAATGTGTACGGGTCTATGCAAAATCTCTAAAAGAGCAAGGTTCTCTCTTTAAAAGCCTAACTGCTTGAAGGGAGATCCGATCATATAGAAGGTTGTCATAGTGTATAGAACCTTTGGATATTCAAGACAAGTCATGTGAAGAATTATGGTAATGTTCAAGAATGGCGACATCATTTTGTGAATTTGCATGATATTTTTTATATGGGCTCACCTTACAAAATGAAATACTTGAAATTTATAAAAGATAAGTATTTCATGTTTTATTAATGCACATAATTTTTGAGTTTGTAATTCATGCTATACTATTGGTTAGTAAAATATTGTATGCTTCTATCATTGTTATTTCCCATCGAGATAGTTTAGTGAGCTATTTGTAATCTCTCTCTGACATACCTTCAGGATAAAAGCACAAGATAATTGCATTCAAGGGAGAACAAACTTGATGCTTGCAAGAGAATTGATGATTGAGACTAGATGCAAAGGGAGTCTGACATTTCAAAAGAGGTCAAGAAGTTGATAAACTTGAGCTTTAGAGGGAGCAGATGGTTCAGTCAACTTGTGACAATCTTGATTATATTGATTGAGAGGGAGTTCACTATTGAAGGTGAAACACTTCTGAGGTAAAATGGATTTAATTTATTATTATACTAATGAATCATGAATGTTTTTAATGCGCCCGCCCCCTCTATAAATCATGAGGAAGTGACGACTTCCAAATGATTATCACTTGTATTTGCAAAAGTTATTGGAAGGTGACGATCTTACAATAACTTGATCTTATATTGTGATAGACATCTTGTGATGGTTGAAACAAATCATGATAGATGACATCTTCTATTGTGATAGACATCTTGTGATGGCTGAAACAGATCATAATAGATGGCATCTTCTATTGTGATAGACATCTTGTGATGGTTGAAACAAATCATAATAGATGATGTGAATGTTCTTATGGTAAGTGCACATTACCTATGACATTTGTTGAGTACTTGGTGGATATCATGCGACTTGATATTCTATAGGCCATTACTTTGAGCACTTGGTGAATATCATGAGACTTGATATTCTGCAGGCCAATTCTCTCGATATCATGAGATGATATTTTTATGAACTCTTGAGTACTTGGTGGACATCATGAGAATTGATGTTGGTAGGCCATTACTCTAGGCAATTGGTGAATTTCTTGAGAGTTGATATTCTGCAGGCCAATGCTCTCAATATCATGAAATGATATCTTTGAACTCTTGAGTACTTAGGTGAATGTCATGTGTTGACATTCTGATAGGCCAATACTCAAGATATCAAATGGATAGAATCGTCGATGGAGGCAATCCACCTAAGGACTTGTGAATAGAATCGTTGATGGAGGCAATCCACCCGGGGACTTGTGGATAGAATCGTCGATGGAGGCAATCCACACATTCGGTGATTCTATCCACACATTGAGACTATGTTTGTATTGATTACATCATGAGGATGTTGCCTTTATTGCTTGCATCATATAATTGATGTTGTCAAGTGTCTTAAGTGTTGACATTGGATTGATTTATCCTCCCTAGCTAGGAGGGAGTGTTGATGTTTGTAGCATCGGTCAAATAAATAATACTGACTATATGATTATTATGAGAAATGATATATATATATATATATATATATATATATATATATATATATATATATATATATATATATATATATATATATATATATATATATATATATATATATATATATATATATATATATATATATATATATATATATATATATATATAAAGTTAGATTATAACTATTCTCATAATAACTAAATAGTTAAATTGAGAAAATAAATTAATGCTAAGACATGTCTCTTCTTGTCCTTGTCATGTATAAATACAAAGAGATCGATGCATTTGGAAAACACATACAATCATAAGGAGTGCTATTACATTTGCAATGATCCTAAAACCTTAACACAATGGATAACATAAAATAAAGAGAGAACAAAATGGACAAGTACAAATTGTTCTCTCATCAAGATGCAAAATGTTGAACTAAGTACAATGTACATGTGCCTGCATATATAGGTAAGGAAAAAAGGCGAAGAGAGCACACAAAGATGACATGTGGCTCAATGAGATGTAAGGGTAGGTAGAAGAAAATAATAGAGAATTCCATTAAAAATGGATCGCCCACCAAAGGTGGAATTATCATTCTGCTATAAGTGGATATGAAAATGTGATAACAAGATAACACCGTTAAAGGTGAGATTTCTCCTACAACTATATTCTCTAGATATGCAATTCCCTAAGTGTCTCCTATGCAAATCACTATGATATGCATTATCCTAAGTTAACTAAAGTGTAATTACTAGGGACATAAATTACACCAATAATTTTAAATTTGGAATTATTCTTTTGATATTTCAAATTGATGTTGTTTCGAACTCGGTGTTGTTATGTTTTAGATTTGGATAGGTTAAATTTTGGTTTTGACATCAATGTCGAAGGGGGAGATTGTTAAAATATTTGTTATTGATGTCAAACAATTTAAGACAACACAAAGGATTTATACAATGTTTGCAATAAGAATGTCAACTGATATCTAGAATGAATACACGAGGTTTTCTATTCTCAAAAATTATTTTAGAACAATCATATTTTTGAAGTATACAACGAATTTGAAAATTTCTATACTATCAAAATTCAATTTTTTTAATCTATGTGCATTTGAAGTCGGGTTTCACTATATATGATTACACAACAAATGTGAAAATGATTGCCTCAATATCAACTATTTGTAATCTGATTTAAATCTTTTTTGTATGACTAATTGTATTTGTCTATTTATGCAAACTTCTTGCATAGAAAATAAGTTTCGGAATTTGATGAATAAAATAAGTTTTAAAAAGAAGAGGACATTAAATCAGGCAAAAGAACGCTTTTCGTTCTAAGTCCTTTTATCTATTTGCATATTCTTGTTTGAAACTTGCAACTAAAAATTAGTTCAAAGAATAAATTGATTGGCAGAAGGTGTGATGCATTTATAAGAAGATAGATATTTTAGAAATCAGCCACGATGGAAAGGAAGTTGAGGACTTGGCAGTTATAGGATAGTTGGCAATAACTTTTTCAAAACTTCCTAACTATATGTAGTTAGCCAATTCATTTGGAGCATTATGTATATTCACTCTCATTCAAATGGTTTTAGAGAGGTGTTAGTGTACGTGGATGATATGTAGTTAGCCAATTCATTTGGAGCATTATGTATATTCACTCTCATTCAAATGGTTTTAGAGAGGTGCTAGTGTATGTGGATGTGTATATGTGTAATAAGGGTGATAAAGCAGCATGGGTGTGTTTCTCTAAAATATTTTGAAAGTGTCATGTGAAGATATCTAAAGATTTCTGAAATAGATCAAACATTCAAAAATCAGTATCTGTCGAGCATTGAAGATTGACATGCTTCTAAGATAAATTTTGTAAAGGGGATTTTGGCAAGTATAACGGTGATATTTTTTTCTCTTAGAATTGTTTAAATGGTAATATGGTTTTGGATATTTATGTTAGTTGTAAAAGTATTTTTTTTAAGGCTATTCTCAAATTTAAATGGTGCTATGATCTTCGATTTTTATGCTAGTTGTAAAAGTAATTATTTTTTAAGGCTATTCTCAAATTTTAGATAACAAAGAAGTTATAGTTTCTTTCAAATTACATTCAATTTGCAAAGAGAATTATTTTGATAAATTAGAAATCTATGCAAAATGTAAAACTTTTATTATTTTTTTTCATAAAGAACTCACAAAACTTGTGATCAATGGTATCTATTGTAATTGTCTTAGAGTTGGTGCACTGAGAAGCCTGAGTTGTTGCTTAGATCATTAAATTATGATCTTGGTTGAGTTGGTGCTCTTATAAGGGAATTTGGTGATTCCTTGGGTTGGTGCCCTAAAATCTTGCAAGTCTTCAACTATGAGCCTAGATTAGGATAATAGATCTTAGTAGCATTTTTCATTGTGGTTTTCTCATCTTAGATTTCCACATAAAAATCGTGTGCATTGTTACTTGTGTGGTTGCATTGATTTTTGTTTCAATTTCAGTTAATCTCATATTTCAATTTGGAGATTAAATTTTTTTAATTGCACTAGAGTTAAAAAGATTGTATCTACTACTGATTCAACAAAACAAGTTGTATGAATCACAAAATAATAATACATTTTTATATAACACTCTCAAATCTTCATAGAATTACTTATCGATAAAATAGATGCAATGTTATTCTAAATAAATATAGCTAAAAATATTATTCACAAAATTGAATGATTCGTTAGCCTAATTTATTTGCAAGGAATGGCCATTGTTTGAAATTTGCCTCTACTTCGAAGAAAAAGATTGTTACATTTATCCTCGCCTTTTCGATTTGCATGGATTCATTAATTTGGTAGCATTGAACCTAGACAGAGATAATGACCCTACAAATCAATCCTTATAGTCTTGTGGTTTTTTTCCTTTTGGTTTCAAAAGTGTTTTGTGATCTACAGATTTCCATAATTTTATTAGATTAAGAAGTTTTTTTTGTATTGAACAAAGTAATTAAAATTTAGAAGAGAAAGCTACCAAAGGTAGCTAGAAAGAATAACTAAACATTGAAAAATTCTATCACGAGCCTGCTAGAAAGAAACAAAATCACTTAATAAGATAATTCTATCTCTGGGAGAGTGAATATTTGAACTCACTGATAGTTTTGTTGCTTGACTCAAGAGCTCACTTGCTGGGAATAGGTTGAGGTCCTTGCTCTTCCGAATAACTTCTTATTTTCATTTATGAACTCATGACCAAGGATCCTTTTGGAAGGTCTTTGAATTCTTGGGCAGAATAGCCTTTGCCTTGAAGTTTGGCCTTCGGGTTTTAATCTGATAAACGATGGCATTAGCAAGTTTCCAATTTGGGTTAGATTGCCAAGGCTGCCATAGAAATAATGAGATGGAGATATTTATGGGCATTGTCAACACTTTTGGACAGACAGTGAATGGCCAATTTGGCTTGGATTACTTTATCATCTAAGCTGAGCAATTAGATGCATCAGAAAAATTCAAAAACTCTCCAAATGTTTGCCGTTGTTGCTTTAAAATGGATCGTGCCAATGCTGTTTACCTCAGCAACAAGAAACACCATCCAGTTTAGCAGAAAAAGGAACAAGCAACAGCAGTTGATAATGATTGTGACACCACTACGTGGTTGTGCAGGAGGGAAGGAAGGGGACTGCCCTTGAAGACCGAGCTGTGAAGGTTCAAAGGGAGGCTTCAGGGTCGGGAGTTGGGATGGCTTGTTGCCATCAAGAACTTTCTAGTTCCTACAAGAAAAGGAGACTTGTGCAGAAGGATCTTGGCACTCAAGATAAGATGGCTGACATTCATCAATGTTAATTGGAACAATTTGGCTTCAAGCCGCCCTGACTTAGGACTGATTGTCTGTTGGGTGTTGTTTCACCCTTAGTTGGCTGACTTTTGTTGTGAAATTGTTTTTGCTGTCGCTATCTGGTGATTGCACACTTTGTTGTTTTTTAACTTTATTGCCTTATCTTCCCTCTTGTACAAGAATCTACACCCTTTAAAAATCCCATTTTACCTTAACAAACACATTGTCAACAGAACAATGCCCCTGTAAGTAACAGCTAAAAGTAAACAATCATCAACGACAAAGAAAAAACCACTGTAAGGTATATATAGTAGTTCTTGTATTTTTAATGAAGAAACTTTAGTTAAAATCACAGATGAACCACCTAATTAAATACCATGGATTTCAGATTAAGTAACTTCTTTCCATAAATTTTGGTGCATCCAAGCGACTGTTTTGATCATGTAAAAAATTTACAAATATTTTCCATACACTTAAGAAATGGTTTGACTCTTGAATTCTCCAAATTTTATAAACGTGGGGATTTGAGTTGGGAGGTGAGTTGGTTAGATCTTCCAATTCAAAACGAGGTATTGACAAATGGAATCAGCATCAATGTGTAATGTTCGTTATCCATTAACTTAGTTGAAAACCAAGTTATCAATTGCTTCCTTTTATGTTGGTAAGTAGGTTTGGATTCACTGTATGGCTGTGTCTAACTGCCAATTGTGCATAATTAGAAATAAAATTGGTTTAAACTCCTGGTAAACTCTGGACATGTGAACCTATATTAAAACTTTATTTCAGTTATGTAAAACAGATAATTTCATGTTGGTGTTTTCTTCTGTACATAAATGTATAACGCTTTCTACTTCATCTCTGATCTGAGTATTGGCAAATGATGAGACTTTTAAGATCATTAAGCAAGTATATTGAGTATTCTCCAATTATATCTTGTAACAAACATAACAAGCCAACAACTATCAGTTCTTGCAAAGAATTTCATGAGTTTTTAACAAAAATCGCACCAGGCTAAAAAAGCAAGATTACTTCTATAAGCTGCAATAACAAATAATATAGACTGAATTGCATATTATTGTTGTACTTGGCCTTTTAATCATGTACATTAGTATACAGTCCATAAAGTGATTGATCTTATAATAAAATGCAAACAACATATAAGCATTTTAAAGTATATACCACTTCTCCAAGAAAATTATAAAAATGAGAGCACAATTATGGGTTGTAGTTGAAAGGCTGAAATTTGTACAAACCAAACAATGTTGACCTTCGATGCCAACAAAGTCCAATACACACATTCAAATGACCAAAATTTTAGTACAATAATATGAGCAAGAGCAAAACCTGCTAGGATTCCAACCTAGAAAACAACTTCAGCTTATAAAATAAAAAATACAGTAAAAAAACACAAAAACATTCAATCATCAAAACTCATTTCCTACAGGATGGTAAGGTCACACCCTTGCAAACCACTGCAAGGATGACATATATCACGATCAAGATCAAGATTATCAATGCAACCCTGCAGACAAGACCATAGAAGAGAGTTTAAGTAGATATTCTGGCAGCCATAAAAGACCCCATGTTATGCATAACACATCATATATTCATAACATGTTTAACTGAACTTAATTTATGTCAATATGAAAATCAACAAATAACAATGAAAGTCACGCAAATTTCCCCTAGACATCATCACCCTATCTTTCCTTTAGAAGCAATAAAAAATCTCAATGTCAATCAGATGTAGCCTTCAACAAAATTTGAATGATTGAAATCACATTTGAAATACAGACTTCCTAGTTCCTTCTATTACCTTCCATAGAACTTAGAAGTGCCTCACATTTCATTGTACATAACTCTAAGATATCTAAATGCTATGTTATATGTAAATAAGATATCTAAATGCTATGTTGTATAGAAACAAAAGCATCAAACATACACAACTTTTTCACTCGAGTTTGCTATTAAAATGAAGTTTAGAAAACATAAAACTTATCAAAAAGATTACAGCAGATGATTACGGACTTACCTTTTCTCCAAGTTGTTTTCTTTTATATTCTCTATGGATTTACAGCGTTTAGCTTTGGCTCATTCTTTCTTAATGAGTGCTTGAGTCACAGGCAGCAGATGGTTTTTTGTCACGCCATGCACTGGCAGGGAAGTTAGTCTCTTTAGCTCCTACGCTAGTGTGGCTCAAGTTCAATTGTGTCAGGTAAATTAAAATTTCATACTAGCAAAAATCATCTGTGGGAAAAACTCGGCAAACCAAAAGACAGATATTTTTCAGAAAATTGTGATTCATTTAAGGAGAAATCAGGTTAGGGTTTTTGGGAAAAAAAATTGTGTGACAGGTAAAAAATCACAAAAAAACTAAGGTCAGTGTTTTTGACAAAAAATAGAACTATGGTCAATAAAAAGGGTCAACATTGCGATGTGTGGTTTGTAATGAGTTTTTGGCGAACTAAACATGACAAATAGACAAAAAACCACAAATATTAACTATTAAGATCGGGAACCGTGAGGTTTTGTTATAATCGGGATTTTAACAAGTAAAAATTGTGTGAACAGATGATTTGATAACTTGCAATTAAAGTAACCAGCTGACATGCATTACCTTGGCATGTGATTTGTATAAAGCTAGTCTCATTGTTTTGAGGTTAATTCTTTAATATTTGAGGTGTGGCCATCACAACTTAAGACAATGGATGGACTCCAAATTGAAACTGTTAAGGTTTCCTAACATCATTGAAACTACAACAGTTCGCAAACCTTAACCTGAAACTGTTTGGGTCGAGGATGCACTCCAAATTGAAACAGTTAAGGTTTCCAAGGGTCTGCAAATGATAAGCACAATCTTATCATACAACCTTTACACTTTAAGCAAACACCAGAGATTAAAACTGCTAAAGCTAGTCTTTATCCTATGTAAGTTTAAAGGTGATTCCACAATTTTGCTTTATAAATTTTAATAAACACTTTGATGGCTGATTAAAAGACCTTTACACATTCAGTAAAGTTACAAATTGCTGGTTTTGATCAGAACATTGACCTAGAACAACCAACCACACAATTAGAACAATTTTTTATTTTCAGGGTTTGGGAAACTACTGTTTTCTTTAATAGTTAATTGCCAACAAAATTACATAGAATGCCCTCGAAAATATTTGGGCAGCGTATTTGACTGTACTACCGCTTTCTTTTAAATTATTCATTAGTAAAAAAAAAACACTTTTCCCTTGTTCTGCTGTAGGGGACAGTGAGCTGTCCCTGGGACGGTCAGGGCATCCAGGCATCCCCTGCCTATCTTGGGGACAGTTAACCGTCCCCAGGTGTATCTGATGGAAAGACAAAAGTTTTGACTTTTATCCTTAAAAAATTAAAATGCAATGACAACCTTACAAATGCCTAGGTATCATAAAACCCATCAGCTGAACACCCAAGGATTGTCAAAAAAAAGCATAAATGTTCAGTTAAAATACATGAACGTTTAAAAATAAAAATGCAGAAAGCAACTACTTATGGAGTTTGGGGATAGCAGCATACATAAGCTTGACATTCCTCCACCACATGCTATTCTTAAAACGACGAGCTTGCTTCTTGAATTTGAAGGTGTTCCCTTGTATGTTCGCTGTCTTATCTACAAGCAATTCCAACCTGTCACCTCTCTCTAGCACTTTGTCAATATTTTCCACCATTACGGTGCGAACCTGATAAATTGCATAAACCGTTAGACCTGCTATTAAGACAACCGAAATAGCTTTAATTAATCAAGCTCCATTTATGCAGATAGGTTTGCATTTTAAGGAAGTGATAACAAAACAATATTAAAAGGAGGGTTTCAAAACAAAAGAGCTCATAAGAAATGTTATATGGAACCTATATGTCTAGTAAGTCCTTAATATATTGGTGTGTTAATACTGGGTCAGTGTGTTGAGTCTTGGTAAGTCTTAATGAGGACTAACAGATCCGAGTCTGAGCTATGCTCGATAAAACTGCAGCTGAGACTCACGAGTTTCAGCAGATTTGGGACTCTCAGCTTTCAGACTCGCCAAGTCTGTGAAGATAACAAAAAATCAAATTGAAAATTTCATAATAAATATCATTCAAAACATTTTCATATATTTTTTTATTGCCAAATTTTCCCCCAAGTCTGAGGCCAAACCAAAAAACTACTAGCTGAATCTGAGTATCAACACTATGCACTGGGTAACCCTTTCCTTTATCAGAATTGAGTCCTGTTGTTTGGATCATCTGAAGAAAATTATAGTTGCAGGAAGCTGATTTTAAGTCCAAGGTCTAAATATTGTCAAAAACCAATTACTTTTTGTTCTGGCTTTGTTAATAGTAGTGATTGGGTCTGAAAAAAATCATAGAACGCATAGTTCCCAAAGTACAATGTGGTTAGAAAACATCCATATGCTCATAATAACTGGAAGACTGCAAACATTTTACACCTATACGTTCAATTTGAGCTCTCTAAAGACATTGCAAAACTTATAAAACTGCAGCATGATAGTAGGCCAAAACAAGAAACTACAGCGAACACTAAAAGTGGCAGCTAATTTTGATGATTTTAAATAGTATGGTAGAATAATAGTTGTAGCAGATCGGGGCCTTGACCACTTGGCAATGGAGTCCAAACATTAGCACTCAAGATATACCTATAGTATCAAGCACCGTAACTAAAAAAATGAACATCATGAGCATGGCTTTATAGCATTTGAGATATATCCCTAAATGTATCAAGAGCAATTACAATTAAGCATATTCAGAAATCTGTTATTAATCAAGACAATTGCATGTCATGTATTAAAAAGATTCATTTCAAATCAGCCTTGAAACAATTTTACAAGTCCCACAAGAACTTAACTAATCAATACATAATCAGCCTAGCAAATGTAGACTTTGAAATAATATAGCATAATTTTTAATTTATTTCCTGAAAACTCCTTTACAACCTTAGAGCTGCTTAAACCATGAAGAGTGTTGTCGAGATAATTGTATGTACGGGTTATTATGTTAGTAAAGTATTATGTTACTCTCGGTCGTTAGTGATCGAGAGGTTAGACAGTTTCGTCACGACGCTTCGGTCGTGACCCTTCGGGTACTTTATATACTCTCTCGGAGGTTGGACATGGGAGATATGATTGTATAATCATTATGATATAAATGTACTTGCCAGTCTGGAATGATTAATGAAAGTATTTATTATTCTCTGATATATTCTGTGTTTATTATATTTCCCGTACGATGTCTGTGCAATACTAAGTTTACCCCAGCGGGTAAACATCTGGCGCCGTTGCCTAAACGTACTTGGGAAGAGAAGTGAGGAAAGGATTTATGCCCAATGTTTTAAATAAAGATAGAAATAAAAAGGCACAAGATGACGAAGGCGAAGCCGCACCGAAGGCTTTGATCTCCGCGCAACAACGTGAACGTCGGTATAGGCTGAGGCAACTTGCCAAGGACCAGCTTGCCGGAGGGTTGCCCGAAGGGAACCTCGGAAGTGGTACGGAAGGTGCAGAGGCCGACGGAGAACAGTTCACTTCGCCGGAGCATCGGAGAGTGCGGAGTAGGGAAGAACTACTTGAGGAAACACAATTGAGACAGGTCTTACTTCAAGAAGAGCGAGACCGGTTTGAAGATTTGACCCGTACACCACGTGCGGAGGACCGAGACCACGAAGGGAATCGTACGGTCGAAGGTGACGGTACTGCCGGAGGTGCCAGTGACAGTACGGCCGAAGGCACTGCGAATGCACAGGCGAACCCTCCGTTGGAACCAAGGACTCCACACAGTACGGTCCCACCAGTCACACAACTACCGCAAGGGCAAGTGCCATCGGTGAACAATACACATAGTATTCAGGGAGGTGTGGGCACGAGTGGTATCGGTGCACCGCCTCCACCGCGGCCAACCATGGCGGTGAATAAGCAGAAGTTACCGAAATTTACGGGGCAATCCAAGGAGGATCCAGTTCGGCACTGTCGAACGTGTGAAACGATATGGACTGCACATGGGGTAACTGACGAGAATGAATGGATCCGTCAGTTCCCTGCAACACTGAGGGAAGGTGTCATTGATTGGTACTCGGATGTTGACAAGACGAGCCTGACGACATGGGACCAAGTCAAAAAGGCCTTCCAGACAGAGTTTCAATTGTTACGAGATGATAATGAGATATTAGCGGAAATCTACAACACTAAGCAAGCGAAGAATGAGTCCGTCCGTGCGTACGGACGGCGACTCAAAGAACTCATCGGGAAGATGGAGTCGGCCCCAGCGGACGAACTAAAGAAGAGGTGGTTCGTAGAGGGACTCAAAACCTCCCTACGAAAGAAAATGAAGATAGTTCCACCTACTTCGTACAGTAATGCATACAACCGAGCAATGGATTTAGAGAGTGAGTGTAAGACCTCCAAGAAGATGAGGTCATCTTCTGATGATGACTCGGAGACTGAAAGCAGTGAGGATGGGTCGAGCAAGAAAGTGCTCGCGTTGCAAAAAGACCTTGAAAAAATGATGAAAGAACTCAAGGCCGCCAAGGGAAGTACCAATAAGACAGGAGAAGATACGGTGTGGTGCACGGACTGCAAGGAAGCAGGCCACACAAAAGGTTCTTGTCCGAAGAAGGCTTTTTGCGATATCTGCCAAATCGCAGGACATTCCACTAAAGAATGTCCCTACAACCTGAGGGCGAGAAATCAACAAGTACTCTATGCACAGGAGCAACCTTCCACGTCTGGTACTGGCGGACAACAAAATGCTCCATCATCCGGCGGGTATGGAAACAACCGACGGGGAGGCCGAGGCAATGATGAGAACAAGCCGCGGGTCCAGTATGACGCGAAGGGGAGGCCCATGATACAGTGCAGGAGTTGTAACCAATGGGGACATTATGCCCGTGACTGTCAGAATGAGGCTACCGCTCCACTAAAACTATGTCGGTGGTGCGGACCGGGGAACCATGAGGATGCTAATTGTCCGAAGCCCGGCTGCAACATCCTAGACATGGAACGAGGGGGCACGGAGAAGGTCCTCGCAATCACACGTGGGCAAATGAAGAAGGCCACATATCCTCACCCTCCGACAGAGAAACAAAGGATGCTCGAGGCGAAGGTTGCGATCGCGAAGGGTATGGAGGACCGAAGGGACTCCACAGATGTCGGCATTTCTACTCGAGCAATGGCCGAACAAAATATTTTAAGGCAGATAATGCAATTGGAGGTACCAGTAAAGGTCAAGGACCTATTGGAAACGATGCCGCATCTCAAAACGGCTCTATTCCTTGGGCAAAACATTCCAGCAAGCACGGTTGAACGAACGGAGATCACGAGTGGCTCTGCAGCTGACCCCATGACGCTATCAATAAATAATGGGTGGAATCCCGCAGTGGTGGAGATGGGTATTTTGGGTACCATCCTCACGAACACAATTGTCGACGGTGGGTCGGGCGTCAATGTCCTCCCGGAAGAAACTTGGAAAAGCTTGGGGAAACCGACGCTGTGGCCACCAACTTTCAATTTATTGGGAGCCGACCAGCACGGTATTAAGCCTCTCGGTACACTGATGGCGCAGCAGGTGACTATTGGAACCCAGCCTTTCACCTTAGATTTTGTTGTAATCCCTCTTAAGCAGAAGGGGTATGATGCCATCCTGGGTAGAGGGTGGTTGGTGACGGCCCGAGCCGATCATAATTGGAAGAAAAACACCCTCACATTTGAAAAGGGGGGAAGGAAGTTTGTAGTGGACCTCAACACGCAGATGGTTGGGGAGATATTGGCATCCGATTCAGAGTCAGACGACGGGATGGGCGGAGAGGAAGGAAACATGGAACCTAATGCCGAAGGGATACTGAAAGTGGAGGATGATACAGATTCGATGGACGGTCTATTCCACTGGCAAATGGGTGATTATGAATTATTTCCGCCGTCCTGCAACATATTGAAGATTGAGGAAGCCGAGAGTGAGTTCCCTCCGGAATATACAGCATACCGAGAAGGGGAAGTCGAAAGGAAAGAAAGCCCTGCCCAGGAGTTTTGGAAGGAGGAACCCATCTGGCACAAAGAAGCAAAGTTGGAAAAAATAAATCTTGGGGATGAGAGAAATCTGAAACCCATCGTTATGGGAGACAACTGGAATCCTGTGTGGAGGACCGCAGTCTTCAAAATCTTGATTCTCCTTCTTCTTATGTACGGGCAAGAGGCCGTGGTCCCTGTAGAATTTATGGTTCCAAGCCTTTGGATGGCCATTGAAAATGGACTTGGCCACAAGGAAAGCTTGAGGGAACGGTTGCACAATGAGATTAAGCAAGGAACATTTCGGGAAGTTGCTCACGATAGGGCTGTCAAGTTATGAACTCTCGATGAACGGATACATGACGCCATCAACAGGACCAAATTGAAACCTTCCCTGGAGAGGATGGACCAGAGAGGAAGGACAGAGCAACCGAGAGGATGGCAAATGACTCGAGCGGTCATGCAAGCGACCCGAGAGCCATCCGTACGGGCGACCAGAGAAGCCTTCGGACAAGAAATTGAAAAACACCCGTATGGCTATGCATGACCGTACGGCGGAGGGAAAAAAAAAATTTCGAAAAAGCAAAAAAAAATTGAAAAAAAAATGAAAAAGCAGAAAAAAAAAATGAAAAAAAATAATAAAAAATAACATGTCCGTACGGTACCGTACGGCATGCATGTTGGCACTGTACGGTACATGTACCAATGGATTTTTAAAAGACTGTACGGCTTTTTTTTTTTTTTTGCAATTGAAGCCGGAGACATAAACCTGTGACCGTACATAGCAAAGGAGGTACGACCGAACATTGTAGAGGGTCGGAAATTGTGACCGTACGGCAATAAATGAAGGCATTCAACTAGACCGTACGGCCACCTTGCTGCGGGTTTCAAATTCCGTACATTGCCGTACGGGTGGAAGAGAAGCATGAGTTTCCTTGTTTATGAGTTTGTGGCCGTATGGCTCGTGGAGGAAGGTTAGGGAGCATACCGTACGGAAAGGACACGAAATATAAAGCAGAGCCGTACGCTGGCAGGAATTGAGCACGTGGATGACTTTGGACCAATACCGTACGGTGCCGGGTGACTGTTAATATTGCCGCACGGTATTGTTGCTATACGTGAGTGACAGAAGAAGGAAGCAAGTCCGTACGGTTATACGGCCAGTTGCACAGGAAAACAAAAGAGAGCACATAGTGCATAGTCCATATGGTGTGTTTGGGTGACCGTACGGTGGCAGATAAAGACGAGGATGCCATATAGTTTCATTAAGATTTTCGTACAGTAAGCGGGACGAGTGTAGGATAAGCGTATGGCAGCTTCTATTGGAAGATTCAAAAAAAAAAAAAAAAAAAAAACGACGACAAATAAAAATAGTTCAAAATGAAGAATGAATGGTACCGAAGGGACGAGCATGAGTAGGTGGTAAGGGAAACATAAGCGGTTTGCAAAAAAGAGCATGGGATTAGAAGAAAATCACAAAAATGGTGTGTTTCATAGACTTTGTAGGTGCTAAATTGGTCTTGGCGGCGGGGGCGCTGCCCCTCGACCCCGCCCTGTACCGCGACAGGGAGCGCGCCTGGGGCTCTGCCCCAGGACCCCGCGGGGGCACTGCCCCTCGACCCCGCTGGGGGCGTTGCCCCCTAGACCCCCAGTCGGTTCAGTTATCAACCCTTGGAGAGTGTGACCTGTTGATGAGATCGGAGCTGCTACAGGCATGGAGTGTCTGCATGCCGGAGGTGAAGAGAGCACTGGAGCAAGTCTTTCAAGAGGGGTACTACGCTTTGAGGCACTTGGAGTAGGTGTTGGCTGGACGTGAGACTGTCTTGGTGGATGCATCGAGAGCTCGGGAGGAGCTGACCACCTAGTTGGAGGCAGTAGAGCAACACTTGGCTCAGCGTACCCAGGAGTTGGAAGTAGAGAAGTTGGCGCGGGTGGCTATCAAGGTCAGATTGGCTAGGGAGACAGTATGGTGTTAGCGGAAGCTATAGCTGAACAGTATGTTTTGGAGACAAGTTTGGTGCAGGCACGAGAGGAATGGGATGTGACGGAAAAGACCTACTGGACGCAGCATTGCTGGGGAGGGCGGCACTTCAGCTTTTTCAGGGATGCCCCTCTGCCCCTTCTCGGTGATTTTCTTCTTCTATGTGGTGTATTTCATCTCCCTGTTGTTGTAAGTCGTCGGAGACGACTTGTTTTTTGGGGGGGATGATGTTGTCGAGATAATTGTATGTACGGGTTATTATGTTAGTAAAGTATTATGTTACTCTCGGTCGTTAGTGATCGAGAGGTTAGACAGTTTCGTCACGACGCTTCGGTCGTGACCCTTCGGGTACTTTATATACTCTCTCGGAGGTTGGACATGGGAGATATGATTGTATAATCATTATGATATAAATGTACTTGCCAGTCTGGAATGATTAATGAAAGTATTTATTATTCTCTGATATATTCTGTGTTTATTATATTTCCCGTACGATGTCTGTGCAATACTAAGTTTACCCCAGCGGGTAAACAAAGAGGCTCTTTACACTATGCAACTTGAGATATTACCAAGTTTAAAATATTGGAGCACACGACAGATTCAAACATGTAGTAAGAGGGCAATTACACCTTGCTATGCCAAAATAAGAGAATACCAAAAGTGTCCGACCCTTCATTGTCACTGCATGGAATAATGGACAGGTGCAATGGAGAATGAAGAAATGCAAGATGCAAGTTTGTCCTCACACTTGCATCTTGCATTTCTTCATTCTCTATTGCACTTCTAGATTATTTTGTGTACTAACAATGAAGGGTGGGACACTTTTGGCATCCTCTCATATTGGCATTGACATGGAATAATGGACTAGTGCAATGGCGAATGAAAATATGCAACATGCAAGTTTGTCCATTTCTTCATTCTCTGTCACACTCATTCATTATTACATGTAGCTATAACGATGGTGGAACACTTTTAGCATCATTCTCGATACTGTCTTCTGTGCTTGCAACTTGCATTTCTTCATTCTCCATCACACATGTCCATTATTACATGTAGTGACAATGTGGATCCTCTTATTTTGGCATAGCAACATGCAAATTGCCCTCTCACTTCGTGCTTGAATCTGTCTTGTGTGCTCCAAAATCTTAAACTTGGCAATATTTCCCACCCCAGAAATTTTATTGAATGGGTCTGACCTTGTAATCTGGACTTGTATGATATGAGTTGCTTATTTTATATTTAGCTAGCTAAATAAATGAGTCCCATAACACTTCATAAATTTCAAAACGAGTAAATGAAGAACAGTGTCAATATATGCTTCTATAAGATTTTCAAAAGCATCTTGAGAAGTTTGTCACAAGTTTGGAATAATGTTATCACATTTTTTAAGCAATCTGTCCTGAGGCTGTTCTTTAATTAGTATCTGAAACAGGCACAATCCCAAAAGGAACAATCAACCCCCGAAAAATTGGTTTATAACATTCAAAAATCAAATGGGTTCAGCATGAAGCTCGTGGTGTAAAACTTTGACAAATATGTATATTGGAATTATTTTCAATGAGGAAGGATCCAAATACGTCAAAATTTTGGGTACCTGTTAACTATGGATTTTAGAGACTATAAGACAAAATCTTCTTACCACCAATTAAATTAAAATACATTAATAAGAAAATTGAAAAATCAGACTAAATGGATTATGATGGCTAAAAATAAGGACGCACAAACTTGAACGCTTACCTGGGACATCTCTCCCCGGATACGGTTAATTTTGTCTGCATTTGGGTCATTTGAATAATATTCTATCTGTTGGCTTAGCACTCTAGAAAATTCATCATTCATAGCATAAGCAAGAGCTGTATGAACAGCTCGTCCATATGTCTTCACAAATCTCCCATGAATGTCCTCTAGAAATGCAAATGGGATCCTCCCTGCAAGAAAAGACTAACAATAAGAATCCCTTAAGATCAGCTTTTCCATTCACACAAATTAGCAAGAAAACACATCTTACAGCATGAAAGAGATCTGATCATCACCATTGTACCAATAGTGTGAAATATTAACACGTGGGACAGCAAGCTTAAAAAATAAAGGAAAATTCCTCGAAGTAATTAATGAACATAACTAGTGCCCAGTCATAATACATAGCAGTGAAAGATACTCTGTAATCATATCCCAATAGAATCCTTATGATGTTCTGTATCTTCCAACTTCTTGAAGTCCTTAAAAGGCATTTATCAATCCAGCTTCTGTAAATTTAATTCAAGTTGCACATTATACAGAGAATTTCAGTTCCATCAGACTCTAGACTCTGAAATTTGAAAAAGATCACCATATACAAAAACTACAGGTTAGCTGGACTTGATGACTCAATTACTTATTGCTTACGTATTGTATTGGAGTGTAAATCTAGTAATATTTAATGTTCCCGACTTTCCAGGATGCAGAGATGGGGGGGGTACAAGTTTCAGGGTCAACAATTCTTTTCCAAATTATGGCGCTGACAAGGGGATGGGTACAAAATTATATTTTAAATTTAATTACAAATTACAGCAAAAGAAGTTGCAATTCATAATTTAATAATGTATACAACAATATGAGTGAAAGAAGCTGAAATGTATACAAAAGTGTACTCTTGTACAACATTTTGAATCAGAGACAAGGATTCTTAATATAGCTTCAAACTATTTTGAGCAGAAATCACAAGTATTGTCCAATACTCCACTGCTAGACTTTGTAGGATCATCTTCACACTTATCCAATGTCTCAATGACAGCTATTCTATAAATAAGTTGGGCAAATTTGTCACCTTTTTTATGGTGACTCTTTTCAAGTTGCACATTATACAGAGAATTTCAGTTCCATCAGAGTCTAGACTCTGAAATTTAAAAAAGATCACCACATACAAAAACTACAGGTTAGCTGGACTTGATTACTCAATTACTTATTGCTTACGTATTGTATTGGAGTGTAAATCTAGTAATATTTAATGTTCCCGACTTTCCAGGATGCAGAGATGGGGGGTACAGGTTTCAGGCTCAACAATTCTTTTCCAAATTATGGTGCTGACAAGGGGATGGGTACAAAATTATATTTTAAATTTAATTACAGATTACAGCAAAAGAAGTTGCAATTCATAATTAAAAATGTATACAACAATATGAGTGAAAGAAACTGAAATGTATACAAAAGTGTACTCTTGTACAACATTTTGAATCAGAGACAAGGATTCTTAATATAACTTCAAACTATTTTGAGCAGAAATCACAAGTATTGTCCAATAGTCCACTGCTAGACTTGTAGGATCATCTTCACACTTATCCAATGTCTCAATGACAGCTATTCTATAAATAAGTTGAGCAAATTTGTCACCGTTTTTATGGTGACTCTTTTCAAAGATGACAAAATCTGTGTTCATTTATCATCCAAAGATGCACCAATGATAGCCAAATTTTGAATGGGCCAATTACATGATCTGTCAGGAGCTCCAGCATGCTCCCAAGCAATGGATTTATTAGAGAATAGACTTATGCCAAGATGTCCACAAGAAGTTGGAGAGCCAATGTACATGTGTCAGTAATCCAAGCATCTTCACCATAATTATAATATTTATTTTCTAAATAGCCATAGTAACACTGATTGAAATCGAGATCAACTCAGCAAATTAAAGTGTAAATGAAATTCAATTACTTGTGATTTAATCAGGCACAACCCAAAATAATTTTTATTTTTTGCTTTATAAAAGAAAAGAGGAAGTCTAAGGGTGGCAACCCCCAACACCATCAGGGGGTACTGCCCCTTGTCATGTTCAAGGTCAGTACTCCGGACACAATCCACTTCTCAGCTTGCTGCATTTGAGGTCTTGGAAAGCGGGAACGCTATTAGTGCAAGTGCAAGTCAAAGTGGCATTGCTTGTGGTTCATCTAATGCCAATGATGGTGATGATGTTGACAATTTAGAGAATCCTTTTGATGATTAAAACTTATAACTAAGTTCCAATTGTTGAAACAATGATACTTGAACTCAATATTATTATTTTAACATTTTGATATTGAACTTGAAGTATATGATGGTATGATCATGATGCTATGATTAGAAGTTTATGATGTTTTTTTAAGTTTATATGATACTATGTGACATTCTAATCGTAATTCATGCTTCTAGGCTGCATAAGTATGTGTGTGTGTGCATACATACATACATATATTGTTTTTGTACAAATGAACCCAAACAAACCCAAAACCCCATTTCAAAATTTTGCTGTGCCAGCAAACCTGGTTCTTGAATTCAAATTGGAAACCGAACCTGAACCGGCAACTTAAATTTAAACCATGTGACTTATGGTCCCCTAGTGAGATATCCTCATGAAAGCTTTCTTGAAACAATCTTTCTGTATCATGAAATCTCTCTAATTTATGTACTTGAATTTCTATTTGAATTTTGATTTTTGAAAGTTACTATTGGGTATGTACTATGTTACTATGTTGATGTTCAATGGTTCTGGTTCGTGTTGCGATTTTGCTATGTTCAAGTATTTCAATTTGGTATGTTATACTGAAACATCATTTCATAACAAGCTTTTCAAATTCTATATATGTATAGTATACACTATACAGCACCCCCCCTGCCTCCCCCCCCACTGTCCCAAAATTGAGGCCCTTTGTCCCCCTGTCCCGGAAACTCGTCCCAGCATCCCGGTGTCCTGACGTACCCAAGCACCGGCGTTACACTGGTTAATGATAACATTATCATTCATATAAATTCTTGAAATATTCCCTAGGACTAACTTAATCAACAATAGCAATATAGATCCCTATTTCACATATGCTATGCCCGAACAGTTCCTTCAATTTGACTACAGATTGAAGGCCAGATATCATGGTGATATCATGGCGCTGTTGATTGTATTCTGTAAATGAAATATAGCAGGCCAAGCCTATTTTCAAGCACATACACTCCAACGAGAAATTCAGATTTATTATTTGTTTACATAGAATTTGATGCACAGTTAGCCCGTGAGAGACCCTGCCAGAATCCAGGCAGAATCCAGTGGAATCCATTGGCACCCAAGGCTGTGGGCACCCAAAAATGGGCCCCACATGCCATTTTTAATTTTTTTTAAAATCTAAAAACCTTCTAAAACTCTAATTTCGACCATAAAGCATGCATTTTGTCATTTGATGATATTTCATTCATCTCTCAAGCATTTTTCACAGCTGTAGCATTTTTCTTCGAAGGTGAACCAAATGAAGTTGAAGTGGAACCAAATGTTGACCTTGATTCCCATGATGATAATGAAGATGAGTTTGAATATTAAATATGAAATATGGCTTGTAATTTAAATTTTCGTTGTGTAATGACATTTTGAGACTTTTGCAAAGTATGAATATGATATATGAGGTATTTTATTTGTAATTTTATTGGCAATTATGGATTTATGAGTATCACACTTCTAACTTGTTATTATTATTATATGTTTGAAGTTTTGAACCAATGATGAATGAACATTGAACATGTTACACGTATGAACCCATGATGTATATATAAATTTATAATTTTGATATATCAGTGTGTATATATATATATATATATATTTGAAAATATCTATATATATACCCGTGGTACTGGAACCCATCCTAAACTTTTTTTGCCGAATCTGCGAACCCAAACCCAAACCCGAATCTGCATCAGAACTACGATCAGAAACTTATATATATATATATATATATAATTCCCATCTTTTCTATTATTAATTAATTAATTGAAAATCATTATCCTTTTCTTCCTAATCTTAGCCTTCAATCTTATTCATGTGGATCACAATCTAATTTCGTAGGCACGTGAAAAATGTCACTCGTCTCTTAACTCGGTTTTTCCATTCTCTTTTCTCAACATGCCTAGGTTCATTGAATTCAAAGATGTGTTACCAAAGTTAACATCTCTACCTAACTCTTACTGACCACTCAGTCTTATCCCTCCATTTAAACTCAACCTCTTAATCTTATTAATTCCCACCTACACCCTCTCATCTTAGACATTCGTCTTTTAACCTCCTAATCTCAAACCCTTGATTCTTTTGAGGACTTCTATAACAGAAAATCTTTCCTCCTCATTTGCCTAATCATCTAATGAAAATCAGTGCGACTCTTGCGGTCATAATCATAATCTTGCATACTTGTTATCATCTTGCATCATAGTTTCATCAATATCAATCAACCACACTCTGCTCCTTTCATGCCATTTTGTGCACGTGCGATATGTCTGAGAGCAAACATCAGTTCTACAAGATCTTGAAGAATAAGAGAACAATGGAGTCAAGCAAATCATGAATGTGATGTTAAACTATGCCTACTTTATGTTTTACTGCATGATTTAGAGCTCTATTGATTGTTTGTTAAATTAGTTTGTAGATCTAGAATTGTGGTTGGATTATTAGGGTTTACAAATAGTCTTTAAATTCAACATGCATCATACAGTTATCAACCCCTTTTTATAAGTTTAGGCCACAAGAAAGCCTCAAGGTCAAAACTATTTCACACGTATGACCGCTTGACATCCACCAGATTGTCCCCAGAACAATTTTCCAATTGGGACATTAATAATATAATTGATTAAAAAAATTACATCCCTTAGTTGTAAACGTATGGATCTTCCTGTCTGGACTACTTCAACTAACAATGGTTTAGTTTAATCTAACTACTACCTCCTTAGTTATTATGGTACAGTCATTACCTGGTTTACTGATGTCTTTTATATCATAAGGATTAAGAATACTTATAATAATAGCTTTGTAATCCTCGTTCTTGTGGTAAATAATGCCGCACGGTAAGTGAATGATGCAAAACTTGAATATATCTATATTAGTCTTTAGAAGTAGAAGAAAGACAAAAATAGACATCAAATCAACTATTTTATTATGGCACTGAAAAAATACTACTCTCATTTACAGATGTGAAAGAAACCTTATATGCCCCTATTTTATATGAAAGTCAATGGCATTAAGTTTCATAAAGATGCTATTTCTAGGATGGGACAATTTCTAAGCAGAAAATAACAGAAACAAATAAGACTCATAACATGTCATGACCCCATATTAGACAGATAGCAGTAAGCCATCACCCGTCACCTCCAGCGATTCACATCGTCAGCGAATAAGGATGTATAGCAATGACACCTGAATGGAGTATAAATAAAATCTTTTATAGACAATCATGTATCGGTGACACCCAGTAGTGCGATGGACAGCAATACCATGATCGATGACTCAGCTGTTAATATGTGGCAGCAATAATACGACTAGATTAGGGAATAAGACAAAACAGTGAATACTATAAATAATTATTAATTAATTAATATGAAGAGGTGAGATTGTCTCCTTTTGGTTGAAGAGACACGACTCAGCCAAACGATAGAAGAAAGATATATAGGGCAGACGGAGTCAATGAAAGGGGAGATGGAATGAACTGGGAATATCAAACAGCCAAAAAAGAAGTATCATAGCAAATACTGAGATATCGCTGTAGATTATCAGAGACTCAAGAGGGAATATATTTTAAAATATATATTTAATATATATTTGTATACTGCAATTCTGGTATGAACACATATTAGTATACGTAGCATTATCTTCTGGACAGATATTACTAAACATATACTTTCAGTACTGTGATTATTATGTAATGTATGGCATTCATAGATTTACATATTTCGGGAATTAAAATCAGTATCTTTACATTAGATAAATTGTCACATCATTATAAATGAGCCAGTCAAATATATGATATAAGGAATAGATAAATTAAAGCCATGTTTAACTGTTGCAACAAACATTGGTATAGGAGGGTTGCAAGAGGAAAATGGTGATGATGTCATCTTCTAAGCACACCACCTCATGTTGGACTAAGGAGTCCCATGGGGCCAAAGGGGGACAAAGAGGACTGCCTTTGGGCTTAGGAGGATGTACTTTCCAGACACCCTGCTGCAGACAACTTATATCCTTTACCATGGTAAACCCTGGAATGTTGAATCATTGAAGACAAGGTAGAAGTGACAGAAGTGAGGAAAATAGTGATGGGACACCATGCTAGGTACGCCACCTCATTTGTATGGCAAGGGCCACATGGGGCCAAGGGGGATGGTACATCCTCCCTTGGGTCGGGTTGGGGGTCCCTTGGCCACCTCATCAAATCATTATACCTTACCTTCTCCATGATTGTGACATCTTAAAATTGATTTAAGAATCCTGCTAATCTGATATTTATATATTTATTTCTAATGCATGTATATGTCCACTTATAAATCATGATTGTAGTATTTCCTAACTTGTTTGCAGGGATTCTCACTAGGTTACAAAGGTATCTCTGAACCCTGCTCGATTTTATAGTAATCTAGAGGGAAAAATTAATACTGGTAAATTGGGGACATTGCATAACATCCATAATATTTTTTCAGAAGAGCCATTTTCAAAGCAGAATTAATGAAAAGAAAAAGAAAAACTCAGAATCTCTATGCTATTAGAGGAAGAACTGTTTTCTTAAAAACATATTAAAGAAGGCAGAGTTACCTTGCTCTGATTGAGAAGTTATTAATCAAACAATAAAACAATAAGCTACTTGACACCGAAGAGAGTAAAGATCAATGCTATCAGATTTCTACAATCCATATCAATGTATTTTTCTTTTTTCTGGGTTTGATTGTGTAACAATTTTTTAGCAAGAGAGTAAAGATTACAACTTGTGCCAACACTGGAATCATGGCAAAGAAGTAGCTTAACTTATGCAGTATTGAGCACACCATAGTCCACTTGAATTGGTGCTTTGTCCTTCTATCAATTAGATACCGAGAGTAAACATGATTTTATTAATTTATATGCATGGGAATTAAGTGCATGTCTCACAATAGCACAGAATTAGCTGAGCTAAAGCTTCATTTTCAGGGTCTGATTTTCCAGCACCTGGCAGGAAGAATTAATCACAAAAATTAGAGTCTGATTTCTCCAAATTTCTGTGGCTACAGAACATCTGAGCGACCCTAAAAATCTAACACTCCTTTGCGAGGAAAATGCATTCTATACTCCAACTTCACTCTCAATGGTTCACATTTCCCTTTTGACAAGCACTTTGTCAAATATCTGCAACCTGATCATCATCTGAAGCAAAACTCAAACAAAATTAACCCTCCCTTTTCAGAGAATGCCCTAACAAGCTAACAACTAAAGTAAGAGTCTCATCAAGGTCAACTCCCTCTTTCTAAGAATTCTTCAACAACAAATTTGACCTAATTCTTTTCAACACTCCCATCATTTGCACATATAAGATCCTTTAGATTTTTTAACTTTTACCTCTAACATGATTGCATATTTTTTCTTTTCTCCTTTTATATTTTTTCGTCAGATAAAAAGCTATCTATTTAGCCAAGAATCCTACATCCCATAATATGACTAACCACGTAGATATTCAATTTCACTTTGTTCATGACATGGTGGAAGATAGGAAGTGTTGGAAAATGTTGACACTTTAGACAATGTTGTAGATTCTCTTACCAAGACATTTAGCGCGAAAAGGCTAGATTGATGCAAGCAAAATATGAGCATAATTGCCAATTGGAACTAGCTCATGTTGGATCATGGTTGTCATCCCTGAGGCAATGTATACAACAAGTGAGAGATTGTTGGGATAGGTTACGTACACCTTGTATAATAACAATTAATGTTGATGGTTAAGTGTGAGACTAGGGTGTAAACCTTGCATAGTAACAATTAATGTTGATAGTTAAGTGTGAGACTAGGACACCATGCTTGGTTAGATCACTTTTCATCTATGTAATTGTTGTAACATAGGTAGGTGTATTTAATTTAGAGGTCGCATGAAGACAATTAAACAGGACAAAAGAAAACCACTTCAAGATAGAATATGAAGAATCACAACTTAGGTGTTGGTCTCTAGGTGGGCCTACTTGGCCTCAAAAGGTGAGAAGTTAGAACTCACTAGGGGTAGGTGAAAGGTCATGTTGGCACATGAAAGGTCATACTTGGGCAGCCTTGGGGATGTGAATCAATGGTTTTGGATTTTTTGTTTTCACATACTATTTGTGGCTTCTTGAATCACCCAATTCTATAAATAAGAGCTTGGGATAGTGGTTTGTTATGGTGTTGTTTTTGTAGAAAAGTGGTGCTACCAAAATTTGTTAGATTTGTAACATAGAGTACACCTGTTTTTGGAGAAAAGAGGTGCTACCAAAATTTGTTAGATTTAAAAGATAGAGTAAGATACTAAAATCAACTTTCTCATTATATTACAATCCTATTTTACAGATATTATAGTGAGTGGCATTAATTCCCAAGTGGATTTTTCCAAAGTCTCCATTGTTGCTCACTTGCATTTATGTTTCAGCTTTGTGGTGATAACAAGTCTAATATAAATCTGATGTGTAGCAGAAAATTAACTCGTAAATCAGACAATTTGTCTATTTTTCTCAACATATACAACCTAATAAAATATAGAATTGTGGTCATCAAAAATATTATTACTATTGTTTACAATATAAATTCAGTTATTAACTATTCTTGTTTTAAATAAGCAATGGGTAAAATTCAAATAAAAGAAAGAATACTCTTTGCTAATAATTTGCGATGGGAAAGTCAAAGAAAATGAATTTGGTGCTGCCCACTTGGCTCGGAACTCCATAAATTTTTAAAGGCTCATAGAGTCTTAGTATTATACAAGTCGTAACTGAAAATATTGCAAAATGGCATATGAACCTGTAAAGGAAGTTGAAAGTCATTTATTCTCCATGTCTATTAACTTAGTTTAATTATGCATCGTAATATTAGTTACTAATTTATCACTCTTTGAAATTGCTAGTAGAATAAATTGTTCTAAGATATTGCATGGGGCATCCATCCTTGGCTCTCATTAATCAAAGTAAGGTATTTTTAATAGTTGTATTGCTAAGCAATTTCCAAGTTCTATGTCTGTTTATAACCTATATACTGCAATAGCATATATCTATGATGAGCTTCGTTCCACATTAATTTTTTCCTTCAAATAGATAGTTGAAGATTGTTTTGCAGTGCCATACATGCCTAACCTTCTCGCAGATCCAAAACCTGGGCATGAATTTCTAGGCAGATTTCAGGAAAAGCAAAAAAACGATCGAACTCATTAACAGAGCATTGTCAGATAGTAAACACATTGTTGAAACTTAACAAGTTGACAATGCCCTATTAAAGACCAAAAAAATCCTGAGGAAGATTTGTAACAGAATTATTCAATTAAAAAAACAAAAATGCATGGTTCTCACTAATTATTAACACAAAGATTTAACAATTTAAGATGAAACAGTGGAATGAAATGAGTTAAAATCATAAATTATTGGTCATTTCATTGCAAAGCCCCAAATTCAAAATAAGTTAAGATATGGTAGGCATTTGAAAATCCATACAAAATCCCATCCAACAAAATCCCATCCAACAATGTATAAATTAGGTTAAATATTGCATTCAATACTGGATGCAAAATAAAATATTACATCTGGATGTAGGAGAAAATACCCCATAAAACTCCGGATGATGGGGAAAATCCATCTATACATTTTGCGCCCAACTCTCAATTGCAAGCACATTACTATATTCTGCATTTAATTCTGAATGCCATGCAAAATACCACATTTTGCACCAAACTATAAATGCCATGTAAAATACTGAATCCATAAGTACTAATATTGGGTTAAAAAATGAATCCAACCTCTGAATGCAACACAATAACTTGCATTCATATGCTGTATGTAGAGTAAAATAGCACATCAAATTCTGGATACAGAGAAAATTAAGTCAAACTTTAAATCCAGTTCAACATATATCGCACTGGATAAGTGCAACATTAATCAAACTTTGGATCCAGCTCAACATTTATCGCATCTAACTCTGGATGAAGCATTCAATACTAGTAATTACATCTAACAATAGATGTAGTATATAAGACTGAATCCAACTATGAATACAACGCGGATTAACACATCAAGTCAAAAAAAGTGCATCCAACTTTAAATGAGGTTATATTGGACTTGACATCCAAAGCAGAGAAAAGAAAAAGGTCATGTTCAAGCACCGGGTAAATTTGGTGGAAGAAATACTCTCAATTGTGACGTCTAAGCCAAGGTAACTCCACTAAGGAAATTTTACCAATGAAAATCTATTGAGGCTTAAATTTGAAAAAAACTTGTAGGGTTAACGAAGCGCATTATAAGGAGTGTCATCTAGGCAGAATGTTACTCCACACTGAGGACTTACCAGTAAAAGAACTCAGTGTTAAATTTTGTAATTTTGGCCGAAGAGATTCCCGATAGACCATTCGCAATATTTCACCCATTAAAACTATAATTTCTAAAACTCAATAAAACGCAGTGATAAGCGTCATAAAGATAGCAAATAAGGCCAGGATAGGTAACTTACTTCCGGCAGTATCGTCTGCCATGCACATGACAGTCAGCCCATCGGTCCTTTTGACATGAAAAATATAGCGATCCTGCGAATACGAGACGTGGCAATCGGCAGTTATTTTCTCCAGTATTTGACGCGCAATTGCGCTTGCATTTGTCGGAGTAGCGCTGAACTCCGCAAGAACCACAGAGCCACGGGCCACCAGAGCATAAAGTATTGCCATGCGAAACCTTCGTAGACCTTATTCAATAAGAGGACGTTGGCAGAATCGAACCCGCGACCTCTGAAACAAAATTAAGAAATTTCCAAAAGAGGGTTTTGAGTTAAAAGGATTGTGAAGGAAGACGTTATAAACTGTTGGCCATGAGGATTGATCTCGTGATCTCCTCAAGATAAAGAAAACCCTGCTATTGAGATTGGGAGAGCAGAATGGAATTGTTTTTTTTCGATGCGTTGGGAAAGGAAGGTCGAATCATGTTTGATCAGAGAAATACGCGCAAAAAAAAAGCGCGAGGTGTGTGTGACAATTATTGTTTTTTTCCCACTTGTTTTTCTTGCTGTTTCGATTACCTGGTAGGCCGGCTTTTGGCCCCCGGTCACATGGGCGGTGAGAACATCTTATTGTTATTTTGTGGGGAGGATGTGCCCACGAATAAAGGTCAGCCAGGCTTTATTGATACAAAAAGCCACGGTCCTATGGAGCTGCTTAGCTAACTACGGTATTAAAATTTTCCCGCGGCTGGTGGGAACCATGACTTTATAGTGTCTATATTTGGGCAGGATATGTCCATTGGAAAAGGCAAATCAGATTGTATTGAATTAATATTCTAGGAACTTCTAATTTATTTTTAATAATTGATGGTTGTATTTATTTTTTTATTTTTTTAAAGAGAAGTAAATATTTTGACTTAAAGTTCTCTATCGCGAGGTCACGTATGGGAGATCTCATCCTTATTTAAATATTCAACAATAATATCTCATTACATTTGGAATCTTGATGGTAAGAATAACACCATCACAACTTAAACATTGCTACATTCCAATGCCACCTACTTGATATTATTATTATTATTATTTATTTTTTCTACATGGGGGTATCGACCTGGCCCATTGCCCAACAACCTGTATCTTGGGTACCTATGCGACCTAGGATGAGACTAGTTACCCAAGGGGTGAGATCAGTCGCCTGCAAGTTGTCCCACCTACTTGATATTATTACAATGTTTAAGTTATTATTACCAGAACTTAAACATTGCTGCATTACTACAATAATAACGTGTAGGTACTTTTACTAGTATATAACAATCTTATGGATACAATAAGTTAAGATATAAGATTAAAGAATTGTCATGTAGAACGGCTTTGAGTAACTTGTAAATATTTTATGATGACTCTAAAGAAGTTGACAACCTTTTTCCAATTGTCAAATATTATGTAGGTAGTTTCTTTTAAGTATTAAATACTTAGGCAAATACTTAAAAAATATGAAAGAGGGAAGACAAAACATGTAATCATGTTGTAATTTTTGGATTAATGTGGAGAAGTTTAATCCCTCTTTATTTGAAATAAGAGTTTCAAATTTAAGATATAACTCCAACACTTTAAGAAAAGATTCTAAATTACACATAATGTAGATTCAACTAGTAAAAACATTTAAAAGTATTATTGAATACAAACAAGTGCTATATATTTATAGTTTTTCATTAAATTCATTTCATTTTTTTTTTATTAATAGGACTATTTATATATATGTATATCAACCATCCAATAACTCCTCTAAGTGTTTTTACTAGTTTATAGCAATCTTACAAATCTAATAATTTTAAGAGATTTTGATGAACATATTAAAAGGACTTTTGATGAATCATAATTTATTAACATTGATAATTGAAGGAAACAGATATGCATTCTACATGTGAGGAGCCTTCTATGCAAGTTAGGGGTAGGGTGTCCCTAGCCTTGTTGTATGTCGAGTCCTTCTTATTGCAAGCCATTCTTGCTATGTTGGGGGTAGGTATTCCTACCAGGGCGTGAGTGTGTCAGTTTTTGGGGTTTAGGGTCAATTTATCTTTTGTTTAGTGCATTTTTAAGGAGTCTTTTGATAATTATGTGTTGGGCTTTTGGGTCTTGGGGTGAGGATTTTTTGGTGCTTGGGTGGTGGTTGGTGTGTGGCTTCTTTTGGCAGGCCCAATTTTTTTGTGGGCGGTTTTGATGGGGGAGCTCAATGGCTCTTTGAAACTGGTTATCAATGAGAATGTGGGGAGGATAATTTCTTCTCCATACATATGTGCACAGAAACTGAATCACTTAAAGAGATCGACAAACGGTGAGGGATCTTCTTTGTATGGTATGACAACAATCAAAGAAAATGAACAGTTGTTTGGAGAGGAGTCTAGAATGTCCAATCTTGTTGATTCAATTGTATTTGGTTAGTGATGACATAAGCGATCTTTGTAACCATGCTTTGATTTGAAAATTCATAGGGTTCCAACCCTCTCTACCATTTATGGATTCATGGGTACAGAGGAATTAGAACCCAAAAGGAGATATAGAGATGTTGTTCTCTCAAATGTGGTAGATAGAAAGAGTGCCCTTGAAGGGGGGGGTTATTTTTACAACCACGTTGGACTTTTGATTGAACCTTGGCATGTGGGCTTCAATATTGTCAAAGAGAATCCTTCATGGGTTCTCATCTAGTTTCACCTTTTATGGCTCCCTCTTGATTCCTAGTGGTCAAACATCTTTCACTTGATTGGTCTTTTGTTGGGAAAGTTGGTTTCTCCTTCACAACAAATGTTGCATAAAAGGATAATTTCCTATAGTTAGGTTTGTGTTGAAATTGATTTAACCCTTTGTCAAAATCTTTGGAAATTTATCTTGGCCCTCGTCACGAATTCAACAAGTTGACTATGAATCCCTTTCCTTCTAGTGCTAGATCTTCCATGGGTATGGTCATCTACAACAAAAATGCCCTAGATTCAATCATGCTTCTGTCTTAGTTAATGTCCCTAATAATTATGCTCCTAAGGTGGATAAAAGGAAAGATCCAATGTTAGATGAGATGGTAGATAATGAGGGTTTTATACTAATAAAGTCTTGTAATAAGTGGAGAGGTAAAAAAAGAACACTCATGGATAGACAAAGTGATTAAATTTGCAAATATTTTGATGCCTTGGAGGAGGGATTTCATCTTGATTTACTTTTGAGTGTTGATTCCTTGGAGATTGTCCATTCAAAGCTTAGGGAGAACAAAAACCTTACAATGCTCCAAGTCATTTTAAAAGTTCCTCATATGGACAATGATTGACCTCCTTTGGGCCTTGGTGAGTTGGTTTCGAATGAGGTTATATAGGTTGATGATGGTTCAATTGTGGCTACCCTTTCTCCCTAATTGGAGAAGGTAGTTTTAGATTCTAGAAAGGGTAGTGAGGTCTTACCCGCATTAGGCCTGCAATAGAATCCCCTTAAAATGAGTGCTCTAGAAAAGGCCCTTAAGATGGGTCACAAGAAGGATCAAGAAAAAGTAAAATTGATTGTTGAGAGTTTGGTGGAATCAAAGTAGTAAAAACCATTTGCTCTCATTTCTTTCACTCCCAAAGATGATTGTGCTTTGATGGGATGTAAAGGGTTTGAATAGAATCCCAAGAAAAAAGACTATTGAAGAGTTGATTGGTTACCATTCTCCTAATATGGGTTTTATTCAAGAAACTAAGTTGTTGGTTGATGTTATACTTAATAAGACCTCCAAAATTTGGGCTCAAAGTCATTATCATTGCATTGGGGCTCAACACAATTATGTGGGTGTGGCTTTCCTTTGGGACCTGCGTAAAATTTTCCCTATATGGTAGATCTATTGTAGGTCTTCTATTTTTATGGTCACTTCAACTCTTGATTCTAGTGAAATTTTACTCATTTCTAATGTTTATGCTCCTACTAATCTTCCTAGAAAATCCTTGTTTTTGGATCATATTATGTGTATTAATTATATTTCCCCTTATATCCTTGGATCCTTGCAGAGGATTTTAATGTGGTCTCTAATCTAGATGAGAAAAAGGGAAGCTCTATTAGTCTTGAACCTTCCTCTAAAATTTTAAGGGACAATATTGACTTCCTGAAGTTGGTGGATATAAAGAATAAGAATGGTGCATTTACTTAATAATAGAAGATGCAAGGAGGAGGCTACACATATTTCTAGTTTCTTGTTATTGGATGGGTAATAATTGGATCACTAGCTCTAAGATTTTAGATTTGAGGGGTTTTAATCATTGGTCAGTCATGTTGGTAGCTTTTTCCTTCAGAGTCTCAAAAAACCTCTCTTTAAAATTCTAGCTTGTGTGGCTTTGTGACCCCTCTCTTCAGGACATTATATTGGTTTGATGGAGGGAAGGGAGACCTATGTATGAGATGAAAATGTACTCATTGGTCAAACAATAATAGTATCTCAAGTATAAAACTAAAGGTGGAATAGGCAGTGGTTTGGCAATCTCTTCTCAACTAAGATGTAAGCACAATCGTAAGTAGATGTTATTACTCACAAGATTCAGGGTTTGGGTTTATCTAAGGAGCTACTTAGCGAGGAATCTACAACTATGAAGGAGTTGGAGGAATGAAAGTTGTTTGAGGAGATTTTTTGGAAGGAGAAGTTTGAAATTGATTAGCATCAAGAAGGTGATTGAAATACTTTTTTTTCATAACTCTGTGAAATATTGAATACATGGGAATTCAATCACTTATATCCTATCTACAGAGGGAGATCAAATTTCATCTTTTAGAGATTTTTTGAATTCTTTACAACCCAATTTACTAAGGATTCTCCAGTTGCTAGTGTGGAAGAGAGTTTGGCCCTTGATTGTATTCTACATATTGCTTATGAATATTTCATTAAACTCATCTCTTTATTTGAATTGGAAGAGGTTGTATTCTAGATGGAGAAAGGAAATGCTTCAAGTCTTGATGGCTTTCTTATTACGTTTCATCATAATTTTTAGGAAATAACTAAGATGAATCTCTTGGAGGTTGTAGAGGAGACTCATAGAAGGAAACAAATTGATATAGAGGAAGGAAGACAAATAAGATTCAAATTGGGTGTTCTTCAAACATACGATCAACACACACAAGTGTAAACACAGGCCTTGATTCTTAGCCTCTACCATTAACCTATTTGAGTACACTATATTCATCCTTACATATGACATCTCAAATCAGGTTTGGAAACCCTTCATGAAGTTCATGTTTTCAAAGACAACTTCATTTGTTGTTCTTAACATTGCAAGACTACATGGACAAAACATATCCCACTTTTGACTAAAGGTTGGCCTACTCTTTTGTGCATTAAAGGACATACGCCAAAATTTTGAACTATAACAACTTATAATAGGCCTAAAGGATCTCACAACACCTTGTGTGATAATGCCCTCCTTAACATACAGGCAAACCATGAGTTTGTTTGGTCGAATACTTCATTCATTGTCCTATTAGACTGTCATTCATTGCCTTCTAATGACTATCAAGACATAACTTGTACAAAACATCACACTAAACCTCGCCACTTGGAGGAATTGTAGATAATGTTGGTGTAGACCTATCCACCAATTTTTATGAGTTTCCAATGGTGAGAGTTTGTGCTATGAATTGTTCTTTGCCATTGGAAACCCTAGGCATGGTTTAGACCTCTCAACATAGAAATTAAAATATATCCCCACAAAAATAATGAAACTAATTGCAAGAGAAATATAATTCAAAAGACTATCTTTGCCAATTATGTGCAGAACAATACATGGTCATACAGTTCATACAAAACCAAGATTTTAGACTATAAATTCATTAAAAAAATAGGAAAGGATTCAAAAACTACTTTCTTTATTTATTTTCTCTCCAAAAAAACTATTATTCTCATGAGAAGAGACCATTTACATTAGTTTCCCCCCTTTCACAATTGTCACTAACTAATTACACGAAAAGTTGTATTATTTTTGCAATTTTTGCTACTTTCGCTTGACAACTTTGCAACTTTTATTACAAATTTTGCAACATGGACAATTAATCCCCTAAACATTCAAAAATGGTTTTACATGACCCTAATTGGTCTCAGATGACCTTATTTGACCAAAATAAACCAAAGCACTCAAAACCAAAACTTTTCAACATGACACCAAGTACATCCAAGGATGCCCCTGCATCATACATGTTAGGGGTCATACATGCTACATTCCTTGCCCTAATTTGTAAAAAGGGGGGAGATAACTCTTTCGACTCATCTAGACCATAGCTCTTTGTGATATGATTTATAACATAATCATGAAGTTGAAAGCGGAAAGGCTCAAGTCTTGGCTTACCAACTTCATCTTTGAAAAGGAAGGCAATTTTGTTACTCGTAGACAAATCCTCGATGGGATTGTTATTAGTACTAAAGTTTTTCACTCTATAATAGTTTATAAGGAAAAGGCTATGTTCATAGAGATAGATATATCCAAAACCTATGATTGGGTTAAGTGGGATTTTCTATGGAAACCTGTACTTATTGCCTTTGATTTTGGCAATGAGTGGATAAATTGGATAACAATTTGTATAATTATTGTTCTTTTGTTGTTCTTATCAATAATGAACCTTCAAATCTATTTGGAGCTTATAGAGGTATTCAATAAGGGGATTCTTACTTGAGAAGATTTTATAATATTATTAATCTAGTTGGAAGTGTTTAGTTGAGTGGCAAAAGTACCAAAACATGAACGTATGAGGAATTAGTGATGCTAATCATGGGAACTTTTAATTAATTAACTATTCATATTTGGGATCTAAGATGGAACATTTGACATTTATAGGATGCAAGAATAAATGCAATGATTAGAGATGACACCAACAATCCTAGACATTAAGAGATGGATATACATTTTTTTTATGGTTGAGCAGTCTCAAAGGATAGAATTGATCATTGAATCATAGATTATTAAATAAACTTGTGCAAAGGTAAAAATGCAAAATCAAAGAGGAGATAAAGATATGATAAATATTTTCAAAAGAGATGATAAAGGAAATAAGTCATTCATAATTGCTACATACATCTAAGAATTAATACCAAGTAACAACATATCATATTCTATTAAAGATAAAGAATCCTTATATAATGTATAGTATATTTATATACATACCTACATTCATACATACATACATATACATATATATGTGTGTGTGTGTGTATATATATATGAAAAAAATAAAGAAATCTGAATTATACTTATACAGACTGTGTGTGTACATACACATACATACACACATATATGTGTATATATGTATGTATGTATGTACACACACACACACACACATATATGTATGTATACACACACATATATACATATACATATACACACACACACATGTGTGTGTGTGTGTGTGTGCACGCACGTGCGCACACACGTGCATATATATATATATATATATATATATATATATATATATATATATATATATATATATATATATATATATACACACACACACACACACACACACACACACACACACACACACACACACATATGTACATATATATATACGCACGCATGTGCGCACACACACACATATATATATATATATGCACACATGCACACATGCACACACACACACACGTGTGTGTGTGTGTGTGTGTATTTATATATGTGTGTATGTATATATATATGTATATGTATATTATATACATATACATCTATATGTATATATACACATACATCTATATGTATATTATATATACATATATATGTGTGTGTGTGTGTATATATATATATATATATATATATATATATATATATATATATATATATATATATATATATATATATATATATATATATATATATATATATATATATATATATATATATATATGTGTGTGTGTGTGTGTGTGTGTGTGTGTGTGTGTGTGTGTGTGTGTACATAGATATATGTATACATGCATATATGTATATATACATATATACATGTATGTATGTATATATATACATGTGTATTTGTGTGTGTGTTGTACATAAAAAAGGGAAGAAATGTATAAATAAGTAAATCACTTCTCATTTTCATGAATTACACATTTCGGAAGGAAGATGTCCCACTTGGTTCAAGAGGAGACTCAAACACTAAGTGGGACGATGATCCTTCACTAAAATATGTGATTATGAAAATAGAAATGATGAAATGTAGTAATGTAAATGATTAATTAGGAAAATTACTGAAAAATTGGTAAAAATAAACAGATATAGACAAACAATGAGATGAAATGTATAGAAACAGAAATCAAAAAATAGATCTAACCTGTGGTTGAAATCTAAGGTCAAAATGCTAGGGACATGACAATAATGGCGACATGTACCTATGTCATGATTGGAATGTTGACTTGTCCCTAATGTTTGATTTTTTCACAAATCGTCTGGCTTCTCCCAATCTTCCAAGAAAAGTTTTGACAACTCCACAATCTATTCCTGCACACAAAAAAATAGGGAAAAGGTTGTCTAAAGGGGTTTTCCTTGGTCAAACCTGTGTTTAGGAATAAACCCTAGAAATGAAAAGAAATTGCATAAAGGAAAGTATGTAAGAAGGCAAATGATAGATTCGCCTTGTATAAATCATCATGGATGGATGTAGAAATCACTCATATCCATGAACATGTGTGAATGCACTTGAGATCCAAATAGTTGACCCTAGAATGTGATGTAAAATCAAGGATGCCCTCACCAATGCACAGATCTATGAATGCCACTCTTAGATCTTAAATGATGATATGTTTGATAACCACTTGCAAAGGAGAAAGAAGATGAATGAAATGATGGATTTTCTTACTTAATTGAGCACTAGTGCATTTGACCCACATTTTCAACCAACATTTCCGACCAAGCATTAAAATGGTTTTGCTTGGTTGGTTTATAGAAGGAATTTTTTTTTAATCCATTCCTGTGTTGGTCACAATTTTGACCAACACGGGCATATAATTAAAAAAAGGCGTTTTGATTATATTTCATTTTGTTATTGCACAGAGGTGAAGGAGGGAGGGCATTTTCATTATATTTAATTTGTTATTGCGCAGAGGTGAAGGAGCTCGGAAGGAGGGCATCGACACCTACCCACCTGTAAGGGCATTTCTACCAAATTTGTATTTATGTGGATACTCTCTAAAACTATTCTTGTTCATTTCACTCCACTTTGAAATATCCATGAGATACTCTATAAAACTATTCTTGTTCATGTGCTTCAAAATTTTGCACTCATTTGCAGACCTGCATCTTAACCGACATGGCCACACATTTCTTGTAGAGCTTTCGTCAACAATTCTCTTGCCCTATACTTAATTTTAAAGCACATACTACAAGGCAAAATAGTGAGCACACAACTATCCATCCTTCTAAGGCACTGAATGAAACTATACCCTAATGGTTAGAGGTACTTATCAGGGTGGGTAGCTGGAAGATAGAGTGGGCCATTCATTCCAATGCTAGTGGATCTAGGGAGTACCACATAGTGAATATCAACAACAAAACAAATAAAGAGAGATCAAACACTTCACACAATGCCTTGAAGGTAATAGAAATTATGCCCTAGCTCTCAAAGCTCGCGGGTCATCAAGCATTCCAAATGAAAAGATGTAAACAATGCCAGTATTAAACAGTGAGCTCATGAACAATGTATGATGCCCTAGCTTGCAGCCCATGAGCCATCAACATATTTCCTCATGAAATGATCATAAACGGGGTGTACCACATAGTGAATATCAACACCAAAACAAATAAAGAGAGATCAAACACTTCACACAATATATGTTGCTTTATAAGATTTTATTAAGACTAAATATATTGTTTTATGAGCTCACTGTTTGAGCACCTCATGTCCCTATTTGATTGGTCGGTGCTCTGTTTGTTATATTGATGCTATTAAATCAAATAGGGACATCAGTAATAAAATAATACACATATAGTTTTGAATTTGGGCTCATAAAGATTAACTTTCAGAAGAATATGAATGAATACAAACATACATAAGTGGATGAACATAAATAATGAAGGTACCAAACATTGCCTGAAGTAATGAAGTGTTGACCCACACTTCAATCCAGTATGCTCTTGTATGATCCACAACCTGCAAGGAAGGAAAAGATGGGGTTAGATCCAAAGGATCTAAGCAATGCCTAGCACCCTATTACTGATCCTCATCTACAATTATGCATGTGCATAGTCAAGCCATACACTTCTAAAATGAACTATGCTACAGAACAATATGGGTGTGTATTAATGTGATTCAAAATCTATTATGCAAGATTGTTTTATTATTGAGATAAGGATATCTTAAGTCTACAAGAATAAATGTTTTGAGAAATATTTGAATTTAATTTTGACAATAACATGAGGAGTGATATATTTCAAGCTTCAATGAAATTTCATACCACACAGTGTTCGTAGATTACGTTCAATGTGTTATTTACGCTTGTATTGGTGGGAAAACTCTTGAAAATGTGCAAAAGAGATTGCATTCAACCATGTTGTTTACATGACACATGTAGTTTACCTCCAGCCTAAATCAGTGTTGCATACAAATTTGCGGATGTTGCATGGTATGAAGCTTCGTTGAAGCTTGAAAATGATAAGCATTATGATGCTGAGGTATGGTGTGGTAAGCACAAGTATAGTTTCTCATAAGCTACTATTGGTATAGTTTTTTTTTAAAAATAGTTGCAGAATCCAGCTTCTCCTATACTTACACGTATGTATACATTTTGGGGTTGACTTTAATGTCATGTAAATTTGAGTGAAATGGTAATAATATTTAAGAGCAACAAGTATGACATTTTAAACAACTATGCATATACATATATAATAGGAGGAGTGATATATTTTAATGGCAACACTTAATGAGAAGACACAAAGAAACCCAAATACCTATGAAGACACACTTGGAGCCATCAGAGATTATAAAGACATCCAAATACATCAACTGGAGGATTTTGGCACCTATAATGGCCTACGAGGTCATTTCATGCAATAAGAATGGCGAATGTGTAATCAGTCCTAAAAGGCCTAATAAGCCTTAGGACCAAATTTGGAGTCTAGGATAGAATTAGGTGTTACAAGTTTCAAATAGGATAAATTAGTCTTAATAATAGGTAAATAAGTCCATTTAGATAATTTGGTAAAGTTTCATCACTTGGTAATTTCAAATATTCAAAAGTTACAAAGTTATAAATTTGAATTTTCAAATTATAACGGTTATGAACATTTAGGAGGGAATTAGTTTTGTTATTGTTTTAGGCCAAATTAAGCCATCCAACCAATTTGGATTGGTTGGGGTAGTTGATAGGGGTTTATTAAATGTCTCACAAATCCATTATATGGGCATGAGACTCTGTTGTATGGATTGTACCCAGTTTTGGAGAATAAAGTCTGATTTTCTTGTAATTTTTTAAGGGTTTTTGGTATGAAACAAAGTTGTTAATGTTTGGAATGGTTTCTACAATTTTTTGAACTTATTATTTCATGTCTTTGAATTCATTCATGCTCTGAGAATCCCATACTAATCACTGTTATTCTACCTTGGAACTGTACAGTCATTGGAAATCTGATTTAGGACTGTTTATTGAGTTTTTGTTCATTATGAATGTCATTCTATGGATGTAGACTACTGATTCTCATAGAATGGAACTCAATTAACATGTATTATATTCCTCTAACATTAGGAATGCAAGTTTGATTGACTGTTGTAGTGATCACCGTAGGGAACACTAAAAAAAACTAAGTGAATTTGGAGGGTAGGGTGAAGGATAGAGAGTCTTGGCCAAACAAGGGCACTATTTTATGATGGAATGTGTATAGACATGTTGAGGACAAGGTGTTCCAACCTTTATTTGTTGCAGGAAGCTTTGGGAAGCATGACATTGGAGAAGCCCTAGTTTTAAGGGTTTGGAGAGTGCAAATTGGGGCTTTTGTGTCTAGAAGTCTCTTGGAATCAAATTGGTTCTATATTCCTCTAATTAAAACCTATTCAAGACACTATGCAAATATTTAGAGCCTGGGAGTTTGACTGGTTAGTACTTCCTTTGTAAATGCATGAATTTTAAGCCTTAAAAATTTGAGAAATAGTGTGAGCAGTCATATATCTTCCAAAACAACCTACCTTGTCCTTTTGGTATGTTAAGGTACTCCATAAAGGGTACTCAAATATATGATTTATTTTCCTTGTGTTTTGGGAAAAGTTGAAGGAAAAGCCTTGTGAGTGTTGTTGCAGGGCTACAAGATAGATTGTGGATACAAGGGAAAATACTAAACCCTCACTGTTACAAATAGTGAGTTACCAAACCCTCATTTATAGCCCCATTTTCAGTAGGCCCTGTACGGACAGTATGGGAAAAGGAGACCAACAGAATCTTAAAGCCCTCCCAAAAGGGTATTCGAATCCATAATTAGTTGGATGCTTTGCTCAAAGAAGTTTGGAGTTATTAGCAGAAAAAGGTCAATTAGGCCTACTAAACCTAGTAGCCTTTTTAGGCTAGACAGCAGAGAAAACTTTTTAGAAGGGACAAAGAGGTTCCTAGAATGGTGAACTTTATCATATTCTTGGTGTCATAGACTGAATGGAGAAAGGAGGAGTTTGAAACTTCTTAGAAGGGAACTAGGATAGCACCCTTAAGGCTAGGAGATTAGCCTCTTTGATTCTAGGAGGGCCTAGGACAAAGTTATAGCAAGGTCTATGTAACATCAAGTACCCAAGTTTGCATTATTAGATGATCTTGTTTAATTTGTGTTCATTTCATGCAAAGATACATGTAAAGGAAAATAAATTTTTGCATCTAAAGATTACATGTATATATATGAAAAATAACTTGTATAAACTATACAAGGAAAATAACTTTTAGAAGAAAATGCAAGAGTATAGGCATACATAAGAGGATGAACATAAATAATAAGGGTGCCAGACATTGCCTGAAGTGATAAATTTTTTTATCTAGGTATGAATCTAGTGTGCCCTTGTGTGATCCAGAACTTGCAAAGAAAAGAGAGATGGGGGTTAGATAAAAAAATATCTAAGCAATGAATGACATCCTATTACTGATCCTCATCTACAATTATGTATGTGCATAGTCAAGCCATACACTTCTAAAAGAAAAACCAAGCTCACAATCTCAATGAAATAAACAGTGTATAAAATAATATATGGTGCACAACAACAACAAACATGCAATGACAACAATAACATTGCATGATGCCCAAGCTCAAATTCAAAATAGTAAGTGTGTTAATGTATGATCTAATAGCAACAACCTCATTGATCATTACCTTTCACTCCTCCATCATTATAGAAGAGATAACTACCTACAACTATATTTCATAATTCCTCCTTTGAAGTATATATATATCAAGTCTAATTATGAGTTTACATCATATATTTAGTCTTAATAAAATCTTGTAAAACAACATAAAACTAACTCAAAATACTTTGTCTTAATAAAACAATATATTTAGTCTTAATAAAATAATACACTTATTGTTTTGAATTTGAGCTCAAACATCATGCATTGTTTATGAGCTCACTGTTTGATTACCAGCCAATCAAATAGGGACGTGAGGTGCTCAAACAGTGAGCTCATAAACAATGCATGATGCCCTAGCTTGCAGCCCACAAGCCATCAAGACATTTCCTCATGAAATGATCATAAACGAGGAGTACCACATAGTGAATATCAACAACAAAACAAATAAAGAGAGATCAAACACTTCACACAATGTCTTGAAGGTAATAGAAATGATGCCCTAGCTCTCAAAGCTCGCGGGTCATCAAGCATTCCAAATGAAAAGATGTAAACAATGCTAGTATTAAACAGTGAGCTCATGAACAATGTATGATGCCCTAGCTTGCAGCCTGCGAGCCATCAAGATATTTCCTCATGAAATGATCATAAACGGGGTGTACCACATAGTGAATATCAACACCAAAACAAATAAAAAGAGATCAAACACTTCACACAATATATGTTGCTTTATAAGATTTTATTAAGACTAAATATATTGTTGTATGAGCTCACTATTTGAGCACCTCATGTCCCTATTTGATTGGTCGGTGCTCTGTTTGTTATATTGTAGTTGTTTCTTTTTTCTTTGAATCATTGTTTACAATTACTTTTGATGCAATATTTGTGTGAAGAACAAGAACAAAATGGTGAACAAGTGTATTTGACAAAGATAAACATGACACATTTTGTTGGGCTGATTGGGTTGGCCTGGTACCATTTACATGGTCTAACCAGATATTAAATAGTGAGCTCATGAACAATGTCAGTATTAAACAATGAGCTCATGAACAATGTATGATGCCCTAGCTTGCAACCCGTGAGCCATCAAGACATTTCCTCATGAAATGATCATAAACGGGGAGTACCACATAGTGAATATCAACACCAAAACAAATAAAGAGAGATCAAACACTTCACACAATGCCTTGAAGCTAATAGAAACAATGCCCTAGCTCTCAAAGCTCGCAAGTCACCAAGCATTCCAAATGAAAAGATGTAAACAATGCCAATATTAAATAGTGAGCTCATGAACAATGTATGATGCCCTAGATTGTAGCCCGCAAGCCATCAAGACATTTCCTCGTGAAATGATCATAAATGGGGAGTACGCACATAGTGAATATCAATAGCAAAACAAATAAAGAGAGATCAAACACTTCACACAATGCCTTGAAGGTAATAGCAATGATGCTCTAGCTCTCAAAGCTCGCAGGTCATCAAGCATTCCAAATGAAAAGATGTAAACAATGCCAGTATTAAACAGTGAGCTCCTGAATAATGTATCATGCCCTAGCTTGCAGCCTGCGAGCCATCAAGACATTTCCTCGTGAAATGATCATAAATGGGGAGTACACACATAGTGAATATCAATAGAAAAACAAATAAAGAGAGATCAAACACTTCACACAATGCCTTGAAGGTAATACCAACAATGCCCTAGCTCTCAAAGCTCGCAGGTCATCGAGCATTCCAAATGCTAAGATGTAAACAATGCCACTATTAACAATGCTAAGATGTAAACAATGCCACTGAAATTGATTTAATGAGAAGACAAAGCTCGAATGCCTACCTCAAGTGCCAGTGCCCTCTTCCCACACCGTGCTAACCTCTTCGCACACGCCAAACTCGAATGCCCTTCGCGCCATGCAAAAGTGCAGTGTTGTCTTCGCGACAGCTCTTCAAATTCACAAATTACAAATGACACTTTCTTTTTCTTTTCTTTTTTGTTTATAACCAAATGGGTGTCGCAATTACGATGATTGCGTCGCTATTACGACACTGTTGGGGGCACTTGTAAAAAAAAACACAAAAAACAAACACAAATTGTAGTGGCATCGCAAATTGGCGTCGAAATTTGACCCCAAATGTTGTAGTGTGCACTGCATAGAAGGCATGGTCTCTATTGACACATCACTGAGCTACATTCTTGATATTGGATCCACTAATATGAAGGTCACACTGGGTGACCATGATATTGATACCACCTCTATTCCAGCAATCATATTAGGGTTCGATACGACTAGCATATTAGCCCCCCACCCAACCCCACACACAAATAGGGTTATAACATAGATAATACTGGAATCTGTAGATAAACACATATTAAACTACCAAATCGAAGGACAAATCTTCAACAAAGGAGACTTTGGAGTTTGCGTTTATTGCTTTCTTCACTTTCTAATTTGACTCATTTTAGCATCTTATCTTGAGTGTTTGTTTGCATTTGTGTAGTTTAGATTGTTAACTTAGAATTTCAATAATTTTCATTTACTCACATTTTCACACACACACACAAATATATTATTGTTCGAAGTAAACCCCCTACACATGTCATTCTAGCATATCCAAAAATAAATAGCAATAGATAAAAAGTTATAAAAATGTATCCACTATATCCACATTGTAGGCCCATTCATGCAATTTTCTAGCAGCCAATTTTTTTTATCCAAATACACCTCCATTTTTATGAATTCTTAGCAGCCAAAGTTTTTACCAAACACAACATTCTTGGACAATATCCACATGGTAGGCCCATTCATGCAATTTTCCATCAGCCAAGTTTTTAATCCAAATACACCTCCATATTTACAAATTCCTAGCAACCAAAGTTTTTACCAAATAGAACATTCTTGGACGATAAACTTTGGGATGGGTTGTTTATAAGCTCATTTAGTTAATAATAGTATATAGCCAAAAAGCTCATACAAAATCTTTGCTCAAAAAGGCACATACCCTACCAAGTTAGACACTTTGAGATCCACATTGATTCTTGAAAATGCAAAAAAGTTTTAATTATTATTCATTAAATTTTCTTTGCCTAATCAGTTCAAACATTCCAACCAGAAGCTTTGGATATATCATTGCCTATCAGTAACCTCTCAAGCACGCAAAAATTTTAATTGTCGGTCCATGCCTTCCATTTATCCATAGAAACCGGTTTCCAAGAATTTCATTATCTGTCCACCTATGGAAGTCAACCTACTGTTGCAATGATTATATATTTTCCATTCCATGATGGTAACCTTCATTCCTACTATGAAATTCCCATGCATGTATGATGTATATATATCATTAAAAAGAAAAACTATGAATATAATTTTCTAAATTACAAGCCATCACATTTCTCTGTCACCAATTAACCTTTTGATGTCTAATAAAAGTTTATGCTCGTTATAACAAATGAAGTCCTCATCACCCTCTCTAATTCCATACTACAAAAATCAAAGGAGCAAGACATGGCTACTCTCTAGTAAAGCACCTAACACAAATACATAACACTGTTGAGGCAATTCTCCTTGACACTGAAGGAAAATGAGTAGTACTTAAGTAGTATAGGACATGTAATGAATCTAACTTTCACTACAACACATGACATTAAACTCCCACTACACTTATTAGGCCAACTATGGTTCAAGAAACAAAACTGCCATACACAAAATCCAATTATTTGAAACTTATATACTATCCTACTAGCAAATAATGCAAATGCTTTCTACCTTTAGTTTCTAGCTCAACTAGAAGGAAAAACATTCTTTGGCATTAGCAAAACTCAAAAGTATGTGAGAAATTGCATTCAAAAAAGGAGGTGTGTGTAGTCCATCCTTGTCATACCATCACCAACTCGCCTTTTAAAGACTACTAGTTGACACCAAGATAAGGTGCACTCACAACAAGCAGACTACATATTACTTGGTTGACACAAAAGGAGTCTTACCTTCATAAGCTAAATAAATCTCAAAACCAAATATTTATCCAGTTTGCTAAATCCCGAAGAAGAGGTGGTTGTCATTAGCTTCTACAGCTCTTAGGACCAATGTCTTAAATCCCAATTAGAATGATCAAACCTAATGTATCTATCAATAGAGAGGTAATTTGGGAAGAATATTTTCCATTCAAACCCAATTACTTAAAATATTGTAACTCTCATCATACTTCATGTTATAATCATGGAAAAAACACAAAATGACAAGAAATATGTTTTAAAGAAATGATATGGCTTTTAACTTTCAAGTTCCGCACATCCAAAATGCTTAAATTACCATGCTAACAAATCTGATTTTATACCTGTGAATTTCATTAGTTTCAAAATCCCAAATGCTTTCAACACATCCCTCATTTGCAGACCCACGAAACTTCACCGACATGGCCACACATTTCTTGTAGAGTTTTGGTCAACAATTCTCTTGCCCTATATTTAATAACTATGAGAAAGTGCAAATAAAACACAAATCAGTGACCTTACATCAACATCCAATTAAACCACGTTCTATTCACACAATTTAATTTCATGTCATGCTAATTGTACCACGATAAAGTCTCTGTTGCAAGGAAAAATAATTGTTTTATTGTTTAAAATGGCTGTTTTATTGTTTTATTATTTAAAATGATTACAAAATGGGATCCCTACACACCCAAACTCCCATCTATGATTCACTCATGTGGATCCAATACAAATTAGACTCAAACTTCTACAAAAACTGACTGCAACCAACTTCTAACTATCTAACTATCCCCAAACAGTCCCCAATCGACTGTAACCACAAAATATAATTAAATTTTGTTGTCAAGTTGACAACTAATGTTGTCAACTCGACAACATGATGAAATAATGACTAATGACTAATAATCTATAAGGTGTACCATGTGCTATCCTTTCTATGTTCAACTTGTAAACCATCTCATTTGATTGTAGGTTATAACAGTCAGTTTTGTGACTGTTTGGGGATAGTTTGTAGTTAGGTACAATCAGTTTTTGGGAGTTAGGAGTTTATTTGTATTAAGATCCACGTGAGTGGAAGGAGAGAAGTAGGGTGGGATGTGTAAGAGGCAAGGGTTGTAAATGCTTCAATCACATTAGCAACCCTTATTACATTACTATTTAAAATGCAAGATACCAAAAATATTGTCTTTGCAAAAATATTGTCTTTTCATATCCAGTTCAAAACCAAAAAAGTTATTTTGGCTCTAGAAAGTTAAATGAAGTGGAAGCACAAAAAGTCTTCTAGGCATCTCCATGACATGAAAAAAACTCTTCATACATTTCTTATGCTGGGAAATGAAGAGATAAAAATTGGGTGTTTGCACAAATTAGGTGTTAGTTGTTTATTTAATTTTCACAAATTCCCCAAATGAAAACATTACACTTTGCATTTCATTGATCCCATAAGTGAAAGTAAGCTCTCTAATATTTTCTTTTTGTATAGACATTGAATGCATTATTAATATAGTTAGTGTTTTTTATGGCAGTGGCATTGGAATTGTTACAACTATTGGTGCAATGTTGTGAAAAGTATTGGACATTAAATTAACGATTGCAGGTATTAAATTAATAAGTGTGGGTATTAAATCAAAAACTGCTATCACAACCATTGGAATGCGTTCAAGTATTGAATCCTCTCCCCCTAAGTATTATGCAACCATAATATAATACATAATTTATATGCATAAACAATCCAACATTTATACCATTCTAGTAAACAGTTTGAAGTAATTATTTGCATACCACCGTATTTTTGGAAGGCTATCGCCCGACAATGTTTAGAGGTACATATATGACATATTATATATTTATTGTTATGGATGTTTATCCTTTCTTCCTTTTCATCTGATATGATTCCTCAACCCCTTGTTTGTTGTTCTTATTTGATATATTTCTTATTTGAAAATACTTTGTTTTGGGCAGCATTGTTGGTTGCAAAGTTCTCTTTCAGATACTTTGTCCAAATAAAACCCATGGTAAATCCAATAAAGGTAATATTGAAGAATAACAACATTCCATACAAGCGGCATGAATTATTTAGGAATACAAACCAATTTTGTATTGTGGTGATGTGGACACTAGTGATCCTAGTGTACTTTATGGATGTACATAACATCATTTTCATGCATGTATATGTAAAACTATAAATCAATTTTCTAGTAATCTAAATCTGTACTCAACACCAAACACAATACGAATTTGTGACTACAAGTGTGCTTATTTTAAGCTGTCACATGTATATATAAACTATTCAGTGATCTAATTCCATACTCATGACCACACACAACAACACGAATGTGTGACTACACACAAGCCTTCTTGAAATTCAGTTGTCATGCACTCTAATAAGGTTCCATGACTTAACTAGACATTTCTAACCATCTTTGCAAGAATTAATTAGTATCTCACTTCAATCTTTGTTGAAAAGACCTTAAAACACATCATAAGGTATGATCCTATGATTTCATCTCACTATAAAAATGGTGACCATGTATTACAAAAGTTTTACAGTATATAGTATATACTAGCTTACTGAATCTAAATTTGATTTCTTGGTAACAAATTAAAATGCAAGTCATGTGAAGAAATCTTAAATTTTTTATAATATGATATACAATTCTTCATTATTAGTGATCTATCTAATCACTAAGTTCATCTTTTTCAATATACACAAGATATAGTATACACTCGCCTACTGTCCTAGATGTTCTTTCTTGGTAACTCAATAAAACACATTTCTCATGCATTGAAAACTAAGATAATTTGATCAACCCTTAAGTTGTTTAATGGGTTGATACCAAACTGAGACAGGAAAGAGAAATGTGAAAAGAAAATTGTTTAATGGAATGCTGGAATTGAATCAATCCAATGATCATTGTTTACTCTATAAGGTGTACCATGTGCTATCCTTTCTATGTTCAACTTGCAAACCATCTCATTTTATTGTTGGTTATAACGGTCGGTTTTGTGACTATTTGGGGATAGTTTGGAGTTAGGTACAATCAATTTTTGGGGAGTTAGGAGTTTATTTGTATTAAGATCCACATGAGTGGAAGGAGAGAAGTAGGGTGGGATGTGTAAGAGACCAAATTTGTGATGATTCCAATCAACAAATAAATACCATCCTTGCAACAATAAATCTCTGCCCGTGGGTACAGTCACTACAACAGTGAATTAAATTGCTTATGGAAATGTGTTCTTGAGTGAATATTGATGTCAGACCATTGCCTTGTGTTTTACTTACACATTTGTGCAATCATTTGTGTTTTACTCCTCTAAGGATCCCAATACACTCAAATCATACACTCATTAACATCTCAATCCATTCTTGTGACCATCCTATCTCCTTGCACCAAACTATATGTAATGTCCCTGTTAGTTTGTAACCTTGGAAAGCCCGCATTGAAATAGACTCAAACTCTTCAAAGAAACCCAACTACAACCACCTAACTACCCAAAACTGTTCCAAAACAGTCATAAAACTAACTGTTAAAACCAAATAGATCAATGATTGAAGTTTTTAGATTCTGAGAATACGTATATTCAGTGGAGGCTAGAAGTGATATTTATGAAGATTTGTTAGATCTCTAAAATTTTAAAGAATATCTTCTTTACTGAGTTGAGGTGGGACAAAAGTAACATAATTATATGAAACCTTCACAAATATCCCTTCTTTAGCCTCCACTCATACCTCTTCTCAGAATTTGGAAACTTTTCAAAGAAATAGGTGATGAACATGCAGATTTGCCTAAGCACTACTTTGAGCTTACCCTGCAACACATGTACTATTGTGAAAAATCATCACAAGTCCATTTGTTGTAGGGTCTAGTTCCCAGTAATGCTTGGTCAAATCTGCATGTTTGTCACCTGTGCATATACCTTCTCTGATCGACTCTTATATGCACAGGTGATGAAAATTCAGATTTTCCTAAGTAGTACTGTGATATACTTAAATGAAATACACCAAGAAGTACCAAATGATGAATGCTCAATTGTTGTAATGAACAGCTGATGAACATGCAGATTTTCCTAAGCACTACTAGGAGCTGACCCAACAACACATGTACTATTGTGAAAATCATCACAAGTCCATTTGTTGTCAGGTCTAGTTCCTAGTAATGCTTGGTCAAATCTGCATGTTTGTCAAATGTAAATGGAATACTTTGTGTCTAAGATACTTAAATGGAATACACCAAGAAGTATCAAATGATGAATGCTCAATTGTTGTAATGGCAAAGCATTAGAACCGTCCATTTCTATAACTTGATTTTCTATAGTCTTAATGATTTTTCTATAGTCCTAATGATTTTTCTTATTTTTTGTCTTTTGTCCCTTTTTGATTTCCTATGTCTATGCTTGGTGATAGGATTTTGAACATTGTTGACAAAGCGTGTTTATTTTTTTGATTGGCATGGGGTTCCACATTGTTTGTTGCTCTTGATAAATTAGGCCTTGAATTTGAATTTTTGTTCACTATTTTATTTCAGCTTGATATTTCATTCATTTTTCATATACACAGAGACTACACATGCTGATAAAAAGATGAGCTATTTGATTTAGGTTTACAGTTCATGATTGTAAATGGTCAATATTTCTAATGGTACTCCTTGGTGTATTCCATTTAAAAATAATCATGTTTTTATGGCTATGATAAATGTCCCTCTATGTTGAGAAAATTAGAGTTGAGAAAATGGTTGTTCAACAACTGTATCTACCATTAGAGCCACTTCATATGCATAGGTGACGAACATGCAGATTTGCATAAGCACTATTGGGAGCTTACCCTGCAACACATGTACTATTGTAAAAAATCATCACAAGTCCATTTGTTGCAAGGTCTAGCTGTCGGTAATGCTTGGCTGACAAATCTGCATGTTTGTCACCTATGCATATACCTTCTCTGATCAACTCTTATATGCACGGGTGATGAAAATTCAGATTTGCCTAAGCAGTACTGTGATGAACAAGTGATGAACATATAGATTTTCCTAAGCATGACTAGGAGATGACCCTACAACACATGTACTATTGTGAAAAATCATCACAAGTCCATTTGCTGCAAGGTCTAGTTCCCAACAATGCTTGGTCAAATTTGCATGTTAGTCACCTGTGCATATACCTTCTATGATCGACTCTTATATGCACACATGAAGGTTGTATATGCATAGGTTACCCAACACTACTGGGAGCTTATCCAACAACACGTGTACTATTGTGAAAATCACATTTTCCTAAGCACTACTAGGAGCTTACCCAACAACACGTGTACTATTGTGAACATGCAGATTTTCCTACGCACTACTAGGAGCTTACCCAACAACACATGTACTATTGTGAAAATCATATCACAAGTCCATTTTCTGTTGGGTCAAGCTCCCAGTAATTAATGCAGGGGTATCCAAGGTTGAAGCAGGGGCATTCTGTGCCCTCAGTAAAACTGCATGGATGTTTTGTATTTTGGCCGATTTTGCTCGGTTGCAGCCTTGACCGATAGCCTTGGTCATGGAAGGAAGCTCGATCATTGAAGGAACTCGGTAGTCTCTGATGCTCGGTGAAAGTGTTACTTGGTCTTGCTTGCAATGCTAGGTCAACACTGGTGCTCGACGATGCTTGGTGTGCTCGGTTAATTCACTGATGCTCGGTAGTTTTGGCTTACCGACTGGAGTTTTGTGTGATTTGTTGGGCTGACTTAGCGCATTTATTGTTTGTATCTTTTGTTGGATTCTCCTAGGTGGATTTGGAGGCCGACATGCTAAATTAAATGTTTATACACAATTTGTAAGCTAACTTGTATGGCATTTAATATTTGTTAGGGAGAGTTAAGGGTTTCATATTGCCGACTTGTGGCTGATGATTAGTATTTAAGGGGTGTTTGGATAGATGTTTAGGGGTAGAACTTAGAGAGCTTACATGACTTGGATGACTGAGAGGCTTGAAAGCTGAAGTTGGCGAAGTTGTGGAAAAGATCTTGCATGATCTTGCAGATCAGATTTCTATCTGATAGTTTGTAATAGCAGAGCTAGTGGTTTGCACACTTGGGAACAAGAAGATTACTTGGAGGCTTGCGAGCTCAAGTTTAGATCTGCCTTAAGGTTTTCATAAGCTTCTGATTGTCTTCAGAGCTGAGCTAGCTAGAGATTGTATTGGATCTAGTTGTGGATCTTGCAGAATTGTTTCTGATTGTAATTGGCCCTAACCTGGAAGGCCTTACAACCAGGCATGTTAATGCAAATTACTTAGAACAATTGTTGTGTTATCTATTGTGTTGAGTATTCTGCTATGTAATTCTGAAGTTTCTTGGCCTGAACTATCCTTAACTGGATCCTTCTAGCCTTGGTCTGCGTCAGGTGGTATCAGAGCTGAAGGTTTGGTCTTGTTGAAGAGATGAAGTTGTTGATCTTGTGAAGCAGAATTGAGTAGAAGATAACCTAGCAAGGCTGATCTTGCGAAGTTGATCTTGTTGGTGATTAGATCATATGATCTCGATTGTAGATCTGTCGCACTGGACTTGTGAAATTATGCCCTAGTTGTTTGCAAGATTGTAGATTGCGATCTGACTTGCATATAACTTAGAAATTGTCACAAGGTGATCGGTGAGGGTTTGTTGTAGAGGGTTTATTTTGCATATCTTTAAGGATGCCTCTGAGAAGATTAGATCCTAGAGTTATTTCTGATCTTTGTGATACTGTGGAATCCTAGATCACAGAGAAAGTGAAATCAAATTTCAGATCTGAGATGGAATTAATGAAGAATGACATGGTCGCCAAGATCATGAGAGCTGTTACTGGTATACCTCAGAATGTTGGTACTGATGATGGCTATGAAGAAGCTGCTGAAGAATTTGAACTTGCTGGATCTAGTGGTGATGACCGGAGGGATAGATCTGGTGAAGACATAACTGCTCGGTTACCTAGATCTGCTACTCGGCTTAGTAATTACCGAATGGAAGTTTCTACTTTATCTAGTACTTTGAAACCCGACAATCTGATTGATTGGATTGGTAAACTTGAAGATTTCTTTGAGCTGGAAGAAATTGAAGATCCTCTTTGGGTGAGATTATCACAGACTAAGTTGAAAGGACATGCTGCTCTTTGGTGGAAGGAACTACAAAGAGATAGGGAAGATGAAGGTGAAATGAAGATCAATTGGTGGAGGTTGATGGTGACAAAATTGAAAGCTAAGTTTATACCAGTTGACTATGAGCTTGACTTGTTTAAGAAGTTGCAGAATCTGAAGCAAAAGGATCTATCTATTGAAGATTATACCGAGGAATTCTACAAGCTTACTATTTGGTTTGGTCACAGAGAACTTGGTAAGGAAAAGGTAGCTTGGTATGTGAATAGTTTGAGATTCAATATTCAGGATGAGCTTGGTATGCTGAAGATTGATTCTTTTGAAGATGCTTATCAGTATGCTCTAAAGGCATAAGATAAGTTGAAGAGAAAACAACCTAATAATTCCTGAGGGAAGGAGAAAATTGATCACTCGATGAAGGATAAACCGACTGATGCAAAAGATGAACAAAAACCTATGGAACCAAAGAAGAAGACAGGTAGAGTTATCTTTAAGGGTACTTACCATAATTGTGGAGAGGAAGGACACCGTTCTTTTGAGTGTACATAGAAGAAGGTTGACCGACAAACTGCTATGATAAATGAGAACATTCAGAATGAACCTGAATCAGAGGACTTGCTGCTTCGATGAACATTGCTCGGTACAAAGGATGAACCTTGTTAGAGGAGTAATTTGTTTAGGACCTGATGCAAATCTGAAGGTAAGCTCTATGATGTAATTGTTGATAGTGGTAGTACTGATAACCTTGTTGCTGAGGGCATGGTTGGAAACTTGGTTTGAATAGAATGAAACATCCACATCCTTATCGGATTGGCTGGTTACAAGATGATCATGCTCTAGAAGTTAGAGAACAATGCTTCATTGATGTTCAGATTGGCCAGTATAAGGATCTTGTGTTATGTGACATTGTGAAGATGAATAGTTATGATATATTGCTTGGTAGACCTTGGCAATATGATTACAGAGCTATTTATGACTGTGTGAAGAATGTATTTACTATTGAAAAGGATGATAGGAAGTTTTCACTGATGCCTTTGATGGATACAATGCTGTGTAGGAGAAGCCTGAGTATTGGTTCCCGAGTTGAGTTGGTAGATCCATAGAAAATGAATGATTAGTTTGGAGAACTGACCTATATGTTGTCTAGAAAGGACTTGAAGAGACAGAGGAAACTGAAGTGGAAGAATATGCAAGTAGAGAAGATGGAGGACTTGTATGTGAAGAACTAGTTCGGGGTTCATGTGTTGAATCCTAGAAGATGTTCTTCTCACATATGAACATCTTTTGGAACCAGGGGTGCCTAATGCAAGGGCATCCAAGGTTGAAGTAGGGGCATTCTGTGTCCTTGGTAAAACTGCATGGATGTTTTGTATTTTGGCCGATTTTGCTCGGTTGTAGCCTTGACCGACGACCTTGGTCATTGAAGGAAGCTCGGTCACTGAAGGAACTTGGTAGTCTTTGATGCTCAGTGAAAGCGTTACTTGGTCTTGCCTGCGATGCTTGGTCGACACTAGTGCTCGATGATGCTTGGTGTGCTCAGTTAATTCACTTATGCTCGATAGTTTTGGCTTACCAACTGGAGTTCTATGTGATTTGTTGGGTCGGCTTGGCGCATTTATTGTTTGTATCTTTTGTTGGATTCTCCTAGGTGGATCTGGAGGCCTACATGTTGAATTAAATGTTTGTACACAATTTGTAAGCTAACTTGTATGGCATTTAATATTTGTTAGGGAGAGTTAAGGGTTTCATCTTGCCGACTTGTGGCTGATGATTAGTATTTAAGGGGTGTTTGGGTAGATGTTTAGGGGTAGAAATTAGAGAGCTGACATGACTTGGATGACTGAGAGGCTTGAAAGCTGAAGTTGGTGAAGTTGTGGAAAAGATCTTGCATGATCTTGCAGATCAGATTTCTATCTGATAGTTTGTAATAGTAGAGCTAGTGGTTTGCACACTTGGGAACAAGGAGATTTTTTGGAGGCTTCTGAGCTCAAGTTTAGATCTACCTTAGGGTTTCCATCAGCTTCTGATTGTCTTCAGAGCTGAGCTAGCTAGAGATTGTATTGGATCTGGTTGTGGATCTTGTAGAATTATTTCTGATTGTAATTGGCCCTAACCTGGAAGGCCTTACAACCGGGCATGTTAATGCAAATTACTTGGAACAATTGTCATGTTATCTATTGTGTTGAGTATTCCGTTGTGCAATTCTAAAGCTGCTCAGCCTGAACTGTCCTTAATTGGATCCTTCTAGCCTTGGTCTGCGTCAGTAATGCTTGGTCAAATCTACATGTTTGTCAAATCTAAATGGAATACTTTGTGCCTGACATACTTAAATAGAATACACAATACCAAATGATGAATGCTCAATTGTTGTAATGGAAAAGCATCAGAGCTGTCCATTTCTAGAACTTGATTTTCTATAGTCTTAATGATTTTTCTATAGTCTTAATGATTTTGAACATTGTTGACAAAGAGTGTTTCTTTATGTGATTATTTGATTGATCCTCTCACAAAATTAGAGTTGATAAAATGGTTGTTCAGCGACTATATCTGCCATTAGAGCCACTTCATATGCACAAGTGATGAACATGTAGATTTTCCTAAGCACTACTGGGAGCTGATCCAACAACACATGTACTATTGTGCAAATCATCACAAGTCCATTTGCTGCAGGGTCTAGTTCCCAATAATTTTTTTGTCAAATCTTTATGTTTTTCACATGTTCATATACCAAATGATGAATTCTCAATTGTTGTAATGGAAAAGCATCAGAACCATTCATTTCTATAGTCATAATAATTTTTCTTATTTCTTGTCTTTTGTCCCTTTTTTTATTTCCTATGTCTGTGCTTGGTGACAAGATTTTGTCACCTTCTTTTGATGGTATATTTCATTCTCTATGGAATACTATTTTGTTCACTATTTTATTTCAGCTTAATATTTCATTCATTTTTATATACACAGAGACTACACATGCTGATAAAAAAATGAGCTATTTGATTTAGGTTTACTTTTCATGATTGTAAATGGTTAATATTTTTGATGGTACTCCTTGGTGTATTCCATTTAAAAATAATCAGGTTTCTTTGGCTATGATAAATGTCCCTTTGTGTTGAGAAAATTAGTGTTGAGAAAATGGTTGTTCAGTGTCAATCTATATCTGCAGGTTGCAAACAAATCATCCTTCTTCCACTAATGAGTCATTCCATTCAAGAAAGACCATGTTTGACAATATCAACCCACAACAAAATAAAGAGACAATTGCTAGATTGTGGTCTAACTTTAAAAGAAAAGGTGATGGAAAATGTTATTGTTTCTGCAAAATTTCCAAGGGCTTAAAGACTCGAAGATATATAATTAAAACAACTGAGGAACATTGTAGGCAACATGGTCACATTAAAGGGGGAAACAAATTACGTCCATTGGTATGTATTTTAATAATTTATAAAATATATAAAACATTATTTGATGATGACATCATGGTCATGGTTAATTTAAGGTCATCATTTTGATATAGGTCAACCACCCTGGGTTTCATGTTATGGACCATGACAATCTGAAGAATGTGGATTTCCAAATGAGGGAACATGGAGGTGTGAATATCGAAGTAGAAGGTAATGATCCCATGGAAGAAGATCACGATGATCAAGATGATGATGATGATGATGATGATGATGCATATGACCTTGATGTACCTATACTTGAGAAGGCATACGAGCCCCTATATGAAGGCTGCCAAACAAATCTTCTTGTCGTTGTATTGTTGTTAGTAAATTTGAAGGTTATGAATGGTTTATCCAACGTAGCAATCACACATATGTTAAGGTATGCCATCTTTTTTCATTTTTTAGTCGTAATTTCCTTATAGTTAACAAAGGGTGAATCATGAGGCAATTAATATTCTTTATATCAACAAATTATATTTTTGGTCGTAGGTTGATAGGTGAGTGTTTGTTACCACTATCAAACATTATACCTTGCTCGTACCGAGAATTATCTTCCATTATGAAAGATATTGGAATAGAAAATCAAACAATACATGAATGTACAAATGATCATATTATATATCATAAACAACATGAATTTCCAACATAATGCCCTAATTGTCATATTAGTAGATATCAATCAGATCAAATAACAAAAAAGGTGCCTCGCAAGGTTCTTCATTATATTCTCATTATTCCACGCGTGCAATGATTATTCAGATGCAATAGCTTGACATAATTTATGGATTACCATGCACACAATAGAAGTCGAGATGACATTATGTGAATGCCTGCAGATGGTTTGACATTTAAAGAAATAGAGGAAACTTTGCCACACTTTAAAGAAGAACCTCGTAATCTCAAGCTTTCATTGGTAGTAGATGATGTCAATCTGTTTGGAGAGATGATATATGTCTACTTGGTGTGGCCTATTTTTGTTATCAACAATAACATTCCTCCTTGGATATCCATAAAGAGGGAGCACATAATGTTGGCAATGATTGTTCCATATTTTTTTTTATTTAACGATCATCTAAATTAATTTATTATAAATAATCCATCAAAATGGTCATAATAATTATGTAATATTTTTGTTCATTCAACTAGGTAAGTACCAAGTTAAAGATATCAATGTATATATTGAGCCCCTTATTGACAAGTTGACGATGTTATGGAATGGGGTCACTATGTATGACATCTCTAGACCAATAGGACAAAGACAATTTCAATTCTATGCAATGCTTGTATGGACAATACATGATGCCCTTGGGTTAACACATTTTTGTGGTATGTTCTCTTCTTAACACCTCTTTTTTGGTATTTTATAGTGCTAATACAAAATTAACATATTTAATCTAATTATACACGATCTTGTAGGTCTTCAGACAAAGGGAAAATTTGCATGTCCAGTTTGTGGTCCAAAGATGAAATCTCATCATTCAAAAAGTTTAGGAAAGCAGGTGTTCGATGAGCATAGACACTTTCTCCACAAAAATCATAAGTACTAAATTACCGAAAAATATCTTTTTAATGGGAAAGAAGAGACTACATCAAAGCCACGAAGAATGACACCTTGCCTATGGAAGTTGGAATACAATAAAATAAATTATTGAGGTAATGTCATTCCATCTGATGGTTTTTGTTTAAAATTTATATTTTGATATTGTGTTTTGTTACAAATGATGTAATTGATACTTGTAAAGGTTGTCAAGGCATTAATGACAACTTCCAAAATGACTAAAAAGCTATCCTATACAATTTAGTAGGTTGTCATACTATGAGCAACTTCCAATCGTGCATTTGTTTGATGCTATGCATATTGGAAAGAATGTAACAGAGACATTATGAAAAATATTGGATGGAAGGTGTGACAAAGACAAAATTGTCAAAATTTGTAGCGACATTGAAGAATCCAACCATGCAATAAAAAATATCATTCGATCAAATAACAATGGAGACCAGATTGATATAAGTGCCCTTACTTGGTTATTGTCAAAGCAACAAAGCAATGTTATAAAAGAAGTCATAAACAAATACGATTTCCCATAGGATTTTCTACGAACACAAACAATCTCATATCAAAGAAAAGTGAATTTGGTGTTGGAATTAGGAGAGATAGGTACTGAGAGGGGAGGGGTGAATTAGTGCCTTCAAAACTTTACTTGTAAAACCTTTCAGATCTAAAACTATAAACAGTGATAACTGACCAATATAACTTGACTATAATTGCATGAATCATTTATCCACTTATCATAAGTAAGTAAACAATATGAAATCCATAACACAATCACATGACACAAGTATTTTGGTAACGTTGAAACCCTTGTAGGAAGGTCAAAACTGTGGCGGGCATGACACCCACAAATTCTTCACTACTGCAGATAGAAAAGGTTTGCTTATTAGGGCTACAAGTTTTTGATCACTTCTGGTGATCTCACCTTGTTAGGAGTGACATGTTAGATCAGCTAGATCTACCTAGTTATAAGATTTTAGCAACACTAATGAAGTGTGCACTCGGTTAAGAGATTTACATAAGACTGTTAAGTCTACTCTGTTAAGAGATTTTATCCAAAAACTCTATTACAATTGTCAGAAAGCAATAGATATTTATTTGCTATTTGACACTCAATTGTCTGTTATAGATCTATAAGCTCTGATAAAATATCACCTTACTTGTGATGAATCTCTGCTCTGAATTTGCTCGGTAGCCTCTGCTAATTCTGCTCAAACTGAATTCTACTGTGCTCGGTTCTATTCTGTAAACTGATAGACTTGAAGATAGGCAAAATGCTTCAAGTGCTCCGTGATTCATATATTAGCTCTTTCTAAAAATGATGCAAACACATAAATATATGGTGCTCTATTTTTGCCGCTTTAACACAATTAGGTTACACACTATAATCATAACCCTAAGATCTACGATATACAATAATAACCTAGATCATCTATTACAAAAGATATACATTATATTTAATGAATATCATTACATTAAATGTTCTTCGATCTTGGTAAAATGTTTTACAAACTGTTGTAACCATTTGCATAGAAGAATGTGCCATTCCTAATTACTATGTCATTTCTTGTGATCTTCGGTAAACACTGTGTAAACTGATCGGTGTATACTGTGATGCTCAATGTTTACTGTCTGTCGGTGTCTGTGTCTGCTGGTACTTAGTAAACTGTCTACTCCTCGATATATAGGCTTTACCAACTAGTCTGTTTTGCTTTATGTTACCGATTAGCTCATTGTAAGTAACTAACTGATATCTTTACACACCTTTGGTACTAATGACAACCTTAGAAGGCTCAATAGAGATAACAATCTCCCCCTTTGGCATTAGTATCAACACTTCAAATGTATAAAGACAAAAATCTCTATGTGACTTATATCTCCTTATACCTCGGCCATATACATATACACATCAATTTTTTTTTTCTTCTAAGTACTAAGTACTCCCCCTCGGTGCATGCTCCTGGTAATATAGTATACATAGCATCCATGTACATAATATTTGGCATAATAGCATCTGATACATTGTTTTCCCCCTTTTTGATAGTAATGCCAAATACAAAATTAAGATAGTATACTTACAGCTTGTCAAAAATTGACTGATGGGTTTTCTTCAGTGACTCCAAGAGGTTTTCCCATTCCTCTTTCAAGTTGGTGAGAGCAATGTGCTCAAGATCAACTTGTGCATGCATGTCAAAGATGTTTTCTAACACCGAAATTTTTGGTGTTGCAACTAATAGCTCGGCTTTGATAATATGTGCTTCAAAAATTTTTAGGTATGAAATGAGTTTGATTTGCAACTCAGTAACCTAATCTGTAAGGTGCGCTTCTTGGTTCTTCAAATCTACTATTAACCGCCAGAGTTCCTGAACTCGGTGAATATGCTTTAGGAAAGCATGTGGCTCGGTGATAGCTGCATTGGTACTCAACTGTATTTCTGCTTCCAAACCTTTGATCTTTTCACTGACTTCAATAGTGAAGGTGTCTAGAGTACATAGCTTCAATAAGTATTAACAAATTGTCTGGGTGATGGATTTTGTTTCAGTAATGACCTTAGATAATTTGACCTTCTTTAATGCCACTTCTAGGCTGATTTTCTCTGCTAATTTATGTTGTATTCTGGATTCTGCCCTTTCTTCAATTCTTTTATCTACATTAGTGTCTGGGGCATTGATCTTCTCTACAAGTGTAGCAAGTTGATCTATAATAGGTGTTTCCTCATCAATATGTATCTCAGGTACTACCCGTTGGAGGATATCTCACACATCATTTAATACTTCTTTTCGTTTGTGCTCTTGCTTTAGCTTCTCTTGCGCTACCTTTCTTGAACATAACTCCCCATATTTACTCAAGTCCTTGGGGTTTAGGGTCCTCAGGTCACACTCAAGTAAAATGATCACTTCATCTAGGGTGATCGACCCTTTTCCTTTCTTCTTCTTCTTCTGTGCTAGGGGTGATTTCTTCTCAATGATAGCAATGGATCTATCTCTAGTCTTCGGAGTGTCCTTCCCTGTTAGCACTTGTTCTTCCTTCTTCTGCTCCTCGGTAGTGGTGGTCTCGGTTGTTGTAGTAGGAGTCTCGGTTGTGGTGTTCTGTGGAATCACCTTTGTTGCCTTTGGTTCTTGTGTGTCCTTTGCTTCATCTATTTCCTTTGGTTCGGTGGAAGGTGCCTCTATATGTGTAGGCTCATCTATCTCTGCAGGTTTCTATGTGTGTTGATCCGCTGTGGTATCTTTGTTTTTCTCAGGATCTAAGCCGTCGGTTGTACTTGGGAAAGAATTTTCGCTACTTCGGCAAGTACAGGAAGTTCACCCGGTAGCGATGTAAATAGACTGTCAGTGTCTAGTGCTTCATCTTTATTTGGTGCAATATTTATATCTTCATCATCTTGGTCATTAGGATCACCGTGTGTGATGTCTACAATGAGTACATCGTCATCGGTTTTCTACTCTAGTTGAATTTCAACTTTATCTGGTGCATCCTATGAAACTTTTATTTCTTCCTTGTCCTCAGTGATATTGATTGCCTCGGTAACTGATATACCGGTACTCTTTGATTTATTTGCTGGTCCTTCATCAATGTAAATACCTTTACCTTTAGAATTTTGTCTCTTCTTAGACAGGTTCAAAAATGCTTGTTGCTCAGCTTTTTCTTTGACTTTCAGAATTGATGTCCATATGGAATCAGAAGTGATATCCATATCTGATACATTGTCATCCATGATCATTAAGGCTCTATTCTTGATCATAAATTTTGCTTAGTACTTGGTCAAGTATTCACTAACTTGTCCAAAGCTTAAGTATGTGACTGCCCGAACTAGAGAGCGTTCTCTCTTTCTCTTCTCAGTGTCTAATGCAACAACCCATTTCTCAGTAATTATATCATCTAATTTCTTCGGTAATGCACATGCAAACTCCATTGGAACTTTCTTAAACTTTATCATCATTTGGATGACAACCTCTTCAATTTTAGTTTGATCTTCTCTTGACATTTTGTCAAATTTGTCTAGCAAGGGATCAGCAAGGTCTCCATGTTCAATTATGTCCTCAATGACTTCATCTATTGTTTTGGCCTTGTGACTAACCACTTTGAATTGATTTATATCATCCTTTGCCTCTGTATCCCCAAGATCTTCCTTATTTCTTATGTATTTCCTCTTTTTCTTTGGTGCCTTAGCTACAACCTTGTTGTTTCTCTTAATGTATTTCTTTGTAGGTGTAGCTGCTCTTCTTTTTGTTACTTTTACTGCTTCTTCTTTCTTGGTAGGTGGTGTTGTAGTTGAAAAACATGTCTTCATACCTTCATGTATCGGTGACTGCTTCTTTGTAGAAATTTCAGGTGGAGGAACCTATGTAGGATCTACTTCTTTGTCTGACTCGGTCTCCTCACTATCATATGGTTTGTCAGCTAGCTGTAGCTAACCTTCGGTTTCCTGTTCAATCGGTATCCCTTTAGATGTTTCAGACTTATCTCCATATTTAGCAGTGAGATCTTTCTTCATTTTCTTTACCTTTTTGATTATTTTACTGATCTCAATATTAGTAGATATTCTAGATTTAGCTTCTTCATATACTCCGAACCTAGTGGCTATGGGATCCTTCGGTACTGCAAGCAGTGCATTGATAGATTTCAGTGCGAAATCATGATCTATTTCATATCCCATCGGTGCCAACCATTTTATCCTAGGCTCAACTACTTTTATCATGGTATAATCAGTGTCGACCACAAAACATATGTCATCTTCAAATTTCTGAACTAATTCCCTTGGAATTCTACTTCTCTTTTGCATTTTAGATTGAAACTCAGTGAAGTATTAAACTCTACATTTAACTTATCTCCTAACTTATTCATCATTTCACCAATCTATTTTTTTATCAGTACATCCGGTATCCAATTTACTTTACCGATGCCAGGCACATACTTTTGTAAATAGAGGAATATGCATGCAAGTAGAGATCCGTACTTACATGTGTTAGATTTCTTTTTCCTTATGGTCTTCATATTCTCTTGGAGTTGATGTAACAGTACCTCAGCAAGATCAACTTGGTGACCTTTCACTACAATTTTGTGCGCCATGTCTACTGCGCTGTAGGGTACGCTGTTGAGTCTGCTCGATTGAAATAGCTTATACCCGATCACATGTGCTGCAAATTTTACTGCTGGGTCCTTGATTGTTGAAATCTTCAATGCTCGACCGTCCCATTGAGCTCCAGTGTATTTCTCAACATCCGGTCGTGAGGAACTTTGGAAAGCCTTAGCTTTGTCGGTTGTAGGGAGCCCAGTAACCCTACTGATTATTTTCTTGGTGACCTCAATTGGTTTATCTAGCCAGAACTTGTCATCATGATATCTGCTCAAAATGATTCTAATCTAGTCCGATTTGAATGATTGCAGCAAGTGTGTAAAATACGATAAACCTGATTCCTCAATCTTCTTGTAGTCTGATTTCATTTTTCCATCGGGGCCATAGAGTGGTTGATATGCTGCAATAGTTTCAAAGTCCCCAACTTCTTCAATTTTGCAGTGAATATAAGACCTTATGTCTTATGTCAGTAAAACCCTATTTGGTATGCTCGAAAATGCGCCCATTGTATCTATCTGTGCTGCAACCTTAGGATGCGGCTTAAACTTTGGTTTGACAAAATTTGCCCTAACAATTAGATTAACTTCCTCTTCAACACTTTGAGTTTTGCTTGCAGATGATGTCGATGCCATAAATTAATTCTAGGGTTTCATCAAGCAACAGGATAGGAAGTGTTTGATTGCAAATAAACTTACTCGGTATCGCGAAGAGTGATGTTGGTTTGATCTAACGTAGCCTTGAATCCTTCAAAAAATATTTTAGCTCGAACTCTGCTCTTTGAATTCTCCGCTCTTTGAATTTGCAATGTAGAAATGAACTCTATTCCTGTGTATTTATAGACTTTCGATGTTCCCGCTCAAACTTTTATGTAATAAATGCTCCTTCTAACTTTTGGTACGACACAACTGTTAGCTCGATGACTACTAAAACTTTCATCCGCTCGGTTAACATAGGTTCTCTTCATCGGTTGATACATATGCTCGGTTAACCTTAGATAGTGATTACCGACGGGTAACCAACTCTCAGTCTCTCTTTTACCGACTGTATAACATTGTTAGCTCATGACAACTAAACCATAGTGCATCTTTATTCATGCTGATTTGGTATAAGAATATTATGCATAAGGAACTGTATGTAAAATGTGATCTTTTGAAATATCAGTCCCATACATACCTATTTCACTTTAAGTGGAGGTACTGATGTCACACAATCCAGTGGACGAGGTTTCACCGACAACATTACTTGACTTAGCATTCTCATTAGATGCCTTCTTCTACATAGTGTTCCTTAGCTTCGTGATATCAACAATAGTATATCCACTTTCAAATATATGGTTTTCATCTAGTGCTCGGTCTCTGCAGTTCTTGCTTAAATGACCGACCTTATGGCAGTGCATACAAGCCATCCCAGAGTTTATCCAGTTTCTTGATTGTCTAATCCGACTCTTTCTATAACAGTTTGCTGCAATGTGTCCATATCTACCACATACAACACAATTAGTCCATGTATTATAATCCCAAACATAAGAGTTACCTTGTTTCTTTGGTTGATATGGTCTGCGTTGTGGTTTCTCCTTAGGTGTCCAGACTTGCTTCATTTTTGCCTTACAGTCTCGTGCAGTGTGTCCATGCTTATTACAAGTATAACATATTTTCTCCATAGTAGTATTATTAGCAAGATCATTTTGCTTAGCTCTACACTCGTAAGCAGGATGTCCAAACTTTTCACAGTAGTAACAATGTCCATTGAACTTAGGAGTGACAAGAGGTTTACCTTGTGCTTTGCTTCTGCACACATTTGATGTATGTCTCGGTTTGCCACAGTGATAACATGTCAACATTTTAGGTTTCTAATTTTGACTGATGTTGACTTGTTCAACTTGTTGTGATGTTTCTCCTTCATTGGTGTAGCCTATACCGGCTTTGCTCCCAAATCTTCTTTGATTAATTAAAAAGTCATCAATCTTCTCGGAGCTGTCCTCATCAAGTTTCTTCATTTCATTTTGCTACTGTTGATTTTTCACTTCATTTCCTCGCTTCTCATTTTCTTCTCTGAGTCTTGCAACATCTTCCAGTTTTCTTGACAGTTCTACATTCACTCGGTTTACTTCTTGATTCATAGTCATCACTTGATTAGTTACTTGGAAATGTCAGTCAGTGAGTTTTTGTATCTCACTTTCTTTGGTTTGAAGTTGTTCACTTATCTGTCTTCGGTCATCGATTGCTAGATTTCTTTCTTGCTCGGCTTGATTTGCTTTGTTCATTATTTCTATCATTCTCACCATCTGAGATTCTTGATCGATTTGTAGTGCTTTCACTTGATTAGTTAAATATTGATTCTTTTTAGATAGATCAACGATTATGCTTTCAGATCCATCAGAGATGCTTCCAGAACTAGATCCAGTATGTTCGAATATGTCATCAATAGGTTCTTCATGATAACCGATCTCATTCTATAGTCTTGCTAGGTTCTTCCTTTCATCTAGTAATTTCTTCAGTCCTTCCTTGGTTTGCTTATACTGTTCCACAAACATTTGCATTTGTATCTTCTGATTTTCAATAGTCTTGTCAAGCTTGTATCTCTCCATGACTTAGATCTTTACCCTTCAGTGGTTAAACTATTCAATAAGAGAACTGTGCTCTAATACCAATTGTTGGAATTAGGAGAGATAGGTACTGATAGGGGAGGGGTGAATCAGTGCCTTCAAAACTTTAATTGTAAAACCTTTTAGATCTAAAACTATAAACAGTGATAACCGACCAATATAACTTAAATATAATTGCATGAATCATTTATCCACTTAACATAAGTAAGTAAACAACATGAAATCCATAACACAATCACATGACACAAGTATTTTGGTAATGCGAAAACCCTTATAAGAAGGTAAAAACTGCGATGGGGATGACACCCACAAATTCTTCACTACTGTAGATAGAAAAGGTTTGCCTGTTAGGGCTACAAAATTTTGATCACTTCTGGTGATCTCACCCTGTTAGGAGTGACATGTTAGATTAGCTAGATCTACCTAGTTATAGGATTTTAGCAACACTAATGAAGTGTGCACTCGGTTAAGAGATTTACATAAGACTGTTAAGTCTACTATGTTAAGAGATTTTATCCAAAAACTCTATTACAATTGTCAGAAAGCAATAGGTATTTATCTGCTATTTAACACTCAATTGTCTATTACAAATCTATAAGCTCTGATAAAATATCACCTTACTTGTGATGAATCTCTACTCTGAATCTTCTCGGTAGCCTCTGTTAATTCTGCTCAAATTGAATTCTACTGTGCTCGGTTCTGTTCTGTAAACTGATAGACTTGAAGATAGGCAAAATGCTTCAAGTGCTCTGTGATTCATATATCAGCTCTTTCTAAAAATAATGCGAACACATAAATATATAGTGTTCTATTTTTGCCACTTTAACATAATTAGGTTACACACTATAATCATAACCCTAAGATCTATGGTATACAATAATAACCTAGATCATCTATTACAAAAGATATACATTATATTTAATGAATATCATTACATTAAATGTTCCTCGATCTTGGTAAAACATTTTACAAACTGTTGTAACTGTTTGCATAGAAGAATGTGCCATTCCTGATTACTATACCGTTTCCTGTGATCCTCGGTAAACACTATGTAAACTGATCGGTGTATACTGCGATGCTCAGTGTTTACTATCTGTTGGTGTTGGTGTCTGCTGGTACTCGGTAAACTGTTTGCTGCTCGATATATAGGCTTTACCGACTAGTCAATTTTGCTTTATGTTACCGATTAGCTCATTGTAAGTAACCGACTGATATCTTTACACACCTTTGGTACTAATGACAACCTTAAAAGGCTCAATAGAGATAACATTTGGGCTAGGGATGAAAACAAATGATTGACATACACTTATTAAGGTAATTCATGTTATTTTGTATTCACTAAATATTTGTATACTGCATGTAGTTTTTATTGCATTATTTTATAAAATATTGATAAGATCATTTTATAAAAATTGCAATATGTTCTTCCTCTATCTCTCCCACACCACTTCGACAACAATGTCAAACAAGTTATATATGATCTTGGAAAATACATGAGGTGGTTGTCATCAAAAGAAATCAATAAAGAAGATATAAAATATTGGAAGAGAAAAATTCCTCATCTTATGTGTGAAATGCAAAAGTGCCTACCTTCAACTTTTTTCAATGCACAAGAACAATACCTCATATATCAAGTTGAGGAGATTGAATTATGTGGACCTATACAAATTAGGTCAATGTGGATGGTTGAGAGACACTTGAAATGTTTGAAGGGCTTGGTTCGATAGAGAGCACATCCCGATGGTTCTATGGTGGAGGGATATATGGTATACTAGACCATGGTGTACATTAGTGAATATCTTCCTAAGTTTGCAACAAAGATCCATGTAGATCGTATTTGGGATCCCAACTCCATTAACAAATTTGAAGGGGAGTACTTGATGGGGAAAGGTAGATTGATGAAAGTGAGAGATAATTATAAGATGTTATTGTAGTTAATTAATTCTTATAAATCTTCAATATAAGTTATTTTTAATTGGTCTTTTTTTTTTATACAGTTGGTCGAGAGTGGGATGCAATACATTTGTATATTGTGAATATCTTCCTAAGTTTGTAGCAAAGATCCATGTAGATCGTATTTGGGATCCCAACTCCATTAACAAATTCGAAGGGGAGTACTTGATGGGGAAAGGTAGATTGAAGAAAGTGAGAGGTAATTATAAGATGTTATTGTAGTTAATTAATTCTTATAAATCTTCAATATAAGTTATTTTTGATTGGTCTATTTTTTTTATATAGTTGGTCGAGGGTGGGATGCAATACATTTGTATATTGCGAACAATCTTGATTGGATGACGATATGGATTGAACTATGTCAACAAAATGGTTGCTCATTAACATGGGAAGGTGTTGCTTCATTGGTTAGAGAAGCTCATCTCTTGCATCGGTTGAACAGGTAAATATGCCAAATGAAAAATATTTGAAATTTAATACTTGAGCAACAATCTATTTGATGTTAATTTCAAACATAAATTGACTATTTTTCTTTTTAAAAATAAAATAATGATAATAATGCGCATGACATTACAATGCAACCTTGTAATCCTAACACAACCTACACCGCATGACGAAGGCCCTGATGTGCATCACAGTGTCGATGGAGGTGTTCATTTGCTATTGAAAATTAATTATGTAATTATTAATACAATTTAATATTTTAAATTGAAATTGGTGCAACCTTTTTTGTGTATATTTTAGAGCATACAGAACGTCATGTTGAACGAGTGGAGGATGTTCAGAGTGATCACCATGTAGATGATGTGGCACATTCAGGTAAAGAAAATCTATGTTTTGTTCTTTTAAATTTTTGTTTTGATTTATAGTTCTTTTAATTAATGAAATACTTGTAACACTAATATAAAATGGTGTGAATTTAACCCATGACATAGTTGTTATTGCAGCGGACCCCCCTTTAGTGCAGTAGCCTCCTGCTCTGAACAGATGAGGAGGAGACATGTGTTGAGATTAGAACTAGTAGAGGAGGGGAATGACAAGGATATTGATGCTTCACTTAGTTGTTACCTTAGAAAAATGAGCAAGAAACAAAAAAAGAAATGATTGTAATTAACATTTTTTTGCTAATGAAAGAACATTGTCTTAATGGATGTAATTTTGTACTAGTATATGTTGATGAATGATGTGTTAATGAATTATTCATGAATGTTGTGTGTTAATGAATTTTATGTGTTAATGAATGTTATGTGATTATAATGATTGAATGTTATATTTCAAAAATGGATGAATGAATGAATGGATGTTATTAGATGTTAATGGGGAATTTAGAGTGATGTTAGGGGGGGTGGAGGGACCAAATGAGCTTCCACCTTCACGTGGTTGGTCTTGTTAAGTAAATAATATTAAACTATTCTTGAAACCAGGTGAAGCTCAAACTAAACCAATGACGTAGATTCAATGGTCAAAAACACCTACTTATTCCATATTATTTCTCATTCACTTACTTTAAGAAATATTTTACTTCTTAAACATGTTCATCAACCAATTTGCATCACCTTGTTCATCAAATTAGATTTATATATAAGAGAGTGAAAATTGCAAAGTAAAGCTCGATAGAAAATCTCAAATATACATCTAATAAATAATAACATTTTATAAATTCTATGGCTCACTAAGGTTGATAGGACAGTGGATGGGTAGAATTGTATTAGGGATGGTGGAATTGATGTTATTAAAATTAAAATATGTTAGATCCACCTTGGGTAGACCCTAGGAGTAATTCTATCAAGTTTTGCACAACATTACAAAATGTTGTCAGCAACATTTGTTGCAAAAGTTGCTAAATGACAACTACTCTCCACCAATTCATCTAATCGTCAAACCCTTGTTCCTAGGGTCATTTATCTAGGGCCTATGAAAAATCAACTTCATAATCATCTCCAGATCAATTCACTAGTTCTAACACATCATTATGGATACAAACATCCATATTCCATCATCCAATGCAACTATTCTTAATGGAAAATTCTTCCCAAGTGACTGGTGTCAAACTGGCTCTCCTTCACTCAACAAATTCCACCATTATGTGGTCTTCAACATCAACACTCCTTATCCTTGAATAGGAAAATTATAATACAAGGATAATATACATTTTTAAAACCTCTCCCACCAATCACAATGGCCACAGGGGTGGGAGAGTTACATCAACTTAAAGGATTTCAACCCAGCAATGCTGACTGTACCCAAAAATCAATCACAGACCCAAATACTAGTCAATCTCTTTGTCTCAAGAATAATCCAAACATGATATAGTTACTTAAACATGTAAATAAAACACTAGTATGTGATTCTACATTATCATTCCATCAAGATCACGTTTTAAATGAACATGAGAATTCAATGTTACCTTGCTATGGTGGACTATACCCACGGGTAGAGACACAGTTGCAAGAATCACTGGTGTTTATTGATTTGATACATTACAAAAATGTCCCCTTACATCACCAAATCTACATCATGTCTCCAAACCCATGGATCAACATTGATATAGACTTCTAATTCCCTAAAACCGACTGCAACCATTTCTAACTACCCCAAAACTGTCCCTAAACAGTCTAAAACCGACTGTCTCAATAATATGTGATTTAAAGATGTTGTCAAGTTGACAACTAATGTTGTCAAATCAACAAATTGAATCTATTACCCCTTCTTATGACTTTCAAAAGGTTTTTAAACAACCTTATTAGTCCTACTAACCCTTTAACCCCCAATGAGCCTCATAGGCTTATTTTGCCAACTTAGGCAACTTGCATATTTTAGCACTTCAAGTGCTTT